>OY744609.1:17707292-17797292 GCA_963556255.1 Allolobophora icterica | reverse complement strand
GTTCGCTATTATTGCCACTCCATAAGAATTCTGCATTCAAGAACTGGGCCAGATTATTGAGATCAGTAGTAGTCGTCCATGACGGTCCATCCAATAAAGACACCCGTAAGAGTTTGAGGAAAGCGCCACACAAATGCGCAGAAGAGGGGGAGCTACTCCCAATTCGGACGCCGCATGCAATTAAACACCAAATTCGATCTGGCAGCAGAGAGCGATGTACTGCGTTGGATCTAATTACAGGCCCATGCGATGGTTGTAAGAGTATAAGAGTACCCAAACCCTTCATGACATTTACCTTTGTACCCAAGTAACCCAAGATTAACAAGTCAGTCTAACATAGGCCCGCTGAGGTGGGGATCTTTGCAAACGGGTGGAGGCAGGTAATTGTAAGAGAGAGGGGTCCAAAGTATTTCATTTTCGGGAGTACTCTGTACACGGCCCTCTGTAACCAAATTCTTAGGCCTACTGTGTATGAATTCTTTTCAATATTACACGTGACAACCAGCCGAGGCTCAGTTTTCTTCTTTTCTTTCTTTCACGAACTGGTTTGTAAATCGAAAGAACTTCCGCTCATATTCTGAGGCTTTGTTCACATATGAGATCACGCATAGTCAAATCGTGTAGAAGACTGGAATCAACATCTTACAAAAGACATCATTATACGAAGCTATGTAAAAGATTAAAATTCTAATAATATACTGTACATTGACACAAGCAACTTCAGAATTATGTTCCTCTGATGTTCTCCGAGTCTATTTTTATGAGGAGTTGTCATTATTTTAGTAGTTGCAATGCGTGCTGTGCAGTCGTTGTCAGATCGATTACTTCACAACAGATTTTTCAATACACTTCGTACGTGGCTGTCGCGTGAGGAAGTCGACGACAACGACGAAAGGACTTCATCATCATGTTGTAGTCGTCGTCGGCGGCCGAGGTGGAGCGAGGACGGACGAAAGCCAGTCCCCACTTGAACAACGACGAAGGCAGCGAGGCCGAGGTGTAATAGGACACCACTCGGCTAAGGTGTAACAAGACACCGCTCTGGCAGCGGGCGAACCCGAGACGGGGCGTAACCGCACCTGCACAGTCCTGTCGAGCGAAGCGACAAGAGACGGGGGAAAGGCCGGGGGGGGGGAAGCAAGTTACCGACGGTGAACAGCGCTGCAGGCGAGCGACGACCCTCGACCCGAGGGAGCAACCTGACACGAGCGGTGGTTAACATGAGATGGGGAGGGCAGAAGGCTGGACGCTGCGAAGTACCTACTTAAGGGAAGGGAAAAGAGAGTACGGGACTTCTACTACTGGCTTGCGCGACGTGTGGACGGCGGTCGAGAGATCAACCTCGAACGGAAACGAACACGACGGCGACGGGGTAAAGTCCGTCAGATTCAGAGACTGACGAGAAGAACGATCTGTAGTTAGGCTTTGGGAGGCAGTATTTGAGATAGTCCAAGTTAAGATCTAAACACGTTAATGCTACATGGAAGTTTCCGTAAAGTTATTGTATATACTTGTTTCTTAATTAAATTCTTTTATTAATCAAACAAAGTTCGTCGCGAGTCTTCTTTAGAAAAGTTAGGCAGCTTTGATTAAAAGTGCAAGTAAAAGAACAAGCGAGAGGAGGGTCGACATCACCACACAACAATCACACGACCGACGCCCTCAATCGCGACATTGGCGCAGTCGACAGGGTTTTCAACTGAGGACGTCACGATTAGCAGCGGAACCGGAAACGAAAGAAAGGAGGAATCTCAACAGATCGGGACCAGCGGCGAATACAACCCTTCGCAACTGGAGAAGTCGAGTGCCGGACTCCGAAGACGAAGGACTCGAGGGGACCGTCAGCAACAGGCAAGGACGAGGAAGAAGAGTGCCAACGGACGACCGGCCATCGCTAGCAACGACGGACGGAAGTGGCAACGGAGGACAGCGGATCAGCCAAGATATCAAAAGACGGAGCACGCTCGACGTATTCAGAGGGTAAGTCCTTACTGGTAGTCGTGGTAATCTGTGAGATTGCGGTTGAGGTCTGAATGAGGATTGGCGTGCGAATAGCCGAGGCTTTTTGCGTAGCTCCCTTTTCTCACTGCTGTTCTTGTTGTATTTATGGTAGAATTTTAGGACGTTGTTTCTTTGATTTATGACCAGCGGTGACTCTCCTCTAACTTACTTACCTTTTTCTATTAGTGAGCGGACTGTTGGAAAATGGATAAGTTGTCGGTGGGGAAAAGAGTGAAGGTGCTGAACATGCCCCATCACAGGCTAGTCGCATATCTAACAAAGATGGGACTAGGAGAGGAGGAATTGGATTCCATGAGTATGGACCAACTCCGAGAGGCAAGTGCTGAAATAATTGTTTCTGGACGGGAGACCCCGCCAGAAGTAAGTGAGGAAGTAAGCATGGGTAGCGTAGAAAGCAGTATTAGCTCAGCAGTGCAACTGCAGTTGGTCGAGTTAAAACGATTAAGATACGAGAGAGAGGAAGCGGAGAGAGCGGAGAGAAGAAAAGAAGAGAAGGAGGAAAGGCAGAGAAGGATTGAAGAAGAGAGAGAGAGGAGACTAGAAGAGAAAGAAGAAAGGCTGAGGAGAAAAGCGAAAGAGGAAGCGGAGAAACTGAGGAAAGAAGAAAAGGAGGAAGCAGAGAGACTCAGGATGCTTGAGGAGAAGCAGAGAAGAGAAGCGAAAGAGGAAGCCGAGAGGCTGAGGAGAGAAGAGAAAGAGGAAGCAGAGAGACTCAGGCTGCTTGAGGAGAAGCAGAGAAGGGAAGAGAAAGAGGAAGCAGAAAGATTAAGGCTTCTGGAGGAGAAGCGGAGGAGAGAAGAAAAGGAGGAGGCAGAGAAGAGAGAGAAGGAAGTCCGAGAGGAAAGGGGAGCAGAGAGAAGACTCAGAGACGAAAGGGACTATAACCTAAGGCATTCGGTCGTAGGACGAATGAAAACTTATAGTGAAAGCTTGCGTGGACTCTTACCTAGATTCCCAAGCGACCATGCGCAAATCCCTGGGTTCTTTGTGCATTGCGAAAGGCTGTTCGACTCCTGCGCTGTCCCGGACGACCTTCGAAGCAGATTACTCTTGACCTGCCTAGACAACCAGGCCAGAGCATTGACGGCCAGACTCACACAAGAGGAACTCGATAACTACGGTAGACTAAAAACCTTCTTGTTGAAAGAATTCAAAGTGAGCGCGGTCTCTTTACGAGAGCGATTTATGAACGCCAGAAGGGCGGCAGATGAATCGTACACAACTTTAGCTTCGAGATTGCATAATTTGCTCTCATACTATCTGCAAGATCGCAAGGCAATGACATTTGATGATGTTACGAGACTTTTGATCGCCGATAAGATGAAGGAAATGTTGCCCAGAGGATGTTTGAATTTCATCCTCAGTCAAGAACAACAGAAGTGGTTAGGGCACAAAGATTTAGCTGCAGCTGCTGACACGTACGCTGCCACACACCCTTGGGAAAATGACTATGCGAAACATAGTCCAGGCGCGAGTAAGATGGAGTCACGCTACGCGAAAGCACCAGCGCCTCCACAGACGACAGCTGAACAGACGGACAAGTGGACTGACCGACCGGGAGGGACACAGACAAACAACAGGACTGACGGACGTCCAACCCCCGAAGAGATTAGAAAGCGTGGCCATTGTTTTCTATGCTTATCTCCAGATCACAGGGCCAACGTGTGCTTGAAGAACAAGCAAACTAAAAGCAAACAAGTGAGTGCATGTGCGGTCCAACCAACCTTGACCAAAACACGAGAGATACAGGTAGACGGACAAAGCGAAACACGACAAGACGCACCGCCACCGATCCAGGAGAAAGACCAGCTCGCATTGCCGACAAACCCGGAATGCATCGACGTGGAGGAGACGTATGTAAGAGAGTACATGAAAGTGTACATTACGGGGCTCCCTGTGACATCATCTCTAATAGATAGCGGGGCCGAGTATAATTGCGCGCGAGCTGATTTAATCAGACCACTCAACCTACCTGTGGTCAAGCAGATAGAGGTGAAGGGACTGAACGGTCAACCAATGGTTGTGGACGTGGTACGGCTGAGACTAAATGGGGGCTCAGGCCGGCGAGGACGGGGAGGGGGAGGTAAACTGCGCCCCCGATATTCGGATATGGGCGGCGCTCATTAAAGATCTTAATGAACCGCTAATCATCACGCCCACGACGGCCGACTTGCTGCGTGAGACAGCGCTGTATTCGAGTCGCGCGGCCAACGCACCTGAAATAGCTCAGATTTCAGAAGCACAAGCGGCCGCAAGGACCGAGACGGGTGAGGAAGAAAATAGAGAGGAGGAGGTAGGGGGACTTAGGTCGCTGATAGGCGAAGGTTTCTTCACAGTCGCGCAAGCAGACAGTGAGAGTATAGCAGAAACCAGTCCCGGAGAAACGGATACTGAAGAGCAATTCTTCAATCCAGAAATACCATCCCCATACAAAGAAGATGCAATAGTAGGCAGAAACAAGATGGCAGCCGAACAAGCACAATGTTCGACATTAGCCCCATTCTTGGTCCATGGGAAAAACGAGGCGAAGAACTTCTTCATTGAAGGCAATTTGCTATTTCATAAAGATAAAATAGCTGGACATTCTGTGAAACAACTATGCTTACCTAAAGAGAGAATAGCCAAGGTCTTAAACTTAGCCCATGACGCTGCGTTCGCAGGTCATATGGCGTTGAAAACGACGAAGGACCGGATTAAGTTGAATTTCTGGTTTCCCAACATGGAAGACATAGTGAAGGAGTATTGCGCATCATGTGACATATGCCAAAGGCATGCGCCGCTGCGAGTGGCGCAGCGTGCCCCTATAACTCCTATCCCTCGCAACGATGAGACCAGATTCGGTTGCCTGGTGGCGGATTGTATTGGGCCTATAGTAACCAACGTGGACCCTACAAGCCCAAAACCGGAATACAACTACGCCTTAGTAGTAGTTGACCAGTTTTCAAGATGGCCGATGGCCTATCCTCTGAAAGCATTGACGGCAAAAGCGACATGCGATGCATATATGCAGATATTTACGACCTTCGGTTTTCCGAAAACAATTCCGTCTGATAACGGGTCGAATTTCAATAGCAAATTGACCCAAGAGTTTCTGCATCGTATGGGGTGTTCACCACGCTTTGGGCCAGTCGCACATCCTGAGTCACAAGGGCTAGTGGAGCGTTGCAATGCCACACTGAAGACTATGATTTACAAGTTGGCTGAGGAAAACCCGAGGGGGTGGCACAGACTGTTACCCTACGTGCTATGGAGCTTAAGGGAACGCCCGTCGGCAACCACCCATGTGAGTCCCTATACCTTGGTGTATGGTACCCTGCCTAAAGGACCACTATCTGTCCTTTCTGAGGAATGGGCAGGGGAGCGGGATTCTCCGTTAAATCTGGGCGCAGGCGCCGCAGCTTATTTGGACCAATTAAGAGATAACCTCGAAATGGCTAAATTATACGCCGAGTATTATTCAGACATCGAACAGCAGCGCTATGCTACTCACTACAATTTGAGAAGCATGGACAGGCGCTACGAGGTAGGTGACAAAGTCGTCATCCAGTCACCGGAGGCACGAGGAGCAAAGAAGGAGGGCCAATGGCAAGGACCGGCCATCATCGCTCAGGTAAGATCACCCGACACGTACATCGTGGAAATAGGGGGTAAGAGCCGCCTATTACACGCAAATCGGATTCGTAAATACAGCGAAAGAATACAGCAAGCGTTGATCAACAATTGCTCCATTCTGTTCGAGAAGGACGAAGATTTCGGTCACGTGGAAGCGGTGGGTAGCTTCGTCACGAGCCCAGTGCACAAGTAGACCCTACCGCCGTTGCACACTTAACGATACCCGAGCAGAAACAGCTGTTTATTCTATTAGACAGGTTTCCAGGTGTGTTCTCGGACAAACCAGGTTTCTGTCCCATTCTAGAACACACAATCACCGTTAGCGCGGGTTTCAGACCGAAGAGTTTGCGAGCCTATAAGGTGCCGGAACTGCTCAAACCGGAGATGGAGAAGCAGATCCGCGAACTTTTGGCCCTAGGCATCATCGTCCCCTTTCATAGTGAAATGTCTAGTCCCGTTGTGTGTATTGTTAAAAGGGGAGGTCAAGGCGGTCTAAGACTAGCCATGGACTATCGATACGTGAACAAATTCTCGGCAGGTGACGCATATCCCACCCCCGACATCCAGGAAGTGTTACAGAAGGTAGGAAGTGCAAACTTCATATCCTGCTTTGACGCACGTCAAGGATACTACCAGATTGGACTCCACAAGGACTCTCGATGGCTATCCGCTTTCGTATGTGACGCTGGCCTATTCGAATTTGTACGGTTGCCCTTCGGTTTGAAATCAGCCTCAAATTCTTTCATCCGCTGCATGTCGAAGATCCTTCATCCCATTCGTGACTTCACCGAGACATTCGTGGATGACATGGCAGTGCATTCGATGACGTGGCCGGACCATATGGGACACCTCGAAAAATATTTGATGACTATTCAACAGTCGGGTCTGACCCTTAATATTAAGAAGAGTTCTTTTGCTAGGCGACAAACAACGTTTGGAGGTCACCTGATCGGATCAGGGAGCATCGAACCGGATCCTCTTAAAATCACAGGTCTAGGGAAAATCCCTCAACCCGAGTCCAAGAAGGACATACGGAGATTAATTGGATTCTTTAGTTATTTCAGAAATTTCCTCCCCAACTTGGCTGAGACAGCCAGAATCCTCACTGACCTGACCCAGAAATCGGTGCCTGCTAAGATACCCTGGCGAGTTGAACACCAAAATGCGCTAGATAAACTTACGCACGATTTAAACAACGCGGTATGTTTGCAGACAATTGACTACAGCAAAGAATTTGGCCTATCGACTGATGCTTCAGACAAAGCAGTCGGTTGCTGTTTATTCCAAACTCAAGACGATGGAACAGAACGACCAATATGTTTCGCCAGTTCTAAACTAGATACTACTCAATCACGTTGGTCCACTGTGGAACGCGAGGCTTATGCTGTGATTTTTGCGTTGAAGAAGTTTAGGAATTGGATCTTTATGTCAAGGACCACCCTCTATTCTGATCACAACCCCTTGACTTTCCTAACTGCTTCTACGCCCACGAGTGCTAAACTTGCGAGATGGGCTCTAGCCCTCCAGGACTTCGATATCGCTTTCAAATATCGACCCGGAGCGTTGAACATTCCCGCTGATCTTTGGTCCAGACTATGATTGAGGAGAGGGCGGACTACCAGGTAAGGCACCGCGATAACTGTACATAGTAATTTCTAAATGTGCTGATATTTTGTATTTTTCACGGGAACGACGAAGACATGGTCTGGAGGAAATCAACGGAGGGAGCGACATCACTCTCAGCCGGGAGGCGAATCAATGACTGGCTTTGTCCTCCCCCGGGAAGGGAGGTGTCGCGTGAGGAACTCGACGACAACGACGAAAGGACTTCATCATCATGTTGTAGTCGTCGTCGGCGGCCGAGGTGGAGCGAGGACGGACGAAAGCCAGTCCCCACTTGAACAACGACGAAGGCAGCGAGGCCGAGGTGTAATAGGACACCACTCGGCTAAGGTGTAACAAGACACCGCTCTGGCAGCGGGCGAACCCGAGACGGGGCGTAACCGCACCTGCACAGTCCTGTCGAGCGAAGCGACAAGAGACGGGGGAAAGGCCGGGGGGGGGGAAAAGCAAGTTACCGACGGTGAACAGCGCTGCAGGCGAGCGACGACCCTCGACCCGAGGGAGCAACCTGACACGAGCGGTGGTTAACATGAGATGGGAAGGGCAGAAGGCTGGACGCTGCGAAGTACCTACTTAAGGGAAGGGAAAAGAGAGTACGGGAATTCTACTACTGGCTTGCGCGACGTGTGGACGGCGGTCGAGAGATCAACCTCGAACGGAAACGAACACGACGGCGACGGGGTAAAGTCCGTCAGATTCAGAGACTGACGAGAAGAACGATCTGTAGTTAGGCTTTGGGAGGCAGTATTTGAGATAGTCCAAGTTAAGATCTAAACACGTTAATGCTACATGGAAGTTTCCGTAAAGTTATTGTATATACTTGTTTCTTAATTAAATTCTTTTATTAATCAAACAAAGTTCGTCGCGAGTCTTCTTTAGAAAAGTTAGGCAGCTTTGATTAAAAGTGCAAGTAAAAGAACAAGCGAGAGGAGGGTCGACATCACCACACAACAATCACACGACCGACGCCCTCAATCGCGACAGTGGCCACAACATATCAACGCATACAACACAATTGCTAAAGGTAATCTAATACATGACCAACCAACAGCTAGAATCTAATCTAAGGTAATGATTTATATAGCGCCGTAATCATAATACACAGAGTAAAAACCGATGGTCGCTCCGAAAGTTAATCGTCTACCTTTTGTAAACCACAGCGCGGTTAGCAATTGGTAGATAATAAAGGATATACTTAATTACTTACTTCCCTTTCAGTGTGCCAACCAGATAATAATTATGACCGAGTGTCAGAAGCATTCTCAATTTTAATGTTCAAAAATGACTTAATTTCAAATCAGTAGAAGCAGACTCGAATGGTGTTAAAGAACTGAAAGAACGCTCAGAGCCGGTGAGCGAATTCCAGGAAGGAAACAGTGACTTGAGATTATTACAATCTTTCCTGCATCCCAATACACTTCGTAACCGTAAACTTCAAATTACTGTATGTGAACTGAGTTTTGTGTACAGTCTTGCAGTGCGAGATATTTAGCGTATATATTAAGTGCGCTTACTTTAGTTTCATGTGTATATGTATATATGATAGATGCATCACGTTTAGTCGTACTGTTTTAGTGACACGCGCGGCCGGCCGATCTTGGCAGCGGCGCGCTATATGTATATTATTAGAGTTCGCTTAGGCGCACAGAAGACAGGTGTGTCAAGAGGCGCGAAGAATTATGCTGACTAGAGAAGTTTGAATTCGAGTGTGTTCGCTGTAGTAGTGTGGCTGACTAGTTGAGTTGTAATCGAATTGAGTTCTGTCTGTTTGTTTCTTATTAAACTGAAAAGATATTAAACTGTGTTGCTGATTAATTCAGGTTATACTTATACGTAGAATTAGTGTTCAAAAGGTGAACGTTAAATAGGCGTTAAGTACAGAAGAGAACAAGGATTTAATCAGAAGGATTGTCAACGGAAGGATTGGGTTGACATTATTGGTGGCAGCGTCGGTGTGGATAAAAACTCACGGTGGAACAGCGTCGGTGTGGATAAATACTCACGGTGGATAAAAACTCACGGTGGAATAGCGACGGTGTGGATAAATACTCACGGTGGATAAATACTCACGGTGGAATATATACTCACGGTGGAATAAATACTCACGGTGGATATAAACTCAGTGGATTAAAATTCACGTTATCACCTCCTTCGGCGGATAGAAGAATCTACGCGTTGTTGCTGTGTGACGTGTCTACGATATCAACGACGGTGGCACACGAGAAACGGTATAAAAATTTCGTTGTTTTCCACGAACAAATATAAAAGAAATCCCGTTTGTTTATCGATTCACACAACAAGAAAAACCGTGACTTCTTTGAAAAGAGAAATCACCAAAGTAAACAAGTAAGATGGAGAAACTAAGTGCTGAAAGACAAGCAGATATTAAGAAGATGTCTACGGAGAGGCTGAAACAGCGTTTGTTGAAAGCCGGTTTTAAAGAAGAACAATTAGAAGGTATGTCACGTGGTGACATGATGCAGGAACTCGCCGATGTGTGGGTTAAAGAAGAAGTCGAAGAAGAAGGTGCCGTTGGCGGTGCCGTAGAAAAGGCTATTGAAAAACCTCCTGCGCCTATATCTATGGAGATGTTGATGCAGTGGATGATGATGACGAGACAAGAAGAGAAAGAAAGAGAGGAGAAACGGAGACAAGAAGAGAAAGATAGAGAGGAGAAACGTAGACAGGAAGAGAAAGAAAGAGAAGATAAACGGAGACAAGAAGAGAAAGAGCTAAGACAGGAAGAATTGCGTCGTCAGAGAGAAAGAAGAGAAAGCAGAGCGTCTGCAGAGAGAGAAAGAAGAGAAAGCGGAACTTGCAAGGCAAGAAGAATTGCGCTTGCAGCGAGAGAAAGAAGAGAAAGAATTGCGCTTGCAAAGAGAGAAAGAAGAGAAAGCGGAACTTGCAAGGCAAGAGGAATTGCGCCTGCAGAGAGAGAGAGAAGATAAAGCAGAACAAGTGCGTAAGGCAGAACTGGAATTGCAAAAGCATCAGTTTGAGATTCAGTTAGAACAGTTGAAACGAGATAGAGAAGATGCTGAAAGAAGAAGACTGGAGCAGATGATTGAATTTGAAAGAGCTAGAAAAAGTTATGAAGAGGTTCGTCAGCAGCAGATTGAAGCAAAGAGGATGCGTGAAGAAGAAAAAGAAAAAGCGCGAACGTTAGAGTTGGAACGTGCAGAACAGATCAGACAAGAAGAACTCAAATTTCAGAAAGAAAGTTTGGAAAAGGCAGAGACAGAAAGACAAGAACGTCTGAAACTGGAGAAATCAAAATTGACATTGAAAGAAACGCAAATGAGAGAAGAACGGGAAGCAGAAAGAAGGAAGCAGCAAGAAAGTGAAACTTTGGTGTCAAAAATTAAGAAAATAGGTGATGCAATGAAGCATGTATTGCCTCAAATGCCAACTGATATGATGGAGGTGCCATTATATTTTGAAACAGTCGAGAACGCGTTTCGCAGTTTTGCTGTGGAAAAGCCGTTTTGGGTGAAATTATTACTACCATTGATGACGCCGAAAGCTCGAACCGTTCTAAATAGATTGTCATACGATGATCTAGACAATTATGATAGAGTCAAGCAGCACTTATTAAAAGAATTTAAGTTGACTTCGAGAGAATACAGAGCCAGATTTGTGGATGCTAAGAAGACAACAGAAGAGACTTATACGATGTTTACGGCAAGACTGAAGAACTTGCTAAACTATTACGTGAGAAGTCGAAACGTGAACAGAGAGTATGATACGCTCTTTGATTTGCTGGTAGCGGATAAGCTGAAAGAATGTTTACCGCCAGGTCCACTACAGTTTGTATTGTCGAAGGAAGGAACTGACTGTCTTCAAGCTAGTGCAGTGGCAGACCTAGCAGACATTCATGTAAACAATCGAATTGGGTTTGCGTTCCCAAACATAAACAGTTATCCTTCTCAACGTTCCGTAAACCAAAGCCAGAGTGGAAAGTGGAAAAGTAATCCAGAAACAGGGAATCAGTTCATAGGTAAAGAAGTCAAGGCTAATGTCCCTGTACCCAATGAAACCAGAGAAGTGACGTTTGGTCGTCAGGGATTTAACAAATCGTCAGCGCCGTTTGCCAAGAGGGAAGGCAACACATCGTTTACGCAGTATAAGAGATATGAAGGCAATGAACAACGAGGTATGGTGGTGAAGCGTTGTCACAACTGTGGTTCAGACAAACATTTGGTTAAATTTTGTCCAGTTCCAGTGGCAGCAGCTAGTTCTAGCAGAAATCAAGAACACACAAGGGTGAATTTGATTCAAGTGGTTAGTGATACAGATAATCAAACCGCGAGTCAAGAAAACCAAGAGACTGAAGTGAAGTCAGTAATGAAATGTGGTATTCAAAAAGAAATTCTATTGGATGCTGAAATTCAGAGAGAGGTCATAGGAAAAGATGACAGTCGAATATTGAAGAAATCGTTCTTGCAATATGTCGAGGTTGAAATTCGTGGAGTAGACGGTAAAGAGCCAGTGAAAGTCAAAGCACTGAGCGACTCGGGTGCAGAGATTCCGGTGATTAGTGAAGAATTACTGGAAGGCATGAAGGTGGAACAAATTGGAAAAGTGAATTTGCAATGTGTGGCAGGAGATGCCATTCCTGCGAAGTTAGTGAAAGTGGATGTTAGATTGTGTGGTAGTGACGTGGAAGAAGAGGGATTTTCGCGTAAAATCCAGTGTTCACTTACACCTTATGTCACCTTGATGTGTGCTAGTATTGCAAAGATGGGCAGTACAGAAAGATTCTTGTTGCATCCAGAGATAATTGCCGAATTAAAAGCCGTACCACAGATGAAAGTTAAAACGATACAAGGAGATGTGAGTGTACGAGCAAATGTAATGACGAGAGCGCAGAGTCGGAAACAGGAAATGGTAGATGTTGATGAGAAGAGTGAAACTGAAAGTTCAAGTGATGAGGAAAACGAAAGTAATGAGCAACGAAGCTTATCGCGAGATGGTATAACATCAGAGATGAATGAGCAAGAGATGGCTGCATGCGAGAATGGCACATTAAATGAAACTGAAGAAGACAATGAATGTGATGTGGGGATAGGAGACTTGTATAGAGATGAAGAGATGGATGAAGAACAAAAGGTGCAGATTGCTGATTCGAAGAAGTTCGAAGAGCAACAGAGAAAGGATGAATCGTTGAAGCCGTGGTGGAAGTTAGCACAAGAGAAAGAATCTGAATTCTGTGTGATCAACGGTTTATTGCATAAGAAATATCAGATATTAGACCAGACGATATATCAACTAGTGTTACCAAAAGAGAGACGAATAAAAGTGATGGAGTTGGCACATGAGTCGGTATTTGGAGGACATCTAGGAGAAGAGAAAACAAGAGAACGAATAAAATTATCTTTTGTATGGCCAAAGATGAGAAGAGACATTGTGAAATTTTGTAAGTCTTGCGAGAAGTGTCAACTAAAGGCAAGGAGTTTGGTGATGGATAGAGTGCCCATCACTCCAGTCTCAAGAGAAGAGGTCGCCTTCAGGAGAATGACGATGGACCTCGTTGGCCCGATCGATCCAGTATCTGCTGCAGGTCACAAGTATTGTTTATGCATTGTGGACTCGTGCACTAGATGGCCTACAATCTTTTTATTGAAATCGCTGACAGCGAAGGCTGTGTGTGAAGCGTTGATGGAACTATTCATGAACGTTGGTGTACCGTCAGTGATTACAAGTGACCAAGGAACGAACTTCACAGCCAGTTTGACAAGAGAATTTCTCAATTTAATGGGCTGTAGTCCAAGATTCGACACACCAGGACACCCAGAGGCTGCTGGATTAGTAGAAAGATGGAATCAGACATTTAAAAAGATGATCCATCATGTGATAATAGACAACCCGAGGAAATGGCACAAGATAATTCCTTTCACAGTGTGGGCATTACGAGAAGTGCCGAATGCAACTACTGGAGTATCACCATATATGCTTGTCTATGGAAAAATTCCGAGAGGACCATTGGCAATATTAAAAGAGAGTTGGACTAGAGAAATAAACTTACCACCTCATGTTGGAGTTAAACCAGAAAAGTATTTGAAAGAACTCAAAGAAAATATGGAGAAAGCATTATTGTTTGCAGAATCCTACTCTCGAGAAAAGCAATTACAATACACGAATCAGTATAACAAGAGAGCAAAGCACAAAGAATTTGAAGCTGGTGAGAAAGTCATAGTTTTGTATTCAACGTCAACGAACAAACTTATTTCTCGATGGCATGGTCCATGTACGATCATACATCGAAGATCAAAGTACTCTTATTTAGTCGATATGGGTGAAAATGGTCGAAGAATAATTCACGCCAACAAGATCAGAAAATATGTAACTCGAGCATTAAGTTGTGGTCTAATCGTTGAAGAAGATGAAGATTTTGGTTCAGTGGTTGAATTACCAATGAGGAATGAGGTTCAAGATGACAAGAATTCACTTAACCTCGATCCTGAACAAATTAGCCATTTGACAGTAACTCAGCAAGAACAGTTGTTGAAAGTCTTGAACAAATACTGTGATAGATTTTCAGAAAAACCCGGATTATGTACATTGGTTGAACATGAAATTGAACTAAAACCAGGATTTCGTGAAAAGGAATTTGCAGCATATCGAATTCCTTTGATTTATCGATCAGAAGTGGAACGTCAGATCAAAGAAATGTTAAAAACAAACATTATCAAACCATCATCGAGCAGAATGGCAAGCCCTTTGGTTATTGTTAAAAAGAAAGACGGATCTTTAAGACTTGCCTGTGACTACAGATACATTAACTCATTCACAGTGGATTGTAAATATCCTATGCCGATTGTCAGAGACGTTTTGAACAAAGTTGGAAAGTCTAATGTGATTTCTATTTTGGACTGTCGAAGTGCTTATTGGACTTGTCCTGTAAAACAATCTGATCAATGGAAAACAGCTTTTGTAACACATAATGGACTGTATGAATTTACTCGTGTTCCTTTTGGAATGATAAATTCAGGCCGAACCTTTGTTAAGGCGATAAATTTAGTTTTACAGCCTATAAGTGACTTTGCAGAACCGTATGTTGATGACATTGCTGTGCATTCTGACAGTTGGAAAGTTCACTTGCAGCATCTAGATGCATTTTTGATGCAAATGAGATTGCATAACGTTACTTTGAATTTGAAAAAATGCATATTTGGTAAGAGTGAGGTAAGGTTTATCGGTCATGTGGTTGGGTCTGGTAAGATAAAGATGAATCCAGACAGAATTGAAAGTTTGACTAATTTGAAGATCCCAGAAACTAAGAAGCAAGTTAAGCAACTGCTTGGATTTTTTAATTATTACAGACAGTTTATTAAGGACTTTGCACAGATTGCGAAACCGCTATCTGATTTAACTAGTAAACGTGTTTCTGATAAGATTGATTGGACTGTTGAACATCAGCAAGCATTTGATTTACTTAAAGAGGCTGTGCGATCCAAAGTAGTATTATATGTTTTTGAAGTGGGAAAACCATTCAATTTGTACTGCGATAGTAGTGACTTTGCAGTTGGGGCTGTTTTAACACAGATGGACGACAAGGGAATAGAACGCCCTGTGTCATTTATCAGTCAGAAATTAACTGATACCCAGAAGAGATGGGCTACTGTGGAAAAGGAAGCCTATGCTATTGTTTGGGCTCTAAACAAGTTAAAAGAAATTATAATTGGATCAAAAATTTTCATTTTTACTGATCACAATCCTCTTACATATTTGACTGAGTCAATGTCTAAGTCTGCTAAACTTGTGCGTTGGGCGTTAGCCTTACAAACTTTTGATGTTGAGGTGAAGTACAAGAAGGGCAGATTGAATATTATTGCTGATTGTTTGTCAAGGTTATAAGTAATCGTAAGACTGTTTATTAATTATTTAGATATATATATATGTTTCATGTATTTTGGTAATTTCGCAAATTTTGAAATTTAATTTGCTCAATTCCAGAAAAAGGAAGGAGGTAATGTGAACTGAGTTTTGTGTACAGTCTTGCAGTGCGAGATATTTAGCGTATATATTAAGTGCGCTTACTTTAGTTTCATGTGTATATGTATATATGATAGATGCATCACGTTTAGTCGTACTGTTTTAGTGACACGCGCGGCCGGCCGATCTTGGCAGCGGCGCGCTATATGTATATTATTAGAGTTCGCTTAGGCGCACAGAAGACAGGTGTGTCAAGAGGCGCGAAGAATTATGCTGACTAGAGAAGTTTGAATTCGAGTGTGTTCGCTGTAGTAGTGTGGCTGACTAGTTGAGTTGTAATCGAATTGAGTTCTGTCTGTTTGTTTCTTATTAAACTGAAAAGATATTAAACTGTGTTGCTGATTAATTCAGGTTATACTTATACGTAGAATTAGTGTTCAAAAGGTGAACGTTAAATAGGCGTTAAGTACAGAAGAGAACAAGGATTTAATCAGAAGGATTGTCAACGGAAGGATTGGGTAAGAGTGAGGTAAGGTAAAGAAACAGTGACTTGAGATTATTACAATCTTTCCTGCATCCCAATACACTTCGTAACCGTAAACTTCAAATTACTGTACTAGATCGCTACTCTAAAGCTAAGCGCAAAGCACCAGCTTATTCACCATTAAACCGTGAAAACTTACAAATAACCGATTAAGGCTAACGTCAAACTTCACAGAGCACATACTCAAAGAGAAACTTTAACCACATCAGTTTTAAATAAAACTTTGAATATTCCAAAATTAACGTTCAACATTCTGAAACACGATGAAATCGGAAAGTTGAAAGCATCAGTTGAAAGTAACAGCGTATACCTGCCTTCTGACTTAGAATATAGATGGTTGTTTTGGATTTAAGGCTGTTTACACTGGAATGTGAAGATGTTGCAGTAGGCCCTACTTGGAAACCCTAAACCATATGCATCATGAAGCCAGAATCTTACTGCTATAAAGACAAAAGTTATTTAACTACTAGTTGACTCAAATATGATGCAACTGCTTTGTTTATACCATCAGCTGACACGTCTACCACTTCTTCACAACCACCGCGAGATGGAACTCCATGCCAGTGATGACCTAATACGTACGAAAGTCGTTGGAAACAGAAGTTCACATGTGGAAGATTACAAACGCCTTCAATAACAAATGTTCCAGGTTGAGTAAACAAGACGTTCGTAAGTCCTGCACCGTGTGGTGCTACAACCATCACTGCCGAATGGAACATTCGCATGGTGTCGTTTAGAGACGGAACAGGATTGTCTATGAACATTACATAGCTCAGATTGTATGTTTTGGCGGCCGATTCAACCACCTTTTCGATCTCTCCTTGTTCTGTAAACCTTCGAGAACCTGATCGCCGAATCAAAATAATTTTGTTTCGAGGTTCCGGTGGGAAATTCTCAGTTATGTACTCACAATATTTCATTGAAAGTACTTGGATCTCTTGAACGTTTGCAAATCCACACGTCGATGATCTCGGTAAATAAACCATTTTTGCTCTGAAAGTTCCACTAATTAATCTGGTCTCATTTAAGCCGAGTATTCTGATCAGTTCCGCTGTTCGTCCTCCTGTTTCTGGAGCGAGTATTTTGATGTTTGGATTTCGTTTAAGAAAATCAAGATAAAGTGACAGTCTTGGAATAGTTTCAACCATTCGGTGGAAGTTAGCTGTGCCCCAATATTGAGCTATTGGAAAGATCTCATCATGCATTTGAATCTGGTCAACATTTGACGGTGGTTGTGTATTGATTTCATGACTACACGCATATTGGACAAGCTTCAGGTTTCCAGTATAAACATCGCTAGTACCTGTAACAATTCCATCACGTATTATATACAAATAAAAAGCAAATGGTGGCTGTTCTGTATAGAAATACGGCGGAAATGCCTGTCCATCGTTTGGCCAGTAGTGTGCACTGTTGATCGGCTTTGCATTAAGAACAAGCGTGTTCATTGATTGAGGAGTGATGCTTCTTTTCATATCGCGAAAACATGTTCTGTTGTATGTGACGTCATATTTCAATTTTATCGTTCCAGGAGTTTCGATCCATGTGCAGAGTGGATCATCCGCTGTCCATTCGTAATAGTTTTGCATCAACAGATTCGATTTGTCATTGAGAGAACTATAATTTCTGCCAAATCCCGCCGATTTATCCCACGGCAGCATTACTAATCGCAGTTGAGAGAAATTACCAAGGAGTTGTAAGAAATCATCTCTCGAGGTCCATATCAATTTAATCTCTTGATGCGCTGCTGGGGGTTTCCAGTCGTCAGGGCCTCTTGATCTAAGAGCTTCTAGACGAAGTTTATCCAGTTCCTCGTTGAATATTCGGACCCGGTCGAGAAATGATCCACATACTAGAACCTCAATTGCAGCAAATGGATTAGGTGTGCTTCGAATTTTGACTTCCTTACTCGAACAATCTACTTCCCTGGTGTTGACAAAATTGAAAATATTGGAAACGATATACGTAATTTTTCTATTTCCTATCAGGTCGAGTTTAGTGTAAAGCACAACCAGCAGTATGATGAATGTAATTCCGATGCGATAGTAGGAACAGCATCGCCTAGAAGAATGAGTTTTTGCCATGTCGAATTGTTGATATCTTACGACCAGATGTATTGAAGAACTGTTGTCTGTGTCGACTGTGATATATACCTCGTGTACGAACAGCAACTGAAAACACGTCGACCATCCAAACAAATAAGAAAAATAACTTATAGTAACTTATTCAACACTGTCAGCGATCTTGCTTGACAGGAGAGGGAGGGACACTTCTGAACTGTTCTGTTCAAAAACGAGTTTTGAACTGATCTGGTCAAAAGAGAGGTCAAACAAAATTTTCGCGCGACAAAATTTGTTGCTTCTTTGGTGTTTCTTCAAAATGTGGGGGGGGGGGCAGCTGTATGGTGTGTTCCCCCACTGTTAAAGGTGAGGGTCTTGTCCCTTTCGACCCTCCTCATCGCCGCCCGTGGTAATCAACATAATATATTTTTAAGAGTGCCCAACAGTAAAAGAAGCCCATTTTAACTTAAGTGGAAGCAAGCTGTGTCGCAAAGCGCGGATGAATGGATGTGATTCTTTCAATGTGCTGGATGCCACTCACTCTGAAGCGCAAATTTTTTCTGTTCCTGGCGATTTATTCCAAGGAAGCATCAGCGCATCACCAATCGCAGCCGAGAGACATTACCTAGCGGTGTCAAGAAGTCATCCCTTGAGGTTCTTATCAACGAGCTATCCTCAGTCGGCTATGAAAATCATTCCTCAGCACCTCTTAATCTAAGAGCTCCGAAAGAGGTTTATCTAATAATAATTGCTTTTTGAAGATTTGAACTCGTTTCAGAAACAGTCCACTTTCTGAATCGCCAAAACTTAAATAGCAGGAAATGGAGTGTAGATCGGCATGAGTAGGCCCCTGCAGCCTTATTTCAGTAGCACCCACTGTTTGGTTTTCTGAAGAAAGATATTCCAGGATTAAAAAAACTATTTTATCGTTTCAGTATGTGCACCGAAATCGCAGAAATCGCTAATTACTCGAAAATTCTTCGTACAGTTTAAAATCAAATATCTTCTGCGTTCCTGTGCTTTGAATTTCTTTGCTAACGCATATCAATGACAAACAGAGCTACTGCCAATCCGCCCAGAACATAGCAACAGCTATAAATCGAAAATGCCCTTTGGTATGGAGCTTTTATGCTGGTTAATGTCGTAATGAGACAGCTGAATCACAGCAGACAGTGAAAATTTACTGGTCTTTAATTGTGTGCCATATAATTGACTTCATCGAAATGGTGAACAAGTTAATGAGCCTTTGTATGGGCTAGACGCTGTGGATATAATGTATGTACGTAAGTACGTATAGATTTAGGTATTTGTGTGTAGGGGCCTATTTGTGCACGTGTGTATGTAGGTTCGCACGTGCGTAAGCCTATATATGTATACATACATGTATATATATAGGCTTACGCGTAAGCCTATATATAGTATATATATACAGTATTATAATATATATATACTGTATATTATATACCATATATACCATATATATATTATATATAAGGTATACATGCATGCATATTATAAAATATATATTTGCAGTATGATTATTTCTCAAAGGCCACACTGTGGTGAATTTTACAGGTACCTTTTAGAATAATCCAAAGCATTTTAATGCGAAACTATTTTGCTTCCACAGTGCAATCAACGTAATTAGGCCTACTCATATGGAAGATTTTAGCAACCGAGGTTTCCAGCACAGGTCGTTAGAGGCTCTGCGTTGATTTCAGATTTCAGACACAGAATTTCTACATGAGCATAGGGCGAAAGGTCATAATTGTGAGTTATAATACCTTGTAGGCTATTTCAAATTAATTCCTCGGAGGATCCTTTACTGGTATAAGCTATGCTATTAATAGTTACGGTGTGGTATGGCACTCTGTAAGTTCACTGTAGTCACGTTGCCAGAGTCTTATGACTCTTGTTGCAAAGCAACTTTTAAGAAGCATTACGAATAACTTACCGAAACCTACGAATAAGACTGTGTTAAAACCTACTTTCTGCACGCGGGATTCTAGTAAATGAGATCAATAATTCTCGACTGAATAAGGACGTCGTATATGCATGTATTTTAGTTAGCCAGTTATCAATATCTCTAATGTAGATCCTATAGATTACGTACAATGATCTACCTACTCTTCCAACAACGATATTGAAGCGTACAACGTTTCCCAGTTAACAAACAGAGACCAGATAACTAGGTGTCGCCACTGAAAGCTCTCACACTCATGAGAAACCAAGCGACGAATTTATAGACCTACCTGCACATTCACATATCCAATCTAAAACGAATGCTTTACAGCGCCGGTTACAATAATGCTCAAAATTGCAATTCACTGGACATCTACCTATATTCCTCAAGTTCCAAGGAAGCAGAAAAATTGCTCTGGCCCATAGGCCTGTGCCAGATAGACTCATGTTTGCACAACTTCCAATATTGCTAAACAATCAGCAGCGATTTCTGCATGCCTTCACGCTTCAATAACCGTATTGAATAATATTTGCTAGGTACACAGGGACCTACCTTTGTCATGAGATGTTCGTATCACCACGCCGCGTATATAAAGTAAACAGGATTTGCTCATGAAGCACTCTTTTTCACAGGCTTCTTCGATAGAACAGCTCATACCCACGGCGTAACTGTGTACTGTGACAGTGGTTTCCAGTCACCACCTCTTCTTGAAGTGGTCATGACAGCCATCGGGAGTCGGGTACATAATTAAATAATTAATTAATTAATTCGAGCGTCATATTGTCGTTGCCTATGTTCCTGCAGAGTTCCCATCAGCGTGGCCCAAATCTTAGGAAGAGAGTGCCAACTCAGAGCCTGATAAAGACCGAGCACGGCGAGCAGCCACACATTGCAGGTGGTCCATTTGAATATTTTGCGGTGGGCCTCACTGCTGAAGTTGCGTCACTCCTCACCTTACTTAAAAGTCAATGACTATAGACGTGATTTGCAACGAGGTCATGTCCGGTAAACTCTTCACTATATGTATATGAATATTTTGGTCCTACTCAAGTGTCCTCTGAGTATATTCGGATGCATTATAAATTGTCTAATTTTTTTGTTACCTGTAAATATGCTTTGTTCCTTATTGTCAGTTGACACAATAAAGTTATTGATTGATTGATTGATGTTAAAGTGGCAGTACAATCACCTAGTATTGATGACTCAGGGACGACATTAACTTACCCTAATTTGATGGCCCCATCCCTTCCTTCCTCATCTTCCGTCTCCTCCCTTTCTTCCCATTGCTATTGCGTCACCCATGTGACTTCATGAAAATAATGTGTTAAAATATGATGATATAGATTATAGATAACTTAGTTGTAATTGCAACCGCTCTTTTATATAGCGGCTCTTCAAGTAAACTCAGTAGACTTGCTCCAGACCAAATTACGGAAGACCACGATCAAACAGAACTGCTTCAACCGCTTAAGAAATAGGGATATGGATAGCAGAATATCATGTCGCATATTACATGTAGGCCTGTTTCAGAATGAGGAGCCGAACGCATCTGTACGTGATTAACTGAATAAATATTCGTGTATGGACTTTTGATTGACAGCAATATTGTGTGTGTGTGTGTGTGTGTGTATATATATATATGTGTGTGTATGTGTGTGTGTGTGTGTGTGTGTGTGTGTGTGTAGGTGTGTGTGTGTGTGTGTGTGTGTGTGTGTGTGTGTGTGTGTGTGTGTGTGTGTGTGTGTGTGTGTGTGTGTGTGTGTGTGTGTGTGTGTGTGTGTGTGTGTGTGTGTGTGTGTGTGTGTGTGTGTGTGTGTGTGTGTGTGTGTGTGTGTGTGTGTGTGTGTGTGTGTGTGTGTGTGTGTGTGTGTGTGTGTGTGTGTGTGTGTGTGTGTGTGTGTGTGTGTGTGTGTGTGTGTGTGTGTGTGTGTGTGTGTGTGTGTGTGTGTGTGTGTGTTTGTGTGTATATGTGTATAATGCGCCAGTTTATGTGCTTGGCTGAACAGGTGTTGAGTGTATATTTCATTAGATGGTCGTAATGGTATCTGTATAAATGTTACAGGCAATTCGTAAAACCAGGGATTTTGTCAAATGCCTGAAATTTTAAGGCAATTTGTAAAATCCATGATTCACTCAGGCACTTTACAAAATGCCTGAAAAAACCAGGGATTTTGTAAAATCCCTGAAAGGGATTTTGTAAAATCCCTGAAATCAGAAGACGAAAATTTGACAGATTGCCTGAAATGAAAATGACGAACATAATCGAAGTTTATATGCAAATTAGCCCTATTTTCAAAGGTTTGTCATTTTTAGATGGTATTTTATTTAAAGTTCAGTTCTCAAGTTGTAAAACCAGGGATTTTGCAAAATACCTGAATGTTTATTATGCACACAAACCTTATTTTGAAAGGATTAACATTTGTACATGGTATGACCATATATTTTAAGTTCAGTTCTCAAAAGCAGTTTTTCTATTTTCACACGACATAATAGAATGACTTCGACTGTTACACTTGACTTATAAATTATTCATTGACAGACTAATTTTTCAAACAGAAAGTGAAGTTGTCGAGCCATATTAACAATCCGGTGTTAATCCGGCTCGACAACTTCACTTTCCTTTGAAAAATGTGCGCCTATTTGTCTTGCAGCGTCCAGCGAACTTTGAAGTTGCAGGATAATTGAAGTTATTGATACCTCACAAATTATTAAATTAATTAACAATACCGCTCGACTACTTCACTTTTCCTTTAAAAATTTGCATCTATTTGTCTTGAAGCGCCCAGTGAACTTTGATTATCTCTTTCCTTATAATTCTTTGATGTGCCGTCGCAGCAATAAGAAGTTGACCGAAATATCTACGATTGGCTGAGGACTGTGTTCAGACGAGTGCCCTTGCTATAAATTAAATCCCAGCCAGCACTATTTCATTTCTGGTTTTCCTTTGGTTAGGTCAGTTCTAAAATTAATCTGTCAATTAAAAATTAATAAATCAAGTGCAACAGTCGATGTCATTCGAGTATGTCCTGTGAAAACAGAAAAACTGCTATAGCTTTCGAGAACTGAACTAAAATAAAATACCATCTAAACTGTCAATCCTTCTAAAATAGGGCTTGTTTGCATAATAAACATTCAGACATTTCACAAAATCCCTGGTGTTACAACTTGAGAACTGAACTTTAAATAAAATACCATCTATAAATCATAAACCTTTGAAAATAAGGTTTTTTTGCATAATAAACTTCGATTATATTTGTCATTTTCATTTCAGGCAATCTGTCAAGTTTTCGTCGTCTGATTTCAGGGATTTTGCAAAATCCCTGGTTTTTTCAGGGATTTTGTAAAGTACCTGAGTGAATCAGGAATTTTACAAAATGCCTAAAAATTTCAGGCATTTTACAAAATCCCTGGTTTTACGAATTGCCTGTAACATATATAGTCGCACGTGAAGCGTGCGAAAAGTTGATATAGGCGGTTTAAGATTTTAGTTACAAATAGAAGAGAGAGTTGTTTATGTTGAGCAAGTCTAAAAGGGACAGTTGATTGCATGAGTGGTTTTCTTGTGTGTTGAATTGAAAGAAGAAATATTTGAAAAGTTTTCAAACTGTGTTAATGTGAATTGACAGCCACGCACTACCATAGTAAAGTTACCTAAAGGTAGTGGTAGAATAGATAAAGTACAGTTAAAATAGGTGATTAAGAAGAAAGGTTCACACATGCATAGGCCCTACTGACGTATATCAATACATACGCGTGTATATGGACACACATAACACATAGGCCTACTCACACATTCATTAAGGCTAGTAACTCCAGTCTAGAGAGCACTAGAACCAGTACGCAACAGTAAAACTATTTTTAGTTCCTTTGTACAATATACAATATTAACGAAAGTCATAAACAACCAAGCACAAGACAAAGCCATTGGCGACGCCAGACATTTTTGAAACCAGTCATCCATGTAACCAGAGCAGAGGGCGATTTATGCCCTGAAAAAAAATGGGCAGGGCAACACTTCTAGCAGCTGACACTAGGGCAACAGGGCTATTAAGGTTTATCAATTAAATGTAGAAATAGGCTTATTACACAGAGGGGGGATTTTGTCCGGGGGGATTATGTCCTAGCTAAATGGGGGGGGAATTCCGTCCGGGGGATAATGTCCGGGGGGATAATGTCCGGGGGGAAATGTCCGTTCCCCCCAAAAACTGTCCTATTTGGCCGTTCTGTAGTCGAGAGCACCTCTGAGTAGCCCCCTTGAAGAGGTGCTATATTAATACTCGAATGAATGAATGAATGAAAGTTCCGAACGTCCTATCACCTCAACGGTTATCGACGAGTTTTTATAATTTCTCGAACGATATTATCCAATGATACTATGGCTTTATGGTCAAGTCCATAGATCTCACTGAAATAATACGAAGAATTACCCGAAGAAAATGTATGTTTCTTCAACTCAAACAAATCCGCTGAACAGCCTCTCAACATTCGCCATCCTGTCCAAATCGAAGATTGCCCCGCAGACTGTCATTAATTTTGCTGGGTTCTTTCGTCGCTATAGCAACCGATCCGCCATTGCTGATTAAGTGACATCTCATCAACATCTACCAACGGCTCTCTCCTTAAATATAACTGCTATTTCTCTAGTGCAGAGGCGCGTTTACAGGAAATGGGGCCCTAGGCGCAAACTTTTTTGGGCCCATCTGAACGTGTAGACTGAGCAGCGGCGGTGATCTTGCTTGACATGGGGGGGGGGGGGGTAAACGGGACACTTTTTAACTGATCTGGTCAAAAAAGAGGTGAACATTTTTTGCCCTTTTTTGGTGTTTCTTCAAAATGTGGGGGACAACTGCATACTGTGTCCCCCACTGTGAAAGGTGGGGGTCTTGTCCCCTCGACTTCACTGGGATGGCCGCCCATGAGACTGAGAGTCTGAAACTCTTGTGGGGTTAGCCAATCATGTGCAAAAACCCACGAAGTTGAACTTGAAGCCGTTTTGTGAGTGTTATTGACCATGTAATTAAAATTACTTATAGAAGCTATTCCAAGGAATGTGAGGTCATTTGGTTTAATGTTATAATTTATAATTGAAAAAAATATTTTCATTCGTTTGGGGCCCTTCGAGATTTTGGGGCCCTATAGGCGCCCGCCTAGGGCGCCTACGTGTAAACGCGCCTCTGCTCAAGCGCCACTCATTCTAGCTAGACGACGCTGTAAATTAACCAGCTTATCTTATGCCCATATTATTATTATTATTATTATTAAACTAAGTAGACAAGTCATTTGATAAGTAAGATTTCGCTACAGAGCTCTATATTCCCGTGTCCAGACAGCCAGGTCGTCGACCCTTGCGTTCTGCAGCTCGTGGGGACTTGATGGTTTCGCGCTCACGTACATCGTTGCAGTGGACAATCATACTGGAACAGTCCTCCACTGACAATCTGTAACATTGCACCGCGTGCAGCTCAGGAAGCATTTTCGAAATTTCTTAAGTCGCATCTGGTTAAAACTGTTAGGTAGGCACGTTTATCACTTTAGTGAGGTTCTTGTAAGGCGCCATATAAATGGCCATATACATACACATATGTGACACAATAAGTCCAGATTACATTGAAAATTAAAGCCAGTCATGAACTGCACGAGCTCAGTTTTTTCCATCCGTTACCAAGATACACATCTATACCGAAATTAGAGAAAGCCAACACCGCCTTGTCTAGTATGCATATAGACAAGGCAATGGAGGGAGAAACAAGAAAACCTGAGATTATTCTTCATTTTAACGGCAACAAAATTAGCGTAGACAATTTAGTTCAATTTTAAACCATATTCACTTTGATTGCCAATTGTATTGCTTTTCAATGTTATCAATGTTACCCCTATTGCTGCGTTCGTTGTATGGCTATGATTACTACCAACTGCAACGCATCTGAACGGCGCCGACAACGTGCCACATATTTTGAACGGCCTTATGTAACTCTTCATCATTTCTGCTTTATGTAGTAACCATCTTGAAATATCAAATCAATAAAAAAAGCCAAGCATATTACACAATCATTGCAATTTATTAAAGATTGACAATATTTCTCATATTGGTGCAATTCTCTTGCCGCTAAACGTAAAGAAAGCATAACGAGCCAATTCATCATTTTGACACGGGTTAATTTATGACCCCAACTCTGACTCACTGAGGTGTCGATTCTCACAAAGCTGAAAATGTAAACTTAAGAAATAGAGAATTAATCAGAATTTCATTTGGTTTAAAACTGTTAAGACTGCCTTGTAAATGCTGTCTTCTGACACGTCTATTACCTCTTCACAACCACGGCGAGATGGAACTCCATGCCAGTGATGACCTAATACGTACGAAAGTCTTTGGAAACAGAAGTTCACATGTGGAAGATTACAAACGCCTTCAATGACATATGTTCCAGGCTGTGAGAAAACGACGTTTGAAAGTCCAGCTCCATGTGGTGCAACAACCATTACAGCGGAATGGAACATTCGCATAGTGTCGTTTAGAGATGGAACAGGATTGTCTTTGAACATTACATAGTTCAGATTGTATGCTTTGGCGGCCGATTCAACCACCTGTTCGATCTCTTCTTCTTTTGTAAACCTACGAAAACCTGATCGCCGAATCAAAATGATTTTATTTCGAGGCTCTGGTGGTAAATTTTTGGTTATGTACTCACGATATTTCTTTGAAAGCATTTGAATCTCTTGAACATTTGCAAATCCACACATTGTTGATCTGGGTAAATAAATCAATTTTGCTCTGAAAGTTCCACTAATTAATCTGCTTTCATTTAAGCCGAGAATTTTTATTAATTCCGCTGTTCGTCCTCCTATTTCTGAAGCGAGTATCTTGATGTTGGGATTTCGTTTAAGAAAGTCAAGATAAAGTGATAGTCTTGGAATAACTTCCACCATCCGATGAAATTGTTCTGTGCCCCAGTGTTGAGCTATTGGAAAGATCTCATCATAAAGTGGGATTTCGTCAACGTTTGGGGGCGGATTTACATCGATATCATGACTACATGAAAATTGGACAAGCTTCAGGTTTCCCGTATAAACATCGCTGTTATCTGTTACAATCCCATCACGTATTATGTATATGTAAAAAGCGAATGGTGGCTGTTCTGTATAGAAATGCGGCGGAAACGCCTTTCCTTCGTTTGGCCAGTAGTGTTCATAGTTGAGGGGTTTAGCATTAAGAACAAGCGTGCTAATTGATTTAGGGTTGATGCTTATTTTAATATCACGAAAACATGTTCTGTTGTACGTGACGTCATATTTCATGTTTATTTTTCCAGGAGTTTCGATCCATGTGCAGAGTGGATCATCCGCTGTCCACTCGAAGTATTTTTGTATCAGGAGATTTGATTCGTCTTTGAGAGAACTCCAAGCTTTTCCTGTTCCTGACGATTTATCCCATGGAAGCATCACCAATCGCAGCTGAGAGAAATCACTTAGCAGTGTCAAAAAGTCATCTCTCGAAGTCCATATCAACGAGATATCTTCAGTCGGGGCTATGGAAATCCATTCCTGACCACCTCTTGATCTAAGGGCTTCCAACCGAAGTTTATGCAATTGCTCATTGAAGATTTGAACTCTTTTAAGAAAGTGTCCACCCGTCAAAACTTCAATGGCAGCAAATGGAATGAAGGCCTTATTTCGGGAGTCTCCGCTGTATGGTTTGCTGAAGGATAATACTCCGGGAAATGAATCTGTTTTGGTTCTGTTTCGTTCAGTATGTAAACGTAAACTGTAAAAATCGCTAATTACCTGGAGATTTTTCGTATAGTTCAAAATTAAATATTTCTTGTGTACTTTTGGTGTGTAGTTCTTTGCTGAATAGATTTCAACGAGTTTCGTTGAGAATATCTTTGCTAAATAAATTTCAACGACCAAGAAAGCTAGCACCACACCTCCTAGAAAATAGCAACAGAATTTAATCGAAACACGACCTCGATGTCTAGCGCTTAAGACGGTCATCATTATATTTTATCCAGCGTATAATGGAAGAATAATGGATCTCTGTGTAGTTGTCGATTTGTAGCAGTCAAGTTTTTACTGCATACGCATGGCGTAGTAGACATACGGTTACACACCACATGATGACAGCTGAAACATACCAGTCATTGTACTGTTTAGGTGCATGATAATTATTATCTGTGTGTGTTACTGAATCATCCAAATCTCAAGCAAAACAATGGGCCTTTGTTGGGGCCATAGGCGCTGTGGGTATTACGTATATACCTATGTCTATAGCATGACCAGTTGATGGGTGTTGGATGCAATGTACATATAGTTGGAAGTATGTAGTGTAGCCTAAACGCAAAATAGTTGACGCTCGTGTGCTGTGGTAGAAACTACCGTTATCCCTATGAAGACCATCTCTCGTACCCGATGACCAGCTCGGCCACAGACAGGGGCTTCTATCCCTATTCGGGGTGGGCGCAAGTTGAGCCCAGTGAAAAACAGGGGGGGAAGTATTTCTTTTCAATTTTTATCACACTCCCTACAAGTTAGTCTTACCGAGTCTTTGCTCACAGTTCTGTGCAGGGCCTACTACGTAGGGAGGGGGGAAAGGAAGCAGACTGCTTCCAATTTGTGCCAGAGGGAAAGTTCCCCCTCCAGTGAAATGGATGTTTCTGTTCCACTGACAGTACTGACTCAGGCCAGCAAAATGCTTTGTCCTGCAAGATCCAAGGACTGAACATTTTAGATTACCTCCCACCATAGGCGTAATTTGTGGGGGGTACGAGGGGTACCCGTACCCCCCACTTTTTGGACTGGGGGTACTGTACCCCCCACTTTTTAAACAATGTCAATCAATATTTTATTATTGTGCCTTCCCAGAGAACGCAATCTCCGCCAAAAGTATGAAAGTGCTTAGATACACAGGTAGATCGAGAGCCAAAATTACTGAGAATACTGGCACGGAATATGTTCAAAATCGTTATCATGCGAAAATCGAAAGTGGAGAAGAAATTGGTACCCCCCACTTTTTAGACTAAGGTATTGGTACCCCCCACTTTTTAGGCCAAAGTTACGCTCCTGCCTCCCACAAATTACACTTATGCTTAGTTTACAGTGTCTAACCAGTGTTATTGTGTATCATTATTACTTAATTGTTTCTCTTTAGCTATTGACCATTATGTTCCGCTATTTTTCTGTTGATGTAGGATGCCAAGAAAGCCTAAACATTGAAAAAAGCGTTCATAATCCTGTTGATTAAGAAAAACTAGTTGGTCAATGCTACAATTATTGTCGTGTAGTGCAGTAAAAATGGGATTATCAATCTTGATAATATATTCCAGCAAAATAATTGTCTACTGGGTAACACTGCAATAGACAGGTAAGGAGCCTGTTGCCACTGCATTACACCATTAATAATGCAGTCTTTAAATCCCCATAATTATATTTGCTAAGCAGTGTCCCATATTGCCCAGTATTTTAACATGCGTCCCATATTTTGGAAATTTTGTCCCATATATATTGCAGTCTGTCCCATAACATTTTTACATTGCACTGGGACCCCTACAGAAATTAATTCAACAGTTCAGTTGAACTAAAATGTATAGTTTCCCAAAACCAGTTTTCTTTCTCCAAAAATGCGCTAAAACTCACCTACGGCAATGTAAAATCCAAAAAAATTTCGGGGAGGACCTTGGACCCCTCCGCTTCAAGGGGAGGGAAGAGGAAGGCAGGAATGGTACAGGAGTGGTAAAGGGAGAGGGGACAAGGGGTGAGGGATGGGGTGGGAGGGGTAGGGGAGGAAGGGAAGGCGAGGTATTGAAGGGCTTTACAGTAAGTCGGGATTGCTTCCAGCTTATAGGGGGTTCTGTGAAAGAGGGGGGGGAAGGAGAGGGATTGAGCCCGGTTGTTTAGGGGGATAGAAGCCACTGGCCACAGACCGATGGACGAAACACCAAGACGACGTTCAGCAGTAGTTGATGAGTTTATTCACAAGGTACAAATATTACGACGATCTCGAACTACTTCTGCAACTCGTGACAACTCCTGAACTTCTGACATGTTAGGCTCAAGTTGCTCAACCTTCGCCTATACAGTCAAGTTGGGTTACTCGCTTACTCACATAGCTACGTCTGTTCATCCCTCTCACTGTAACGCTCCATATATTTGTCTGTCTGTTTCTATCTGTTTCTTGACGTTCAGTCAGTCGGTCTATGTTAGACAGCCTAGAATTTCAGCCTGACGCTCTGTATCCGTTTATGTCTCAGTCTGCGTCTCGGTGCATTAATTATTTTGCGCAGGTACGTTAACCCTACACATGTACTGCATATATATATATATATATATATATATATATATATATATATATATATATATATATATATATATATATATATATATATATATATATACATATATATATATATATATGCATATATATATATATATATATATATATATATATATATATATATATATATATATATATATATATATATATATATGCATAAACACACTCATACGTATGAGCCTTGATTAAGTGTAAATTATCTAGTTAAGTCTATGGCGAGTCAGGATTAAATCATCATCATCAGGATCCGTTGGCCGAAGGCCCGTAGGTGTCCAATGCATGATCTATCAGTTTTATGATTGTCGCTGCATTGGTTGTCTTTCGTCTGTTTCTTTATGAACAGAGTATCTGCACCCATCCGTTCGACCCTCAGGTTTGGGACTGGCTCTGATAAGATCAGAGGCGGCGATGCCCCCCCCCCCCACGTTAGTCAGCTGTTTCAGGGTTCCTGCTGAGCCTGTTCACCTCGCGTAGAGCCCTAGGTGGTAATTCAGCCAAGACCTTCAACACTGATGGCATAGCCTGAGCAGGCATTCCCCTACTTGGCTGTTTTCACCCCTCACCACGTTGAGGTGTGGGTCGGACTTTGAGAGGGTGCGATTAAATAGGAACTGTAAACAACTGTGCTATGTCTACGCGAACACTGCAGTAAATAATTCGATAGGCTTACCAAAAATGCCCGATGACCACGTTGTCCAAGAAGTGTGTATGCACCATGCTGGCTACCAGTGAAGATTAGATGTAACATGAACGATAATATTATTATCCAATAAACGCCTAAGTGATACCGTTGATGTAGGCTACGTATACGAACGCTAACGCAGCGCACAGAAGTTGGATTTAGCGGCAATTAGCTGCATGCAGCCTACAGTTCGGATGAGACTTAGCGGCGGCTTTGGTCGGCTACCTAAGGCTGCCGGTATATAGAGCTACTGGTGCAGAACTATCGGAAACCGAACATCTTATCTCACTGTAGCTATATTGTATTAGAACCGTTTAGCCAGTGGCGGTTTTAGAGCGGGCTAAGGTGGCTGTACCCCCCTTGCTGGAAAGTTAACTCCCCTCGTTTTGCTTAGCCCTCCTATACACATTTCCCCTCCCAATTTCATTTTTAATTAGCCATACATTGCCTACAATGTTTGTTGGTAACAAAGCCGGGTTATAGCCTCTGTGTACCATAGTATATACTGTATTATCATATTATGTGTATACAGACGGCGTGTACTAGAATCCTTTTGGACCACGCACATATATAAATTGATATAAGTGGATAAATTCATTGTGAGAAGTAAAAAAAGAAAAGCTGAAGAGTTAAACGATGAAGTTTTCGACGGGAGGGGCTAAAGCAATTTTTAGGCCCCAGTCCAAAAACTCTAGAACCGCCACTGCTTGTAGCACATAAGGCGGTCTGATATTCTTCATAGTACGTACTGAATATATATATTATCTAACATTTTTATATCGACTTCAGTTCTGTAGTGGATAAGTGAGTAAAATATCAATAAAATCACTCTTATGGTCCGGTGTCCAATGCACAAGCCATTAACAGACGACACAATAAATTTAAGCCGTAGTCTGGTGAATACCAGAAAGTCAGCCCACTGAGCCAGAGAGACAGGCTATCGTGTGTGGAGTTAGACTAGACCGTCCATAGACCTGTCTATCTGCCTGGCCGTTGGAATAGGATCTGACCGTTTGTGCTGTCTGCTATATAGGCCTATCTATATAACACTGTACATGCCATGCAGTTGTCAGGGCTGAAATCGCCAGACAATGATCTTCTGCGTGAACATTTTGCATTAATTCACTTAGACAGAAGCAGGTTGTTACTTAAACATAATCCATAAGGTTAAGAATTAGCAAAAATAGTTTAATAAAAAACTTGTATTTTTAAAATAGTACGCAACCTGAAGTTAAATTTAGCTTTCACAGAGACATTTCATCAATTCTGTTTTTAGTCTGCATTCGACATTAGCCTGCCTCAGCCATCATAAGAACTTATTTTTATTATTTCTGTGCTCGACTGTGTCCTGCATGCCTCGCTGGCATGCAGGACACAGACTCACTTCGATCTCGTAGGCCTACACATTTATCAGTTTTAACTGTTGCCTTTCGAAATTAAAGAATTCTATTCGTTTGTCTCCCAGTATTTAAATGAAAATTGTCTCTGCAGCGGTTCTCTTTATATTCGCATTCATCTATGTTTTTAAATGGGAGTTTGATTGTATAGGTTATTATGCTACATTAGGGTTAGATGCATATATGTTTGCTTGTAATTATATTATGGCGAGAATCATATGCATAGATGGACACATTGGACAGGCTACAAGGCTTGAATGCAGGTTTAATTAAATAACCTTGTTTAAATAATAAATAAAGTCACATATTAGTTTTATATTTTAGTTGTTAGTAGTTGCTTCCATTGCAGTTATTTTTCGCATTTCAACGTTTTCTTTCAATTAAACTAACTGCAACAACAATCCCCGTGAAATAATAAATTGCCGCCGCTAATATTTATGGATTCCCTATGGACGAACGATCGTCGACCGTGCAGTGTTTACATGAAGCTATAAGGGCTGATGTGTGATCCGTGTGCTACACTTTAGTTTAACTAAAGCCTGTCTCGCGCTGCCTCTAATTAACGTGGAGTTTGTAATCGTAATAGTGATCGTCAACTCCAAATTTCTAAAGCGTTGCTCTAAAGCTAGGCACAGGGCATCAAGCTATATTTATTCTCGAGCGCTACGACATATCAGAGGGGTTGTTCAGAGACCGATGTCCAGTGGAAGTCCGAATCCGGTTGCAAGAGAGGCCGGAGAGACGATTCAGAGCAGCTGCGTTGGCAGTTTTCGTTGAGGATGAGAAAGCTTGGAAGGCGGAGGATCGAATGGATCAGGTTAGGACCGATAGGCATATTGAAGAGGCGGGACTTCAGTTTGTGCTGAAAATCCTCTGGGGTGATAAGTAGGGGAGAGTTGCGAAGTGTGCAGTGATGGGCACTAAACTATTTTTTTAGTTAAACTAAAACTATTTTCCAACTAAAAAAAATAGTTTAACTAAAGTTGGCAACTGATTTTGGAAATTAGTTAACTAAACTAAAAAAAGTAGTTAAACTTTTTCCAACTTTTCCAACTTTTTACGACAAACATTTTCACAATAAAAGACGTAACATTAAGTGAACTGTAATAATGCAAAGCGTCAATGACAATAACTATGCAATGTGTACTGTTCTGGCATACAGTTACATGTGTACTGTAAGTAGTGTATGAATTTGAAAACACAGGCTGTTAATGCTAAAACCATGCAGTGTTAAATGTTTTTTTTGCTGACAGTGTTCAATGTTCACTGTGGAAAAATAGTTGCATATTGCTGATTTTTTTAGTTAAAGGTTTTAGTTAGCAACTAAATTTTTTATTTAAACTATGGTTTTAACTAAACTATTTTTTTAGTTAAACTAAATCCTTAACTAAAAATGTTTAGTTAAACTAAAAGTTAGCAACTTTTTAGTTAACTATTGCCCATCACTGGATGTGTGTGCTTTACATGTACGTGATTTCGGGCGGTTAGTTAAACGATCGATAAATACAGGTGATAAATACAGTACATTCGTGTGCTGGGCGAGCATGTCATATCGGAGTTCGGTTTGGGCGATCTGTGAAATTTATCTTTACAGACGAGAGAGCGTCCAGAAAAGACTAATCAGCGTGTTCCCGAGTTGTAGCCAAAACAATTACTGTCAAGTTCTGGGCTGGCTACGTACGTTGATCCGACAGGGCTGGGTCCACCCTGATGTTAGATCGGGAGATGGTCTGATACTGGGAGGTCAAGAGGTCAGTGCGAGACTCGGAAAAAGATCCGATGGTGATAAATGAACAAATAACAGGTTTGTAGAAAATACGAGCATAGATCGGGAGGAAATTGTGTGTGCTGATAGCGAAGGTTATAGAGAGAGGACTTCATTGTCTGATTGTCGTCGAGTCCCATACGGGTATCTTCCGAAGCAGAATTAATTAACCGTGTTGGTGGATAATTGCCAACACAGAGGACGGTTAAGAGGAAACCCCTATAACTTTCGTTCCATCTCTAATCGTTCTATTCTAGGCCATAATTATAGCCTATATCTAAACTAACCGAACGCGTTGTTCTTGGTCGGCCCAACGACTACCTTTCTTGTAACTCACTCTTCACCCCCACCAATCTGGTTTCACTAAACACCACTCCACCGAAACTCTGCTTGTCTCTCTGTATCATAAACTGGTGTCTGCTGTGAGTCATCAACAAGTCTCCTGTCTCTGAGTCCTCGACAGCTCTGTTGCTTCGACACTATAGATCACGACCTACTTCTTCGGCTGTCCTCTTGGTTTGGCGTTGTTGGCACTGCTCAACTCCACAAGCACCACCACAAGTAGGACACAATATTGAGGCTGAAAAGAACGCCTCTTCAATTGCATGTTGAACAGAGCTTTCAAAATTAGACTGATCTCCATATATTAGTTAAAAACATTTAGAAACAGATGGTAGGCTAATAAGTAGAGTCAAACATATAACTAAAAGTCTCCTTATGTATTATGACCAAACCCAGCATGAGATCATTTCTCTCCACGAATGGAAGTTATTTTTTGGCGCATCTTGAGCGCCTTTAGCATGACTTGAGCGTCTGTTATTAAAACACATTCACTGTAACCAAACATGTTTTGCAAATACTTTACAAAGTGGCATTACTACCTGCCTAGTGACTATTCGCTTCGGCGGGAATGTATTATTACCAGGCACTGGAGGCTAGAATTGGTACTCTGGGCATCTTTCATTCAAGATCTGTGATGTTAAGAAGGCAATAGGCCATATATATATATATATATATATATATATATACATATATATATATCAAAATAAGAAATGTTTAAATTGAAATCACCAAAATACAAAGCGCATTTTCGACAGAAAGTTATTATAAACGCTCGTTGAAATGAACCTAATTCTTTGCTAGCTCAGGATGCGGCTCAACTTTAACAGCAAAAGGAATCATATCTTGTCTACGGTTTGGGTAGTTCTATACAAGAAATCTGAGAGAGGGGTATCAACAGTAATGCTAACAACTTCAGTTGCCCTTGTCTTAGTTTATAGTAGTATATAGCGGCCTACTTAAAAGTGTAAAAGTTAGAGGAATAGATTGGGTAAAGTGAAACTGCATTTTCACCCAAATAGGAGCCTACAGGTATTACAGCATATAATAATTGCTACAGACCCTGAAGGTAAAAGGGTTGGTTTTCAGCGAAAGAGATACACTGAATACGTAATTATGATCAGAGTCAGACAATTAACAAAACTCAGACCAAACAAATATAATTAATGTTCAAAATGCTTACGCATAAATTTGGACTCCCAATTGGCCCGTAACTATCTGGCTAAAAGCTGCTAAGACTGTTTTGTTAATGCTTTCAGCCGAAACGTCTACCACTCCTTCACAACCACCGCGAGATGGAACTCCATGCCAGTGATGACCTAATACGTACGAAAGTCGTTGGAAACAGAAGTTCACGTGCGGAAGATTACAAACGCCTTCAATAACATATGTTCCAGGCTGTGAGAAAACGACGTTTGAAAGTCCAGCGCCATGTGGTGCAACAACCATTACAGCGGAATGGAACATTCGCATAGTGTGGTTTAGAGACGGAACAGGATTGTCTATGAACATTACATAGCTCAGGTTGTATGTTTTGGCGGCCGATTCAACCACCCTTTCGATCTGTCTTTGTTCTGTAAACCTTCGAGAACCTGATCGCCGAATCAAAATGATTTTGTTTCGAGGCTCTGGAGGGAAATTCTCAGTTATGTACTCACGATATTTCATTGAAAGCACTTGAATCTCTTGAATATTTGCAGTACCACACATGGTTGATCTCGGTAAGTAAATCAGTTTGGCTCTGAAAGTTCCACTAATTAATCTGGTTTCATTTAAACCCAGTATTTTAATCAGTTCCGCTGTTCGTCCTCCTGTTTCTGAAGCAAGTATCTTGATGTCGGGATTTCGCTTGAGAAAATCAAGATGAATTGAAAGTCTTGGAATAGTTTCCACCATTCGATGGAATTTAGCTGTACCCCAATATTGAGCTATTGGAAAGATCTCGTCATATATTGGAATCTGGTCAACATTTGAAGGTGGTTGCGTATTAATATCATTTTTACATGCAGATTGAACGAGCTTCACATCTCCACTAAAGACATCGCTACGATCTGTAACAATTCCGTCTCGTATTAGATACAAATAAAAAGCAAATGGTGGCTGTTCTGTATTGAAATATGGCGGAAATGCACTGACGAACGGCTTTGCATTCAGAGCAAGCGTGTTCATTGATTGAGGATTGACGCTTCTTTTCATATCGCGGTAGCATGTTCTGTTGTATGTGACGTCATATTTCTTTTTTAATATTCCAGGAGTTTCGATCCATGTGCAGAGTGGATCATCCGCTGTCCATTCGTAATAGTTTTGTATCAGGAGATTTGATTTGTCTTTGAGAGAACTCCAAGTTTTTCCTGTTCCTGCCGATTTGTCCCAAGGCAGCATTACTAATCGCATCTGAGTGAAATTACCAAGGAGTTGTAAGAAGTCATCTCGCGAGGTCCATATCAATTTAATCTCTTGATGAAGTGCTATGGGTTTCCAATCGTCAGAGCCTCTTGATCTAAGAGCTTCTAGACGAAGTTTATCCAGTTCCTCGTTGAAGATTCGAACTCGGTCGAGGAATGATCCACATACTAGAACCTCAACTGCAGCAAATGGATTAGGGGTGCTTCGAATTTTGACTTCCTTACTCGAACACTCTGCTTCTCTGGTGTTGACAAAATTGAAAATATTAGAAACAAGATATCCAAATTTTCTATTTCCTTTCATGTCCAGTAATTGTTGATCGTAGAACACACCCAGCAGTAAGAAGGACGCAATTCCGATGCAGAGGTATGAACAATATCGCCCTAGAGGATGGCGTTTTGCCATATCGAATTATTGATATCTTATGACCAGATAGGTTGCAGATCTGTTGTCGTTTACGAGTATGAAATGTACCTCAGACGTGCTTTAACTGAAAACAAGTCGACAATACAAACAAATATAGTATTCAGTACAATATTCGATTGAAAAACACGTACGATAACCGTAAACTCTGAGTGGGAGGTAGATCATGATCGTAATCGCAATGTCGATAATTCTAAAGCGACCAAAAAAGCGAAGACGCGGGAACCAGCTTATTCACAGGCGCAGTGCTCGAAATGGACCGGAACGCACCGGAACGCCGTTCCGGTTCGTCAGCGTTCCGTTCCGGTTCGTCAAATGAATTATTGTGGAAAATACTATGAAATTAACGTGAATGCTCCCATATCTTTGACTATATCGTTCCGTTTCGTAAAATTTTCCATTTCGAGCACTGCACAGGCGCTTAGGTAAAACATAATCGATAGGCGGGGTGATATCGGTCTCATGTGAAGATCCAAATGGGTCGGGCAGGCAGACAGTCAGACGGCTAACTTGAATGGTGGTTAGAGTTGAAACGGAGATGGAGGTAATTAGGGGAACAGGAGGAATCGGGATAGAATTTCTGAAGGGGCAGTGTTTTCAGTTTGAGTGAAAGACCTGTGGAGAGATTGCAACAGGTGAGGCTTAGGTGAGTTCATAAGATGGATCTGGTATTTGTCGTAATGATGGCGGCAGTTTGTTCCAGAAAGGCAGAACAGCTATGGCTATGGAGCGATTTGCAAAGTTTAGTGATGAGGTGACGGAAGGGAGGAGAAGTGATAGGGCGGAGAAGGGGCGGGTTGAGCGTGGTGGTTAGACTGTGAACCCCTAACGGAGACAGGAGGGCTGGGAGGATGGAAGTGTGTTGTAGGTGAATGATATGACTTTATATTCTGTTCGTTCATCTATTTTAAGCCAGTGGAGTGATTTGAGGACAGGAGTGATGTGGTGGTGTTTGGGGTGGGTGGGGGTTAGTGACAGCACGGGCTAGAGTATTTTGAATAGGTTGGAGGCAGTTTATTTGAATGATGTCTATGTTCAGCAAAGGTAGTCTAATTTAGCATGAATTATAGATGCAGCGTTTGTAGATGCAGTTTTGTAGTCGAGCAAATGGCGGATTCTGCGAAGGTCACTGATATGCATGAAGCAGAAGCGGGAAATATGGGTGTTGTGTTTTCGGAGAAGCTAAGATTTTGGTCAAAGATGACACCTATAGCTTGCGGACAGGAGGATTGGCAGTGAATGTGTGGATGGTTGCAGACTCAAGATTGAGATAAACAGAGGGATCACATCCATTTCGACTGCCAAAGTCGATTCTACAGTGCGCGAAATACGGACGAGCTGGTAACTCGTTCTACGCGTTTGTGCCGAGGATTGTCCTCGCCTGCGCTGACCACGCTTCTCGACAGTTCCTTGGATAGATGACCATCTACAGGCGGCCATGTTTGCGTTGGACTCTCGTGCTTCAACGGTGTTCCTTGGACATCGTTCATCGACTGGACGTCTTCGCTTCCTACCGGTTCTTTTGAGTCGACTTTTGAGTTCATCGAGTGCTGCTTCGGGAATGCACATTTTTTCTTTGAACCTTATTTAAAGAATTAACCGTTTATTTGAACAGTAGCTACAGTCCAGTGTGCAACGAACATTATGTAGGCTCTGTGCCATTAATTTTCTTCGTCAATCCTTTGGGTTGCCTTTCGTTCAGGTGGGGATATGTTACGTGTGGGAATGTGCCCATAAGGATTGTCTTCATTGGATGGGCGTCATGCTTGATCGGTCTATACGTAGTATGGGTGACATTCCTGTGTATTAAGTAGGAGTGACTTCTCTCTGTAAGTACGGCCGTTCTAGGTAGCTAGAGATAGATTGCTTTTACTTGTCGACCGTGTTCGGCTGACGTTTGCTTTGGTCTCCTTTTATGGATGACATTTGTTTGAGCTCGTTTACTTTGGTCTCCTTTTATGGATGACATTTGTTTAGCTCATTTGCTTTGGTCTCCTTTTATACATGACATACATTTGTATTTGCTTTAAACTTGGCGTTAGAAGTCTTATGTTAGATATGCCAGTTTTGGTTGTCTTCGAGTTCGACGCTGGTTCTTGTTTGACTGTTGTCGTGCTACGCCAGCTTTCGCTGTTCACCGTTTCTTCGTGTAAAAAGATATAGACGCATTACATTGCTAATTAAATAGTATTCTATTGAACCCTGGGATTCCATTCCATTTAAGACCAGTTTTCACCCTAGACTAAGTCTTGCCAATTAGTTCGCGACACCCTGGCAACACGATGATCAACTACGCGGAAGATAGTTATATCCTGATACCCGCTGCAGACAGCTGGACTATCAAGTCTGAGATTGAGCATGTGGCGGCATAGGCTGAGGCATGCAATCTCACACTGAACTACGGCAAAGTCTAAGAAATGGTGGTGCGCAGACCCAGGACGTGCCGCCTGGACAGCCTACCTCCCACAACACCGGGCTTTGCAAGAGCAGCGAGAAATGAAAATCCTGGGAGCAACAATAACTGAGCACCTCAGTTTCGACACACATTTCAGCGACTCTTGCACAAGTCTAGCAAGACAGTCGATGTACGCCATTCGGGTACTGGCCGCCCACGGACTAACAGGCCCATCATTATACGAGTTACCTACGTCACAACGGTGTCAAGGATGCTGCATGCGGCCTCTGCTTGGTGGGGATTTGTTGATCGAGAAGGACTGGAAAGACCCAGGCTGTACTGAGGAGACTGATTAGAGCTCGAAACCTCTCTGACTCCCAGCAAAGCTTCGGACAGCTCTGTCAAGGCATTGACTCCCGACTGTTCTCAATAGCGTCATCGCTGACCCAGGGCCGTTTTATCCACTAGGCACAGTAGGCACTGTGCCTAGGGCCTACGAAGCTTTCAGGGGCCTACGAAAGTCTGAAAACCTGAAAATGATATATTGAATGATTGACCGGGGAAATGGATACTGAAAATTTTCAAACAAGAGCAACTTCAACTTTAGTAACTTTTGTACTGAAACACTTTAAATTAATCTGTGCTAGCTTACATTACATGAAATTTGCGGCTCTTTGCACTAGCACAATCACATAGGCTATAACGTCCTCAAATGTCATATCCCGCATTTAGTCGTTTTCAATTGAAAGCAGTGCATTTAGCTCAGAGTTCGGTTTCGAGGAGGCTAGATCAAGAGAGCAGACAGAGCAGCTGTTAAGGCGGGTGTCGTTTAGGGCGAGAAGAATTGGAAGGCGGAGGATCAGATGAGTCAGGGTAGGAGTTCTTGAAAAGGTGAGACTTCAATCTTGAGTTGAAAGCCCGATTGTGATAGATAGAGGAACGTGAGAAGGAGGATGGAGGATGGGTTACGATGATGATGGAGGAACTGAATATCTGAGAAATTCAGAGGAAATCGTTCCAGAGGCGTGATGCTGTGTTGGATATGGTTCAGTTGGAGAACCTGATATGAGTAGTGACTGGGTGTCGGGAAAGACTGAGATAGGAGGATGATAGGGTGGAGCGTATAGGTGTAGACTCTGGGGGCAGCCGGGGCACATGTCCCCCCAATAACTGGACACCAAATTCAACACGTGTAGAATATATAGCCAAATACCCCTCCCCACTCTTTTGGACAAGTTTGCGCCAGTAGTGGAGCGGGTTGCCTGGATGGTGAAGAGATCACGGAGGTACTTGGGCTGGGAATATTGTAGGGAGCTGTAGGTTGGTGATCGGACTTTGAAGTGGATTCGCTCTGGGATTTTTAACCAAATGAATGGAGTGATTTGAGGATGGGATCGAGTGATACGGTGATGTCTGGGCGTGACAAGCTGACAGCTCTGGCTGGTGAGTTTTGGATAAGTTGGACACGCTTGATTTGGGTGGAATCAAGGCTGAGGAAGAGGGAATTGCAGTAATCAAGCTTTGGATGAATAATATAGGTAGCAACGGTGGAGGCAGTTTTAAGGTCGAGCATAGGGCGGATGCTTCGGAGGTCACGAATTTGCATGAAGCAGGAGCCGAGAGAGGTTGGAGATGTGGTTAGAGAAGGAGATGTATGGATCAAAAGTAAAATTTGATGACCTTTTTTGGTGTTTCTTCAAAAGGTGGGGGGTCTTGTCCCTCTCGACCCCCCATGATCGCCGCCCATAATAAAGGGCCTACGAATGCAAGAGTGCCTAGGGCCTACGACGACCTTAAAACGGCCCTGCGCTGACCCAGTTCTTGTTATACACGATCTGTTAAAAGCGACCGGATACACTCTACGACCTCGCGCACCTAACCGAAACATCCCACCTGCTGATGATCTAGCCCGTAAAACATATATTGTCAGCCGTGCTTTCTTCTAGAAAAAAGGTTCCGGAACTGAACAATAGTTTCCGGAACTGAACAATTATGGAAGGACTAAAATCCCGAGAAAAAACGGGATTGGGGGTTGGGAGGGGTCTCAATAAACACTGAAAACCGTTCACAGCACTGAAATTACTAAATTATTGTTTTTATCATTAAAATAAATAAATTATTTTTTAATAGGTGAAAAAAGGTGCCGGTGTCACGAAATAGAGTATCTCCCATACATGCGTATCCCCCTTAGCGAAATGGAGTATTCGGTTTAGTTTGCATTTTTGGCGGTTTCTAAGTGTATTCAGTCGTACTGTTTGGATTTATTGCACACATAAAATTTTTTAATTGCGTATCTTTAGTTTGTACGTCGACCTGAAATCAATTTACTTTGTTTTTGGTGACTTTGACTGTAATTTCGTCGAGGCTATCGTGATGCGTATGACGAGGGGGATAGAATGGTTCATCCCACCGGATACTCTAAACCGGTTTATTCCATCCAGGGGGATACGCTTTAGGGGGATAGTCTGTCACGCGACACCGGAACGCCATTCCGGCGCGTTCCGACTGAAAAAAGCACTGATTATAAGAATGATTTATTAACGATAAAACTTTCATGTACACCAAAGTGCCGTTAGCAGTTGGTTCAATAAAGGATACTTACTTACTTATCTTACACAAGTACATGTGCATAGGTCTACATGCAAAAGTACAGATACATACATACCTATACATATAGCACCTGTGTGTACGCGTACCTATACAATGTACATGTGCATCTGTATATATACACCTCTAAATGAACATGTGCATATGCATGCACACATACACATACACTGTGTCCCGATGAAAAGTAGACCCCAAGAAACAGTGTCATAACTCGGTCAAAACTTTTAGCATTTGCCTGAAATTTTAAAAACGACAACAGTAGCCATATTACCACCAAATTGTAACGCCGTTTGGAAATGTTGGTGAATTTGTCAAGTTTATGAACGTTTGAGATGCAGTACTGAAAAGTAGAAATTTCCAACATACAAGAGCCACAAGGAAGCGAAGTTCAGCTGCAGTGTGTGTTCAAATGTCCTCCTCGTTCACGGACACACGACCGTAGACGTGGACGCCACTGTTTGATGGCCAGGTCGATGATCACGTGGTCAAACAGCTGCCACTCTCCAATCAGACTCAGGTGATTAACGTCACGAATGGGGGAACGATAAACGCGCTCCTCAAGGGAACTGGATTGTTGTCTGGACTGTTGGGCGGCCACAGCATCGGGGATATGAAGTCGGGTGTCTCCTGGGACAGCACAGCAATGGTCTCACGTGCTCGGTGCGCAGGGGCACTGTCTTGTTGAATGTGAAGTAGCCGCCCGATGAAAAGTAGACCCCTAAACGTTTGTCAAAAATTTGTATGCTGGAAATTTCCCCTTTTCAGTACTGCCTCCCAAACGTTGATAAATTTGACAAACTCACCAACATTTCCAAACGGCGACAGAATTTGGTGGTAATAATGGCTAGTGCTATTATTTTTAAAATTTCAGGCAAATGCTACACTTTTTGACCGAGTTATGACACTTTTTCTTGGGGTTTACTTTTCATTGGGACACAGTGTACATATAATGATATGTTCATACATACGGGCAAACAACTATGTAGCTGTATATCAGTACATGGACAAACATACCTGTACATACACGGGACCTACAGCCTACAGGTATACAACTATACATGTATACAAATGCAAAACAAAAGATGAACATCATACTGCTAAATGTCGCAAAACAAATTTAAATCAAGAGTTCAAGACGGAATAGATTCCACTGTTGACCCATTGCTCATACTATCAAAATGATTGTCGTCTGTTTGATTAACTTTATAAAACGGTTCAACGCACAAACTACATGTATAAGATACTTCACATGCCCGAATAATTCAAAGAGACCGTGGATATTACATCACCTCCTGTTTCAGTCCAGTCAACTGCAGAATAAGTTCAAAACATATCATAATGTGGTATCCAGCCCTTTACCTTAATTGTCCAGGCTTTTCGATGTGCAAGAGGCATATCAAATACGAACATGTATCGCATTAACTCGATAGTAGGCCTACACGTCTGAACTCGCGTCCAATCCTGATGAAGCTTGCTCCTCACCGTAAGGTAATAAAAGGACTAACGATCTAGCTCAGCAGACTATAATTTTGTTGATGCATTCTAGTCCTAGACTTGGTAAGACCAATAATCGATGACGTTCTGAGGTGTACAACTGTTCATCGATAACATCTGGCGTAGAGTGCGAGAGGTACAGAGATCGAGTCCCATAGGCGGACATGCTTTGTAGGCTGCAATTTGCGCCGTGTATTGCAGGCTGTCTGTTCTGTTAGTAGTTAAGATTTATCGCATAACATGTACATGTACAGCGCAGTGCGTTTGCAGGCGCTTAATTAAAGAATAATAATAATAATAATAATAATTATTATTATTATTATTATTATTATAAAATAATGACTTCGTGAATTGTACACGCTGTTGTGACAATTACACAAATGGCCGCGGGGGCTTATAAAAGCAATGACGGAGCGCAGGGTTCCTGTTGAAAGTGGATCTCATGAATAATTTATATCAACAGATTCGATTATTCATTGAGAGAACTTCTTTCTGTTCCTGTCGTTTTCTTCTTCTAATGTTCAAGATTGATCGCAGCTGAAAGAAATTACCAAGGATTTGTAAAAAATTCATCTCTGGAGGTCCATATCAATTTAATCTCTTGATGGGGTGCTACGGGGTTTTAAATCGTCAATGGCTCTTGACCTAAGAGCTTTTAGACGAAGTTTATCCAGTTCTTCGTGGAAGATTCGATCCCAAGCGAGAAAAGCTATACATGCTTGCACTTCTGTAGCTGTGTGAGTGCTGTGATGGGAGGTCGTAGTTTACAATTTTCATAGGGAGAATTAGAAAATGACAGATTTACAACACCGATGTCATTTCTACCAGTGATACCGTATCTTGGGTCGTTTATTTCATTTACGTCAGAAGAAGGAAAGCATGCAGAAAACTTTTTCGTTTGCTTTTGAATCTGGAGTGATTTAGGGAGAGAAATCACCAGATTGAAGAAAGTGACAGTCACGCCTCTGTCAGAACAAAATAGTAATGTACCGAACGTCGAACGCTCGGTACGGGAGTTTAATACTTCCGGATGCGACGTCATGTTTGCCGATCTAAGTGACGTCTAACAGTCGGCCATTTTTCATTTAATTTTAGCGACCTCTAGCGTGAATTTAAGTACTGGCAGCATGATAGGAGAGGCAGCGGCGGATAGTACGAAGATGAAGGATGTGGTAAAAGCATGAACGGTAGACACTGTTGACATGATCAGTTATGGAGAGCTAAAGTATCAAGTTCTACAAAGTTTTAGTAAGGCTTTCTTGGTTTATTTTTGTCTATAAATAAAGCAAATTTAATATCTGCAGAAAAGCTGACAGTTTTTGGCCAAGTTTATGACAGAATAAGCGTTTAACTCGATGCCATTCTCTGTGTTTCGCTCATACTCCTCTCCCTTAGAAATTATCGAATACAATACAATATACTCCACCAGCAATTGAGGCCGCATGCGTTACGATGATGGCGATACATATATCCAGAAATGAAGACCTTCAGGCTTCAGTATTATTCACATTTCGTGCAACAATCCGTACACTGAACTTATTTATTACGTGCTGATGTGACGAAGATGTTCCCATGTCGTGATGTTGCACTACAATGTACTACATCCTAGAGATCTAGAAAGCTTGTAACGCTCAATCAATCAATTTCGTTTTTTTTCTGTCCAAGCTGACATGTACACAACCTGTTACAGAGTTAAGGTAGCTACAATAATACTGTAATCAAAAATAAGCCCGGCCTACGGAATTAACATGCTAATAATTGCGCAAATGTGCTACGATAGAAGAGTTGCTTCCGTCGTCTGAAGAGATACCTTGACTTCTGTGTCTTCTATAGTTTAAAATGAGGGATGTATGAAGAGCTCAATTTATCAGTACGGTTTATAATAATTCTAGTTTAGTGGAAATTAGTGGATAATATTATGCTTCGTTGGTAAATCAATTATGAGCTGGTCTGAGGTGATCTGGAAACAGTGTAAAGTTTTCTAATTAAAACATAGACCTAAACCGCCAATAACAGTCTTACCTGCTTACATGTATCTTGATCAGGTGTTGATAAGCTACATGTAATTGCTGCTGACAAAGGTCTCACATGAATTGTCTAGAGAAACACTAACTTCAGGAAGATACAACATCGTGATCGTCCTACGCAACACCCAACCCACCCAACACAGCTCAAATGCACCAGATACAGTACCGTGGGTCACTGTAATCGATTAGTTAGAGCGCTCGACTTGCAACGCGGGAGCACGGGTTCAGAGCCTCCACGGTTACTGTGCATTGGCCTAGAGCAAGACCTTCACACTCACAATTACTCAGCACCGTCGATGGTTGCTTGGTCATTAGATGATAGCGCAAAATAAATGAACAATAATAAAAATAATAATAATAACTATATCTCTAGGCCCTACTCCTAAATAACAATAATTGTTTCCAAACAATAAAAATAATAAGATTATTATTATTATTTACAATTATTATTATTATTAATTATTATCATTAGTATTATCATTATTTCTATTTTTTATACCCCAAGGTACATATGATATCTCGGGGATTTAAATATTAATTAAAAGAAGTAGATCATCTGTAACGGCCACTATTTCTCAGGTTCTGACATAGAGAAAGTGCCGCGGAAAGCTACTGCGTTGAAACGTTGGATTGTCAGGCGTTGGAAGAGGTATGGGGATGTTTCACGTACATTACCAGAGATGGTGCTCAGGCTCTTTCCAAGCGCCGCGATAAAGGCCATGCCATCGTCATTATTATTATTATTATTATTATTATTATTATTATTATTATTATTATTATTATTATTATTATTATTATTATTATTATTATTATTATTATTATTGCATTATTATTATTTTTTGCCCTGAGGTACTTCATTCCCCCAAGGTCTTAGAGATTAGATAAGTTATTTTTCTGGAACGGTTTTAATTATTATTAATATTATTTTTATTATTATTTTTTTTCGCCCGAGGTAAAAATAATCCCTCAGGCTCTTAGAAACTATCCGAATAGCTTTGTTGTTTTGGAGTTAACGGTCATCTTCACCGGTCAGTTTTGATTTTGATTATAATTATTATTATTATTATTATTAATTTTTTTGTCCTGAGGTACTTCATTCCTTCAGGGAGTTAGAGATTAAGTGTGTTATTTTTCTGGAACGGTTATTCCTCGTCCAAGTCAGATTGGCTCCCACCATGGAACCGCTGAAGGCCACAGCGTTGAACCGTTGGATGATAATCGAGATTATTATTATTATTATTATTATTATTATTATTATTATTATTATTATTATTATTATTATTATTATTATTATTATTACTATTATCATTATTATTATTATCATTATTATTATTATTACTATTATTATTATTATTATTATTATTATTATTATTATTATTATTATTATTATTATTATTATTATTATTATTACTACTACTACTACTATTATTATTATTATTATTATTATCATTATTATTATTATTATTATTATTATTATTATTATTATTATTATTATTATTATTATTATTATTATTATTATTATTATTATTATTATTATTATTATTACAATTTCCACAAATAATATGTACGGCGTTGTACTCATCACGCACATATAGAGCCTATGTAAAGCGATGTAGTTGATTGTAACGTTTATTTAATGAGCACCTTGTCGACTGATCTATAAATGGATCTCTACTATAAATCATTATTTTTTTCACTATCAGCTTCCAATGACTGATTTTATTATGAGGGAACTGATCTATGCATTTCTATTCTCTATGTGACACCTACACCCAAACATTTCGATTACACATTTTTACGATATCAAAATGCGAAATTGTATCATACATAGGCCTGTCTGTGTCTGCCATGGCCAGTTCTTAAGTATCATACCATCTTCAGGTTTAACTCTATTATCGAACAGCTTGCTTACCTGGGCGCCCGCAGGTTTTAGCAAGGGGGCAGAACCATGTGGCTCAAATAAAGCAGACATCCTGTTGGCTTGCCCATAATATGCCCATATGGGACCCATGATTTAAAGGCAAAGGTTTATGTGTTCATATTTTTACGTATTAGTTATGGCTCTGACCAAAGCATGCTGAACACTTTGAAGTTCATCGTGTTTGAGTTTTTGATGCATACAAGAAAAAGGTATGTTTTAAGGGATTTTGACTACTGGGACAAAAGTCGGCCACCACTAAGGAGTCAATGGGGCGTCGTAAGCTCCCCAAGCAGGGTCTGGGTGAAACCCCAGCCAACAACGCATTTTAGAGCATTTGCCGCTAAATGGAGTCAGTTTTAGCCCTTTATTTGACCAAATTTGCTTTATATCATTATACACATCCCTATTTAAGTCATGCATAGAAGTTTGAAAATATGACATAATTAGTTCAATCATACCACCAAAATAATTGATATAAGTGAAAACTAAGTCAGTGACAGGCTCAGAGGTAGCGATCTTGTTTGACAGGTGGAAGCACACGGAAGACTTTTGAACTGATCTGTTCCAGAAAGAGGTAGAATTTTTTTTTAGTGTTTCTTCAAATTTCAAGACGACAACTGTATACTGTGTCCCTCCACTGTTAAAGGGGTCTTATTCCCTTCGACCCACTGGATCGCCGCCCCTGGACAGTAAGAGTGACTGTGACGCAGTGGAGGAGCTGCAGCTACAACAGACAATAGCTACGCAGTTCTACGCGCACAAGTTTTTCCACAGTACCGGTACCGGTACCCTGATCTTACCATCTGGGGAGTTGACCGAACTCTGTCTTGACTAAAATAGTAACATACACTAATATTATAGTTACATTCTATAATGGTCCACCCACCAAGCAAGCAGTTATAGAATGTTACTTGTTTTTCTGTACGTATCTAAATTGGAAAATAAAGTTGGATGTCTTTGCAGAAGTTAAAGCGTTAAAGTCAGGATCCGATCATATGCGTCTAATAATCTAATAATAATAATAATAATGTTCGTTTAATATCTTCAAGCTGACAACAACGCAGTATGATTACAAATCAGTACATGTTATGCGATAAATCTTTACTACTAACAGAACAGACAGCCTGCAATACTGTCTATACTAGTAAGGAATTTGGATTGGCATGGTCTCAGGTCAAAACACATAGTGGTCACTCCATTGAGTGATATTAATAACACGTTGAAGTTCATCGTGTTTCAGTCTTTGATGCATACAAGAAAAAGGTTTATTTTAAGGGATTTTGACTACTGAGACAAAGTCAGCCACGACTAGGGAGTCATTGGGGCGTCGTAAGCTCCACAAGCAGGGTCTGGGTGAAACCCCAGCCAACAACGCATTTTAGAGCATTTGCCGCCAAATGGAGTCAGTTTTAGCCCTTTATTTGACCAAATTTGCTTTATATCATTATACACATCCCTATTTAAGTCATGCATAGAAGTTTGAAAATATGACATAATTAGTTCAACCATACCACCAAAATAATTGATATAAGTTAAAACTAAGTCAGTGACAGGCTCAGAGGTAGCGATCTTGTTTGACAGGTGGAAGCACACGGAAGCCGCTGCGTACGGACCTTGGGCAAGCCCTTCACTCGCAATTGCTCGTGGCGCTTCGGCGTGAAAATTCCGGCACAGTATCAAATGCTGTAGTCGGGAGCGCCTCTGAGTAGTAGTAGACTTCGAGAGGCACTATAGAAATATCCGGAAAAAATAGAAATAAAAATTATAGGTAGACTTGTGTAACACGTGTTAACTATTTATGTCGTGCATCGAATCGATTTTCAGATAATGTTTAATTAGTTGAATATTTCGAATTAGAAGGTTAATAATTTAACATTGTAATATAACCTTAAAAGTCTAGAGTATGACCTGGGACAACTCACCAAAACTACTGGCACAAATCCTAAAACTATACTGGGACATTTGTCCCACTAGCTATAAAGTTAAAATATGCTATGAGTAAGTTACAATAACGAAGGCGACTTGAGACCAATGTGTTTGCCAGAGATATATATATAAATTTGAAAAATGGAGACATGACGCTTACTGCTGGGCATACGAAGCAAGAGTTAACACAAGCAGATATCGGTATCAGTGTCAGTCAGGAAGGCAGGAACAACTGGTCTAACGGGTATTTGAACGCAAAAACGCAGATATCTTTGATGTATTCTGGGCCGCAAACACAATGGAGGCTTCCAGATTAGTAGGATCTTTAATCCCGTCCATCACCCAAATCAGCATATATCCGGATTTGCGTCGCATAAGCATCTCTTTATGATATCCAAATAATCTATTAAGTTCAACGAATCATACACAGCCGTTATCATGACACAAAAAGCATCTGTCGATTGATGCTTCATCCTATCTCTGAGATCAGTGTTGCTAAACGAAATCGTATTTCGAGTTACGGGAGAACACCTGACACGCTGATTCATCGTGCACCTCCCTGGCTTAAAACCCCTAAGACTGCCTTTTTAATGCTTTCTTCCGACACGTCTACAACTCTTTCGCAACCGCCGCGAGATGGAACTCCATGCCAGTGATGTCCTAATACGTACGAAAGTCGTTGGAAACAGAAGTTCACGTGTGGAAGATTACAAACGCCTTCAATAACATGAGTTCCAGGTTGAGAAAACATGACGTTCGTAAGTCCTGCACCGTGTGGTGCTACAACCATCACTGCGGAATGGAACATTCGCATAGTATCGTTTAGCGATGGAACAGGATTGTCTATAAACATTATATACATCAGATTATAAGCTTCGGCGGCAGCTTCAACGATCTTTTCAATTTCTCTCTGTTTTGAAAACATCCGATAACGTGATCGCCGAATCAAAATGATTTTGTTTCGAGGCTCTGCTGGGAAATTCTCAGTTATGTACTCACGATATTTCATTGTAAGCACTTGACTCTCTTGAATATTTGCAGTACCACACATGGTTGATCTCGGTAAGTAAATCAGTTTTGCTCTGATAGTTCCACTAATTAATCTGGTTTCATTTAAGCCCAGTATTTTAATCAGTTCCGCTGTTCGTCCTCCTGTTTCCGAAGCAAGTATCTTGATGTGTGGATTTCGCTTAAGAAAATGAAGATAAAGTGAAAGTCTTGGAATAACTTCGACCATTCGATGGAATTGTGCGGTGCCCCAGCGTTGAGCTATTGGAAAGATCTCATCATGCATTGGAATCTGGCCAACATCTGATGGTGGTTGCGTATTACTATCATAACTACACGCATACTGCACGAGCTTCAGGTTTCCACAAAAGACATCGCTGCGATCTGTAACAATTCCATCTCGTATTATGTATATGTAAAAAGCAAATGGTGGCTGTTCTGTATAAAAATACTGTGGAAACGCATTTCCTTCGTTTGGCCAGTAACTTGCTATGTTGATCGGCTTTGCATTAAGAACAAGCGTGTTCATTGATTGAGGAGTGATGCTTCTATTCATATCACGAAAACATGTTCTGTTGTATGTGACATCATATTTCATTTTTATTGTTCCAGGAATCTCGATCCATATGCAAAGTGGATCATCCGCTGTCCACTCATAGTAATTCTGTATCAACAGATTCGATTTGTCATTGAGAGAACTCCAAGTTTTTCCTGTTCCTGCCGATTTGTCCCAAGGCAGCATTACTAATCGCATCTGAGTGAAATTCCCTAGCAGTGTCAAGAAGTCATCTCTCGAGGTCCATATCAATTTGATATCTTGATATGGTGCAACATTTTGCCAAGTTTCAGCACCCCTTGATCTAAGAGCTTGTAGACGCAGTTTATCCAGTTCCTCGTTGAAGATTCGAACTCGGTCGAGAAATGGTCCGGATGCTAGAACTTCTATGGCGACGCACGAAGTGTTGACGTTTCTGAGTCCGATCTCGCTGTCGAAACAACCAGTTTTTAGGTTTCTATTATCGATATGTAATGAAGTTGATTTGTGATTGAGTGCTGAATATTTTCTGCGAATGGTGACAGCCGTTATCAAGACAGAAACCACAACCATTAAATAGAAGCGTTTTCTCTTGCACATTAGATATCGTTTTGCAGACATTTTGAAGAGGTAATCCAGTCGACAATACTTTGCTTGCGTTGTTACATATCTCTGCCTTGAGGAGTGTGTATATTAGTTGAACGACATAAGAGTTAATCGAAAATATTCTTTAAAGAAAACACATTTAACAAAATCAAAAGAAAAAATTGTTAAATGGCGGGTTATGCAATCATAGTTATATATGCAGTCATGCAGTGCTAACATGAAGTATCCCATTGCTTAGTAGTGTATTTTACAACTTGTATAAGTTAGCTCAGAGTATGCCTGATAATCTAGGCGCTTGGTAGGCCTACGTTTACCTTGATCCCATAAACATATATTTTTCTCAATGACGTAAACGACTTAGAGGTCATAAAAGAGGGTAGAGGTCTGGAGGATAAGTTTAAAACGTGAGTAAAATCGTGATAGAGGGAAACAGTCAGAAGCGATCAGAAATGAGACGGGACCTAAGTAAGTTCCCCATTTTTGATCCCCGTAGAAAATCATTGTTCAGCTCTCAGGCGTTCCTGATTGTTGGGCCGACGCTTTGGAATTCACAGTCCGGTTCTACTCGTTCTGTCAGTTTTTCTTACTGTCTGAACTTAGAACCCATCTGTTATTAATTGCTTACGCACCGTAACTTCTGAGTTCATGATGCACTGGATGTCGACTGAATTTGTCCAAGAGGTTATGAGTTTTGACTTATGCCTATGATTATTTTCTTGGAGGTAGGCCTTCATTTGAGCTCTCAAGAATCAACTCAATTAGTTCCCACCGAACATCATCATCATCGTGATTAGCATCATCATCCTCATCTTTATTGTTGTCATTATTATTAGTAGTAGTATTCTCAACATCATTTTCATTATTGTTATTAGGCATGGCGCATAGCGGCATAGGCTACACGGTACACCACGATATTATAATTATTTTCAGCAGTTGCGAGGAGGAAATGATGCGAGATTTGGGCACCTCCTCACCTTCTAAACCAAAGTTACGCCTCTGTGTATCGGATTAACACAAGTGTACCATATTCACGCCGACCTTAACCGTAGACGCTAACGGTTTTTTCGTTGAGAACACACTGTGTCGCACACAGCGGCATAATTGTTTTCAAGATGTCATGGCTATCTTCCTGTGGACTACTCTAGCTTTGAACAGTTGATCCATTCTGCTGACCATAATTAGCTTTTCACGACCATCCTTGGGTGTCCCGCACATGAACTCCATGCTCTTTTACGGTAGTTTTACCTCCTCTCAAGCACACTGGTTATGCTGTATACGACCCCGCGTTCATGACCGTGTTCTCCCCTTTGCAAACAGTTTAGCTCGCAAATCTTTTGTTACCAGAATGATTTACACCGGAATTTAGGCCATATAACTTTAACACTGGACATGATTAACGTGTGTAAACCAAAGTGCGGTCAGCAGTTGGATTAATAAGGATATACTTACTTACTTACTTATATTCCCATCTTTCATTGCGAAAACGGTTAAAAATAATATTGAGAAACGTTATACGCTAGTTACGACAACAAAACACGTGAAAACTTTGTAGTGTTCACTGTTCAATAGTCATTAATTAAGTTAAAATTAATTATGCATGAAAATGCTTACATACTTCTGCATTATAATGGGTCTTAAATAAGCCGAACTCCCTCGCAATACACAAACATTTATTCATCATATCTCATTTATTACACATTATTACTATTTAATAATAATAGTATGCTTACTTCCACTGGGATGCGAAAAATCGTGATTTTCTTCCGTATGAAACTAAACACACATCGACCTATTCGTCTTGTAGTCAGCGTGTCTTTGTTAGGAAACTTCCGACTTTCCTCCAATCGCAAACCCCCAGCGAAAGTCATTGATCTGATTTCAAAAGAAACCTACAGCGTTTATCACAACCTTCGCGTAATTATAATTGATTTTTGCAAACCAATATTTTTCATTTTCACCTTTGTAGCAGCCATCTGCAACGTCTTGTGATATTTAAGCGTTCAGGCACAAAGCGTTTTGTGAAAGAAAGTTATATTCTTCCGCGTAATGCGAAAATATTTAGCAGACGACAGACTGTACAGTAGTTTACTTGCATATCGATTAATTTACGTGGAAGAAATTAGTTGAACACCTGTTTGTCAGCTGCTAGCAGAGGACAGCTAGAAACGAGACATTATTATGTAGGTCATAAACGCCGGCGAACGCGACTGTTTAGCTCATTGGTTAATACCCCAGTTCGGAAACTTATGGGAGCCGGAACAGCAAGTGCTGAAGGCACGAAATCTATAACGACAATAAAGGTCTGGGAGCTTACGACCCCCAGGTTGTTGGGCGGCTTAGGCCTACGCTTTGGAGTGAGACGCATTTTGATTTTTTTGGTGTGAATTGAGCGTAATAAATTTGGGCTTCATGGGCTGCACTTTATCGACGCAGCTAAGTAAAAGACAGCTGGAACACCTAATCGCATCTACACGAACCCAAAGCGGTCTTGGGCTTCAGAGGGTCTGGACCTCAGCCAGGTACGCCACTGTCCACGCACCGAATAATCCAATTTTGTTACTAGTGATGACGAATCATTTCCCATTCTCATCCTAATTCTCCTAATCTGTTCACATTTGATCCTATCATAACCTATCTTGTCTTACCTTATCTCCATAGGCGTAGCTACATTGAGGCAAGAGGAGGCAGTTGCCTCTTCTTGGTTTTATAAATTTAAAAATTTTCCTTGGCTACGCTCCTGTACATACATAGTCCTCGACCTGGATGTTGCCTCCTCTTGAACGGCGAATCCTGGCCCAAGAGAAGAAATTTAATTGACAGAAATCTCCCCAAAAAAGGTCATCAAATTTTTTGCGAGATAAATTTCACAAAAAAGGTCATAAATTTCAAATTTTTTTCCGAAAACAGTTCATCAAATTTTTTCAAGATTTTTTTGCCTCCTCTTGAAATTAAATCTGGCTACGCTCCTGCTTATCTCATCATATCCAAAGGAATTGAATCGACTTCATCCTATTCCAATCCAATGAAACCGAATTAAATCTAACATAATCTTAGGCTACTAACCAACTTATCATTATTTAACTTATCTATTGGGGTTTCATCATAAGAATGTTGTATACCTTATCCAAACTTTATTAGTTAAATCTAACATAATTTCATCTACACCAGCGGTGCGCAACCTGCGGCCGTACGGCCGCATGCGGCCGTGAGAGGGAGAATTGGCGGCCGTGGACAGTTGAGCTAATGATAATGTTTTGGCAGCCGTGTGCAGATTAATTCATAAATAGGAAACTGTGGAATTCTATTCCATGAAGAATATAAATTGTTCCTTAAGTGACAATAAATTCCTCACCTCTATGCTATTATAGCCCTACTCTTAAATAATAGTAGCAGATATCTTGGCGGTCGTGCGCTGGCGGCGATCTTGTATGACAGGTGGAAGGGACACGGGACACTTTTGAACTGATCTGGTCAAAAAAGAGGTGAAAATTTTTTCGCGCTCACGCGCAAAAAATGTGTCAACCTTTTTGGTGTTTCTTCAAAATTTCGGCTAGGGAAAACTGTAGTGTGTCCCTCCACTGATTAAGGTGGGAGTCTTATTCCCCTCGACCCCGGGATCACCGCCCATGCGGCCGTGATGAGAATATGAACCTGTACTGCGGCCGAAATTAACGAAAAGGTTGCGCACCCCTGATCTACACCAACTTATCATCATTTAACTTATCTAGGCTATTGGTTTTCCTTATTCTTTTTATCGCGCCTCGTTTCGCATGCTTGTGTTTGTAAGCCGCAGTGCGTCTGCAAGCGGTTCAATAAAGAACATACTTACTTACTTGCTACTATATTCCTATATCTATTCTAGCGGTTTTCAAACTTTAATTGTATTGTATCGCCAGGTAAAAAATCGAATGTTGGCGTATAGCACCAGCAAAGGTCAGATCAAAAAGAACAGACGAGCGTGAAGTCCACTTGCAATTAAAGAAACATAAACATAAACTCCTAGAAAATTTAAAGAAAAAGAAGCGCATAGTGGACGTAGAATAATGACTTCGATAGTCAATGGTTAATCAAAGAAAGATGGGCATAAACTCATATAAATTTATTTTTTTGAATTTTTTCGCGTAGAACTTAGCGACCCCTTGCGTACCACTAGTGGTGCGCGTACCACAGTTTGAAAACCGCTATCTATTCTATTCTACTCCATTAGGTTTGTAATTTCATCCGCTATACGCCTTCAATAACCTCTCACACCAGGGCATCTGTGTGTTAGTCCAGCAAAATGTTCCTTCTGAAATTCTCTGCTGCTTACAGTTGTTCCCTCTCGCTATCCTACCATCATCCATATAGCTCATCTCCTTCCCAATCTTACTTCTATTTTCCATCTCTCTCACGAAAATTTCTTCTACTCTCCTATCCCGTCACTCTCTCAGTCACAATTATAAATTAAATCCCAAGTGCTGTCCGTTTCCCCTCTTTCTCTCCATTAACTTTTCCTACCCCTCCTTTTCCTTTCTCCAGCCATCCATCCCGTTCGTCCCTTCCAATGTCTCTCGCAAGCTCCCTCCTACTCAGGCAACTGCTTCTCCCGTTACCTGTCTTGCATTTATAAAACCTCTTGATTTCCGTTTCTCCGTGTCGCATTTCCTCCACTCTCTTTTCCATTTTCTTCCTCACCACACATCTATATGGTTTTCGTCCTTCTCCTTCTTCTGAATCTGCGCATCCTTCTACTCATCATCCTTCTTCTTCTACTCCCTCTCGTTTGTCTTTTCTCCTCCTCACTTTCGCGATTACGATTTCCTTTGTCCTGATGGCAAGTACTTTGTGGTTGTGGCGGACAGTTGGTAAATTGTCTCGATCAATGCTTCTCAGACTGTGGTCCTCGGACGACAGCTGGTCCTATCAATATTCTCGTCTCGTCCTTTCCTGTATACAGAGTAACACTGCGTTGTTGCAACCCCCTAATAGCATAATTATGTTCCAACCTGTTTACCTAATACTTTCTCTTCTATGGTTTTGGTTGTCACTGTTCTTGTCATAACGAAATTTTTACCATGAAAAAATTACTTGTAGCCTAAATTAGCTGCATTTGTAGTATTTGTAAATTTCTTATAAAAATCGTTGGACCGTAGGTGGTCCGCTGTTCGTTTTACTCGGTAAGTTGTTCCTCGGGGAATAAAAACTTGGAGAAGCACTGGCCTATTTGCACGAACAATCTTATTATCAAGCAAGCAAACGCTGCTATGCATCACCGGGCAGAAGAAGCTCGGGGCCGCATTAAGGCGGACCCGGGTGCTGCGATTACCTATATAGCCATCAGAGGGCCCCTCAGAACTGCTGGCCCGGTTGCTGCAGCACCCTTAGCACCCCCTCCCACTAATGCGGGCTTGAAGAAGCCACATCATCAAGGTCGAGGTGCTAGAGTTGACAACGTAAGCTGTTACACATATTGACTTTGTGATACCAACAAGAAACAAAGTTATGGTAATGAAGGCGACTTGAGAGCAATGTGTTTGCCAGAGATACTTCAACAACATGAAGTTTGAAGACTTTCAAATAGGCTACCGTTTCACTTAGTCGGTGAGAGATATAGTAGCTTAAACAGAAATAGTCAACTGATGGATAAGCTAACTGTAATCATAAGCCATCCCTAGAGTGCTGCTATGTTTTGAAGGATCAAACAAACTTTAATGTAAAATTTGTTACACGTGATATTTTTAACATTTGTGCATAAAAGTATTTAAATTAGTATAAGTATCAGTGTATGCCAAATTGTTCAAAATAAAACTTTAGTAGACTTTTCAAAACTTGACATTTTCAAATTTTTTATTTTTTGTTCTTCCTGAGCAGAGACGTCATTTGGGGGCAGGGGGCAGTTGCCCTCTGATTTTTGAAGAAAAGGAAAACGGATGGAACAAGAAAAGGAGGAAGGAGGAAGTGGTTAAAAAGAAAAAAATGATACTCAACTTCAGGAATGTCATTTGAAGGGAGTATGCCTGCAATGCAGGGACTAGCTTATGGGCATATATAGGTGCAGAGTGCTGGATTTATCATGAGGCAAATGGGGCAAGCTGGCCAAGCTATGAATAAACACCAAAAAAGGTTAAACAAATTTTCACCTCTGTTTTGCCCAGATCAGTTCAAAAGTGTCCCGTGTGCCCCCACCTGTTAAACAAGATCGCCGCCAGTGCCCCCAGAAACAAATACTCAAATGACGTCCCTGCCCCCTGGAAAAAGCTGAAATGACGTCCCTGTCCCTGAGTTGTAAATCTTTCGTATAAAATTATATGATAACTTTTGAAACCAACAAACGCTCTATGGCAGATGCTCATCTGGATTCAATCCAAACTCTCTTCCCGCTCTTTCTCAGTTAAAACACCGGAAGCCTCATCCCACTCATGCCCACTCACCTGTGATGTTCCTCAAGGATCCGTTCTTGGGCCTCTTGCTCAGCATTAACACTAATCCCCTCAGCTCAATCATTAAAGCATCCTCAGTTGACCATCACCCATTAGCTGACGACACTCTCAAATATTCATCTCTTTCTCTCCAAACAGCTTTCCCCCTCCACAGATCATCTTCTTGACGTGGTCACCCAAATCTCCGCCTAGATGACATTTAATCTCCTATGCTTGAACTCGTCTAAAACTGAATACATATCTATAGGCCTAAACACTATCCACTGTGGGTTTTGACTCGAAATCCATTTGACCATAGCTGACTATGGTTATGTGAATAAGATGGTTCCAGGTAGTTCACGGTGCCGTCGCCACTCGCCTTCGCCGACACGCCACCGTCGCAAAGGCCTCAAGTCCAAACCAGTGGACTGACCGAATAACCTTTCAATAATAAACTATAGACTTAACTAATAATAATAATCAAACCATAGCTTAAACATTCACCAATAGCTAGTCTATCCCTAGATTTCTAGATATATCCTACTAATTATTTCTGTGTTACAAGTTGCGTTGTTGTCAGCTTGATGCTTTGATTAAACGAAAATTGATTGATTGATTGATTGATTGATTTATTTATTGATTGATTGATTGAGTGGTTAAGCTACCGACTGCTAGTGACTTCGTTCACTTATTAGTTTGCTCGTTGTTTTTTGAGTGTTGCTTGATCGGTGGTCCGAGTTTCCATTTGGCGAAGACATCAGCAGCAGGAAGGAAGCAACGACTGGTTATAGGGTACCAGTCACAGTGCGACAGACTAACAGTCTAATAATTAATCAGTCGATATCAGATCACGAGTTTTATACTTACTACCTTACTACCTACCAAATACTATTTTACTAGCTATACTTATAGGTCCAGTTAGCTCCTCTGTGTAAGAGAGCACGAGGATCGCGGTTCGTCTCCCGAAGGTTGCTTTTCAGAGACTTAAATCTCGGGCTAGCGCGTTCGTACAGGGTCCTTAAATGGCGTGGCGCCTATTCAAACGTTCAGCGGTGGCGAAGGATCTCACCGGATTATGTCACTGAAAAATGAGCAGGATCGAGGCCATACGGTCGCTATACAAAAACGTTTACATTCACATTTAGTATACCACCACCACTCAGATGTCTCTTACGTTACTTGTTTTTTTTACAATGGAGTCTCTTCGTACATGCAGACGTCGCGTTGAAACTACGCTGGCTTCAACGACTTCAGAGTTCAGACAGCGGTATAACGGCAGATATCACCTTTCACAAATTCACATTAACATTTCACAGTCATCGGTCTGTCCTCTGTCAGCATGTCCACATGGAGTATAGCCCATATATGACCCATATTCCCACAGTGGACCCGTAAAGTGCCCAAATGGGTCCCATCTATTATCCACGGAAATGGCGGCACGGTCAGTACAGTATGCGGCTAAATGCATTATATTCCAAGGTGACTAATCGACATGCCTGATTACCTGAGAAGTCTATGGCAAGTCGGTAAGTCAGTCGAAAAGTCTAAGCGACTTAGTCAGTTGATTAGCATGTGACTAAGTCGAATGAATTGTTAAGCCAGTGGCTATTTCAATGAGTCTGTCGGTAACTTCTTAGCGACTGACTCCGGGTACTAGTTCCCAAGATTGCGCTTTTGGGGCACTGTAGAAGTCTCGAATAAGAAGCAGAGCATATTTTAATGAATTTGAAGTGGTAGGACAAATGCCTGGTGACGGCCGACATTTGCTGTGCGTAGTTTTTGACCATTTTTCGTAATTTTACATTAAAGATAAACCATTGGTTAATGTAACCACTGTTACCCCTGCAAGTATCATTACCTACACATCTACGCAATTATTATTGATTACATTTTAATTTACAATTGTCTGAGTTGTTAGGCCTACATGGTTTTGTTAGGTAATAAATGCATTGAATGGTTTTAAAAGCATTCACTGAAACTTAAAAGTATAAATTTGTTTTCTTCGACTAAAACAGTAGGCCCCTATTCAATGAAAATTATAAGTTTTATTCAGACAAGAGCAGTACCAATAGTTATTCACTAAAATTTACATATAAGCCTACTGGTATCCTTCGATTGTTCTTTTCTTCAGACTAGAACAGTTGAACTCAGTAGCATCAGAATTCACTTGAAATTTTAAAAAAATGTTACACAGACCATAACAGTAACACTAGCTATAACTGTTATTCGCTTAAATTTAATTATCTGAAAGATGTTTCTGGATCCGCTCCTCGTGGCTTTTAGGAGTTGATAGAAATTGTGCAACACATAATATAAGATCGAAATTGACTTTACCGATAGGCCCTACTATAGAGTGAAATAGCAGGACGACCATTTACAGTATCCATGGTCAAGGATAAGCGATGCGGTGAACTATAGCCTAATTATGTAGTCACCGCTTAGTAAATAGAAGTTTGTTTTGTAACATTATGTTGCAATTGTTTGTTGTTGTTGTAACAGTGAGCTATGACTAAATATATCTAGCTATAGCTCAATGAGCAGCGCAGCCTTGTTTTTACAATCACGAAAATGTTAAAAGCAAAAGTTGCAGATGTTTTTGCGAATCTAGTAGACCTATGCTTATTGGAGCTTTATATAATAATGTACTTTTTATTTGCTAGCGATGATGCATTAAGTGTATCCTTTGTTCAAAAGCGTTGACATGTAGACGCAACACAAATCGTTGACGTGCACTCTCTGTGGTGCTGATGAGTATTAGAAGGCCTAAACTAGAAAGTGATCCAGTCATCAGTGATGACTGGATCACTTTCTAGTTCAGGCCTTCTAATACTTGTTTTTAAAAAACCGATGTAAACTTCATTAAGAGTTATATGTTTTCTACAGCTTGCCACTATCTATATATGAGTTATGGCCTATAATATTTTACATTAACAATAGTTTGACGTGATTTGGGAAGGGGAGCTCTACGACTTGGATTCTGATATAAATAATGTCATATTAATGTAGGTCAAATAATTATATTCCATATCTTCTATAATTCCTTACTAATTTAAACAAAACTTGTTTATTGATTTTCTGTGATGGGATGGAGGGTCTTGACGTGCCTATAATTATTTTTTTATTAAATAGGCCTATTTATGTCGTATTGTAGTTGTACGTTTCTATTAGCTAAATTTAGACCTGTTGACTCCAATTTCAAAGGTGCATTACTATATTGGTCAATGCAATTTTGTGATTGGAACCTCTCTCTATAGCAGTGCTTCCCAATCTTTTTAGGCAACGGAACCCTTTTGACCTGAACTTTTTTTGACGCAACCCTACCGAAACAAAGCATATTCTGGTACAATATTTTTAAACAGTGATCCAGATATGTAGGCCCTACAGCTTAATCGATTAAAGTTAGACTAAAAATTATTTCAAATAAATTTTCCCACGGAGCCCTTGTTTTAACATCGGAGTCTGATTTATAATGTAACAACACATTCAAACAACACATCCAGTTGCTTCATGGAACCCTTGTAAATGTAAATGTTCGCGATTTTCTATAGCGACCGTATATGGCCTTGACCCTGCTCATTTTTCAATGAAGTGATCGGGTGAGAGATTCTTCGCCACCGCTTGCCCGTTTGAATGGGTGCCACCAGTGGTGGACTGGGGTGTCAAAGCGGCCCGGGAAAAAAAATTAAAAGCGGCCCTATCCGACATTTATTTTTCTTGGGGATTTGTTTTCAGCCAAGGTAACAGGTAACTTTATATACAACGGGATAGTCATAACACAACGATGAATCGCAAACCTAATCTACGTTAGACGTAAAATATTAAGAATGCATTTAAAGTTATACATCGATTTATCATGACCCACCCAAATGATGGTTATTGTATAAGCAACTTCTTTAAGTTGGGTGCCATTTCAGGCACATGATCTATAATTGTGTCATTATAGTTCACTTAAAACATCGGTTTCTACCGACATGAGCAAAAATGCTTCAAGATTTGTAGAAGACAACGAGCTTAGCATGCGATTTTTAATGTACTTCAGTTTTGAGAAGATCTCTCACACACAACTTGGGTAGAGGACAGAGTCAGTAAGGAGCCATCCATATAGTACGTACGAAAAAATCTGGAGAAATTGGACCCTTCCCCTCCCTGTACTCACACGTACTTTTTTCCGCCCCCCCCCCACCTGCGTACGTACGCTTGACGCGCCTCGCCCCCAAAGGCCAACTGCAGAATGTGTCAGTACGACAGGTCCAGGCAGCGGCTGTCTGCACTTTAGGCCAGGTTGAAGGACGAGTGATCCATGAACTCACTGCTGAGCTGTGTGATCTATACATATAGTTTCCATATAGTGTCCGTCTGTCGGGTGGACGCTACGTCACAAACGGGTTCTGTTCTATTGTGAAGCATAAACCTGTCGTCTTGACGACGGCGATCTTGGCGACGGTGATAATCAACAATACATAATTATAGACCTATAATATGACGTCATAATTATGACGGGCAAATACACTAGTCTATACATATAGTTTCCATATAGTGTCCGTCCGGATAAACGCTACGTCACAAACGCTTTCTGTTCTATTGTGAAACATAAACCGGTTGTGTTGACGACGGCTGTCTTGACGACGGGGATAAGTAACGATACATTATAGGCCTATATTATGACGTCATGATATGACGGGAAAATACACTAGTAGTTTAATAATAGCGTTCAGAGGTAAGGACCGTAAGGTGGCATACAAGTGACACCTCTCCCACAGTCATACTTCCCCTGGTAGTACCTGATAGCTGAAAAGACTGAACTCTGGCTCACTTGAAGGCCAATATATTTGAAGGCAAATATAGACAAATTATAGGTTCCTTCCCCCGTTTCCTATGCGTACGTATACATTATCAGTAGACCCCCCCCCCATACGCAAGCATACGCAAGCACATGCATTTGGGTTAACCCCCCCTCCACCCTCCATGCGTACGTACTATATGGATGGCCCTAAGAGTTTATATGCACAAAAACAGGTGCCTGTAAGTCTGACCAAAGAAACTGTAGGCCTATTTATGCAACACAGAAAAGCAGCAAACAGGACTTTTTGCAAGATTTACATTTCGCAAGTTCGTCACTCTTATGCCCAACGTGGTCGTCCCAGAGTTCATGTGGACAATCTTCAATGACGCTGTCCTCTACCTAATCGTCGAACATTCAGTGACGGTCTCTTTGCCTTGAGTAACTTTAAATAAATCGACTAGATTTTGGCACTTGGCTCCATCTTTAGCAAGAATTTTGAGTTTCTTATCTCTTACCTTTTCCGCACCATCTTTACATTAACGTTTCAAATTAAAATCACTCATAACCGTAAATTTTTTCATAAATTTATTAACCAATAATAATAAAGGAATCTTCGTCAAAAACAAACTTAACGACAGTAGAACCTCGTTTTAAGATTCAACTGTTAATTGTATAAGTCTGCCTTCTCAGGCCCGCCGAGAGGGGGTAGGGGGGCAAATGCCCAAGGGCCCGGAGAGTGTTAGGGGCCCGGCCGTCCCGGCCCGCAATCAACTTATGAAAAATATTATAATCAGCTATACAAAGTTTATGATTAATGTCTTTTAAATATAATATTACTGAATAAAATCGTTGTATATATAAACATAGTATCGCACGGTCGTATCCGCGGTTTTTATTTCAATTTATTTTCTTCAATTTTCTCATAAAACCTAAACATAGTTAAGGGGCCCGTGACTGCTCTGCTTATGGGCCCGGAATTTCTGTCGTCAGCCCTGTGCCTTCTAGCGAATAAGAAATAACGCCGTCATAAATACCATAAAATTATTATAAATAACATAACCGATTTTAGACATTGTGTCTAAGAACTTTAAAGCGGCCCAAATATCACCGAACCTGGCGGCCCACCGGGATTTTTCCCGGTGTCCCGGCGGGCCAGTCCACCCCTGGGTGCCACGCCATTTAAGGTCCCCATGTTGGGACCGTGCTAGCCCGAGATTTAAATCTCTGAAATAAGCCACCTTCGGGAAGCGAACCGCGGTCCGCATGCGCTCTAACACAGAGTTGCACGAGACGCGCAGCCAACGCTCTTACCGATGTAGCTAACTGGGCCAGTGTCTTGTCTTCCCCTCACCGAACCTACTTTGGGAAACGCTGCTCTATAGTATACCAAGAATTCGATGGAAACCAGTTGTAAAGATCGGCAACTCTGATAGCCACATACGTTTCGCCCATTATCGGCCAATATTTTCCACTATTGGTACTATGTGGGCTTGCTGAAGGGACAATGAATGTTGCTGACCTACATAAGCAAATGATGGCCCAGTGGGCCTTTGCCAACATCGGGTCAAGGATGCGGGACATGCAACGGACCGCGCTGCAGGACCTGTGAGAGCTCGAAAAAGTAGTCTGGAAAAGGCTGGAACTACCAATTTTAGAGTGCTGCGGGAATTCACTATTGGCTATAAAGGCATGGTTCTTTGGGTACAGAAAGCGGCTTGTATTGTGAATTTGTCTACGTATGTATGCATGTTTTAAAATAGGTATGCAGCTGATCATTTATATGGCGCATCTACGCGGGTCATCTTATACGTCTTGAAGTAGATCGAAACTGTTTCTTGAGCTGTCTGTGGAGAAAGAGTACGAGTTTCCAATGCCATGGGAGATAGTTCCAAAGACTGCCAAATGCAAGAGTTAGCACAAACGACTATCATTGTCAGTCAGGAAGGCGGTAACAACAGGTCTCACGGGTATTTGAACGCAATAATGAAAGATACTCGGATGGCTTGAGACAAAAACTCAGATGTCTTTGATGTATTTTGGGCCGTAAACACAATGGAGGCTTCCAAATTAGTAGGATCTTTAATCTTGTACTCGACCCAAGCAGCATGTCCGGCTTGTGTCGCATAAGCATCCTCTTTATGCTATCCAAATAGTCTATTAAGTTCACCGAATCATACACCGCCGTTAATATAATACAAAAGACATCTATCGATTGAAGTTTCATGCTTTCTCTGAGATCAGTATCGCTAACAGAAAGCGTATATATATAGAGTTCCTGAAGAATATCCGAAACGCTGATTCATCGTGCACCTCCCTGGCTTAAAACCGCTAAGAGTGTTTTGTTAATGCTTTCAGCCGAAACGTCTACCACTCCTTCACAACCACCGCGAGATGGTACTCCATGCCAATGATGACCTAATACGTACGAAAGTCGTAGGAAACACAGGTTCACATGTGGAAGATTACAAACGCCTTCAATAACATATGTTCCAGGTTGTGAGAAAACGACGTTCGAAAGTCCAGCGCCATGTGGAGCAACAACCATTAGTGCGGAATGGAACATTCGCATAGTGTCGTTTAGAGACGGAACAGGATTGTCAATGAACATTACATAGCTCAGGTTGTATGTTTTGACGGCCGATTCAACCACCTTTTCGATCTGTCGTTGTTCTGTAAACCTTCGAAGACCTGATCGCCTAATCAAAATGATTTTGTTTCGAGGTTCCGGTGGGAAATTCTCAGTTATGTACTCACGATATTTCATTGAAAGTACTTGAATCTCTTGAACATTTGCAAATCCACACATCGATGATCTCGGTAAATAAATCAATTTTGCTCTGAAAGCTCCACTAATTAATCTGGTCTCATTTAAGCCCAGTATTTTAATCAGTTCCGCTGTTCGTCCTCCTGTTTCTGAAGCAAGTATCTTGATGTTTGGATTCCGTTTAAGAAAATCAAGATAAAGTGACAGTCTTGGAATAATTTCCACCATTCGATGGAAGTTAGCTGTACCCCAAAATTGAGCTATGGGAAAGATCTCATCATACATTGGAATCTGGTCAACACTTGATGGTGGTTGCGTATTGATATCATGACTACACGAATATTGCACGAGTTTCACATTTCCACTAAAGACATCGCTATAATTTGTAACAATTCCGTCTCGCATTAGATACAAATAAAAAGCAAATGGTGGCTGTTCTGTATAGAAATATGGCGGATATGCACTGATGAACGGCTTTGCATTAAGAGCAAGCGTGTTCATTGATTGAGGAGTCATGCCCTTTTTAATATCGCGAACACATGTTCTGTCGTATGTGACGTCAAGTTTCATCTTTGTCTTTCCAGGAGTTTCGATCCACTTGCAGAGTGGATCATCCGCTGTCCATTCATAGTAATTCTGTATCAACAGATTCGATTTGTCATTGAGAGAACTCCAAGTTTTTCCTGTTCCTGCCGATTTGTCCCACGGCAGCATTACTAATCGCATCTGAGTGAAATTCTGTTGCAGTGTCAAGAAGTCATCTCTCGAGGTCCGTATCAACTTGATATCTTGATGGGGTGCAACGTATTGCCAATTATCAGCACCCCTTGATCTAAGAACTTGTAGACGAAGTTTATCCAGTTCATCGTTGAAGATTTGAACTCGGTCGAGAAATGTTCCGCATGCTACAACTTCTGTGGCTACGAATGAGTTGTTGACGCTTCTAAGTCCAGTTTTTTGGTTTCTGTCGTTGTTATGTATAATAAATTTGATGATTGATGTACGTTTGGTGATGATAATAGCCGTAATCACGGCAGATGCTACAACAATTAAGTAGAAGTGTTTACTCCTGCACATTGGATATCCTTTTGCAGGCATTTTGAAGAGCTAATTCAGTCTATAATACTTTGCTTATGTTGTTACATGTCTTTGCCTTGAGGAGTGTGTGTATCATTTAAACGAAACACTGTCAACGAAATATCAACAACAAAAATTGTTATATTACGGGTCATGCAATCACAATTGCACAGTCATGTAGTGCTATCATCAATAACTGCATTGCTTGATCGTATTAGTTGAAACTTTATGTTAGCTTAGAATATACCTGATAATCTAGGCGCTAGGTATGTTTACCTTGATCCCATAAACATATTTTCCCAATGACGTAAACGACGTAGAGGCCATAAAAGAGGGCAGAGATCTGGATGATGTTTAGAACATGAGGAAAATCGTGATAGGAGTCAACTATTCTCATCTTTTTATATCTTGGCAGCCTGTTAGGTGTCCGCTGATTTTACTGCTGACATTTAATGAGTGGAAGGCTGAATCGACCTGGAAGGTGGGGTTGCAGGTATCGAATCGCGTCTTTCAAGATCTTATGCTCTCCATGTAAAAGCATTACCATTCATCTATTCCCCTCCCCCAGTGTTGCCAGTGATGTTTTTCCCATTTCCCCAGAATTCGGTCCAAAAAATCCCCAGAAATCCCCAGATTATACAAACGCAATTTCATTAGCATTCCGTTGATAGGTATGAGATATTTGAACACTATTTAACAGTAACATACTTACTTACAGTTACATTAATAACAAAATATTCTTCAAATCAGTGGAAAGAAAAACAATGACTTGTTATTTTTTTAAATTGTCACTTGTCAAAGACTCAAAGTTGTCGGTGAGTCGGCTTTCAAGTCGACAAATCATTGACAACTTCTGTTTCGTCAAGATCATATGACTGTTTCACGCGACAGCCAGCGTGTTTAACAAAACTGCAAAACTGTAGGTTTCTGGGCCTGAACTACATTTTGTATGAACTGGAACTGGAGATTTATTTTTACTATTATGCGACAAATAGAAACATGCATTCCTTATGAAAATTTCAAGCCAAGGTAGTAGGGCCATGGTTGCGGGCAGCATTTGCACACAGTGCAAATGAATCACAGACAAATGTTTATTACTTCAAGCGACTCAAAATGGGCAATGCCTGCTGTACTGCATCAAGGAGGCACAATGCGCTTCACTGACATTTTTTCAGCAATAATTGTGCTGTCTGGAAACATCTGCTTACAACATTCAATCAAATGATCAGTTTGCAATGACGCAATATTAAGCTATGTTCTGCCATGAAAGCCGACAACAATATCTCCGCTTTAGCAATTTTGTCTTGGAGACAGTTCAGAAAACAAGAGAAACATAGTTTTTAATGCCAAGTGCACACAAAATACATACATTTTCAATGCAAATAATCGAAATAGTCAAATTTCCCCAGATTTGTCCCAAAAATCCCCAGATCCCCAGACAAAGGCTGAAATCCCCAGATCTAGGTAAAAATCCCCAGCTCTGGCAACACTGCCCTCCACATTTTGAGTGTTCAGTGATCAAAAGAAGGCCTTCCTCCGAGAAATAATAATAGGCATACCTAAAAATGATGGTAATGATGTTGAGAAATAATGATAATAATAACAACAATGAAGATGACGACGATGATGTTAATCACGATGATAATGATGCACGATAGTTATTTTGAGTCTTGAGAGCTCAAGTGAAGGCCTTCCTCTAAGAAAATTATATTTGGCACGAAGTCGAAACTCATAGCCTCTTGGACAAGTTCAGTCGACATCCAGTGGATAATGGAACTCAGACACTACGGAGAGTAAGCAGTTAGAAACAGATGAGTCTTAAGTTCAGACCTGACTAAAAGTAAGAAAAAACTGAGAGAATGAATAGAACCGGGCAGTTAACTCCAAAGCGTCGGCCCAACAACCAGGAACTCCTGGGGACTCAACAATGATTTTCTGCGAGGAACAAAAAAGAGTGAACTTACTTAGGTCCCGTCTCATTTCTGATCGCTTCTGACTGTTTCCCTCTATCACGATTTTACTCACATTCTAAACTTATCCTCAAGACCTCTACCCTCTTTAAAGACCTCTAAGTCGTTTACATCATTGAGAAATTATTATCCCAATTTGAAACTAATTCTTTGGTGAACAGGAAGGTAATGCAAAGATATAAGCACAGAGGTTATATGTTCTTGGGCATACTTATGGCTCTAGCCAAAGAGTTCTGCACTCCCTGTAGCTTCAGGATGTTTGACTTATTGAGACCAGTAAGAAGCGAGTTACAGTAATCTAAGCGACTGGAAACCACTGCATTTGAGAGAAATGTCCTTGCTGACATGGGCACATAACGCCTAATACTGCGTATGTCACGAGTGAACATCTATACAATTTTAAATCATGACTTACAAACTGTTTGCATGGCCAGTGAGAGAGATGGAAGAACTGAAATTACACCAAAGTTACGAGCAGCATCTGCCAGCTCAACCAAGTTTCAATGACTTAAGCCGATGAAATTTTTTAAGTTGCTGTGGAGTGTCCAGTAGCAGAAATCAGTCTTTGATGGGTAAAGGAGGTGTTTATTGGCCGCCATCCAAGACTGTGCATCAACAAAGACAGCAGACAACAGCTGCAGAGATGAGGGGCCCGATAGCGCATTGGATAACATCTGAGGTAGAGTGCGAGAGGTACAGAGATCGAGTCCCATAGGCGGACATGCTTTGTAGGCTGCACGTTGCGCCGTGTATTGCAGGCTGTCTGTTCTGTTAGTAGTTAAGGTTTATCGCATAACATGTACATGTACAGCGCAGTGCGTTTGCAGGCGCTTAATTAAAGAGTAAATATTATTATTATTATTATGAGTGACATGGCAGACTGTCAAATGAAATGTAGATTTGAGTATTGTCGGCATAGAAATTATATTCCAGTGCATTATTATCCAGCAGTGTTCCTATATAGTGGTGTATTATAATGTAAACAAAAGAGGACCAAGCACAGAACCTTGTGGAACACCACACTGCCAACAAAGTTCTAGTTGAATAATTACCATTTAAATACACTGATAGAGTGCGTGGACTAAGATAAGCAAGCCTAATAAACCAATTTAGTGCAGGACCAAAGATCCCAAACCAGTGCTTGAGGCGATGAGAAGAAGAGAATGCTCCACAGCATCAAAAGCATCAGACAAGTCAACAAGAACAAGTGCTGTAACCTTAATCACCTTACTCTTGTCCATCGAGCACATGATGTCAATGTTATGAACAGCAAGAATTGGGGGTTGCGATTGGAGGGAAGCCGGGAGTTTCCCAGCAAGGGTATGTTCTCCTCCTCCCGTGTATCTATTACGGAATGTCGTCTCCTACTCTTAATGAGAGCATGAGCATGAAGCTACGTGAATTCATTCTCGCCTCTGCGCCGAAAACGAGCGAGTTGGACCCTCCACCAACGTTCCTTGTCCAGGAACTTTATCGACGACCTTCTTCCGTTCCTCACGGCGGTGTGCAACCGCTCAATCTGTGAGGCCTGAAGCAATATGGCTCGGATCAGAGCGATCCAGCCAACAAGCTACCGGCCTATCGCTGATGTGAATTTTCTTTCCAAAATTTTAGAACGCATTGTCGCCAACTAGTTAATTGCACAGCTAGATTCCCTCCAATCGGTAGAAGGTCGTCGATTCCTGCTCAGCAGTCGGGTTCCATAGAAATCACTCCACGGAGACCCTTCTGCTTCGCCTTCTATCTGACTTCTATGGCGCTATGGACCGTGGCCAGATTACTCTCTTAGCCCTCTTGATGTGAGTTCTGCTTTTGACTCTCTAGACCATCTCATTCTCTTTCAGCGCCTCTCCACCTCCTTTGGGTTGGTCGGTCAGCCTTTGGAATGGGTCCGTTCCTTTTTATCGGAACGCACTACTTGCGTTGTTATCGGCTCCTCTAGGTCCCTTTGGGTACCTGCCCCATTTGGCGTGCCAAAAGGCTTTGTCCTTGACCCACTGCTATATCTTCTCTACACGGCTGATATCAGTTCTCTTTTGTCTCTTCAGGGGCTCCTGCACAACCTCTATGTGGATGATATGCAGGCCTACATCCATTCCCATGCATCTGACGCGGTGGCCTCTGTTCGGCTGATGTGTCAAGCCATTGATGCCCTTTCCTTATGGATGGCCCCTTATCGGCTTCCTTAAATCCTACCAAGAACCAATTTATATGGCTTGGTAGCCGTAGACAGCTAGTGGGCGTTGATCTGCACCTGCTATCCCGGGTCTTCCCTCATATAAAATTCTGACTAACCGTCCGAGACCTTGGTGTCACCTTTGACCAGGAACTGTCTTTCCCAGCACGTGAACCTGGTAACTTGAAGCTGCTACTATCAGCTGAGTCAGCTTCGAGTTATCTCTCGTTCTCTTTCCCATGACGCTGCTGTGGTCCTCGTCCATGCTTTTGTTACTAGTCGAATTGACGATTGTTGCTCGATTCTTGCCGGTCTCCCACTGGGAGTCCTATATGGCGCCTGGATCGGGTTCCACCCTCAGCTGCTCGACTCGTCGGGCGTATCCCCATGTATGTTCCTGTCTCTGCCTATATGCGCGATGTGTTGCGCTGGCTCCCTATTGAGTGATGATTGTATTGTATTGTATTTTTTATTTCGGTAACCAAACATTGCAGGGTTACAAAAACATATTATGCATATGATCATTTAACATAATCTGGCTACACAGGAGACCCAAAAGGGGTCATAGACCCCGCTACCAGGGCCACCTGGGTAGTAATACAATTTGTTGAAAGCAGTCGATATAACATCATTCGATATGCAGTGGTGATATTTTAGCAGGCCCGGTTCGTCCGTATGGGCAACTGGGCAGCCGCCCAGGGCCGCCGATTTTTAGGGGCCGCCAATTTTCCATTTTTCAAAAATGATTTAATTTATTATTCGTAAAAACAGATGAATGACTAAAAAAGGTCATCAACTTTTTGTGCTTAGCGCCGCCGGTTTGCCTAGGGCCGCCGATTTCTCCGATTTGCCCAGGGCCGCCAAATGTCTAGAACCGGGCATGTATTTTAGGCCTACTTAACTAAAGATTCGATAGTCCATCATTAGATATGCAATTTTAACATTAAACTTAACTAAACACTCGATAATTCATCATTAGATATGCAATTGCAACATTATACTTAACTAAACAACTTGATTGATCATCATTAGATAAGCAATTGTGACATTATACTTAACTAAAGACACAATAGTTCATCAATAGATATGAATTGATAACAACATACTTAACTAAAGACTCGTTAGCAAATAATTAAGTATGTAATAGCAACATGACTCGAGAGCGCATCTTGAGGCTGTCCCTGTGTGTGCTCATTGAAATTTAGTTGATTAAACTGAGGGTTGTTAATTTGTGTTCCTCGAACATGGAAGACCGTAACTCTTGCTTGAACGATCTTAGACCATGATGATGATGAATTGATGATGATAATAATGATGATGATTTTCTTTTATTGAGAAACAAAGTTGACAAACCGTAATTTCTTACAAATAATACGTGTAACGTAACGCATGGCAGCCTGTTATTAGGCGCCCGGCACCGGTGGCGGCACTCTGCGCTAATCTCCATGATGTTAAATGTCATTTAAAGCAGAGAGTTTGTCTGACAACGAACATTGCTCAGATTACTAGAAGAGTCACCGACATAAGTGTGTCACAGATAAGAAAAGTGGTAAAGTAACTCTATCTGTCTAACATGGGAAACGGATAAGTCGTCGAAATGGCGTTGGATGAACGAAGAACGTTATTTGATTTTCCAAGGAAAAATAAAGCTTCGAACTTTAATGAAAACACTGTAAGAATGCTGGAAATGCCAGAGCAAGCGAAGTCGAAGGATCGCAAGACGAGACATATCAGGTCAAGCAATATCACTCATCCTTGAAGAACCTTGAATGGAGAGGTTAGAATAGGTCTGAAAAATATTAGCTAATATGTTAAAGATGCTGGCTAATGATTAATTTAACCAATCTCATAGTTGACAGTTCATCTTTTACAATTCAATTGCATATTTGTGTGGTATTCTCTTGGATTTATACATATATTAAATTATTTAAACTCAACAAAGCCGATTGACAATCTATAATAGCTAACATGATCTACACCGTGTCTCAAAATAAACTGTGCAAAATTGTTTCTGTCAGAACTTCGTCAAATTTCCACCAATTTTAATAATTTTTGGTAGGTAGATGGCAAAATGGCTGAAATTTTATGCTATGCATAAATTTTCCACCTCACCTGACTCATGTCACCGCACTACCTTGTTAAACACAGATGTACCAATTTCTTATATAACGCTTAAATTTTAACAACTAACGTCTCGAAACTTGGCTGCACTGAAATCCATTTCATCGAGACAGGTGTCAATGTGAATGGGGCCTACTATTGCGCCAACCTTCTTGCCCAGAAGCTACTGCCAGACATACGCCGGATATCCCAGGACGAGTTTTTTGTCTTTCAACAGGATGGCGCCCCGGCGCATCGAGCACGCGATACTGTCTCTTTCCTTGAGCGAGAAACGCCCGACTTCATACCTCCAACACTGTGGTCGCCGAATTCACCGGATCTTAACCCAGTCGACTATAGCATATGGAGTGTGCTGCAGGAAAAGGTTTACCGCTCCAGGATAGCCAACGTCGACGAACTCAAAATGCGTCTGATCGACGATTGGGCGCGCTTTGACCAGTCGATCGTTGATGCTGCTATCAGTCAGTGGCGTTGCCATCTAAGCGCTTGTGTCCGTGTAAGCGGGGCACATTTCGAGCACCAATTCTAACACTTTTAAGCAGATCTGTCATAACAATTAAAAACCCTGCTAAGTAAACCATATTTTACTTTACTGCGTGCTAATTAAGTCGTCAGATAGTTTGTTGCATGTAATAAGATTTAAGCGTTATATAAGAAATTGGCACATCTGTGTTTCACAAGGTAGTGCGATGACGTGAGTCAGGTGAGGTGGAAAATTTATGTATAGCATAAAATTTCAGCCATTTTGCCATCTACCTACCAAAAATTATTAAAATTGGTGGAAATTTGACGAAGTTCTGACAGAAACAATTTTGCACAGTTTATTTTGAGACACGGTGTATACTGCAGCGGTTTTCAAACTATATTTTTGTTGTAGCACCACTGTCCACCAAGCTAAAAAAAATCGAAAGTTTGCGCACCATCGGTAAAGGTAAGATCAAAAACTACAGGCGAGCGCGAAGTCCCCTTGCAATTAGCGTAGAACCGTAGGTAGACAAATTTACAAATTAATATATAATTTTTAAAATGTAATCCTTTTGAATTTTTTCGCGTAGCGACACCTGGCGTATTTCTAGTGGTATGCGTAGAACCGTTTGAAACCCGCTGATCTATTGCACTGTTGTTAATGAAATGAATTGATAAGCATGATGATAAGTAGCGGGTGTATTATCCTACGCCATGTCTAGGACTAGGCGCTACATAAATTTTGTGCTCTATACCGGGATTAAAGCATAGCTGGGTCCGCATAGACACGATTAAACCTGATTCAAAATAAGTGAAAATTGATGGACTTACTTGAAATAGATGCCATTTTGAATTACTGTTGTCGTCCGATCTGGTGATTATAATTCGTGACGTTTTGATTACGTCGACAGCAGCTGCTGCCATTTATAGACAGGTGGGGACAGGTTCAAGGTCGAACATTGTTGTAGCCGTGAGGCAAGGAAGCAATTTACATCAATTTGTAGAGAATTGTTTCAGTAGAATTTTCAGTGTAAAGTGTAGGCCTAGACTTAAGAAATTTAATATAATAATAATAATAATAATAATAATAATTATTATTATTATTATTATTATTATTATTATTATTATTATTATTATTATTATTATTTGTACATTTGTTTATCAAACAAAACAAAACATCACTCGACAAGTTCTGGTCGCATGAAAGTTCCTATGAAGGCAACAGCATTGAAGCGTTGTATGGTGATTGACACCCGCTGGAGTAGATAGCAAGTCTCCCTAGGGTCTGCGGTGGTTAAAGCTAAGTATCTCCCCAAGTCTTTTATAAGGGCCATTCCGTCGTCATTGATAGGGCCTAAGGTCTCGAAAGCCAGAGGGACAAAAAAGTGGTCTGCGCGGATCTGGCTGTACTTGTTGTTCTTTCTCGTGGCCGCTAGTTCCGCTGCTGCTCCTGATGTCGCGGACGTTGCATGTAGGTAAGAGGGCGCCACAGTGTCAGTTACGGTGACGTCCCATACAAGACTTCGGCCTCTGCGCCATGGTATCAGCGTAAGTCCGTCCGGTCGTCTCCCGTCCGTCCTCGACAGTCCAGGTGGTTCCTTGATATTAGGGACGCCCGCTCGTGATAGGCCTCGGCTTATCAAATCATTCAAAGCTGCATGTCTGGCGATTCTGCCAGGTCCTAGGTTGCATGACATCCCGTGCGACCCGTCCGCCGTCACCATTGCTCCACAGGGACATGCGTGCGGTTCGCATATATTCGTCTTATTATTATTATTATTATTATAACGTATCTTTATTAATTCAAATCGACAAGCACACAGCAAGATCACATCAGAAAATGACAGTACAATCAAGATCATAATAATAATATGATCCCTCAGGTGGCCATGCAAGGCGCCGCCCGAGAGGGGGGGTTACGGGAATCGATCCGCGTACCTTTTGCTCTCCTGGCCATGAGTGTTACCACTGCTCTGTTATTATTATTATTATTATTATTATTATTATTATTATTATTATTATTATTATTATTATTATTATTATTATTATTATTATATTCGTTATTAATTCAAACTGACAGACGCAGTAAGATTACATTGAAACATGAAAGTACAATCAATATCTTAATTAAACACACTGTTTGGCAGCCATGCAAGGCGCCGCCCTAGAGGGGGGGTTACGGGAATCGATCCGCGTACCTTTTGCTCTCCTGGCCATGAGTGTTACCACTGCTCTGTTAGTGTATAGTGTCATTATTATATCTTCGTTTATTCACAAATTCTCACTGACAGAACGCAATGAGGTACAATTCATTTGGGTACTGATTATATGCCGATTAACACGTTTTTTAAAACGTCATGCAAGTCAAAATGATTACTATCAGTAACTGCTTTTATACGTCATCCGAGCCAGAAAGTTCCTATTGTCTTTGATAGGAAGGGCAAACGGATACAATCTAGGTCTCAAAGTGTGCCCTGTGTCCTCCCTTTCAGTGCATAGCGATCGCAAAACATGCTGCTTGTTAGATAGTATAGCCCTAAACAGAGTTTCGTCTGCTGCGTCAGCCATTCTGTCCTGCGAAAGGGCATCAGCAGGAAGAAACCCAGCCCGCACCATCCGACCAAGGAACCGCTCCAATCGAGCATGCTCAGTAGAACTCAGAAGTCCCCACCATGCCGGTGACGCATACCCCAGACAGCAAAATTTTAGGGGGATTAAAGGGGCCCGTTTGGCAAATCCAATTAGGGGACAGCTTGGTTATGCTAACTGGCCCCAGCTGGGCACCAAATTCAGGGCCCTCTAGGGTTCCAAATTTGGGCCCCTTTTGGGCACCAATTCTTCTGCCCAAACGGGCCCCAAATTAGGTGCCCAAAGGGGCTCCAAACTTGGAACCCCAAAGGGCCCTGAATTAGGTGCCCGGCTGGGGCCAATTAGCATAACCAAGCTGTCCCCTAATTGGGTTTGCCCAAATGGGCCCCTTTAATCCCCTAATTGGAGTGCTTACATCCTTTCCGTAAGAGACCCAAATTCAAGATATAAATATAATATTAAGGAACACAAATTTAAAAAATACATCATAATACATGCAGTAATATCAAATCAAATATTCGTTTAATGAAACATTCCCGTCGACACAGACGCGAAGGGACTACAGCGCTACATAGACAATAACTGCAAAGTGATAATGATCAGACAACAGTTAGTGAGACTTAACAGATTAACGGATTTTAGAATAACATCATGTATACATATAACAGAAAAACAGTGTAGTGCTAAATTAGTTAATTGTTAATTAATGTTTTTATAAAGCATACGGAAGGTAAAGTTTGTGTCGTTTTTATCAGGTAACATAATATAACAAAAACTACATAATAACAAAATTGAAATTAAAAAATACATAATAATACATGCAGTAATATAAAAAATTACATAATAATACACGAGGGCCTGCAACTGACCTATCTCAGATTTTGCTGTAATTTTGCCATTTTGTAGTTTGACATCACCATGTATCTGCATTGTATGGGAGATGGATATTGCATGAAGCACACCCGACATGTCTGAACTTGGTGATATGTTCAGAGGCCTATGTGCATCTGTTCCTGAGATACTGGCCTCTGAACATGTCACCAAGTTCAGAGCTCAGACTCAGCGAGTGCTTCATACCCCGCTCCATATCCGTCTGCCATACAATGCAGATACATGGTGATAGGCTACTGAAAATTTCAAAATGACATATAAACAAATATCAGCCAAATCCTGGAGGGGTTGGTTACAAGTGTTTCACATATTTGATGATTTCACATAGACTGACCCTATAGTGCAATAATACTTAAAAAATTACTAGTACAGCAAAATAAAAAAATGACTCAAGTGCAACAGAATAAAAGTAAATGACACAACTGCATATGGACTTCCATTATTGGCAGCCCCTGTTTATATCAATCAAAGAAACAAAAAATTTGAAAAATGTTGAGGACTAATCAGTAATTAATTTCACCACAATTAAATCTTTAATCGATTAATCAAAATGAATCTGCAGCTCTACTTAAAATGCAACAAAGGGATTAGTAAAAAACTAGCAATTGCAGAATTTGTGTATGATAAACAAACACACTTATGCCGAATATCTGTAATTGCAATAAGAGCCAGGTTTCTACATTGTACACATGTATTGTAGATGATGGCACTGGATAAGTAAAAAGTCATCAACATCAAAAACTTCAACAATTAAATGAACAACACCTTCTTCCCCTTTCATGATATTTTTAACAAGACACGGTCCATTAGTTGTCCTGAAAATGCAATTACTACCATCAGCAACTGAAAGAACAAAATTTTCCCACTTTAACTCTTTAAACTGTAGTACAGTGCACACTCATCAGTCAAGGACATCAAAAATTGTGGCCGATGTGCTATCCGGAAATTCTGTGTTTATTTCCTCTCTTTTGAGATTTGTTCCCAAACCTGTTTCAAAAGATTCAGCATCAGATAAGATGTCTGACTCCTCAGATGAAGTAATTTCATTTTCAAAGTTATCGTCACTATCCTTTAAATAGTTCTCATAGGTTACAGGGTCAAGCATTTCAAGATTTGGTAATTCGTCTAAAACATCGACTAATTCATCAAAGGTTGGATTATTTTCTGAACTGATCTCCGCCCGTATGCGTCTACGGATCATCCAGTACGACTCCACACCTCTTGATCCAGATGCATTGGCCATTGTGTCTATTCAACACAGTTTAAAATAATAAAAAAAATCGCATATGGTCAACACAAATCAATAGTAGTATTAATTATTTTGGTTACTGCTGTTAGACAAATAAAATGTACACCAATGGTGTATATACCGTCAGTGTATATAGTTTGATTTCTTTTCAAATATGCTTCAAGTACAAATTTGGTATTTATTTGCCCTAAAACCTAAAATACCAGTTCTATGCCCAACGAACACGCCCTACGGTACACTCCAAATTACTAGTTGAATCGGATTAGAAACTTATAAAATTAGAAAACGCGTCAACTATCAACTATTGCAGTAGTAGATGCCCGAATCAACTTGACCTAGCTAATAAACGAAATTATATATAGCTACAAATATTCAGGGAAACCCGGATGAGCAAATTATGATTTACACCTATCCCTGTAATTTATCATCCACATTTAAATGTAAATGTAATGTAGATCTCCGAAATTTCTCAGCGCCACACAAAAGCCACATCAGGGAGACCATCTTCACCGGCGCTATATCAAATCAAGTCCGCAATAACCACATCATAACCACATGGTTATCCGCTCCCGTGCCAGGCCAGAGTCCGGGGAGGTCATGCCGAGGGAACAGCAGGGTGCTGCGGTGGTAATCGGTGATGATGGTGGTTGTGTGGTGGCGCAGAAATGGAATTATGTTAAAAATATATACAGGACTACAAAAAGATCATCAAACAATCTATAATTAATATTTCATGATATTTCATATATCTGAACAAAAGAAATTAATACAACCAAATGAAATTCTTCGACAATTCCAAGAAATTTTTGACTTCACGAACTTTTGCAGAAAGTCAAATTCAAAATATTCAGCTTCCGGTTTGTTTTTCCGCTTTCAGCTATTTTGTAGCGCTTCACTTATTTCTATTATTTATAGCATTGCAATTCTTCATTAATAATTTAATTAAATTAAGTAAAGGAAAGTTTACTTTAATTTAATTAAGTTTAGTTAGAATTTCAAGTCACAAGGCAATTAAGTCACAAGGCAAGTCAGAAGTCAACGTACGTCAGAAGTCAGTTGAGTCAGAAATCTATTCAGACGTCCAGTCAGAATTAAGTCCAGTCAGAATTAATTTCTAATCAGAATACTGAAGTGAGAATTCAAGTCAGAAATTAATTTATGTCAAGTCAGATGTCGAGTTAGAAGCCAATTAAATAATGGTCAGTCAAGGTAGAATTGAATAAGTCAGAATCAAATCAGAAATAAGTCAATCAGAAATAATTAAGTCAGAATTAAGTCAAGGAAGTAGTCAAGTCAGAAATCAAGTCAGAAGTCAGGTAATAGTCATCTAAGTTACAACTAATTAAGTCAGAATTAAGTCAGAATTAAGTCAGAAATAAGAATTAATTTTAGTCAGGAGTGTCAAGTCAGAATTAAATCAAGTCAGAAGCCAAGTAATATTCATTTAAACTTAGAAGTAATTAAGGCAGAATTAAGTCAGAAATAAGAACTAATTAAGTCAGAATTATGTCAAGTCAGAAAACAAGTCAGAAGTAAAGTAATAGAGTCATTTATGTTAGAATTAAATAAGTCAGAATTAAGTCAGAAATAAGTCAATCAGAATTAATTAAGCTAGAATTAAATCAAGTCAGTAATCACGTCAGAAGTCAAGCTATAGTCACTTAGGGCTAAGTCAGAATTAAGTCAGAAATAAGTCAATCAGAATTAGTGAAATCAGAATTGAGTCAAGTCAGGAATCAAGTCAGAAGTCAAGTATAGTAGTCATTTAAGTTAGAATAAATTAAGTCAGAATTAAGTCAATCATAATTAAGTCAAGTCAGAATTAAGTCAAGTAAGAACAAGTGACAGTCATTTAAGTTAGAATTAATTGTCAGAATTAAGTCGGAAATCAGAATTAAGTCAGAAAAAAAATTAATTAAGCCAGAATTAAGTTGAGTCAAAAAACAAGTCAGAAGTCAAGTAATAGTCATTTATGTCAGAATTCATTAAGTCAGAAATAAGTCAATCATAATTAATTAAGTCAGAATTAAGTCAAGTCAGAAATCAAGTCAGAAGTCCAGTAATAGTCATTTAAGTTAGAATAAATTAAGTCAGAATTAAGTTGCAAATAAGTCAATCATAAATAATTAATGAACAATTAAGTCAGAATTAAGTCAAAGCAGAAGTCAATTCACAAATCAAGGCAAAAGTCAAATAATAGCTAGTCATTTAAGTTAGAAATACCTAGAATCAATTAAGTCGGAATTAAGTCAGAAATAGGTCAATCAGAATTAATTAAATCAGAATTAAGTCAAGTCATAAATCAAGTCAGATAGTCGTTTAAGTTAGAATAAATTAAGTCAGAATTAAGTCAGAATTAAGTCAATCAGAATTACATTAAAAAACAGAAGTCAAGTCAGAAATCAAATCAGAAGTAGGGCCTAACGTCGTACGTGTCACTAACACACAATTATTGTACGAGCATAAGGGTATTTTTAGGGCAGAGGAAAATCAGCCGAAACGAGCATTAGGGTATTGTTAGGGCAGAGGAAAAGCTGCCGAAGCCCAGGTCATGCCCAAAATGCCCATTTGGGCAACGACTGGGGCCAATTTCCAATGCTGTCTGGGACGTACATTAATTTGGCTACAGTGGTAGCACGCGAGACCGCATGTAAGGCTCTTTTCTGCATCCAATGATCCCGAAGCGTTCTTAGTGCGTTTAATAGTGAAGATGAACAAGATCTTAGAATTCCATCCACATGCGCAGCGACAGAGAGTTTCTCTCCTATTTTTACTCCCAAGATCTTAATTGTTGTTGCTCTTTTAACTCCAGTCACTGAAGGCTGAGATGCGAGAGAGGCACTACGAGGGCCGACGACTATTTCCCTGGTTTTTGAATGGTTTATTTTTAGGTTCTTGTTTGCAGCCCATTGGATGATGTGGTCCAGTTCAACCCGAGCCGTACCGATGGATCGAGATCCAATAAGTAAATATGTATCGTCGGCATATTTAAGGAGACGGTTTTCAGTATTAACCGAGTGAAGGTCTGATGTGCCTATTATGAAGCCAACTGGACCAAACACGGATCCTTGGACCAAACTTGCATTTATTTTCTTGACGGTTGACATTTGACCACCACACTGCGTAACATGGCTACTTCCAGTTAGATAGTTTAAGATCCAGTTGTAGATACAATCCGGCATCTCTAGTCCCAATAGATTTTTGGTTATTGCCGTATGCCGGATTGAGTCAAATGCCTTAGTTATATCCCTAGATATAGCCACTAATCGTCCGAGCGAAGTAGGTCTGTGACGTGATGGATAAATTATATAGAGACCAATGCAGCCGTTGTGGAGCTTGTCGGCCGAAAGGCTTATTGGTTATCCAACGAAAGCGGCGGCTGTAGTTGATAAAAACTTGGGTAGAAGTAGTTTCTCACATATCCATCCTACATCACTCAGATGGTTATCTCTGGTGAATCTAGAACTCTGTGGGTCCCTATTAAACTGGGTAGTAGTAAATAGACTATAGGTATGAACTCAGTTTTTAGCGTCCGACTATGGGTATGAACTCAGTTTTTAGCGTCCGACTATAGGTATGAACTCAGTTTTTAGCGTCCGACTATGGGTATGAACTCAGTTTTTAGCGTCCGACTATGGGTATGAACTCAGTTTTTAGAGTCCGACTATGGGTATGAACTCAGTTTTTAGCGTCCGACTATGGGTATGAACTCAGTTTTTAGCGTCCGACTATGGGTGACGGAGCAGCAAATAGCGTTCGACTATAGCTGACGGAGCAGCAAATAGCGTCCAACCCAGAGTTCTGGCCCACCAAATAGCGTCCAACCCAGAGTTCTGGCCCACCAAATAGCGTACAACCCAGAGTTCTGGCCCATCTCACAGCGTCCAACCCAGAGTTCTGGCCCACCTCATAGCGTCCAACCCAGAGTTCTGGCCCATCAAATAGCGTCCAACCCAGAGTCCTGGGCCATCTCCTATATAGATAGACTATCACTTTGAATGTAATTATATTTAATTCTTTTAATTATATTTTAATTATATTTAAACCCTAATTTGTACTCTTACACGATTTAATTATCTTATTGAAACATTTCAGATGTTGAAAAAACATATTTCTCGCAGCAATTTTAAGTAGAACCTATGTTTAAATTATTTTGAAGTTCACCAATTTGTATAGCGCCCTAGCACAGCGAGACTTATTTGAATATGGTATTGATGTAGCCTATTTGGTTGGGTATTTAAAATATATATTATGGTATAATCTAAGATATATTAAAAGTTGTACTCTTTCGCAAACAGAAAAACAGACAAACAGACAAACAGAGAAACAGACAAACAGTCAAACAGACAAACAGAGAAACAGAGAAACAGACAAACAGAGAAACAGACAAACAGACAAACAGAGAAACAGACAAACAGACAAACAGAGAAACAGACAAACAGACAAACAGACCCTCAAACGCACAGACAAACAGACAAACAGACAAACAGCCAAACAGACGCACAGACAAACAGACAAACAGACAAACAGAGAAACAGAGAAACAGACAAACAGACAAACAGACAAACAGACAAACAGACCCTCAGACAAACAGAAAAACAGAAAAACAGACAAACAGGCGGTCAACATATTTTGACATCTTAATAATAATATGGAAGCTTTTTAAGCAAGAAGAGAGAGAGGACCCATGAGCTAACCACGAGGTAGCCATGGATATGTTTTGTTAGCAACCTCAGTTTCTTAGACTCGGCATATGAGGGAAAGGCGGCCAGCTCTAACCCTCACCGTCTCATCTTCCCACCGACAGAGTTCAGTCGGTGTGCTCATTATAGCTGAGCTTGCTATGGGGTGCAGCAGGAGTAGAAATCGAATCAAATTTCTGTCTGGACGGGGATTCGAACCCCCGACCTCTCCATCGACAGCTTAGCGTGCTAACCACTACGCTATCGTGCACCCCTCTAGTTTTAACCAAATAAGTGTTTAAATACATTTAGTTACAAAACGCGAAGAAACAAAGAACGTTAGGTTCTACTGTTGGAAATGTACGCACAGCCTGTCATTTATTAGCATATAGCTGAGTTCTCTAAATTATTTGCTAAGAAATACAAAACTGTAAGTAAAAGAGAAGGAAGAACTCTAAAACCCAATCCTTCCGTTGACAATCCTTCTGATTAAATCCTTGTTCTCTTCGTACTTAACGCCTATTTAACGTTCACCTTTTGAACACTAATTCTACGTATAAGTATAACCTGAATTAATCAGCAACACAGTTTAATATCTTTTCAGTTTAATAAGAAACAAACAGACAGAACTCAATTCGATTACAACTCAACTAGTCAACCACACTACTACAGCGAACACACTCGAATTCAAACTTCTCTAGTCAGCATAATTCTTCGCGCCTCTTGACACACCTGTCTTCTGTGCGCATAAGCGAACTCTAATAATATACATATAGGCCTAGCGCGCCCCTGCCGAGATCGGCCGGCCACGCGTGTCACTAAGTACAACTAAACGTTATACATCTATCATATATACATATACACGTGAAACTAAAGTAAGCGCACTAAATATATACGCTAATATCTCGCACTGCAAGACTGTACACAAAACTCAGTTCACATTACCTCCTTCCTTTTTCTGGAATTGAGCAAATTAAATTTCAAAATTTGCGAAATTACCAAAATACATGAAACATATATATATATACCTAACTAATTAATGAACAGTCTTACCATTACTTATAACCTTGACAAACAATCAGCAATAACATTCAATCTGCCCTTCTTGTACTTCACCTCAACATCAAAAGTTTGTAAGGCTAACGCCCAACGCACAAGTTTAGCAGACTTAGACATTGACTCAGTCAAATATGTAAGAGGATTGTGATCAGTAAAAATGAAAATTTTTGATCCAATTATAATTTCTTTTAACTTGTTTAGAGCCCAAACAATAGCATAGGCTTCCTTTTCCACAGTAGCCCATCTCTTCTGGGTATCAGTTAATTTCTGACTGATAAATGACACAGGGCGTTCTATTCCCTTGTCGTCCATCTGTGTTAAAACAGCACCGACTGCAAAGTCACTACTATCGCAGTACAAATTGAATGGTTTTCCCACTTCAAAAACATATAACACTACTTTGGATCGCACAGCCTCTTTAAGTAAATCAAATGCTTGCTGATGTTCAACAGTCCAATCAATCTTATCAGAAACACGTTTACTAGTTAAATCAGATAAAGGTTTCGCAATCTGTGCAAAGTCCTTAATAAACTGTCTGTAATAATTAAAAAATCCAAGCAGTTGCCTAACTTGCTTCTTAGTTTCTGGGATCTTCAAATTAGTCAAACTTTCAATTCTGTCTGGATTCATCTTTATCTTACCAGACCCAACCACATGACTGATAAACCTTACCTCACTCTTACCAAATATGCATTTTTTCAAATTCAAAGTAACGTTATGCAATCTCATTTGCATCAAAAATGCATCTAGATGCTGCAAGTGAACTTTCCAACTGTCAGAATGCACAGCAATGTCATCAACATATGGTTCTGCAAAGTCACTTATAGGCTGTAAAACTAAATTTATCGCCTTAACAAAAGTTCGGCCTGAATTTATCATTCCAAAAGGAACACGAGTAAATTCATACAGTCCATTATGTGTTACAAAAGCTGTCTTCCATTGATCAGATTGTTTTACAGGACAAGTCCAATAAGCACTTCGACAGTCCAAAATGGAAATCACATTAGACTTTCCAACTTTGTTCAAAACGTCTCTGACAATCGGCATAGGATATTTACAATCCACTGTGAATGAGTTAATGTATCTGTAGTCACAGGCAAGTCTCAAAGATCCGTCTTTCTTTTTAACAATAACCAAAGGGCTTGCCATTCTGCTCGATGATGGTTTAATAATGTTTGTTTTTAACATTTCTTTGATCTGACGTTCCACTTCTGCTCGATAAATCAAAGGAATTCGATATGCTGCAAATTCCTTTCCACGAAATCCTGGTTTTAGTTCAATTTCATGTTCAACCAATGTACATAATCCGGGTTTTTCTGAAAATCTGTCACAGTATTTGTTCAAAACTTTCAACAACTGTTCTTGCTGAGTTACTGTCAAATGGCTAATTTGTTCAGGATCGAGGTTAAGTGAATTCTTGTCATCTTGAACCTCATTCCTCATTGGTAATTCAACCACTGAACCAAAATCTTCATCTTCTTCAACGATCAGACCACAACTTAATGCTCGAGTAACATATTTTCTGATCTTGTTGGTGTGAATTATTTTTCGACCATTTTCTCCCATATCGACTAAATAAGAGTACTTTGATCTTCGATGTATGATCGTACATGGACCATGCCATCGAGAAATAAGTTTGTTCGTTGACGTTGGATACAAAACTATGACTTTCTCACCAGCTTCAAATTCTTTGTGCTTTGCTCTCTTGTTATACTGATTCGTGTATTGTAATTGCTTTTCTCGAGAGTAGGATTCTGCAAACAATAATGCTTTCTCCATATTTTCTTTGAGTTCTTTCAAATACTTTTCTGGTTTAACTCCAACATGAGGTGGTAAGTTTATTTCTCTAGTCCAACTCTCTTTTAATATTGCCAATGGTCCTCTCGGAATTTTCCCATAGACAAGCATATATGGTGATACTCCAGTAGTTGCATTCGGCACTTCTCGTAATGCCCACACTGTGAAAGGAATTATCTTGTGCCATTTCCTCGGGTTGTCTATTATCACATGATGGATCATCTTTTTAAATGTCTGATTCCATCTTTCTACTAATCCAGCAGCCTCTGGGTGTCCTGGTGTGTCGAATCTTGGACTACAGCCCATTAAATTGAGAAATTCTCTTGTCAAACTGGCTGTGAAGTTCGTTCCTTGGTCACTTGTAATCACGGACGGCACACCAACGTTCATGAACAGTTCCGTCAACGCTTCACACACAGCCTTCGCTGTCAGCGATTTCAATAAGAAGATTGTAGGCCATCTGGTGCACGAGTCCACAATGCATAAACAATACTTGTGACCTGCCGCAGATACTGGATCGATCGGGCCAACGAGGTCCATCGTCATTCTCTTGAAGGCGACCTCTTCTCTTGAGACCGGAGTGATAGGCACTCTATCCATCACCAGACTCCTTGCCTTTAGTTGACACTTCTCGCAAGACTTACAAAATTTCACAATGTCTCTTCTCATCTTTGGCCATACAAAAGATAATTTTATTCGTTCTCTTGTTTTCTCTTCTCCTAGATGTCCTCCAAATACCGATTCATGCGCCAATTCCATCACTTTAATTCGTCTCTCTTTTGGTAACACTAGTTGATATATCGTCTGGTCTAATATCTGATATTTCTTATGCAATAAACCGTTGATCACACAGAATTCAGATTCTTTCTCTTGTGCTAACTTCCACCACGGCTTCAACGATTCATCCTTTCTCTGTTGCTCTTCGAACTTCTTCGAATCGGCAATCTGCACCTTTTGTTCTTCATCCATCTCTTCATCTCTATACAAGTCTCCTATCCCCACATCACATTCATTGTCTTCTTCAGTTTCATTTAATGTGCCATTCTCGCATGCAGCCATCTCTTGCTCGTTCATCTCTAATGTTACACCATCTCGCGATAAGCTTCGTTGCTCATTACTTTCGTTTTCCTCATCACTTGAACTTTCAGTTTCACTCTTCTCATCAACATCTACCATTTCCTGTTTCCGACTCTGCGCTCTCGTCATTACATTTGCTCGTACACTCACATCTCCTTGTATCGTTTTAACTTTCATCTGTGGTACGGCTTTTAATTCGGCAATTATCTCTGGATGCAACAAGAATCTTTCTGTACTGCCCATCTTTGCAATACTAGCACACATCAAAGTGACATAAGGTGTAAGTGAACACTGGATTTTACGCGGAAATCCCTCTTCTTCCACGTCACTATCACACAGTCTAACATCGACTTTCACTAACTTCGCAGGAATGGCATCTCCTGCCACACATTGCAAATTCACTTTTCCAATTTGTTCCACCTTCATGCCTTCCAGTAATTCTTCACTAATCACCGGAATCTCTGCTCCCGAGTCGCTCAGTGCTTTGACTTTCACTGGCTCTTTACCGTCTACTCCACGAATTTCAACCTCGACATATTGCAAGAACGATTTCTTCAATATTCGACTGTCATCTTTTCCTATGACTTCTCTCTGAATTTCAGCATCCAATAGAATTTCTTTTTGAATACCACATTTCATTACTGACTTTACTTCAGTTTCTTGGTTTTCTTGACCCGTGGTTTGATTACCTGTATCACTAACCACTTGAATCAAATTCACCCTTGTGTGTTCTTGATTTCTGCTAGAACTAGCTGCTGCCACTGGAACTGGACAAAATTTAACCAAATGTTTGTCTGAACCACAGTTGTGACAACGCTTCACAACTGTATGGTATGGTTGTGAAATACCTCGTTGTTCATTTCCTTCATATCTCTTATACTGCGTAAACGATGTGTTGCCTTCCCTCTTGGCAAACGGCGCTGACGATTTGTTAAATCCCTGACGACCAAACGTCACTTCTCTGGTCTCATTGGGTACAGGGACACTAGCCTTGACTTCTTTACCTTTGAACTGACTCCCTGTTTCTGGATTACTTTTCCACTTTCCACTCTGGCTTTGGTTTACGGAACGTTGAGAAGGATAACTGTTTATATTTGGAAATGCAAACCCAATTCGATTGTTTACATGAATGTCTGCTAGGTCTGCCACTGCACTAGCTTGGAGACAGTCAGTTCCTTCCTTCGACAATACAAACTGTAGTGGACCTGGCGGTAAACATTCTTTTAGCTTATCCGCTACCAGCAAATCAAAGAGCGTATCATACTCTCTGTTCACGTTTCGACTTCTCACGTAATAGTTTAGCAAGTTCTTCAGTCTTGCCGTAAACATCGTATAAGTCTCTTCTGTCGTCTTCTTAGCATCCACAAATCTGGCTCTGTATTCTCTCGAGGTCAATTTAAATTCTTTTAATAAGTGCTGCTTGACTCTATCATAATTGTCTAGATCATCGTATGACAATCTATTCAGAACGGTTCGAGCTTTCGGCGTCATCAATGGTAGTAATAATTTAACCCAAAACGGCTTTTCCACAGCAAAACTACGAAATGCGTTCTCGACTGTTTCAAAATATAATGGCACCTCCATCATATCAGTTGGCATTTGAGGCAATACATGCTTCATTTATTTTCTTAATTTTTGACACCAAAGTTTCACTTTCTTGCTGTTTCCTTCTTTCTGCTTCCCGTTCTTCTCTCATTTGTGTTTCTTTCAATGTCAATTTTGATTTCTCCAGTTTCAGACGTTCCTGTCTTTCTGCCTCTGCCTTTTCCAAACTTTCTTTCTGAAATTTGAGTTCTTCCTGTCTGATCTGTTCTGCACGTTCCAACTCTAACGTTCGTGCTTTTTCTTTTTCTTCTTCACGCATTCTCTTTGCTTCAATCTGTTGCTGACGAACCTCTTCATCACTTTTTCTAGCTTTTTCAGATTCAATCATCTGCTCCAGTCTTCTTCTTTCAGCATCTTCCCTATCTCTTTTCAACTGTTCTAACTGAATCTCAAACTGATTCTTTTGCAATTCAAGTTCTGCCTTACGCACTTGTTCTGCTTTATCTTCTCTCTCTCTTTGCAGACGCAATTCCTCTTGCCTTGCAAGTTCCGCTTTCTCTTCTTTCTCTCTCTGCAAGCGCAATTCGTCTTGTCTTACACGTTCTGCTTCTTGTCTCAGCTCTTTCTCTTCCTGTCTTCGTCTATCCTCTCTTTCTTTCTCTTCTTGTCTACGTTTCTCCTCTCTTTCTTTCTCTTCTTGTCTGCGTTTCTCCTCTCTATCTTCTTTCATCATCATCCACTGCATCAACATCTCCATAGACATAGGCGCAGGTGGTTTTTCAATAGCCTTTTCTACGGCACCGCCAACGGCACCTTCTTCTTCGACTTCTTCTTTCACCCACACTTCAGCGAGTTCCTGTATCATGTCACCACGTGACATACCTTCTAATTGTTCTTCCTTAAAACCGGCTTTCAACAAACGCTGTTTTAGCCTTTCCGTAGACATCTTCTTAATATCTGCTTGTCTTTCAGCACTTAGTTTCTCCATCTTACTTGTTTACTTCGGTGATTTCTCTTTTCAAAGAAGTCACGGTTTTTCTTGTTGTGTGAATCGATAAACAAACGGGATTTCCTTTATATTTGTTCGTGGAAAACAACGAAATTTTTATACCGTTTCTCGTGTTCCACCGTCGTTGATATCGTAAACTCGTCACACAGCACACAACGCGTAAATTCTTCTAACACCGTCGTAGATTCTTCTAACACCGTTGTAAATTCTTTTATCACCGTCGTAGATTCTTCTATCCGCCGAAGGAGGTGATAACGTGAATTTTAATCCACCGTGAGTTTATATCCACCGTGAGTATTTATCCACCGTGAGTTATTTATCCACCGTGAGTTCTTATCCACCGTGAGTTCTTATCCACCGTGAGTATTTATCCACACCGACGCTGCCATCAATGATGTCAACCCAATCCTTCCGTTGACAATCCTTCTGATTAAATCCTTGTTCTCTTCGTACTTAACGCCTATTTAACGTTCACCTTTTGAACACTAATTCTACGTATAAGTATAACCTGAATTAATCAGCAACACAGTTTAATATCTTTTCAGTTTAATAAGAAACAAACAGACAGAACTCAATTCGATTACAACTCAACTAGTCAACCACACTACTACAGCGAACACACTCGAATTCAAACTTCTCTAGTCAGCATAATTCTTCGCGCCTCTTGACACACCTGTCTTCTGTGCGCATAAGCGAACTCTAATAATATACATATAGGCCTAGCGCGCCCC
>OY744609.1:17535889-17707092 GCA_963556255.1 Allolobophora icterica | reverse complement strand
ACAGGCAAGTCTCAAAGATCCGTCTTTCTTTTTAACAATAACCAAAGGGCTTGCCATTCTGCTCGATGATGGTTTAATAATGTTTGTTTTTAACATTTCTTTGATCTGACGTTCCACTTCTGCTCGATAAATCAAAGGAATTCGATATGCTGCAAATTCCTTTCCACGAAATCCTGGTTTTAGTTCAATTTCATGTTCAACCAATGTACATAATCCGGGTTTTTCTGAAAATCTGTCACAGTATTTGTTCAAAACTTTCAACAACTGTTCTTGCTGAGTTACTGTCAAATGGCTAATTTGTTCAGGATCGAGGTTAAGTGAATTCTTGTCATCTTGAACCTCATTCCTCATTGGTAATTCAACCACTGAACCAAAATCTTCATCTTCTTCAACGATCAGACCACAACTTAATGCTCGAGTAACATATTTTCTGATCTTGTTGGTGTGAATTATTTTTCGACCATTTTCTCCCATATCGACTAAATAAGAGTACTTTGATCTTCGATGTATGATCGTACATGGACCATGCCATCGAGAAATAAGTTTGTTCGTTGACGTTGGATACAAAACTATGACTTTCTCACCAGCTTCAAATTCTTTGTGCTTTGCTCTCTTGTTATACTGATTCGTGTATTGTAATTGCTTTTCTCGAGAGTAGGATTCTGCAAACAATAATGCTTTCTCCATATTTTCTTTGAGTTCTTTCAAATACTTTTCTGGTTTAACTCCAACATGAGGTGGTAAGTTTATTTCTCTAGTCCAACTCTCTTTTAATATTGCCAATGGTCCTCTCGGAATTTTCCCATAGACAAGCATATATGGTGATACTCCAGTAGTTGCATTCGGCACTTCTCGTAATGCCCACACTGTGAAAGGAATTATCTTGTGCCATTTCCTCGGGTTGTCTATTATCACATGATGGATCATCTTTTTAAATGTCTGATTCCATCTTTCTACTAATCCAGCAGCCTCTGGGTGTCCTGGTGTGTCGAATCTTGGACTACAGCCCATTAAATTGAGAAATTCTCTTGTCAAACTGGCTGTGAAGTTCGTTCCTTGGTCACTTGTAATCACGGACGGCACACCAACGTTCATGAACAGTTCCGTCAACGCTTCACACACAGCCTTCGCTGTCAGCGATTTCAATAAGAAGATTGTAGGCCATCTGGTGCACGAGTCCACAATGCATAAACAATACTTGTGACCTGCCGCAGATACTGGATCGATCGGGCCAACGAGGTCCATCGTCATTCTCTTGAAGGCGACCTCTTCTCTTGAGACCGGAGTGATAGGCACTCTATCCATCACCAGACTCCTTGCCTTTAGTTGACACTTCTCGCAAGACTTACAAAATTTCACAATGTCTCTTCTCATCTTTGGCCATACAAAAGATAATTTTATTCGTTCTCTTGTTTTCTCTTCTCCTAGATGTCCTCCAAATACCGATTCATGCGCCAATTCCATCACTTTAATTCGTCTCTCTTTTGGTAACACTAGTTGATATATCGTCTGGTCTAATATCTGATATTTCTTATGCAATAAACCGTTGATCACACAGAATTCAGATTCTTTCTCTTGTGCTAACTTCCACCACGGCTTCAACGATTCATCCTTTCTCTGTTGCTCTTCGAACTTCTTCGAATCGGCAATCTGCACCTTTTGTTCTTCATCCATCTCTTCATCTCTATACAAGTCTCCTATCCCCACATCACATTCATTGTCTTCTTCAGTTTCATTTAATGTGCCATTCTCGCATGCAGCCATCTCTTGCTCGTTCATCTCTAATGTTACACCATCTCGCGATAAGCTTCGTTGCTCATTACTTTCGTTTTCCTCATCACTTGAACTTTCAGTTTCACTCTTCTCATCAACATCTACCATTTCCTGTTTCCGACTCTGCGCTCTCGTCATTACATTTGCTCGTACACTCACATCTCCTTGTATCGTTTTAACTTTCATCTGTGGTACGGCTTTTAATTCGGCAATTATCTCTGGATGCAACAAGAATCTTTCTGTACTGCCCATCTTTGCAATACTAGCACACATCAAAGTGACATAAGGTGTAAGTGAACACTGGATTTTACGCGGAAATCCCTCTTCTTCCACGTCACTATCACACAGTCTAACATCGACTTTCACTAACTTCGCAGGAATGGCATCTCCTGCCACACATTGCAAATTCACTTTTCCAATTTGTTCCACCTTCATGCCTTCCAGTAATTCTTCACTAATCACCGGAATCTCTGCTCCCGAGTCGCTCAGTGCTTTGACTTTCACTGGCTCTTTACCGTCTACTCCACGAATTTCAACCTCGACATATTGCAAGAACGATTTCTTCAATATTCGACTGTCATCTTTTCCTATGACTTCTCTCTGAATTTCAGCATCCAATAGAATTTCTTTTTGAATACCACATTTCATTACTGACTTTACTTCAGTTTCTTGGTTTTCTTGACCCGTGGTTTGATTACCTGTATCACTAACCACTTGAATCAAATTCACCCTTGTGTGTTCTTGATTTCTGCTAGAACTAGCTGCTGCCACTGGAACTGGACAAAATTTAACCAAATGTTTGTCTGAACCACAGTTGTGACAACGCTTCACAACTGTATGGTATGGTTGTGAAATACCTCGTTGTTCATTTCCTTCATATCTCTTATACTGCGTAAACGATGTGTTGCCTTCCCTCTTGGCAAACGGCGCTGACGATTTGTTAAATCCCTGACGACCAAACGTCACTTCTCTGGTCTCATTGGGTACAGGGACACTAGCCTTGACTTCTTTACCTTTGAACTGACTCCCTGTTTCTGGATTACTTTTCCACTTTCCACTCTGGCTTTGGTTTACGGAACGTTGAGAAGGATAACTGTTTATATTTGGAAATGCAAACCCAATTCGATTGTTTACATGAATGTCTGCTAGGTCTGCCACTGCACTAGCTTGGAGACAGTCAGTTCCTTCCTTCGACAATACAAACTGTAGTGGACCTGGCGGTAAACATTCTTTTAGCTTATCCGCTACCAGCAAATCAAAGAGCGTATCATACTCTCTGTTCACGTTTCGACTTCTCACGTAATAGTTTAGCAAGTTCTTCAGTCTTGCCGTAAACATCGTATAAGTCTCTTCTGTCGTCTTCTTAGCATCCACAAATCTGGCTCTGTATTCTCTCGAGGTCAATTTAAATTCTTTTAATAAGTGCTGCTTGACTCTATCATAATTGTCTAGATCATCGTATGACAATCTATTCAGAACGGTTCGAGCTTTCGGCGTCATCAATGGTAGTAATAATTTAACCCAAAACGGCTTTTCCACAGCAAAACTACGAAATGCGTTCTCGACTGTTTCAAAATATAATGGCACCTCCATCATATCAGTTGGCATTTGAGGCAATACATGCTTCATTTATTTTCTTAATTTTTGACACCAAAGTTTCACTTTCTTGCTGTTTCCTTCTTTCTGCTTCCCGTTCTTCTCTCATTTGTGTTTCTTTCAATGTCAATTTTGATTTCTCCAGTTTCAGACGTTCCTGTCTTTCTGCCTCTGCCTTTTCCAAACTTTCTTTCTGAAATTTGAGTTCTTCCTGTCTGATCTGTTCTGCACGTTCCAACTCTAACGTTCGTGCTTTTTCTTTTTCTTCTTCACGCATTCTCTTTGCTTCAATCTGTTGCTGACGAACCTCTTCATCACTTTTTCTAGCTTTTTCAGATTCAATCATCTGCTCCAGTCTTCTTCTTTCAGCATCTTCCCTATCTCTTTTCAACTGTTCTAACTGAATCTCAAACTGATTCTTTTGCAATTCAAGTTCTGCCTTACGCACTTGTTCTGCTTTATCTTCTCTCTCTCTTTGCAGACGCAATTCCTCTTGCCTTGCAAGTTCCGCTTTCTCTTCTTTCTCTCTCTGCAAGCGCAATTCGTCTTGTCTTACACGTTCTGCTTCTTGTCTCAGCTCTTTCTCTTCCTGTCTTCGTCTATCCTCTCTTTCTTTCTCTTCTTGTCTACGTTTCTCCTCTCTTTCTTTCTCTTCTTGTCTGCGTTTCTCCTCTCTATCTTCTTTCATCATCATCCACTGCATCAACATCTCCATAGACATAGGCGCAGGTGGTTTTTCAATAGCCTTTTCTACGGCACCGCCAACGGCACCTTCTTCTTCGACTTCTTCTTTCACCCACACTTCAGCGAGTTCCTGTATCATGTCACCACGTGACATACCTTCTAATTGTTCTTCCTTAAAACCGGCTTTCAACAAACGCTGTTTTAGCCTTTCCGTAGACATCTTCTTAATATCTGCTTGTCTTTCAGCACTTAGTTTCTCCATCTTACTTGTTTACTTCGGTGATTTCTCTTTTCAAAGAAGTCACGGTTTTTCTTGTTGTGTGAATCGATAAACAAACGGGATTTCCTTTATATTTGTTCGTGGAAAACAACGAAATTTTTATACCGTTTCTCGTGTTCCACCGTCGTTGATATCGTAAACTCGTCACACAGCACACAACGCGTAAATTCTTCTAACACCGTCGTAGATTCTTCTAACACCGTTGTAAATTCTTTTATCACCGTCGTAGATTCTTCTATCCGCCGAAGGAGGTGATAACGTGAATTTTAATCCACCGTGAGTTTATATCCACCGTGAGTATTTATCCACCGTGAGTTATTTATCCACCGTGAGTTCTTATCCACCGTGAGTTCTTATCCACCGTGAGTATTTATCCACACCGACGCTGCCATCAATGATGTCAACCCAATCCTTCCGTTGACAATCCTTCTGATTAAATCCTTGTTCTCTTCGTACTTAACGCCTATTTAACGTTCACCTTTTGAACACTAATTCTACGTATAAGTATAACCTGAATTAATCAGCAACACAGTTTAATATCTTTTCAGTTTAATAAGAAACAAACAGACAGAACTCAATTCGATTACAACTCAACTAGTCAACCACACTACTACAGCGAACACACTCGAATTCAAACTTCTCTAGTCAGCATAATTCTTCGCGCCTCTTGACACACCTGTCTTCTGTGCGCATAAGCGAACTCTAATAATATACATATAGGCCTAGCGCGCCCCTGCCGAGATCGGCCGGCCACGCGTGTCACTAAGTACAACTAAACGTTATACATCTATCATATATACATATACACGTGAAACTAAAGTAAGCGCACTAAATATATACGCTAATATCTCGCACTGCAAGACTGTACACAAAACTCAGTTCACAATTTGCAAAGAGATATAAAACTGTAAAGTGTGGAGAGCGAGCAGAATTGAAGGTACATGTTAGTGGCTTAGCGCTGGGAGCAGCGGCAGGAACGCTGAGAAGTTGCGGGAAGATCTGAGAAGTTGCGGCAAGATCTGAGAAGTTGCGGCAAGATCTGAGAAGTTGCGGGAAGATCTGAGAAGTTGCGGGAAGCGCTGGGAAGCTGCGCCGCCGCCGCCGCCGCCGCCGCCAGCGCCTCCGCCAGCGCCTCCGCCGCCGCTGCCGCCGCCGCAGCTTCCCAGCGCTTCCCGCAACTTCTCAGATCTTCCCGCAACTTCTCAGATCTTGCCGCAACTTCTCAGATCTTGCCGAAACTTCTCAGATCTTCCCGCAACTTCTCAGCGTTCCTGCCGCTGCTCCCAGCGCTAAGCCACTAACATGTACCTTCAATTCTGCTCGCTCTCCACACTTTACAGTTTTATATCTCTTTGCAAATAATTTAGAGTTCTTCCTTCTCTTTTACTTACAGTTTTGTATTTCTTAGCAAATAATTTAGAGAACTCAGCTATATGCTAATAAATGACAGGCTGTGCGTACATTTCCAACAGTAGAACCTAACGTTCTTTGTTTCTTCGCGTTTTGTAACTAAATGTATTTAAACACTTATTTGGTTAAAACTAGAGGAGTGCACGATAGCGTAGTGGTTAGCACGCTAAGCTGTCGATGGAGAGGTCGGGGGTTCGAATCCCCGTCCAGACAGAAATTTGATTCGATTTCTACTCCTGCTGCACCCCATAGCAAGCTCAGCTATAATGAGCACACCGACTGAACTCTGTCGGTGGGAAGATGAGACGGTGAGGGTTAGAGCTGGCCGCCTTTCCCTCATATGCCGAGTCTAAGAAACTGAGGTTGCTAACAAAACATATCCATGGCTACCTCGTGGTTAGCTCATGGGTCCTCTCTCTCTTCTTGCTTAAAAAGCTTCCATATTATTATTAAGATGTCAAAATATGTTGACCGCCTGTTTGTCTGTTTGTCTGTTTTTCTGTTTGTCTGTTTGTCTGAGGGTCTGTTTGTCTGTTTGTCTGTTTCTCTGTTTGTCTGTTTCTCTGTTTCTCTGTTTGTCTGTTTGTCTGTTTGTCTGTGCGTCTGTTTGGCTGTTTGTCTGTTTGTCTGTTTGTCTGTGCGTTTGAGGGTCTGTTTGTCTGTTTGTCTGTTTCTCTGTTTGTCTGTTTCTCTGTTTGTCTGTTTCTCTGTTTGTCTGTTTGTCTGTTTATCTGTTTGTCTGTTTCTCTGTTTCTCTGTTTGTCTGTTTGACTGTTTGTCTGTTTCTCTGTTTGTCTGTTTGTCTGTTTTTCTGTTTGCGAAAGAGTACAACTTTTAATATATCTTAGATTATACCATAATATATATTTTAAATACCCAACCAAATAGGCTACATCAATACCATATTCAAATAAGTCTCGCTGTGCTAGGGCGCTATACAAATTGGTGAACTTCAAAATAATTTAAACATAGGTTCTACTTAAAATTGCTGCGAGAAATATGTTTTTTCAACATCTGAAATGTTTCAATAAGATAATTAAATCGTGTAAGAGTACAAATTAGGGTTTAAATATAATTAAAATATAATTAAAAGAATTAAATATAATTACATTCAAAGTGATAGTCTATCTATATAGGAGATGGCCCAGGACTCTGGGTTGGACGCTATTTGATGGGCCAGAACTCTGGGTTGGACGCTATGAGGTGGGCCAGAACTCTGGGTTGGACGCTGTGAGATGGGCCAGAACTCTGGGTTGTACGCTATTTGGTGGGCCAGAACTCTGGGTTGGACGCTATTTGGTGGGCCAGAACTCTGGGTTGGACGCTATTTGCTGCTCCGTCAGCTATAGTCGAACGCTATTTGCTGCTCCGTCACCCATAGTCGGACGCTAAAAACTGAGTTCATACCCATAGTCGGACGCTAAAAACTGAGTTCATACCCATAGTCGGACGCTAAAAACTGAGTTCATACCCATAGTCGGACGCTAAAAACTGAGTTCATACCCATAGTCGGACGCTAAAAACTGAGTTCATACCTATAGTCGGACGCTAAAAACTGAGTTCATACCCATAGTCGGACGCTAAAAACTGAGTTCATACCCATAGTCGGACGCTAAAAACTGAGTTCATACCTATAGTCTATTTACTACTCTGGGTGTTCCGCAGGGCTCTGTTCTAGGCCCTCTCCTCTTTATTTTGTACACGGCCGGTATCCCTCTCTCCTCCCCATCCATGGGGCTTCAGGCCATCTCTTTGCTGACGATGTCCAGGCTTATGTCCATGGGCCTCCTTCCTCTCAACTTCTTCTTGCTCAGCGAATTGAAGCCCTTTCTCATGATCTTCGTACCTGGATGTCTTGCAATTGCCTCTCCCTCAATTCGTCCAAAATCCAATTTATCTGGTTTGGCACTCCTCAGCAACTTCAAAAACTTAACTTTGCTGTGCTGTCTCAAAGGTTTCCGCTTTTCACTTTCTCGTCTAGCGTTCGTGATCTAGGAGTGACCCTTGACAATTCTCTCACCTTTACTGAACACATTTTCAAATCTCTCGCACTTCCTATTTTCACCTATGATGACACTCCCGCTAAGGCGCCTTAGAGCTATCCGTCGCGCGCTCTCTCTCTCTCTCTCTCTCTCTCTCTCTCTCTCTCTCTCTCTCTCTCTCTCTCTCTCTCTCTCTCTCTCTCTCTCTCTCTCTCTCTCTCTCTCTCTCTCTCTCTCTCTCTCTGTCTCTCTCTCTGTCTCTGTCAACCCAATCCTTCCGTTGACAATCCTTCTTGCTAAATCCTTGTTCTCTTCGTACTTAACGCCTATTTAACGTTCACCTTTTGAACACTAATTCTACGTATAAGTATAACCTGAATTAATCAGCAACACAGTTTAATATCTTTTCAGTTTAATAAGAAACAAACAGACAGAACTCAATTCGATTACAACTCAACTAGTCAGCCACACTACTACAGCGAACACACTCGAATTAAAAAAACTCTAGTCAGCATAATTCTTCGCGCCTCTTGACACACCTGTCCTCTGTGCGCATAAGCGAACTCTAATAATATACATATAGCGCGCCGCTGCCGATATCGGCCGGCCGCGCGTGTCACTAAGACTAAACGTTATACATCTATCATATATACATATACACGTGAAACTAAAGTAAGCGCACTAAATATATACGCTAAATATCTCGCACTGCAAAACTGTACACAAAACTCAGTTCACATTACCTCCTTCCTTTTTCTGGAATTGAGCAAATTAAATTTCAAAATTTGCGAAATTACCATAATACATGAAACATATATATATCTAACTAATTAATGAACAGTCTTACGATTACTTATAACCTTGACAAACAATCAGCAATAATATTCAATCTGCCCTTCTTGTACTTCACCTCAACATCAAAAGTTTGTAAGGCTAACGCCCAACGCACAAGTTTAGCAGACTTAGACATTGACTCAGTCAAGTATGTAAGAGGATTGTGATCAGTAAAAATGAAAATTTTCGATCCAATTATAATTTCTTTTAACTTGTTTAAAGCCCAAACAATAGCATAGGCTTCCTTTTCCACAGTAGCCCATCTCTTCTGGGTATCAGTTAATTTCTGACTGATAAATGACACAGGGCGTTCTATTCCCTTGTCGTCCATCTGTGTTAAAACAGCACCGACTGCAAAGTCACTACTATCGCAGTACAAATTGAATGGTTTTCCCACTTCAAAAACATATAACACTACTTTGGATCGCACGGCCTCTTTAAGTAAATCAAATGCTTGCTGATGTTCAACAGTCCAATCAATCTTATCAGAAACACGTTTACTAGTTAAATCAGATAAAGGTTTCGCAATCTGTGCAAAGTCCTTAATAAACTGTCTGTAATAATTAAAAAATCCAAGCAGTTGCTTAACTTGCTTCTTAGTTTCTGGGATCTTCAAATTAGTCAAACTTTCAATTCTGTCTGGATTCATCTTTATCTTACCAGACCCAACCACATGACCGATAAACGTTACCTCACTCTTACCAAATATGCATTTTTTCAAATTCAAAGTAACGTTATGCAATCTCATTTGCATCAAAAATGCATCTAGATGCTGCAAGTGAACTTTCCAACTGTCAGAATGCACAGCAATGTCATCAACATACGGTTCTGCAAAGTCACTTATAGGCTGTAAAACTAAATTTATCGCCTTAACAAAAGTTCGGCCTGAATTTATCATTCCAAAAGGAACACGAGTAAATTCATACAGTCCATTATGTGTTACAAAAGCTGTCTTCCATTGATCAGATTGTTTTACAGGACAAGTCCAATAAGCACTTCGACAGTCCAAGATGGAAATCACATTAGACTTTCCAACTTTGTTCAAAACGTCTCTGACAATCGGCATCGGATATTTACAATCCACAGTGAATGAGTTAATGTATCTGTAGTCACAGGCAAGTCTTAAAGATCCGTCTTTCTTTTTAACAATAACCAAAGGGCTTGCCATTCTGCTCGATGATGGTTTAATAATGTTTGTTTTTAACATTTCTTTGATCTGACGTTCCACTTCTGATCGATAAATCAAAGGAATTCGATATGCTGCAAATTCCTTTGTGCCTTGCTCTCTTGTTATACTGATTTGGGTATTGTAACTGCTTTTCTTGAGAGTAAGATTCTGCAAACAATAATGCTTTCTCCGTAGTTTCTTTGAGTTCTTTCAAATGCTTTTCGTGAAAAGGAATTTTCTTGTGCCATTTCCTCGGGTTGTCTATTAGGTCCATTGTCATTCTCCTGAAGGCGACCTCTTCTCTTGAGACTGGAGTGATAGGTACTCTATCCATCACCAGACTCCTTGCCTTTAGTTGACACTTCTCGCAAGACTTACAAAATTTCACAATGTCTCTTCTCATCTTTGGCCATACAAAAGATAATTTTATTCGTTCTCTTGTTTTCTCTTCTCCTAGATGTCCTCCAAATACCGATTCATGCGCCAATTCCATCACTTTAATTCGTCTCTCTTTTGGTAACACTAGTTGATATATCGTCTGGTCTAATATCTGATATTTCTTATGCAATAAACCGTTGATCACACAGAATTCAGATTCTTTCTCTTGTGCTAACTTCCACCACGGCTTCAACGATTCATCATTTCTCTGTTGCTCTTCGAACTTCTTCGAATCGGCAATCTGCACCTTTTGTTCTTCATCCATTTCTTCATCTCTATACAAGTCTCCTATCCCCACATCACATTCATTGTCTTCTTCCGTTTCATTTAATGTGCCATTCTCGCATGCAGCCATCTCTTGCTCGTTTATCTCTGATGTTACACCATCTCGCGATAAGCTTCGTTGCTCATTACTTTCGTTTTCCTCATCACTGGAACTTTCAGTTTCACTCTTCTCATCAACATCTACCATTTCCTGTCTCCGACTCTGCGCTCTCGTCATTACATTTGCTTGTACACTCACATCTCCTTGTATCGTTTTAATTTTCATCTGTGGTACGGCTTTTAATTCGGCAATTATCTCTGGATGCAACAAGAATCTTTCTGTACTGCCCATCTTTGCAATACTAGCACACATCAAGGTGACATAAGGTGTAATTGAACACTGGATTTTACGCGGAAATCCCTCTTCTTCCACGTCACTACCACACAGTCTAACATCGACTTTCACTAACTTCGCAGGAATGGCATCTCCTGCCACACATTGCAAATTCACTTTTCCAATTTGTTCCACCTTCATGCCTTCCAGTAATTCTTCACTAATCACCGGAATTTCTGCACCCGAGTCGCTCAGTGCTTTGACTTTCACTGGCTCTTTACCGTCTACTCCACGAATTTCGACCTCGACATATTGCAAGAACGATTTCTTCAATATTCGATTGTCATCTTTTCCTATGACTTCTCTCTGAATTCCAGCATCCAATAGAATTTCTTTTTGAATATCACATTTCATTACCGACTTTACTTCAGTCTCTTGGTTTTCTTGACTTGCGGTTTGATTATCTGTATCACTAACCACTTGAATCAAATTCACCCTTGTGTGTTCTTGATTTCTGCTAGAACTAGCTGCTGCCACTGGAACTGGACAAAATTTAACCAAATGTTTGTCTGAACCACAGTTGTGACAACGCTTCACAACTGTATGGTATGGTTGTGAAATACCTCGTTGTTCATTTCCTTCATATCTCTTATACTGCGTAAACGATGTGTTGCCTTCCCTCTTGGCAAACGGCGCTGACGATTTGTTAAATCCCTGACGACCAAACGTCACGTCTCTGGTCTCATTGGGTACAGGGACACTAGCCTTGACTTCTTTACCTTTGAACTGATTCCCTGTTCCTGGATTACTTTTCCACTTTCCACTCTGGCTTTGGTTTACGGAACGTTGAGAAGGATAACTGTTTATATTTGGAAATGCAAACCCAATTCGATTGTTTACATGAATGTCTGCTAGGTCTGCCACTGCACTAGCTTGGAGACAGTCAGTTCCTTCCTTCGACAATACAAACTGTAGTGGACCTGGCGGTAAACATTCTTTTAGCTTATCCGCTACCAGCAAATCAAAGAGCGTATCGTACTCTTTGTTCACGTTTCGACTTCTCACGTAATAGTTTAGCAAGTTCTTCAGTCTTGCCGTAAACATCGTATAAGTCTCTTCTGTTGTCTTCTTAGCATCCACAAATCTGGCTCTGTATTCTCTCGAGGTCAATTTAAATTCTTTTAATAAGTGCTGCTTGACTCTATCATAATTGTCTAGATCATCGTATGACAATCTATTTAGAACGGTTCGAGCTTTCGGCGTCATCAATGGTAGTAATAATTTAACCCAAAACGGCTTTTCCACAGCAAAACTGCGAAACGCGTTCTCGACTGTTTCAAAATATAATGGCACCTCCATCATATCAGTTGGCATTTGAGGCAATACATGCTTCATTGCATCACCTATTTTCTTAATTTTTGACACCAAAGTTTCACTTTCTTGCTGTTTCCTTCTTTCTGCTTCCCGTTCTTCTCTCATTTGTGTTTCTTTCAATGTCAATTTTGATTTCTCCAGTTTCAGACGTTCCTGTCTTTCTGCCTCTGCCTTTTCCAAACTTTCTTTCTGAAATTTGAGTTCTTCCTGTCTGATCTGTTCTGCACGTTCCAACTCTAACGTTCGCGCTTTTTCTTTTTCTTCTTCACGCATTCTCTTTGCTTCAATCTGTTGCTGACGTACCTCTTCATCACTTTTTCTAGCTTTTTCAAATTCAATCATCTGCTCCAATCTTCTTCTTTCAGCATCTTCCCTATCTCTTTTCAACTGTTCTAACTGAATCTCAAACTGATTCTTTTGCAATTCAAGTTCTGCCTTACGCACTTGTTCTGCTTTATCTTCTCTCTCTCTTTGCAGACGCAATTCCTCTTGCCTTGCAAGTTCCGCTTTCTCTTCTTTCTCTCGCTGCAAGCGCAATTCTTTCTCTTCTTTCTCTCTCTGCAAACGTTCTGCTTTCTCTTCTTTCTCTCTCTGCAAACGTTCTGCTTTCTCTTCTTTCTCTCTCTGCAAGCGCAATTCGTCTTGTCTTACACGTTCTGCTTCTTGTCTCCGTTTATCTTCTCTTTCTTTCTCTTCTTGTCTACGTTTCTCCTCTCTATCCTTCTCTTCTTGCCTAGTCATCATCATCCACTGCATCAACATCTCCATAGACATAGGCGCAGGAGGTTTTTCAATAGCCTTTTCTACGGCACCGCCAACGGCACCTTCTTCTTCGACTTCTTCTTTCACCCACACTTCGGCGAGTTCCTGTATCATGTCACCACGTGACATACCTTCTAATTGTTCTTCTTTAAAACCGGCTTTCAACAAACGCTGTTTCAGCCTCTCCGTAGACATCTTCTTAATATCTGCTTGTCTTTCAGCACTTAATTTCTCCATCTTACTTGTTTACTTTGGTGATTTCTCTTTTCAAAGAAGTCACGGTTTTTCTTGTTGTGTGAATCGATAAACAAACGGGATTTCTTTTGTATTTGTTCGTGAAAAACAACGAAATTTTTATACCGTTTCTCGTGTTCCACCGTCGTTGATATCGTAAACTCGTCACACAGCACACAACGCGTAGATTCTTCTAACACCGTCGTAGATTCTTCTAACACCGTTGTAAATTCTTTTATCACCGTCGTAGATTCTTCTATCCGCCGAAGGAGGTGATAACGTGAATTTTAATCCACCGTGAGTTTATATCCACCGTGAGTATTTATCCACCGTGAGTATTTATCCACCGTGAGTTCTTATCCACCGTGAGTTCTTATCCACCGTGAGTTCTTATCCACCGTGAGTTCTTATCCACACCGTCACTGCCACCAATAATGTCAACCCAATCCTTCCGTTGACAATCCTTCTTGCTAAATCCTTGTTCTCTTCGTACTTAACGCCTATTTAACGTTCACCTTTTGAACACTAATTCTACGTATAAGTATAACCTGAATTAATCAGCAACACAGTTTAATATCTTTTCAGTTTAATAAGAAGAAACAGACAGAACTCAATTCGATTACAACTCAACTAGTCAGCCACACTACTACAGCGAACACACTCGAATTCAAAAAAACTCTAGTCAGCATAATTCTTCGCGCCTCTTGACACACCTGTCCTCTGTGCGCATAAGCGAACTCTAATAATATACATATAGCGCGCCGCTGCCGATATCGGCCGGCCGCGCGTGTCACTAAGACTAAACGTTATACATCTATCATATATACATATACACGTGAAACTAAAGTAAGCGCACTAAATATATACGCTAAATATCTCGCACTGCAAAACTGTACACAAAACTCAGTTCACAGTCTCTCTCTCTCTCTGTCTCTCTCTCTCTGTCTCTGTCTCTCTGTCTCTCTGTCTCTCTGTCTCTCTCTCTCTCTCTCTCTCTCTCTCTCTCTCTCTCTCTCTCTCTCTCTCTCTCTCTCTCTCTCTCTCTCATCTCCAATTTTCACTTCAATTGTCCATGCATTTGTCTGCTCTAGACTTGACTACTGCAATTCCCTCCTCGTTGGTCTTCCTAAAGTCCGTCTTGCTCCTCTTCAGTCCGTTCTCAATGCTGCTGCTAGATTAAATGCCCGTCTTCCTTGATTCTCTCATATCACCACCTTTAAGGCAGAAGAACTCCACTGGCTCCCGCTTTCTGCCCGCATCCAATTTAAGGTCCTCATCCTTGTCTCGAAGGCTCAAATTGGTTTCGCTCCAAAATATTTACGTGACTTAATTCATCGCCCTCACTCTGCTGCTTCTCTTCGTCCTCTTCGTTCATCTGACCGTTTTGACCTCCTCGTTCCCCGTGTCAGGACTTCTCTGGCTCAATCTAGGTCTTTTGCCTCCATTGGCCCTGCTCTTTGGAATGAGCTTCCTCCGTTCGTTCGTTCTTCTATTCTCTCAGGTAACGTCTCTTCCTCTTTTACCTTTCTTAAAACTTGCTTTTTCTCTCGCGGTCTCTCGCACTGGGAGCGCTTCTGAATGGCCTTCCCGCTAGAAGCGCTTTATAAATATCCAAACACAATACAATATACAATACAATACATCAAATTTGTAGAGAATTGTTTCAGTAGAATTTTTCAGTGTAAAGTGTACAGTGTAGACTGAAGAAATTGAATAGGCCTATGGCGCTGTTGTTAGTGGATAGTGTCATATCCATCCTATATCACATCACGGAATTACTGCGGACAAATGACTTCGTGATAATATCAACCGATTATTCCAAGGCGTTTGATACCACCTGCCATTCCACGCTCGCCGAAAAGCTGAGTAGATTAAAAATAAGCCACCATATTTACAACTGGATTATATGCTACCTCAAGAACAGAGGACGTCATCACCCGCTTCGCCAAGGTACTTTCACTGATCGCACAAATCAAAGCCATTTTCGTGCAGGGGTCGGGGCTTGCATGGGCATCCGCAGGAATTTTTCTAGGGGTTGCAAAATTTCTAGGACAAAATTTTCTGAGGGAGCAATTTTTTGTAGGGGGCAGCAAAATGACTTTTTTCCATAAGCCGACTTACCCAAGTAATTAAGTGTTTGTAGCATTGAAAATCGTGTTGGGACTGTTGGAATAATCATAATAATCAAAAGATTTTATTTTGCAATATATTTTCAAAATCCAGGGGGAAAATGCCCCTTTGCTCCCCTCCGGACGCCCATGGGCGCTTGGACCTGCCTTCTACACAGTAGGAGCGTCAGATGTGCACCCCGTCTTTTATACCCTTAAAAGTCTGCTCAGATATGCTTATCATTAGTACTACTATCGCTTTAGACTGTTGTAACCTGTGATGCGGTGTGTCATCCTTCGTTGATTTATAATAACCGAATATACATATATCCCTTATGCTCTACGTAGCCTATAACAACACTTATTAACAATTAGCTATTTTAGCACTATCCTGTTTTCTTTATATATATACAGTACCAAGTCAAGAAATGTCACTTATCCAAGAATAACCTTGAATTGGGAGGTTAGAATAGGTCTGAAAATATTAGCTAATATGTTAAAGATGCCGGTTAAGTATGATTAATTTAACCAATCTCATAGTTGACAATTCATCTTTTAAAATTCAGTTGCATATTTGTGTGATGTTCGTTTGGATTTATATATTAAATTATTTGAACTCAACAAAGCCGATTGACAATAGCTAAACGGATCTATTGCACTGTTGCTGATGAAATGGATTATGACAAGTATATAGCAGATGTACATGTATTATCCAACGCCAGGCCTAGGCGTTACACGCTCATTCAACTTTCCCTTCTCCAAGTTCTCCTCCTTTTTCTTTCTCTAGTAGGCTAATCCTTCTCCCTTATGTTCATTCCACTCCTTCTATTCCACTCTCATATTTATAAAACCCCTTTGATTTCAGTTTCTCTCACTCGCTTTCTCCACTCCTCTTCCATGTTCTTCGTCATCACCCCTCCACTCTCCAATATCCAATTCCAATAGCTCATTTTCTTGCTTTTCTCTCTCACCAGAATCCCACATCTGTGTTGAAATTTATAGAGCGATGGCTAATAGCGCACTTGAAATTTCTACACGTTTACTCACCTTGAAATAATAGATCACACCAACAAACGAATTTCAACTAACAAATTAGCATCATTTTAATCACGCGTGTTGCCACTAACTGAATACGTCTATGAGCTTTTATTATTTAGTTTATGTTTCATCTATACTGAAAACCTCTCTACTCCAATTTCATAATCGTACGGTAAGCTCCACGAAGTGCAACGAGGCTCGAGACCTTCAAGCCTATCCATGGTTTGATATCGTGTATTTTCAGGGCCGGTTTAACCACTAGGCGAACTAGGCGGCCGCCTAGGGCGGCACATTTCTGGGGGCGCAGAAAAGCTACACAAAGAAATATTTTTAAAATCATTGTCGCCGTTTTTCCAGCCCAGAGGCGTAGCCACACAAGGCGCTTAAGGTGCGCTTACGCGCCCCTCTGTCACATTCTGCTTTAGGGCCCTATTCTTTCATTTTCCTCCAAGCGCACAAATTTTAAATTTGGTTAATTGTTCCATGTGATGACATATTTAGTCTGGGTGTTCAAAAGGGCCGTGTACTGCGTGTATGTCTCAGCTCTCTGTAGTCTGAACTACATACAATCTGTATGATGACAGATGCGGCCGGGATGCCTCATGATATCTGATAGACATATTGTATGTGTGGTATTTGTCTATACATGTTCTAGGTTACCCTGATATGTCGAGTAATTGACCTTGTTCGACCCCCCAGCTGCACATGAGCCAGATTGTCTCTTTTAAATGTACCGTACAACCATGGCATACACATGATACACCTTAACAGTATAATCTCTCAGAGCCAGCGCTAAGATATGCCTGAAATAGTATGCCTTGTTCGTCTATCTTTTATACTCTCTCTCTCTCTCTCTCTCTCTCTCTCTCTCTCTCTCTCTCTCTCTCTCTCTCTCTCTCTCTCTCTCTCTCTCTCTCTCTCTCTCTCTCTCTCTCTCTCTCTCACTCTCTCTCTCTCTCTGTTTCTGTGTCTCTTTCTCTCTCACTCACTCTCTGTCTCTGTCTGTCTGTCTGTTTCTCTCTTTCTCTCTCTCTTGTTTTCTTTCGTTTTCTCTCGCTCTGTCTCTGTCGCAGTCTGTCTCTCTCAATGTCTCTCTACTTGCCTTGTGGCCTGTACACTCTGTACACGATTGCAGTATTCAAAGCTCTCTTGAAAAAAGAAACTAAGACTCAACTGATGGTAAGGAACTTCTAAATTTAGAGTAGTAGTTCTTGTTGCTTTAATTTTTTAACTAGTACATACGTAATCTTCTTCACTTCGTGAAACATTACTAATGCCTTTTACTTAAACCTTAAACGTTACGCTGTGAATCTGTTAAAATAAGAATGTAGTATCGAAAGTTGATTCCGTGATTGTCGAAAATTCTATGCCTCCGGAGATCGGCCTACACTGTAAGCCCACCTATGCATAGGGACTGAAGACTACTGCTTCGCATTGCGCACCCTCTGTAGACTTCGCACGTAGGTAGGACTAGGACTTAGTAAACGTAGCCACAGGAGTTACTAAGTGTTCAAATGAAACTGTGCACTGTCTCATTAATCAATATTTACATTTTAAATTCCCATTAAACGTGTTAGACCATACAGCATAGGCTGCATAGCTAATGCAGTTCCAGATTATTACTTTAATTATGGCTAACTTCAAAATTTATTAAATGCCATATTTTTGTTTTATTTAGAAGTAATAATGATTCTTAGATGATTACAATGAACGAAGATACTAAATTAAAGATGCAGCATTCGGCTGAATTCCTGTGTGAAGGTTATATTAACTTGATTAATTTAACATTAATTAGGCCTAGTTGTCGCACTTGCCAGAGGCGCAGCGCGACAGGTTCGCCTAGGGCGCCAAATACTCTGGCGCCGGCCCTGTGTATTTTCCTAAACTGGCAACGACGTGGTCGTCATAAACGCACGAAGTGAAGACCCTAAGAACTTGAAAAGGTCAACTTGCTGTAACTACTCATCCTCAGTGGTCCTGGAGGTAAAGTGTTTAAAACTTGTGTGAGCCAACCTCGGCCAAGTACAGATGAATCAATACATACATCACATCCGTATAAACTTTTAATCTTCCGCAACCATCACCTTGTGCTGTCAACTCCTGGAGCTCTAGCGACCGCCATGACACACATTCTCCATTGCTTCCTATTCGAAGTCAGGTCCCTTAGTGATTCCAGATTCTCCGGAACCGGAACCATATATTTAAAAAATGGAATGGAACAGTCTTCCAACTACAGTCCGTCAAACCGCATCTATTTATATCCAAATTAAAAGCTCATCTATTCACATTGTACTATGACTAGGAATGTAGCGAAGCGCGTTCTCGTGCAAGACTTGTCTTGTTTAAGTGCGCTATAAATGTTTAATTGTTTTGTATTGTAATTGTATTGTCATCTCTTGCAAACGTTGCTAAATTGTCTAGGTCAGTGGTTCTCAGAGTGTGGTCCTCGGACCATAGATGGTCCGCGAGCGATAGCCAGATAGTTTGCTGTGTGGATCTACTGATGACCTTACTGCGTGAATATATTGCTTGCTGTGTGAATCTGGCGGAAAGGTTAATTCGTTGCAAATAAGTCGTTTGTCTAGATTCGATTCCTTCTAGAAGTATTGTTCGTGTCATAGTGAAATTTTACCCTGACAGAATTAGGCCTACTTTTAGCCTTAATAATTTCCGTTTGTCGTATTTGTAAATTTTTGAAGAAAATCGTTGTTACTCGGAGAATTTGTTCCTCGGGGCGTAAAAAACTTTTAGAAGCACCGACGAATCTCATTAGCAAGCATGGAAACACCGCTATGCATACCCAGGCTGCAGAAGCCACGCCATCGAGGTCGGGGTGATATAATTGATTACCTGAGCGGTTTATTTTACCCGCTCCCATGAGGTGAGCAATATCTTGCATACAAATTAGCAAACTGGAGGGAGCTTGGACTTGAATTTCGCAACCTGGATGACTCTCGTCAGTTCGTTCCAAGCTGAAGATAGGCCTATTCGATTCAGGTTTCAGGAGTAAGCTACTTTGCACCTGCGACTTGAGCTGCTGCTTCTTGGTCTTTCTTTACCCCATTTCCGTAAGCGCTTGAAAACCATTCCATTCGATCGTGGTTTTGTTTCGTCAGGTCAGGAGCTCCTATGACTTGTTTCTTTTTAAGTGGCGCTATATAAAGTTACAATTACAATATTAACCGACGTTCTTCGAAGTAAAAGCATTATGAGGTAAACGTTAACCGTACGGACCATTCCTGGAGTATGGTCGTTCATCATTGGATGAGTCTCGGACTTTTATATAGCGCCTTAGCGTAAGGTTCCAGGCTTGAGGCACTTAATTGCTTCCAAGGACACGTATTGTAGACCGCTAAGAGCAGGCGTTTCAACAACAGCGGAACTTCAAATTTGGAAAAGAGTTGGTGAATCTGTTGAGGACTTATCACCGTAAGAAATGGATTCAAAGGCTGTAAATGGTTGGTTGAACTGAGAGAGTAGATAATTTTGTTGCAGATCTGATGTTATTTGAGTTGCAGCTCTTCTCTGAGTTCAGCAGTCATTCCAAAAGAACATGATGCATGTGTTCAGGATCTATCATGCACCTGAAAACCTCCCTAGGAGAGAACGGACACCAGACACCTTGGGCAGAAACAGTAAGAAACAACCATTTTAAAAACCCATATCAAGAGTAAAAGAGTCAGTGTTGTGGAAGCTCTGAACGTAGAACTGGGTTGGAGTTTCCCCGCCCCGTCAAGTAATGCCTCGAGAACGACCCACACACATAGGCATTATTCCCAAAAATTAGTCATCATCATCATCATCATCATCGTCATCATCATCATCATCATCACACAGTACTTGTTATGGTGTGTTTAGCAATTTATTAAGTAACAGGCAAACAATAGAAATGCCCTAATAGGCCTAGAGATAGACTGCCGACGTCAGGATTGATGAAAACCGAATGTGCAGACTGAGTCTGGTGACCAGGATCGAAACGAATGGAGAAAGACAATGATACAAGCGATCAACACCAACCGGTGAGGAGCCCATGGAAGAAAGAAAATGAGTTTAACAAAGCAAAATTGCATGAAACATCAAGCTTATGGTGAGTTGCTACAATCTTGTGAATGACACTGAAAACGGTTAAAAAAAAGCATTTCAATCACTACTCAGAATCTGCGTGACAGCCATATTGTCATTAAACATTGTCTTTAGAAAATCTCCACCTGAAATGGATTGCCTTTGCAGGTGGTGAACGATAACAACTGACGTTGAAACCGTCTCCATAGTTACTAATCGATCCATGGACCAGTGAATCCAAGCGCATCGATAGCTATTGTTCCGCTGTTCTGCCCATGCACATCTGCCATGGTGACCAAGGTGACTACATACGTCAGTCGAGTGCACGATTAGTGATTGGTTGTGGACGTCTGCATGCCTGGTGGCCGATTTACAGGGTGGCGGCTGACCAAGTTGATTGACCGACTGACTGCCGGACTGACTGACTGACTGACTGACTGACTGACTGACGGACTGACCGACCGACCGACCGACCGACCGACCGACCGACCGACCGACCGACCGACCGACCGACCGACCGACCGACCGACCGACCGACCGACCGACCGACTGACTGACTGATGACCTATCTAACGATTTCGTCAATAACTGAACCACTGGCATTCACGCATTGATCTCAAGCCTTTTAAGCGCGTTCTTGAAAAGGCGATCTGAAAGCCAATCTAAAATTGTTTACACTTAGATTTCGTTTCTTTTCGATGTCACAATTGGAGTTTTCGGAATATACAGTCACAATATCGTTATCTTAAACTGCCATAGGCCTACTATCTACTAACCGACATCATTAATTGCGTCATCTGCAGTTAAAAGGCTTTGTGCGCTGGAATCCGTTGCTTCAGCTTTCCAGTGCAATCAGTTTACATGTGGCTACAGCGTTCCAGATTGACGAATCTAAATATGCCTAGGAGAAACTGCTTGAGTTAAACGCCATCTTAGCAGCAGAAGCAGCAATTCAAAACAACGCTTCATGCTGGAACACGACTCAACTGTGTGAAGTCATTTCGTCGTTCACTTGATAGAAGCCAGGTGACAATGCTATTGTCTAAACCGTTGCGAGAGCTTAAAGGTCTTTCATTTGACACGCAACAGCTGCAACATGGCAATAGATCAGCTGCTTTTCAGCTTCTATTAAAATAGCAGGTGAACAGAAATTAGTTCAGGTTGTACTTCAAGTTAAAAACCTACTCATTACCTCGGAGGCTCGGACTAGGCTATAAAACAAAACGAGGCATATTAACAGCAGTGGCAACATGGACACATCGAATAAAAACTGCACAAGCCTCGTAATCGTAATCACCAGATGTCTAAACTCGCAGACCAAGCGCAGGGCACTAATCTATTCACGAGCGCTTTTTCGACATGACGATCACTCTGAGTTTACGTGAACACTCTAAGACGAATAAATCAGTTTAGGAGAATTATAAATCAGTTTAGGAGAATTGCGATCTTCGCTAATCGCTGATCACAATCTGATTCAAACATCGCTTGTTATCACCTCAACAAGAACATTAGTACAACAGTAGAACAACAGTACTGCGTAGACCTACTAACAGTTGTTCTTGGTTACAAAAACCTTCAACTTTCAAGCATTCACTTTTTGATACAGTATGTTGAAAACTAAACGAATTACGTCGCAGATAAGATAAATGCATAAAGATAAAATAACAGAAAACTCAAATCACCAAAATTGGATTTTTTAAATGTTATTAAGGCAGCTAAGTTTTCAACAACAATATCTAGGCCTAGTGTAATTCGTGTAGCCTAACTTAAAACGTCGTTTTGGAGTCAAATAGCTTTAAAGTAATTTGATTGAGGATCGCAATTTTTGGACTATTAATTTGTTCGCTATTATTGCCACTCCATAAGAATTCTACATTCAAGAACTGGGCCAGATTATCGAGATCAGTAGTGGTCGTCCATCCAATAAAGACATCCGTAAGAGTTTGAGGAAAGCGCCACACAAATGCTCCTCAGCTACTCCCAATTCGGACGCTGCATGTATATGTAATTAAACGCCAAATTCGATCAGACTGCAGAGAGCCATGTACTGCGTTGGATCTAATTACAAGCCCATGGCCCCATGCGATGGCTGTATGATCACTCTTGTGCTCATACAGTCAACCATTAATGCCAATTACCTTCTTACCCAATTAAACCAAGATTAATAAGGCAGTCTAACATAGACCCACTGAAGTGGGGACCTTTGCAACGGTTGGAGGGAGGTAACTGTAAGAGAGATGGGTCCAAAGTATGTCATTTTCGGGAGTATGCCTACTCTTTACACGGCCCTCTGTAACCAAATTCGTACTGTGTATGAATTTTTTTCAATATTACAGAGCCGAGGCTCGGTTTTCTTTTTTTTTCTTTCACGAACTGGTTTGTAAATCGAAAGAACTTCTGCTCATAGGTTGAGGCTTTGTTCACATATCAGATCACGCATAGTCAAATCGTACAGAAGACGGGAATCTACATCTTACAAAAGACATCATCACACGAAGCTATGTAAAAGATTAAAATTCTAATAATATACTGTACATTGACACAAGCAACTTCAGAATTATGTTCCTCTGATGTTTTCCCAGAGCCTATTTTTATGAGGAGTTGTCATTACTTTAGTAGTTGCAATGCGTGCTGTGCAGTCGTTGTCAGATCGATTACTTCACAACAGATTTTTCAATACACTTCGTACGTGGCCACAACATATCAACGCATACAACACAATTGCTAAAGGGAATCTAATACATGACCAACCAACAGCTAGAATCTAATCTAAGGTAATGATTTATATAGCGCCGTAATCATAATACACAGAGCAAAAACCGATGGTCGCTCCAAAAATAAACTGTAGACGAAGATCATAATCCGTTTGAGAAGTCCGGTCTAAGCCAATAGAAAGCCATAAACTTCTCTATGGCGGCTAGATGGCAAATGTCAACGTATCCAATAGCGATGATATGACTGCTCATCAACGCTGACCTTTGTAAGGGTTTCACACTATTTAAGGTTCTTGTACCGATCGTGCTGGACCGAGAGCTAACCTACTTTTTGTAAACAAAAGCAATTGGTAGATAATAAAGGATATACTTACTTACTTACTTACTTACTTTCAGTATGCAAACCAGGTAATAATTATGACAGATGACCAAAAGCGCTCTAGATTTTAATCTTCAATAAAGGATTTGAATTTGAAATCAGTAGAAACAGACTCCAGTGGTCTTTCCTGAATTCCAATACACATCGGATCGTAATCGTAAACTCAATATTTCTAAATCGTTAACCTAAAGCTAAGCGCAAAAACTTACCAAAAAACGATTAGACTATGGCTAACGTCAAACATCACAGAACACGTAGATCCCCTAGTCTACTCAAAGCGCAACTTTAGCCACAGAGGCTAAGATATCAGTTTAAAAAACTTTGGGCATTCCAAAAATAAACGTTCAACATTCTGAAACAGCGATGATTTCTGAATGGAAAGTTGAAAGCATCAGTTGAAAGTAACGGCGTATACCTGCCTTCTGACTTAGAATATAGATGGTTGTTTTGGATTTAAGGCTGTTTACACTGGAATGTGAAGATGTTGCAGTACTTGGAAACCCTAAACCATATGCATCATGAAGCCAGAATCTTACTGCTATAAAGACAAAAATTATTTAACTGCTAGTTGGCTCAAATATGATACAACTGCTTTGTTTATACCATCAGCTGACACGTCTACCACTCCTTCACAACCACCGCGAGATGGTACTCCATGCCAGTGATGACCTAATACGTAAGCAAGTCGTTGGAAACAGAAGTTCACGTGTGGAAGATTACAAACGCCTTCAATGACATATGTTCCAGGTTGAGTAAACATGACGTTCGTGAGTCCTGCACCGTGTGGTGCTACAACCATCACTGCCGAATGGAACATTCGCATGGTGTCGTTTAGAGACGGAACAGGATTGTCTATGAACATTACATAGCTCAGATTATATGTTTTGGCGGCCGATTCAACCACCTTTTCGATCTGTCCTTGTTCTGTAAACCTTCGAGAACCTGATCGCCGAATCAAAATGAGTTTGTTTCGAGGTTCCGGTGGGAAATTCTCAGTTACGTACTCACGATATTTCATTGAAAGTACTTGAATCTCTTGAATGTTTGCAAATCCACACATCGATGATCTTGGTAAATAAACCAATTTTGCTCTGAAAGTTCCACTAATTAATCTGCTCTCATTTAAACCCAGTATTTTGATCAGTTCCGCTGTTCGTCCTCCTGTTTCTGAAGAAAGTATTTTGATGTTTGGATTTCGTTTAAGAAAATCAAGATAAAGCGACAGTCTTGGAATAGTTTCCACCATTCGATGGAAGTTAGCTGTACCCCAAAATTGAGCTATTGGAAAGATCTCATCATGCATTGGAATCTGGTCAACATTTGATGGTGGTTGCGTATTGACTTCATTACTACACGCATATTGCACGAGTTTCACATTTCCACTATAAACATCGCTATAACCTGTAACAATTCCGTCTCGTATTATATACAAATAAAAAGCAAACGGTGGCTGTTCTGTATAGAAATATGGCGGAAATGCCTGTCCATCATTTGGCCAGTAGTGTGCAGTGTTGATCGGCTTTGAATTAAGAGCAAGCGTGTTCACAGATTGAGGATTGGTGCTTCTTTTCATATCGCGAAAACATGTTCTGTTGTATGTGACATCATATTTCATTTTTATCGTTCCAGGAGTTTCGATCCATGTGCAGAGTGGATCATCCGCTGTCCATTCGTAATAGTTTTGTATCAACAGATTCGATTTGTCATTGAGGGAACTATAATTTCTGCCAAATCCCGCCGATTTATCCCACGGCAGCATTACTAATCGTAGCTGAGAGAAATTACCAAGGAGTTCTAAGAAATCATCTCTCGAGGTCCATATCAATTTAATCTCTTGATGGGCTGCTGGGGGTTTCCAGTCGTCATGGCCTCTTGATCGAAGAGCTTCTAGACGAAGTTTATCCAGTTCCTCGTTGAAGATTCGAACTCGGTCGAGAAATGATCCACATGCTAGAACCTCAATTGCAGCAAATGGATCAGGGGTGTTTCGAATTTTGACTTCCTTACTCCAACAGTCTGCTTCTCTGGTGTTGACAAAATTGAAAATATTGGAAACGATATACGTAATTTTTCTATTTCCCGTCAGGTCGAGTGATTGTTGATTGTAAAACACAGCCAGCAGTAAGACCAACGTAATTCCGATGCAGAGGTAGGAACAGTATCGCCTGGAAAGAGGATGAATTTTTGTCATGTCGAGTTATTGATATCTTACGACCAGATGTATTGAAGAGCTGTTGTCGATGTCGATTCTGAGATATACCTCATACGAACAGCAACTGAAAACACGTCGACCATACAAACAAATATAGTATTCAACATAACATATTTTTAAGAGTGCCCAACAATAAAAGAAACCCCTTTCAAGTGAAAGCTAACAGTGTAGCAAAGCGGTGAAGAGTGTGAGTCTCTCAATGCCCTGGACGTCTGTCACACAGAAACGTAAAACGACCCCAGTAGTCTAACCACAGGAATGTTTCTGTATCATTTCTGAATAGGTCTACATCTAGTTATATTGAACAGCATCGCTCGCATCTGCAAACCAGTATTGACAGGAACGCACGACAGACTGTTCGACAACCAGAACCAACCTCTTTAATTAATTTCTTAAAGATATGTGACACAAACAATAATTATCAGAATCTAATATCGGAATGTTTTTATCGCTCACAAAGATACACAAAGGCCTAGGCCTACAGCATTCCGATGGATTTCCTCTGGACATCTTCGAGACACTGACTTTTCGCATGGATCACAATTCTTTACAGCAGTTGCATTTCAAATGACCATGCATGAAAGCGTGCCTTGTGCATTACGATTAACGGCTTTATAGAAATAATTAAATTAGCAATCAGATTTCTCAGAAAATCCATCATTGCAATGACTCCACATCCACTCCGCCACATATTAAAGGTTTCTGCTTCACTTGCGCACCGTAGCGAACTTGGTTATTATAAAAGATATGTTTACGCTAACCGTAAGCGGTCAGTGAGAAGATGACGGCGAGGAAAAAAGTACTGTGAAACAAAGTCGCCGACACTTCACCACGTGCATGGCTGCCTCTCATTGCTTGCTTACGGGGCTGTTCTGCTCCTAATGCGTGCACGGTTATCGTCAAGGTAAGATGCGTGTAGCAAACTCAATAAACGAAGTCAACACAGTTTGACTCAGTTCACGTCTATTTCTTTTCGGCCAACACCGGCCGCCAGGTTTCTAGAACACACGTTAAACAGCGAAACCATACTATACTTTAAACTCCAGTTCACGTTTGAAATGTTCCATAACATTCTCTTAAATACGCAAACACAAAAGTCCTTTATTCGTCTATTAGGGGCCTACCTCTATAATACGCCCTATTTAACGTTCGAGATACTATATAACAATCTCTTCTACACAACTACACGTTTACTTTATTCAACAATCTCTTCTTCACATATACACGTCTACTTTATTCAACAATCAACTGATAACAACTTTCCTCCTGGCCACAACTTCAACCTCAGCCTTCGAAACTTCTTCTGTTCTCACCACTCCTTATCGAACACGCCCACCTTCAACTATCCGGCGACCTCCTTCAGTCGCAGCAAAACGATTTCGAAAACCGAGAATGGGCCTATGGCTCGGCTGGCTACACTGGCAGAGCGTACGCTCCATTCGCCTCTGTGCGTCAGGGTGCCGGCTCCCATTCGGATATCAGATTCAGAGATTTGAATATCGGACTAGCTAGCACGGTCCGTACACTTTGAAAGACGTGGCTCTCATTAACAGTGCATGATCCGATCAGACATATCTGGGCAATCAGCAAAAACCTGCATATAAATTCTGCCAAGACTCGTGAGATGGTTGTCATACGTCACAACATGGTCTCCCTGGCTTCACAACCTTCCGTAACAAGAGTACAGAGGACGACAACAATCAAAATCCTAGGCGTGTCCTTCGATGAAAAGCTCACGATAAAAGCACACGTGGAAAGGATCCTGGGCTCATGCTCCTTGTCCGGCGAGCGGACGCGCAGGCTTCCTTCACCCGGATACTCCAACGGCGGCCTACCTGGCAGGTCGAGCTGACGAGCATGTTGTTTAGAGCCATCACCAGTAACTCTGGACACGCACTACGATAGGATGTGTCTTGACCGATCAGATATAGGTTATAATCTCGAAATCGACCTGACTCATTCGCCTTGTCCAACAAAGATACAAGGAACTTCATATCTAGATTGCTGTTTAAAGGCATTTATTAGCCGCCATCTCAGAGTGACCATTAGCGGGTAGTTTAAGCGCTGCTGCTTACGGCCGACTAGATAAATCTTAGGTAATATGTCGGTTGCATTTGCCTCAATAGAACTCAGGTGGACATCCTATGCTTCTATAATTAAAACATTTGATATACAATCACGACATTTGTAAATTGCTGCGTCCTTGACAGCAATGTTTTCTACCTGAATGAACGAATAAACATACATACACATAAACATACATACATACATACATACATACATACATACATACATACATACATACGTACATACATACATACATACATACGTACGTACATACATACATACATACATACATACATACATACATACATACATTCGTACATACATACATACGTACATACATACATACATACATACGTACGTACATACATACATACATACATACATACATACATACATACATACATACATACATACATACATACATACATACATACATAAACGGGCAGATATATACCTCTAGAGACAATGGCGAGACTCCCAAATCCTGGTCTCTTCGTGGCGCTCTGGTTATTAGAACTGCATCAAATATGCATACAATACACAAACAAATATGGTAGACGTGAACGGCTTCCGATGCCACACGACGTCGTTAACCCCCCTCCCACACCCCGTCCCCAAACGGGCAGCAGTGGTAGAGCAGGGTCGAGGCCATAGGCCGCTATACAAAAGCAAGTACACTTCATTTGTGTAAAGTCGGTTAGAACTTGGCACAAATAGCTATCTCCCTTATTTCAAACCTCAGATGGTCCTTTATAAGTTCGATATAACGCAGTGTTACTGTGTAACTTTACATAGGCCTATATATCTATGTACATGTATATGCACATGAATGACGCATACATGTGCAAACACACATGCAAGCATAAATACATATAGCCTACAGGCAAATATATACCTGTACTTGAACACAGGTCCATGTGTACCAGTGCAAAATAAATATACAACTATACATCCATACAGGTACTCATGTCGCATACATCGATTTATCATCCGCCCATATACGCTGTACTATTAGTGCCATCCATTTCCGCTAACAATAGACTTCTTCCAGCCATTTCTTCATCTTTGTGTTTTATTTCAATACACTAAAATTAATGAGCTATCGATCCACTGAACCATGTATCCAGGCCGATTTTCTGATCAACGGAGCCAACAGTATGTTGAATTCATTAGGACCTATAACTGGATATCAAATGCGATATTAAAAACAACACGTGCAGCCATATTAAAACCTACAAATACACGTTGCTGCAAGGCATATAAAAATACATTGGTGTCATTGTATTACACATTGCGCCGGATTACGCTAAGCTGTTTGAAATTCGCTTATATTTCTGTGACTGCGTGGCTCAGCAAAACAAAAGGTAAACTTCATGCTGTTAACTGTCGCTAAAACAAATTTAATTTAAGAAGGAATAGATTCCATTGTTGACCCATTGCTCATACTATCACTATCGTCTGTTTCATTACGTAACTTTATAAAACGGTTCAAAACACAATGGTAAGATACTAAACATGCCCGAGTAATTCGCGAAGACCGTGGATATCACATCAACCCCTGTTTCGGTTTAGTCAACTGCAAAATAAGTTCAAAACATATCATAATAGGATGCCAGCCTTTTATATGTATAATTGTATATGGCCCAGGCTTTCCGATGTGCAGGTGGCATATCAGCAATGCGAACATTTTTATTATATTTTTTCAGTTTAACGACGCTGTGTGATAAAGATCATAAGCCTCCTTCATCCAGGCTCGATACTGACTCTGCCTGGCACAAGAGGCTCGGAGTGCAATGGCGGAGTTCACTGCGAACATGTATCGCATTACCTAGAAAGTATACGGCCTATACATGTGACAATCATGCGAATCGCGTCCATTCATGATGAAGCTTGCTCCTCACTGAAGATAACACAACAGACCACAGACAGCTCAGCAGACTATAATTTTGTCTATGCATTCTAGTCCTAGACTTGGTTAGACCAGTGAATCGACGACGTTCTGAAATGCACGTGGATGTCCAAGTGACTTTGTGAATTCTACAATCTGTTGTGACAATGATACGAATGGTTGCTGGGCGCCTAAGAGCGATGACAGAGCGCAGGATACCTCTTGAAACTAGATATCATGAAACCTCATTTCTGTATGATGTGGGAAACAATAATTATTCTAATCTTGAGGCCACTGTGCACTTATATGCCGTAAGATGCGCACCTGGTTTTTAGTTGTAACCGAGCACACTATTCGCAAGTGACTTTGTGACTGTTCAAATATCCCTAGCACAGCTGTCTGAGTCAACAAACGCCAATGGAACAGGATCTAGCATGCGCAGACTTAAAGATAGAAAAACCCACAGACGTACAGAAAGAAAGACAAAGACAAAGATATAGGCAGAAGAAATATTGCTCTTGCAGAGGTACAGTTACACAGACAGGCTTACACAAAAAAGGCTGACAGAATGAAGGATCGATAGAAATCAGCACGAAACAACGAGACTGCCTATTCGCCTGTTACACCGGTTTTCCTTTGTCCGATGCAAATAGATGCCAACATTATAATACGGATAAAAATAAAATCGCATGCCCACACCTCGGCGAAGTGTAGGCGCTTTTACCCATATAGATATGTAATTGGAAGAAACGCAGATGGAGCACCGACCAGACATGCAATGGCTCAGTTGGTCAGCCTGTATAGCCAGGCCAAACCGCCACAGCCACTACCGTATCGATCGATTTGCTGGGTTGCCATGCAGAGGCGAGATGCTATGTCTCATAGAAACTGGGTTTCATACATTATATACGAACAACTAAACAGCCGCATTGTGTTATTCGTCAGCCGACATAGACAAAAGCTTCATGATCGGTATTCTTTGTAAGCTTCCCTCTAAGACCTCTCTCTCCTCTTTCTCTCGTTCCGTCTTTTGTCAGATATCCGAGAGAGCTTAGGCAATCAACCAGCGAAAATTAACGTAAATTATTGATTAAGGTTTGGTAAAGTAAGGACGAAAAGGCAAATAAAGCGAGTTATTCTAACGTGTCTAAGGAAAGTACCATTGACACCATTAAACAAAACATTGTGTTGCTTGGGTTTAAGCGAGTTTGATTGAACAAAACATTGTGTTTCTTGGGTTTAAGCGAGTTTGATTAAACAAACATTATGTTGCTTGGGTTTTAAGGCAGTTTGGTTAAACAAAACATTATGTTGCTCGGGTTTTAAGTGAGTTAGAAGAACTTTCATATTTGTAAATCCCGTTGCAAAGTAAGACAAGGCAAGCTAAGCTAAGCATAGGTAAAGTATCCTAATGTGAGGTTATGATCCAATGTTTAGGAATGGTTGTTTATTAAAAATCGTAAAGTCTCTACGAGGATGCGTCGTAGTCAAGTGGCTAACGTGTTGGAATATCAACTGAGAGATCGGGGGTTCAAATAAAAGCCAAGGCAAGCTAACATTTCTGCTCCACTTGTGGCAAGCAACGTAGTCGGCTATAAATGCATGCATAGAAGGATAGTACACTGTTGGGAAGATCAGACGGCGGAGCTGAGAACTGGCCACGTATCCTCATATCACGAGGCAAAGAAAATGAGGTCGCTTACACTTCATACGCATGACTGCTTCTCGGGGAACTACTCTTCTTCCTCTACCCCCTCCCCGCAGGAATCCGTAAAATCTCATGCCCAGCAAACCCGATTCATTCTGTGTAGTTCAGTACAAGAATCCATGCTATAGGCTGCGTCTATTGTAACGGGTCCTGAGCGCTTATCCACAAAAGGACTAGGCCCCTATAGCAATCGGCGGCATCCCATTGTCAACCGGGGTCAATCCCTACATTGTCAATCGTTTGCCGGTGTACAGCTAGCTGCAATCTGCATGCAGGTGCACATTGCAGCGCCAACAAGCGCACCACGCCTGCGTGTCCGAATTATTTGTATTTCTTAAGCCGAAAGCCTGAAACGAGTGTTATTGTCGCCTCTTCCAAAGGATGGAACCAGAATAACAACGTACAATCATGAGTCATATATCACACCACACCTTCCACGCTACATGAAAAATCTGGTTACTTTGTTACTTTATCCAAGCCAGAACAGGTGGACCAGCTGGCACGGGCCTACAATTTTGATGGGCCAACTCTCAAAAAGGGGAAAGGAAATCTAAAAGTTTAGCATAAAGATTATTAGATTAATGCAGATAAAATATAGGTAATTGAGTAAATTAAACCTGTCACGAATATTCGTAATGCGCTATATAAATAATGCTGTACTCTGTAGTTTCCTATAAATCGTTCTAGTTCTTTATTCTGCTCTGTTACTGGTCTATGTATATATAATTGTATATATATTATATATATACATATTATATTCATATACGCTAATGTAAAGTAATGTATAGAATATAGATATATACAGAAATCATATAATCATATCTGGTTAACACTGATTGATTACCAAAATACTTAATGAGCAGTTTGAAAATAATGGGGCCTACCATTCCCATCCGGCCTGGGCCTATTACCAGCTTTGCACGGGCCTGACTTTATCTACATGCAGGGCCGGATTTACGCATAGGTCTAAGCCAAACAAGCCATGGCTTAGGGCCTCGCGTTGCCAGGGACCCAATTTAAAAAAATCTGTACGAGGACGGCGGACTGTAGCGTGTATGAGTACAATCACTACCAACATTGTTACAAGAAGATAGTTTTATTAGGCCCTATGTCCAAAACTCCCAAGCCCTAAAAGTGACATGAGGCCAGTTTTGTGCACACTGTATTTTTTAGATAGCTATGCGTTAATTGATTATGGACTCTAAATCCGGTACTGTCTACATGCATTATAATCTAGAAACTTCTCTAGCAAGAACTTCGAGTCATTTATTATCTATCACTTCGTAACACAGATTTGCAATGTGTACCTGAAAATTACGTAGGTTTCTATTGAATACAGTACAAAATGATTATGATAGAATCACAAAATATTAGTGTAGCACAGTTGCCCCCCCCCCAGAGTGTTATCTTGCATTTCCACCTTTTGTCCTTCTGACTGACTGTCTGGATCCAGTTCAGTAACCTACCAGTCCACTAGTCTCATAAGCTCAGTTCCAACCTTGCAAGGAGTATACTTTGTCAAACGCCTTGATAAACACGTTACATTATCTGAGTCTTATAATGTGGAGAGACAGATGGAGAGACATGTGACGAGACAAGTTGAGAGACATGTGAAGAGACAGATGGAGAGACAGATGGAGAGACATGTGAAGAGACATATGAAGAGACAGATGGAGAGACATGTTGAGAGACATGTGAAGAGACAGATGGAGAGACAGATGGAGAGACATGTGAAGAGACATATGAAGAGACAGATGGAGAGACATGTTGAGAGACATGTGAAGAGACAGATGGAGAGACAGATGGAGAGACATGTGAAGAGACATATGAAGAGACAGATGGAGAGACATGTTGAGAGACATGTGAAGAGACAGATGGAGAGACAGATGGAGAGACATGTGAAGAGACATATGAAGAGACAGATGGAGAGACATGTTGAGAGACATGTGAAGAGACAGATGGAGAGACAGATGGAGAGACATGTGAAGAGACATATGAAGAGACAGATGGAGAGACATGTTGAGAGACATGTGAAGAGACAGATGGAGAGACAGATGGAGAGACATGTGAAGAGACATATGAAGAGACAGATGGAGAGACATGTTGAGAGACATGTGAAGAGACAGATGGAGAGACATGTTGAGAGACAGTTGGAGAGACATGTGAAGAGACATATGAAGAGACAGATGGAGAGACATGTGAAGAGACATATGAAGAGACATATGAAGAGACAGATGGAGAGACAGGTGGAGAGACAGATTAACTGTGAAGGCCAAAGTAGACAAATTATAGGTTTTTACTCCCCTCCCCCGTTTCCTATGCGTACGTACATTATCAGTAGAGTAGACCCCCGTCCATAGGCAAGCATATTTATTTGGGTTAATCCCGTTCATGCGTACATGCTAAATGGATGGCCCCATAGGCCTACATTTGAGATATAATCATCCTACGGATATTGCGAATTACAAAATAAATGACAAATAGGGATATGCAGCAACATTCATAATGATAACCAGGGATTAAAGTGGGGTGGGGACGGCGTTCCCACTGCTCTCGAAATTGTTTGCTTGCGTTCCCACTGCTCACGCATGCGTTCCAATGAAACTCTTATTTGGCGTTCCCACTGCTCACCCAAAGCATTGTAACCACTGAATTGATAACTACAATATATTTACATAATATTATGTTCACGCGCTCCGCAAGAATATACAGTACAGTAACACGGATAACTGAGTTATGCGTATATGCCGATGTCAAAATAGTGAGCCACGCTTTGACTAGTAGAAGGCCACCTATGTAATGCCCTGACCGTCTACGATGCAGACTAGTCAACTAAAATGGCGACCAACCACTGTAGGATGTAGGTTTGTTACCGCGCTACATTTCTCATTCTCACCCGTTTGATGCATTGCGAATCATAGCAGGCCCCTATAACAATTACCGTAAAACTCCTTTTAGGCAATGCTTCCTAATCAAAAGCCGATCTCCAATAGCCGCTAGGGCAAAAAGATTTGTGCAAAGAAAAGTCATTCTCTTTAAAACGCTGGCTTCTAATAGAAGCTGATCACGTAAGTATTCTCGTGTGTTTTGCCTCCGGTTTGCTGGCAATGATATTGGAAAGACAGGAATTTGTGTTTAGTGAAAAAGAAACAAATACGATATTGTTTAAAAACTCGAAGTTATCTAGTACACCGAACAGCATGTAGCGGTGAAAAGGCAGACAAATGTAAAAATAAACGCCGGGCTTTTAAAGTTAAGCGCCCGTCTCCAATTGCCGTCGGGTGAAATACGACTTGACATGCGATTTGTATCAGCCGTTTATAAAAAGTTTTATGTAGGCCAGCAACTTAAAGGTAAACGCCCGTCTCCAATTGCAGTCGGGTGAAATACGACTTGACATGCGATTTGTATCAGCCGTTTATAAAAAGTTGTTTTATGTAGGCCAGCAACTTAAATGTAAACGCCCGTCTCCAATTGCAGTCGGGTGAAATACGACTTGACATGCGATTTGTATCAGCCGTTTATAAAAAGTTTTACTGTATGTAGACCAACAAATTAAATCACTTCATCAGCTTTAAAGTACACCATCAGCTTTGAATTGTGCACCTAGCGACGCGGAGGGGGGCTTCTTCCACCGACCCAAGCCTATGATTGCGATTGCCACCTTTAAAAACCTGCGCCAAGTGGCAGCCATTCGAGAAAGGAGCTGCATAATTTAGACAAGGTGCCCCTTTACCCTATGTGATTAGGCTAGTGGTTAGCGTGCTTGACTGTTAAACCAGAGGTGGGGTTGAAATCAGGACTGTAGTCGAGGGTATACGCGGGTATACAGCGTATACTCACCTCTAGAGACCGTATACTCACCTCACAAAATATTTGTACTAATTTGTAAGTAGTTTCGGAAAACTAATCATTAGCGTATACTCACCTCTAATTTTACCACTACAGCCCTGGTTGAAATCCCCCGTGGCAGAAAATTATTTCGAGCGTTCCGATCCCCTTTTTATACACCGTGAAGGCATCAACACTGCGATAGTTACAAGTACAATTAAGTATGCAAGAATAGATCCTCGTTAATTATCGTTGCTTGAACTTGCTTCAAATAACGCTGCCATGTTGCAAAGAAATATTTCAGCACAGTGTCGTGTCGCAAAACATATTTCAGTACAGGGCCACAAAGCGGTGGTGACTGTCACCCTCTTTTAAAAACCACTTTTAAGAGTGGTAGTGACTGTCACCAACACTTTCAAAAACCACTTTTAAGAGTGGTAGCGACCGGAATTCAACGTCACAAATACAAAGCTCCGTCTTTGCCCACATGTCAAAGATAAGTACCTGAGTTTAGCTCTCCTTCTTTGTTTATAGCTTAAGTGCTTGCTAACAGTTCACGAACGAAAGAGGCGATCGTTGCTAGATAACTACATGCGACATAAATAAATAAGCTATGACTGTCACTTGGCATAGTCTATATTAACCAAAAGAGTTAATTAAACATACGACATGTTATAAGTGATCAAAGACTCATGAGTCGTTGGGGAGTCTGAACACACCACGTGATCTGTGCTGAATCGGTCAACCGTAACGCAGTTGGAAGCCGCATGATAATGATTGTCAATTGGAGCCGAGCCATTCCAGCTATAGCCACCAGCGGTTTTCTATGCCCGATCAGAATGTTGAGAAGATCGAGCCACTTAATAAACGCACTGAAGCAAGAAGGTTGACCTTCATTATCTCTAGACTATTTTTCGCGTGCTCACGCTGACGTGTATATGACTATGTAGACCTACATGTACACCTGCACGTGCATATTCACGGGTAGGCCCTATGTGCATGTGATCTTTATCTCCCTCATACAAAGTGTATCGAAGGGCGTAGATCCCAGTCTACCAATAACAAAATCGTGTGCCTCTGACGAAAACAAATTTTGTTGCGGTTGAGAGCGAATAGTTTGGCGTAGTCTACGCTTCCACCGAAAATCGTAGGACTGGGTTTAAAGGGTTTGACCAACGCATGACGTAATTATACAGTGATGGGCCCAGGGGTTACTGCAGGAGCAGCCATAGTTGAGGTTCTATAGGGCCTTATAGGCCCTTTGAAGTCGAAAAAATTTATATAACTAAGGAACAAATTACTTCTAAGTTATCTCTGAACTGCATACTAAAGCATTTCATAACAGGATTATAGGCATAAACAATTTCACGTTTCCACATGTACACGGCTGAAGGAATATTGGACGGTTGTAATTCTATCAATCCTATTTAGAAAAAAATTATATAGCACCCCTTCGAGAAATCTACTCAGTGACGCACCTGACCCAGGCCTGATCAAAGACAAAGGTCTTAAAAAGGCCATGAAAAGAACTTGAGAGATCCATAGGGAGGGAACGAAGCTTAGGCGGAAGGTCATTCCAGACGGCGGGTTCAACCACCGAGAATGCCTGCGCTGCGCTGTGGCAGTGCGAGCATAAGGAACAACAAAGTCTCCCCGGGAGGCTGAGCACAAAAATCGGTGCCCTGCATGAGTGGAAGTTAAAGTTAAAAGCTCACAAAGGTAGACCGGTACCTAAAAAAGACACAATGCCAGGCCATTGAGGAGACCCTGTAGAGTGTAGAGAATGACTAATAAATCTTAGTTCTGGCTGTGCTATTGTTACACAACCGCGAAAACCGTCTTCAAATTACGCAAAATTTGTGAATAATAATAATAATAATAATAATAATAATAATAATAATAATAATAATAATAATAATAATAATAATAATAATAATAATAATAATAATAATAATAATAATAATAATAATAATAATAATAATAATAATAAAGGACTTATTTTGTTTTAATTTTTATATACATGCTTCCATGTATCTCTTAGACTTACAGTCGGCTTTTGCCTTTGATTTGGTTTAGATTTCGGCATTCTCTAGGTTGAAGAGTAGTTTCGTTGGCAGTTCGAGTTGCACAGTCTGAGTGCAATGCAATCACTGCTTGCTATTGCTATTACTGGCCCAGTTAGCTACATTGATGAGAGCGTATGTCCCATGCACCGCTCTGAGTGTGAATCCAGGTTCGCCTCCCGATGCTGCAGTTTATTTCAGATATCTGAATCTCGGGCTAGCACAGTCAGTAGGCCTACATGGGGATCTTAAATGGCGTGGCGCCCATTCGGTAGTCAAGGACCTCACCCGGTAGTAAAGGACCTCACACGGTCAATTCGTTGAAAAACGAACAGGGTCGAGGCCACACGGTCACCAAAAATCGTGTACATTTACATTGCTTGTGGTTGATTATCGAGGCGATTGCGTTTTTATCGCTGGTGGAAATGGCAATTTCTGTCATTAGATGTTGTGGCATTTCCCTTAGTAATAATCTACATGGTTGCGTTTGGCTGCATGTGTGTATGGTGGGTCTAACAGAGGCGGGTTTAACAGTCTGCCAGAGTATCATTTACATACAGATGTACGTTTTGCTTATAAAGACCCTCAACACCACTTAGACTAGCATATACAGGAGCACTTTGTGTAGTACTTAAAAGATCATGTTAAGTTTATCAATATACGGACGAACGAAGCAATGTTGGTTGAGACTTGCAGTTGAATAATGACATCGGTGTACATCAGATAATAATGTATGCTGCTTGAAGGAATTGTATTGTATTGTGTTGGGACATTTATAAAGCGCTGCTATTGGGAGAGCCATTCAGGAGCGCTCCCAGTGCGACAGACCCCGAGAGAAGAAACAGGTTTTAACTAAGCCAAAGGAAGAAAAGACGTTACCAGAGAGAATAGAGGAACGAACAGACGTAGGAAGCTCATTTCAAAGAGCAGGGCCAATGGAACTATGGAAGCAGAAGACCTGGAGTGAGCCATTGAAGTCCTGACAAAGGGAACCAGAAGGCACAGCCGGTCTGAGGAGCGAAGAGGACGGAGAGAAGCAGCAGAGTGAGGGTGATGAATTAAATCACACAAATATTGCGGATCAAGACCAAGTTAAGCCTACTCCTGTTCCTCTATCTATCACCCCCAGGCTTTTCACTCAAAACTGACGTCTCACCTTTTATTTACAGAATTTGTCATAAGACTCTTTCACATGCCCAGATACTAAAGAAATCGCTTTTCTATCAACATTGCTGCTTGAATGATTGCTGCTTATACAGAAATACATAAAGTTCTTAGTGATCGCATCTGCTCTCAGCTTTTGTGATCATTGATTTTCATGTTATGTAAAAAAATAAACTGAACACGTTTCAGAGAGCTCAGAAGCAAAGCACCAGATTTGTCGTGTTATTTTGCTTGTATTTTATGTTATAGCAAGCAAGGGCGTCGGTACAAATGATTGTCGGACATGATCCTCACTTGAAAAACTTGGACAGAAGTGCTTTTGACTTTAGCCACTTTAGCTGAAAAAATAAATATTTGTGTCCTTAAGTTTGGACAGTGGTTAAACTCCTATACAGGAGCATCGGAAGTGATGTACGTCAATGGAAATTATGACAAATGCCCGATTATAGAAGTGTGGAGCAAAGAGTGGTGGTGAAGAAAATCATAATCATAAGCAATCATAAGCGATTTGAAAAGTACTGATGATCGAAAAGGTAGTAAACATGCTTGATCAAACTAAAGTACTGCATAGTACTTGGTCTTCCCTCTCAAAACTTCAGGATAGAGATAGAAGAGTTGAACGCATATATAAAGCATTTGGAAATGTGAGCAGGATATGGAAAAGCAGGGAACAAGCAAAGAAAACACAAGCGAAGAATACATGGCACAATACATTTTTCTAAATAGCTCATTCATTCAGTCATTCATTCGAGGATTTGTATAGCGCCTCTTCAATGGAACTGAAGAGGCGCGCCTCTGAGTAGTTCCCTTGAAGATGCTAGACAATGACGAAGCAAGATGAGACTCCTTACAAAGAAATTGCAGCAGGAACCTCAAGAATAGAAAAAAATTATAAAGCATGAAATGAACCATGAAAATATGAAGTAGTCCTTCGATAGGCGGACTATAGGCTCTACAGTCGTTCAGGGAGACTCAGATGATTTGGTTATTTGGAAAGAATTCCAGCTGACCGAATAGGCCTACGCCGCCTACCACACAATGATGATGATGATGATGATGATGATGATGGTGGTGGTGGTGGTGGTGGTGGTGGTGGTGGTGGTGGTGGTGGTGATGATGATGATGATGATGATGATGATGATGATGATGATGATGAGGATGAGGATGAGGATGAGGATGAGGATGATGATGATGATGACGACGACGACGACAACAAAGACAACGATTATATATTGATAACTGATAAAAAATTTAGATTTACAGCAAGACGTGTGCATTAGCCTACCTGTCAGTATGCTAGACTGTCTATCCAGGGTTGGGAGTTTACCAAAAACTGCAAGACATCAGAAGTCAATATTTCTGTTCATTTGGCATGGGTAGATAACTCGGGCACAAAATGATTAGACTGACCATGGTAAAAAGTCAGAGGAAGAGGACTGGCCACCTGTCCTCAAATGCCGAGTCCAAGAAAATGAAGACCCTAACATTTTTATACTGAAGACTGCCTCTCGGGCAGCTCAGTGTGTCCCAATCGTTTTCCCCATAAATAAACCCCTAAAATAATTGTTCATATCTCGAGGGCCCCTACCTATGAAGACATTTACAAGAAAACGGTTGATAGGGCCTAGCAGGAAACAAACACAGTTCAACAAAGGCCCATATTGCAAAGAATAATGGAATCAGTCTGCACCCGAAATGGATTCTAGGAAAAATGAACCTATACTGATACCGTCTAAAGAAATTTGCCTTCAGTTTATTTCTTATTTTATTAGTTTCACGATTTGATCATTCTTTTATCTCTTGCGAAACCTCTCAAATTGGCCTATAAAACTCTAGGGTTCCGCGGAAGCCTCGTTGGGAAACACTGTCTTAAGGGCAAGCGCTACGCTTTGCAGGTTTTGCAGAGCAGCTCCAAAAACGACCTTAGCTCAAGCGACAGAGGCAAAATCGTCAGCGCCGAATCGTAACCCAACCACAGCAATAATTGCGAACATCAAGAAAAAGAAACAAAACTAATTAATTTGCATCATTTCTATACTTAATTTAGCTGACCATAAATTAGCGTTGGTCTCAAGCGTCAGATCAAAATTCTCTCCTGCTAGCCATACACAATGAGATATTTACTTACGCGTAGATCGTAAAATTGATTCGTAATCGCATTCACACGTGCTTCTCCATATAGCAATGTAACAGTAGACGTAATTTAGTTACGACCAATGCGCAATTTTTAACGCACGCAGAAGATTCACTCCCGTTGGAAGCGAGCTTACGAAAGTCACGCATCAGTAAGTCTATACAGCTCTATGAGGTTGTGTAGGCCCTACATGTGACGTAAGCTCTCTCGTGCAAGGAAAACCTATGGGTGCCCATTTTAATATGGTCTAAGTATTGTTATTATTTAAAAATATTCACGCATAAAATAAAGCCAAGGCGCGCCAGGTGGTGGCGCCGTTAATATCTAACTGCGTGAGGCTTGTGAAAAAATTGTTTTTTCCTATGGGACAGAAGAAAATTAGATTCGAAGAGAGTTTGGTATAGTTGACTCCATTCGTTGGGGCAGTAGCGTAGAATGCACGACCAAGCACGACAGTTCTATATCGTGGGACCGTCAGCAGAGCCACAGCTTAAGCTTAAGCCATTGTGAAGAACTAATAGACCTATTGTCGATGACAGGACGCCTGTAAATTGGGAGAAATAAAACGAGATCACGACAGCAGCGATACGTAGGAGGGATATTGCCGTTTAGATGGATGAATTAACCTTCAGAATTATGTGAATTCTGCACGGCAAAAATTCTCTTTAAATTAAGATTTTAAGTGACATGCTTTTGAGATCGGTACGATGTTACGTGGAACGTGAATTGTAGATCATCCACCTTGTAATTGTTTCATTTTGTAACAACATTCTTTCCATGAATATATAAGCTTATCCAAGTATTATGATATTCCACTTGTACATAAGCTTATGCCGAATAAGAAATTCGATTTGAACTACACATCAATAACAGTTATCCTGTAATTATTGTTTAAAAAATATAAGTATCTGCTGAATCTCGTTTTCAGTGTGAATATGACGGATGGCCTACAAGCATAATTTAGTGCTAAACAGCATATAGCAACAGGCTCGATGACTAAGCGATTGAGTAGGCATATGCCTAGGCTTATGCCATGCGAGAAAGGGGATCAAAGTAAGCAGTAACTATTTACGTGAGCCAATATATTCACTGATTATTCAGGGTTTAGAATTTGTAGCCAATCTGCTGGTCCATATAAGGTTTTTATCTACTGTAGACTGTTTATTGACAACTTCACACATCAATCGCATTCAACTGTTGTACCGCAGATGAAAGATTTAAAGTACACAAAGAGTGCAATAAAACGCAGTCCCTTAGGCCATGTGCACTTGTGCAGTGAACCGTTACGGACAAGTTCGTGAGAGATTAGACCAAGATCCTATTATCCGGGTGGGGTAGAGTCTTAAATTCTTATCTGACTACTACAACCTTTTCTATCCTGAACGAACCTCGGTTACGAAAAATCTCATATGCTGTTCAATATGGTATATACTGTAGTGATCTAAGATCTTTGATAAGCGACTTCAGAAGAAAGAATATGGTATGGTATGGTATATGGAATTTATTAAGCGCCTCTCACAGTGCTAACTATTCAGCGTGTGAACCTCGCCGAAACAGAAAATACTTTAAACGATAAACAACAGAGAGAGAGAGAGAGAGAGAGAGAGAGAGAGAGAGAGAGGAGGAGAGAGAGAGAGAGAGAGAGAGAGAGAGAGAGACAGAGAGAGACAGAGAGAGAGAGAGAGAGAGAGAGAGAGAGAGAGAGAGAGAGAGAGAGAGAGACAGACAGACAGACAGACAGAGAAGAGAGAGAGAGAGAGAGACAGAGAGAGACAGAGACAGAGACAGAGACAGACAGACAGAGAGACAGAGAGACAGAGAGAGACAGGAGAGACAGAGAGACAGACGAGGACAGAGAGGACAGAGAGAGAGACAGAGAGAGATAGAGAGAGAGAGAGAGAGAGAGAGAGAGAGAGAAGAGAAGAGAGAGAGAGAGAGAGATGAGAGAGAGAGAGAGAGAGAGAGAGAGAGAGAGAGAGAGAGAGAGAGAGAGAGAGAGAGGAGAGAGAGAGAGAGAGAGAGAGAGAGAGAGAGAGAGAGAGAGAGGAGAGAGAGAGGAGAGAGAGAGAGAGACGAGAGAGAGAGAGAACCTTGTAAGTAGGGTCCCACGCAGTAGGGATGGACCATGACAGTGAAAGAGCGAGACTGAGCCACAGCAGCCCTCACCCGGGGAGTTAAAGAGTTAAAGAAGGCTCTCTCGGCGGAACAAAGTTCTTCACAAAGAAATCGCATGAAGCGCAATCTTTCACACGTATACCAGCTATAAAGTGGCACAGATAATTGCGAAATCATCACGGCCTTTCACAGACGGTAATTTTTATCAGAGAATGTCTCCAAAACATCTGCACAGAAATATGTCCAGAAATTGCTAATCTTTTCAGTAAGGTCCCCTTTATCCAGAATGACAATTCAACATCGAGTCGAGGACATTGCAAAAGACCATACAAAACTGCTGCATGACAGACTGGCTATATAGCCTATAGCTGCGAATATCTTTCAGTAGCTTTGGATGAGAGCGCAGATAATGTCGACACTGCACAGCTCTTAGATTTTGTACGTGCAGTGAATTGTAATTTTGAGGTGATTCGGGAATTGGCGGGGTTAGCATCATTGCCTGGACGTACAACAGACCTGGATATATTCACAGGTATGAGGTCAGTTCTCGATGGCTTAATGTGCAATTGTCAAAGCTGTGTATACAGTGCTACAACAGATGGAGCTCCTGCTATGGTGTAGGACAAGGACCAGGATTAGCTGCTCAATTAAAGTTACATTTTCAAGAACGAATTGGTCATCGAGGCCATGCAATTAATATGTACCACTGTATTATTCACCAGGAAGCCCTCTGTAGTCGAGTAATGAAATTTGACAACGTTATGAAATCTGTTTTCACTGCTGTTAACTTCATCCGTTCCAAAGGCCTTAATCATCGGCAGTTTGCTTCAGATCCTTTCTGGAAGACAATCAAGCTGATTATCAAGACATTCCTGTGCGGTACCTAAAATGCAATTTGTTATAAGTGACCAGATACTTACATATATATACATAAAAACATCAGGCCCTACGTCGTATTTGCGACCATTGACTTTTTTCTAAAATGCAATCTGGCCCTTTTCCCTATCAATCTTTTTTCTGACGACCTTGCAATGCAACTTCAGATTTGTCTGAGTCGAGTCATGTTAGGAAATGATTTATGGAACGTCTGCACACAGCCTTCAACTGCAGCAGAGTACGATACAATGTCGTCACGCATCAACGCACACTGGATAGCCAGGCATCAGTTGCTATTCTCACCTAATGAATTATATATTGAAAATCTCTAAGAGATCTCAGCGCCTCAAAAAGCCCTGTCGGAGAGACCAGCATAAATACAGGCGCTATATCAGGTAAAGTCTGAAAGAGCATAGGCGGCGATCTTGTTTGACGGGTGGGGGGACACGGACACTTTTGAACTGATCTGGTCAAAAAAAGAAGTGAAAAAAGGTTTCCGCGCATGAGAATTTGTTGACTTTTTAGTGTTTCTTCAACATTTGGGGGGACAACCTACCCTCCACTGTTAAAGGTGTGGTCTTGCCCCTCGACCCCCCGGGATCGCCGCCCATGCGAATGAGCCAGTTATTTTCGATAAGAGGCTGACGTCAACCAAACAGCTGTGAGAAATCTCACAAAAGAAGTTCATCATGTTAATAATAAATTGGCTTTCTACTATCTAAAATTCATAACATTTGTCCAATCGCATGTGGAGAACGGGCCCCGTGGAAAAACATCAAATCATTTAAGTTACATGTCAGCGTGCAATGTTGACATCTAGCATTTTTATATCTAGGCTAACTAACCTACACGCGGGATGAGTTGCATCGGATCCTCATGCGAAGCCGCATTGAGCTTAAGATCCTTATGCTGCTACGTAGCTGCCCGGCCGTTTGTGCTCCACCCTGCCTTGGAGAGCTTTTGTGCTCCAGTATCAACATTAACTCGTCGTAAATCTCTTCGTTCTGCAACATGTTGTAATCTGGTTGTTTCCCCCGTCGCATACCTCAAATGTAACATGGAATGTTTGCAGTAGTCGGCCCTTGATTCAGGACAAGCTCCCATGTAATCTGCGAAAAGAGTATCTGTTTTCCATGCCTCTACTTGGCAAGCGGTTGAAGAACATTCTGTTCGAAATGGGGTTGTTTAATCGGATAGGGAGTACCTCTGCTGAGTTTTCATGAAGAGGCGCTATATAAATAAACACTTGCAATTGCAAAATTAAAATTATAATCTTACGCCATGAGATGTCATTCTTTACCGTATATGCGTTTGAAAACCATTGATCCTGGTTTTCCGGCGTTAGGTCGGAAGCGCCTCTGTGAGTCACTCTTGAAGAGGAGCTATATAAATCTATAGTTACAATTACAATTGATTGAAATTTAGTTTCGGGGACCAGGATCGGTGTCACCTGGGTGAAAACTGCATCGCCTCCATTTGACCAAACTCCAGTTGGTGCACGTAAGTTCTCTTGTGTGCAAACTGAAATTGTTGTCGTGATTGCAACAGATATTACGTTATTACCTATTCATGGGCGACCGGAGGGGCAAGGGTCCCCTGGATTTTGTGCATATTTTACAAAATTATATCTTTTGATTATTATGATTATTACAACAGTTAAAACACGATCTGCAATGCGAAAAAAGCACTTAATTATTTAGGTAAAGACCATGATCATTATTTATTTTTAAAATTGTCGCGTGTTCTGTGTTCCATGCAAAAACGTCAACGTGCTCCCCCTACAAAAATGTTGCCATCCCCATAAAAAATTCTTGCGGCCGCCCATGTACCAATTAAGCAATTTGGGCTGATAGCTGAACACTCAATTACGGGCACAGCGCTCGAAAACTCTCATCTGTGCTACGGTTCAAGTCACGGCAGCTGAAGTGCAGATCTATTAAGCCTAGGTGATAATTATACGGTCGTTTCTTAAAAGGTGGAATCATGGGCGTCCGGAGGGGCACAGGGGCATGTGCCCCTGGATTTTAAAAATATTTGTTATAAATAAAATCTTGTGATTGTTATGATTATTCCAACACGATTTTCAATGCTAAAAAACAATTTAGGTAAGTCAGCTATTATTATGTGCAAAGGACGTCATTTTGCTCCCCCTACAAAAATGTTGCCCCCTACAAAATTTTGCTCCTTTAGAAAATTTTGCCCCTCCCCAGAAAAATTCCTGCGAATGCCCATGGGTGCAATATGAAAGTTCACAAGAAAAAGCTCCACATAAATGATCGGATGTTCAGGTATACACTGCTCTTCGTGCGTTAGGCCACAGCTACACTGATAAATGTGCATTGATAAATTCATACAGAGAGATAGATTTAAATCAAAGAGAAAATGAATTACTCTGCGACGACTGTTCCAATGTTACAACTACAGCGTATGTATATCTAGTGGCGAACTCAAGAGAAGGCTAATGGAACGAAACCTCCACTAATCCATCCGATCTTCCGTCTTCCAAGCTTTCTCGTTCTCAACGAAACCCGCCTTAGCAGCTCTTCCGCCTCCTCTGTCTGGTCGCTCTGGCAACTGGACTCGGACCTCCACCGGACATAGATCTGGACAGCCTCTCCGACAAGACGCAACGGTCGTGAATAAGCTGGAGCAGCGCTTTAGAAATCTGAAGTTTACGATTACAACAACGACGCCTAGACACTCCCCGCACTCAAGTTTCTAAACCTTAAACCAATCCAGACAGAATCAATTACTTCTAGGCTCCAAACTTGAATGTTTAACGCGTACAATGCATGTAGATCTATTTCAGAACGAATGCGGAGAGGGGTCCAGAAAAAGGAATAGGATATGGAGAACGAAGCAAAAGAAGGAGGAGGAGGAGGAGGAGGAGGAGGAGGAGGAGGAGGAGAAGAAGACTGACAGCAGGAGATGGAGTAGGCGGAGGAAAAAAGAGGAGGATAAGATAACGGTGGTTATTGTGCTCCAAACAAATAATACAGTATTTATCTATGCTTGTATGGAGGCAAAGAAGCAGCCCACTGCTCGGCAGGAAAAAACCGCTTCAGCTTCGAGTACGCGTAAGTGGGATAAACCGCCTTAAACACACACACATACACACACACACACACACACACACACACGCGCGCACAGCGATCTATTGTTAGCCAGTGAGTCATGCAGCAGCTTGATTGTTTGGGTGCTAGACCGGTTGGATACAATTGAAGGAAAAGAGACACTGGAGAAGGAGGAGGTGGAGTAAGAGGAGGAGGAAGAGGTAGTGGTAATGGCGGTGGAGGAGGAGATGGAAGAGGAGTAGATGGCGGTGGAGGAGGAGATGGAAGAGGAGTAGATGGCGGTGGTGGAGGAGGACGAGGAGGACGAGGACGAGGAGGAGACTACTTCCGGTCATTGTGTTCTAAATAACTTGGCCATATCTATTTCCGTTGAATATTACAGCAGCTCGTTATTCGAAAGGAAGCTGGTTACAGTAACCTGCCGTAGTATGGATGTGTGAGACATTTCCAAGCTATCTGATTGGCCTGGAGAAGTTTGACCTACAGAATGATCATCGACCAAAAGATGAATAACATAGACACTGACAGAACCCAACAAAGATGCCACAGGTGTCCTGATGCGAATGATGAGTTATTCACAGCAGGTCAAAATAATATGCTCCTGGAAAGGACATGTTTATTGCTGATAGCCTGTCTCATAACCCTGGTCCAGAGTGCGGGAAGGTCGGTGAAGACGTAGTCTCGTGAGGTTTTCGACGCTTTAACCAGTTCTTCGGAGACTGTGACCGCTGCTTATTCCGGAGACAGCGTGAATCGACTATGAGCAGAATCACTTAAAGACATGGAGCTTACAGCAACCATCATAATATACATGTACATGTACATGTAATATACATGTACATGTGCGAAGGATGGCCTAGGTGCATTCAAGACATTCCGAGGCAATTGCAGGTGTATTTCAAGAATAAAGATATCAAACAGATTGAGTGCTAAGCCCTGCATACCGCAGAGCTTATCACTGATCCATCGCTGATACTGAAAGCTATTCAGGTCTGCACGAAGCCATCAGAGAATAAATTATTGCATAGAACGCGTTGAGCCGGTAGGCCTAGTGTGGTAGGCAACAATAAAATCCCACATGCAGCGTGAATTAATTATACTGGGTCAACAGAATGGATCAAGTCAGCGAAAGGAGCCGTCTTTTCCAAGCCCAATGCAGTACACGCTTTGGCAAACCTGTCCGCCGATTTTTCTACTTTTAAAGGGTAGCCTTATTTAATCGTTTAAGACCACGCAGTTTAAGCGGTGCACGGATTGACATTTAATATTATCTCTGCTAATAAATTGACAGTAGCATGGTCGCTGCCAAGGTTATGTGCCTGTTCGCGCTGTTTGGACGGAGAACTGAGAACTCGACAATAATGTCTTCTAGCTATGCTTTAATCCAGACTCTTTCCAGAGTCCCCGGATATTGGTCTTAAGCCCACGAAAGATACAAATTACAAAAGGAAAGCAAATGTCTCCTATGATCGGCGGCCTAGCTAGAGACCGCGCGCACTTTCTCCGTTAAGAAAGGGTGAAAGGTATGCACATCAAGGTTACTGGACGAAACGCCTGGAGTTGATCGGCTTGGATCGGATGGTCCTTTCATCATCTGGGCACCCTATAGATATCTCATTGGGCTCAGCCTGACTGATCGCGGAAGAGGTAGACGGAATCGCCATCGCTTTCGCCTCCTCTTCTTCAAGACTTGATCGACAGGAGGCTCTGAGAAACAGGTCAAGCACCCGACCCCTTGCAGAGACACCGATGCCTTCTTTGCGGTTACTCGATGTCGATGCACCTCGTCATCAACCTCATGAGGCAGCTCAGAACTTGCGCAGAAACTATTACTACCATCACTGTATTTTATATCAGAAAGATTATCTTCAAAGGGCGCAATAAAAAACTGTTATGTTCAAAGGGCGCAATACAAAACTGTTATGTTCAAAGGGTGCAATTATGCAATACAAAAAATAGGGTGCATTAAAAAAATTAGGTCTAATTAAGCGCGCAATGCAAAATTACTCTCGACAGACGCCTGGTCGGAAATGACGAGTGGCCTTTTTAAATAATTACACGCGCTACCATTATTTTAATGTTAGTGCTTTCGAGGCAATAAGACCCAAGCTAAACTTTCTGTCAACAATCCAAGTGCCTTGTTTGCCCCAGACTATACAAGTCTGGCTGTGAATATGCAGGCACTTAACCTTGGCAGTGACCATGCTACTGTCAATTTATTCTAGCCACACGAGTGTCTACTGTTACCAGAATTACAAAGAACATCGGATTTCGGCTCTTTAATATAAAACATATGTCGTGACTGACTGGTCATATGGTCCTGATTAAAAAGTAAGATAACATAAGCCAAACAGCTCTTGTCATGCAATCCATCTGCTCAACGAAGTTGCACTGAGCAAATCGTGTCAGCACTACAGCATCTACTAATATAAGCAGCCTATAAATTATGCAGGCGTCAACTGGCAATTAAGCAGCTAATCTACATATCTACGACTTTAACCATTCGACCGATGTCCATGTAACGGCCCTAAGGTTACACTAAATGCTAAGGAATTAGGCACTGAGCGTCTGCCAAGTTACCTAGAATTCAAGCTGACCTATGATATATGCATCTTAAAGGAGGAGTGTATCTAGCTATAAATATCATCGAATGGCATGAGTCCCTTCTGTAAATAAGAAATATGTATTAGTTTATGTAAACATGCATCTGTGTCAGGTTACATAAAATTATGTCAGATCATTCACACACAGAGAAAGAGTTCTAAGTTGTCCTAACTGCCTACTTAGACCAGCTTCAGTTCTAAGTTTTATGATTAAATATATGCCGAGATTATCCCTCTGATTCGTAGTAGTAGTTGATCTTCCTCCCGTAGGCCCTATTGTTTCGCCACCAAGTCACCAAGCGCTGACAATGACCAAGTAGTATGTAGACCAGGTCACATCGTACGGCGTAGACATGGTGTCTTCTCGTTGATTTTTCTTCTCGTACCTGTAAGTTTTTCTCACCCAAAAGTCTTTAAAAACCAAACGTTCATGTGTCGAACTCGAATTTCATCCCACAAGATCTCTCCACAACGTTCTTCACAACGAAACTAACTGATCATCTCGTCGTTTTTATCGCACAAAGTTCGCCAAATCAGGAGTTTGATGCCAACGTTAACCAGGTGAGTGTGGGATGTTTAATGCTCCAGCGTTAAACATCCCAACTGCCGTTCCGTGATTCTCGGAATGTTCAATGCGCATGCGTAGCAGACGATTGAAATTAAAGTCTGTTGAGATTCAACTGATCCAATAGGCGGTCGACACCTTCATGTCACTAGTCTCGAATCGCTGCACACAGCTCCGAACCTAATCTAATTTTATATTCAATAAAGCTGGTCACAGATGCTGGTCACTTAGAAATTAACATAAACTGTCAATTGTTCTCTTCTAACTAGTAACTACCTCCTAATCTGCACAGGCAATCTATTGATCATCACTTAGCTAATTGAACCATAACGATGATAGCATTTGGGTGGGCCAAAGACAACGTTACAGTCCAATTCAGGGGTTATATGCCGTGAGGATCTATCTGAGATGCGCTATATAATCTAGCCACCGCAGTTATCGAACTCGGCTATCAATTGAGAAGACTGACCGTACACTGTCGGAGGGTAGATGATACGGCGAATGGGACAACGGGCCACCCATAATTAGACCAAGAATATCAAAATGAAGATGCTACCAATAAGTCTTCATACCCACGCCTGCCTCTCTTGTTTAACTAAAATAAAATTCTTGCATCTTCTTCTTCTTCACATTCTCCTCCTCCTCCTCCTCCTCCTCCTCTTCCTCCTCCTCCTCCTCCTTCTCCTCCTCCTTCTTTTTCGCATTCTTCTGAAGTGAGACACACTATAATCTATAAACCCCACAACTCTCTGCCACTGAAAATGAAATAATTATGACCCATACATTCACAGTGTTTGTTATAACGTTGACAGTTGCGTGCCACATGCGAAAACAAAATGGAATGAAGTCTATGCGATAATTTTTAATTTTAACTGGTAATTAGTCATTTCTATCGCACAAGTTTCTAATGCACAAAGCGTAAGCAGGTCAATTTTTATATCCACTAGCAAAAAGTGGCCGCCTGTGGTGGATTTGCAATTTGAAAAAGGTACGGTCATATTAGCATATGGTCGCAGTGGGTTAGAAGTTAACCTAACAGACCAGAGTGCGTCTTTAGAGCTACAGAAATCTCAAGTTCTAGTACACGGGGCCAGTGCATGACAGGACTTGCCGTTAACTCCCCAGCCTATAGGCTACTGTTACCATATTATACTGTTTGGTGACAGAGGCACACGCGCCAGAGTCGTTTATACACCCGCAACCACATGACCGTGACCAAGTAAGTGTGTTGCCTACGGAGTGACCAGCATGTCACAATTTGTAGATGACTAGAAGTAATCCTGAAACAAACCAGTAATTACATAAAATCACGAACAGCCCAATTAGTTCCCAAAGTATTAGTGACAAGTATTGCATAAAATATGTGCAAGAATACAAACCATTTTCAAAGAGTCCTGGAAAGAGTATTACATGTTGTACTATTGAAATGCTTTTAAAGGAATATTTTAGTTGTACTTTAAAAATACATTCTGAAAGAGTATTGCACATAACTGATGTTCGTACAATACTTTCAGAGCGGCTGAGACCAAAGGACCAACTATGGAACATGATATGGTTTGTGCGGTAACGATACAGACTGCGTGTTGATAAGAATCTTGCAAGCACCTGACTTCTCCTCCTACATGTTTTGAGTCCATTCATCATGAATTATTAGCTGTTTTGGTCAATTCTCTGACCCATTCATATCCACTGAATGTCTCGCATATTACCACAGAATTGCACAGATTACCCCTGCCCCTCACACACCACACACACACACACACACACACACACACACACACACACCGACACACACACCGACACACCCGCAACCACATGACCGTGACCAAGTAAGTGTGTTGCCTACCGACAGACCAGCGTGTCACAATTTGTAGATGACTAGAAATAATCCTGAAACAAACCGGTAATTACATAAAATCACGAACAGCCCAATTAGTTCCCAAAGTATTAGTGACAAGTATTGCATAAAATATGTGCAAGAATACAAACCGTTTTCAAAAAGTACTCGAAAGACTATTCTATGTTGTACTATTGAAATACTTTTAAAGGAATATTTTAGTTGTACTTTAAAAATACATTCTGAAAGTGTTTTACACATAAGTGATGTTCGTACAATACTTTCAGAGCGGCTGAGACCAAAGGACCAACTATGGAACATGATATGGTTTGTGCGGTAACTATACAGACTGCGTGTTGATAAGAATCTTGCAAGCAACTGGCTTCTCCTCCTACATGTTTTGAACCCATTCATCATGAATTATTTAGCTGTTTTGATCAATTCTCTGACCCATTCATATCCACTGAATGTCTCGCATATTACCACAGAATTGCACAGATTACCCCTTTCCCCCCTTACACACACACACACACACACACACACACACACACACACACACACACACACACACACACACACACACACACACACACACACACACACACACACACACACACACACACACACACACACACACACACACACACACACACAACACACACACACAAACACACACACAACACACACACACCGACACACACCGACACAACACACACACACACACCGACACACACACCGACACACACACCGACACACACACCGACACACACACCGACACAACACAACACACATAACACACACACACACACACACACACACACACACACACACACACACACACACACACACACACACACACACACACACACACACACACTGGGTTAACAATCGTTTCGGTGAAGTCGAAACTGGACCACGAACTCTTGTGCCCTGGGCGTGTCTTTTTCATTCACCTTGTTCACCTTGTGCTGTCAACTCCTGGAGCTCTAGCGACCGCCATGACACACATTCTCCATTGCTTCCTATTCGAAGTCAGGTCCCTTAGTGCTTCCAGATTCATGCCAGTTACATCGTGAATCTCATCCATCCATTTATCAATCTTCAATCTTTTTCATTACAGCTTAAAACTCTCTCACATCGGCCTGCTTACAGCTACATGTTTACTACATTTCAGACATTCTATCGAAAAGGGGTCAAGACAAAGTAACGTCACAGACTCGTGCACTCGAAAACAAATCAGAGTTTGGCACGTGCGCGATAATCTAGTCATTATAGCGTTCTGATTGTCAACCGAAAGGTCGGGGGTTCAAATCCATGCCCGGGCAGCAATGTGTTCAGAAGTATCGGCTTCACTCGCGTCCCCTAGTGACCTAGTCAATCAGTACTAAAGTAAAATGTTATAATGAGTACATTGACCTACGTTGTCACTGGGAAGGTCAGGTAGCAATGGGGCCGGCCACCTGTCATCCTACGTCGAAGATAAGATAAACGAAGTTGCTTTCATACGGTCATACCCATGGCTGCCTCTCGAGGATATAGCTTAAGGGACTGCTCTTCTTATCTAGTAATCTACGCCGGACAGATGTTTGTGTATCGTGGTTTTCTAGTATGTCGGTAGTCATTTTATGTAGCGCGTAGACCTAGTGACGGGGGGGGGGCGAGTTCAGGAATCCATTCATCAGAAATTGGAAATCCACCAATCTAGATTACAACTAGGTTTGTATTATAGCTGAACTAGGGTCTCTTAAGTCCAGGGAAAGGTGATAGTAGGCTACATTTACATCATCTGCTATGCTATATCGAAAATTGGTTTAAATAACTTAATTCAACGTAAATTTAAATATATACGGTAAACGACTGATCTTTTACACTAACGGTTTAAAAACTGACTTAAATTAATTTACCTAGGTGGCGAACAGGTTGAAACAAACGAGCTGAACGGGTTTAAACGGATCAATTTAATTAGGCCGCGCACGCCGAAAAATTGCTTTTATTTTAGTCGCCCGAGTACCCGTTTTTTAAACGGGTTTAAACAACTAGTTAAATAATAACATTGTGTACAATCATAGCTTGAAATGTTAAATGGATGACTATACGATATGCAAGATTAATCCTACCTAGCCAACAACTTATATATTATCTTTATGGCCTATGCTAACCTCCCTCTCCAAAGTCTTTCTTGGATCTTTGCAGCTACTTGCACTTGACATGCCTTTATGAAGACTGCCTCTTCTTCACTTTCTTCTTGGGGATCTTTACCTTCTTCTAGCCGGACATCTTCGAACATTTCAATTTTTTTCAGCACTTGAATTCAACAGAATAACTTCCTCAGTCTAGCGCCCGATAGTTGATCACCGACTTGATCAAATAATAACTCTGCTCGACTCAGAACTGTTTCTTCTGCAACTATAAAACCAATCGTTCAAACGCCGCTGAATGTTCCTCACACATCAGACACCTCAACTCAACAGTTCGATGTAACTCTACGATAGACTGAGTCAAATCTGCGACCTAAACTGACCAGCTTCACATAAACTCTTTTATCGAATCTATGAGGATTTGATAAGTTGAACTGTTTCTCATATATAACGACCAACATCAACCACAGCAAACACCCAACTGATAGTCTTTACAACGTTAGGCTGCAACGGCGGCAAACGCAGTCAATCGACTACCGCTAAGATTTGAATTATTCAAATATGGTTCCCTGCTTTACATTGAATAATCCAGTATGGTACGGCGAATCGCAACCTCTGTATATTTTATTCCGTTTGATGCTGGTTTTAAATGCTGGTAATCGATTAATTAAGTTAACTAAAACATCTATCTATACAATCAATGCATCTTAGGAGTAGCACAATATACATCTAATTACACAACTCTACACATATTTTAATAAGAAATAATGTGTAGTACAGGAACATCGTCACAACTTTATTATCTAAAGTAGTCATTGCTGTTCTGGCCAGACACTTAATTCATAACATCTTAAAACACTGTAATACGGCTGAATGCTGCAGTTCCAGTGTACCTGTGGAATAGGTAGCCTATTTTCAGTCTTTCGGTTCAACGCTCGTGAATAAGTGGGTCTCCTGTGCTTAGCTTTAGGGTAGAGCTTCACAAATTTAAAGTTTTCGATTACCGTACGTCTTAAGCTGTGCTTTTAACATTTGGATTTTACGATTGTAGGATTACGACAACGATGTACACATTGTACAGGTCTAGCCATCTAAATCGTAATCCCTGCAGTGTTCAATGATCTAATAGCCAACGCACAAATACGGCTAGACCGATCTAATCGAAAAGCCGGACTCGACACCTGTCACTCACACACAGCTGAAGACACATTTTCAAGCCATCTTGAGAGGCACCTGTTTAGATATATTACATCGCCATGTTATACGCCCTGTGAGGTTCTTAAAAGCAGTGATGGGCATTTTTAACTACTATAGTTACTAACTACTAGTTAGTTATAACTACTCTCAAGTACCGGTAGTTAACAACTAGTTAACCTAATTTTAGTAGTAAGTATACTTACAAAGTAGTTAAACTACTTTTGCAGTAGTTGTAACTACAGAAGTTAACTACTTTTCATAACTACTTTCATATTGTATTATTGCAAAATTTTTAATAGATTTGATAAGAAACAGTGAGATAGAGGCCCCACAATCTTTCTGAACGATATATATAATATGAAGATCATATCTCTTTAGTTACAATTTCTTCGTTATGAAGCCTATTGTGGCTGCAATGAATATGTCACAAAGACAGAAGTCTTCTTATTTGGGTCATGTTATTCCAACTGTTTTTGACCTGAGGTCAAAACTCGACAAAAATACAGACAAAGTATTGGAACATCTAATTATTTGAAACCACTTTCTGCAGGTCTCAACAAGCGATTTGACGTGTGTTGGTTAACGACGAACACATGCGTCCAAGTTGATGCCACAGTTTAAGTTGAACTGTATTCCTGAGGATTTCAGGCTAGCTATGAAGCGCAAACTTGTTATGTTAAGAAAGTTAAAGCTGAGATGAATGAGGCAGTTGTGGGTGAAAATTTGTCTAATTGCAATCAACAAGGCCAAGATACAACCACAGCCTATGATGATGATGATGATCTGTACATCTATCTTTATTCGTTTGATCAACCTTCACAAAAGTTGCACAATGCAAAGTGAAGTTGCGAAAATGTTATCCTCGAAGAGTGCTGACGTCGCCAAACTGAAGACCTTTCCAAACGTCGCTTTGGCTTTACAAAACGCCAATAGGCCTACCGCACAGCCCTGTAATGCAGCCGACGAGTGTCTCTTCAGCGTTGCAGGCTTGACACTTGTCCCAAGGAGGTGTAAGACGTCAGACACCTTGTTTTACGATGTAGCTCAATGTAGGAAATAGTGAATATATTTGGCTAACTTTTGCACAGTAACAACCGATAATTTGGTTAGGTCCATATGAACACTGCTACAAATAATGTACATTACAGGCAGCAGTACTTTGTGATTTGATATAAATAACTTAGCAGAATGTGTTTGCATTGTTTAACATTGCTGTTAACGTTCATGCTTATGTAAGCTAGTTAAGAAAGTAGTTAACAATATTACTGATACCGGTAGTTCAAGAAGAGTTGCAACTATTTACCCACTGAAGTAGAGCTAAAAACTAGTTATAACTACTTTCTTCACTTGTAGTTAGGAAAGTAGTTTAACTACTGCTGGAGCAGTTAGTCACTGTTAGTGCCCAACATTGCTTAAAAGGCCCTTCACAAGTAACTAGATACATAAATGCATAAGCGTAATTTCCTTTTTGGACTGGAGGTACCGTACCACCACTTTCATACCCATTGTTTTAACCCATTATTGTTTTATCTGAAGAAGCCCTCAAGATTCAAAACAATTACCGAGCTTTATCATCGGTGTGATCACCATCATCATCACTCTCATTTTTATTATTAGGGGCCTATTATTGTCGCTATTATCATTAATATTATTATCATCCGCATCCTCATCCTCATCATCATCATCATCCTCATCATCATCATCATCATCATCATCATCATCATCATCATCAAAGCCTATAATTATTATTATGCTTGTAATACAAATGCTGCCGTTATAATTATTTAACAGTCGCGAAGCGGAAACTATGCGAAAGTTGGCACCCATCCTCCAATTTCTAGACCAAAGTTACGCCCCTGCATAAATGTAAAATGTAAATGCACACGTTTACTACAGCGACCGTATGGCCTCTACCCTGCTCGTTTTTCAATGAATTGATCAGGTGAGCTCCTTCACCACTGTTGCCCGTTTGAGTGGGTACCACGCCATTTAAGGTCCTCGTGTACGGACCGTGCTAGCCAAAACATAGTATACATACATACCGGAAATCTCCGTACTTACCTTTATTTCAAAACTGCTTTGACGTCCTCGGGTAGGCCTATATGCAGTTCATTGACTCAAGACAGGACACTCTATCTAGTCTGCCTTCCAAAGTGTAAATCCGTTTACATTACTAAGATCCTGATATATAAAAGCGTTCGAACCCTTTAAAATATGCTAAGTGACTCCAAGTGAGAGTAGACAAGTGCTACAATCTATGTGAAACGAACTGTCTTGTAGGCTTAATCCGTGAGACGAATACAACTATCTGTTGTAGTTCAGATGGTGGATTAATAACGTTTCTCGGTTGCAAGATTTTCTTTATATTCGGTTATTCCTTTTCCACTGTAGTTCAGTTAGGCACGCCTACAGAAAATTTCGTTATGTTCGATTATAAGTTTATAATATTCGATTGTTTACGATATGGCACACATGTTCTATCGCAGTGATCGTCCCAATTTATCGATCAGCAGAGACTTCACGCAACTGCAAGATATGCTGGACTAACGAAATCAAAGCTATACTGGTAATTGTAGTTATGCGATAATCTCGATTATAGAATCATAACGCCCACAGTAATACTTAGAATAATTTCAGCAGTTGTTACATATGCATAATTATATAGTAGGGCGGTATTTGTGTCGGGTCCAGAGACCAGAGGGCGATCCTGTTGCTGTCTGATGCCCGCTGCATGCACGATATACGATAGCACCGCGTGCCATTTTATCCGGCATCAGACCAGGCGGCAGTGGTGCACATACTGCCTAGCCATCGGGCTGCAGCTGTCCTACATTGCATGTGCCAGCCGCAACCTATTTAGATCGTCCCACACACAGCCCCGCTTGTCTAAACCGGCCAAAGAATGTCTTCATCCAGCCTTTCTAACCGTTCTAGTGTGTTTTGTTTCTCGAATTTCTAATAGATACCAATCCCAGATGGCTAAATGACAACTCATCTGGTTAGCAGATGACGTGACAATGTCTGGCTGACTTGACTCAAACATGATGTTAGCCAATAACAAATTCAGAATAACATTGACACTAAGTGACATCCATTCGCCTGCCTGCCTGCCTGCCTGCCTGCCTACCTGCCTGCATGCCTGCCTGCCTGCCTGCCTGCCTGCCTGCCTGCCTGCCTGCCTGCCTGCCTGCCTGCCTGCCTCTGCCTGCCTGACCCTTGGATCTTGTTTTGGAACCGAATTTGACCTCACCTGCCTATCGATTTGTTTTGACTGAGCGCTTGTGAATACGCTGGTTCCTGCGAGTTTCCTGTTTGTGCGCTGCAGAAATCTCGAAATTACGATAACAAAGCAAGCTTTCAAACAAATCGTCATCTTTTACCATTTTATAAAGAATATCGATCAATTCTCCTTAAGACGTCAATACAACTAAACCATTCTAATAGGCGGCCTAAACATGAGCACTGCAGGACTCACAGAACACACACACACACCAACACTCCTACACACACACACACACACCTACACACACACACACACACACACCTACACACACACACACACACACACACACACACACACACACACACACACACACACACACACACACACACACACCTACACACACACACACACACACACACACACACACAATGCGTTGGAAGCAGACCTCTGGAACATCGGGTTTTAACGGCGTCATAGCACCAAGGGCGCTGTACATGGGTTAAAATCAATGAGATATGCAACTTCAAACAGATAGGTCTTGAGCTGTGATTTCAGTGTCTCCAGAGACGGCGCATACCGAGGCAAATAATCAATTCTGCTTCGTCGGTAGTAAACGGGTAAGAGTTTCAACTACAACAAGTACGAACACGTGTATTGCCGGCAGCCCGGCATAATGCAGAGACTGTAACAAGGGGCCTCGTACATATGCGGCCCGTAGTCTGAGTTTTTTTTATTTAAGTAACAAAGTATGAGTTTTTAAACCGGACGCCATCATCTTTCTCATGAGTGCTCCCTAAACTTCAATAAACAGCAACAAGTCTGGGTAAAGCTTGGCTGCGACGAACTGGACTGATTGGAAATGAATAATCTGTTGAAGAGCAACCGAGGCGAAGAGTCAGTAGAGGATTTTATATCAAGGCTTTGGCAACAGTGTCTGGCGAACTGCAACAGGAACACACATGTATGTTACAGGCAGCTGGATTACCGCCAAGTCATTCCGGTAACTGGTTCAAACGTGAGCGAGTGCGGTGCATGCACACCATTTAAGCTTTCAGGGTGCGAGTCTGTTGTGGGGTACGATTGTCGACTACGATACTGAAATTCTTCGGGTTCGGGGATGTAAAGAGCGGACCTGGTCACACAGAAATGTCAGCATTTGAACTGATTTAACCAAACCTTCATCTAAGCCTAGATTTCTATGCAGGTCTTTATGGTGTTTACCAAGTTATGCCCGCGAAGTGTTCAACTGCACTGAGAAAGATAATTGATGCATAGCTTCATGGCAACATTCGAGGTCACAGGAAGGAACGGTCAGAGGCGCGTTTACAGAAAACGGGGCCCTAGGCGCAAACATTTTGGGGGCCCTTCTGAACTTGTAGACTGAGAGTTTGAGACTCCATGGTGGTGTTTAGCCTGTCATCTATCTATGTATCAGATTTATTTAACGTTCATTCAAAAATCTACACAGAGGCGCTCTCGACCCAGGCCCGATCAATGAGAAATGTCTTAAGAAGACCATAAAAAGAACCAGAGAGATCCATAGGAGGGTAGCGAATCTCAAGAGGGAGATCGTTCCAGACGGCAGCTCCAACCACCGAGAGTGCCCTGCGCTGTGATATATGGCAGTACGAGCGTAAGGAACAACATGTGCTGCTATGCAAAAACCCACGAAGTTGAACTTGAAGCCGTTTTTGCGAGTTTTATTGACACTATCACTGTATTTATGATTAGTTATAGAAGCTATTTTAAAGGATTGTGAAGTTATTTGATTTAATGCTTTTAGTAAAAACAACTGACATCTGGTGTTGAATCATCAATCATCGTGAAATACGTGGCCATTTTTACTTCTTGAATAAATTGAGCTCTTAAATTGTCTCCATTATTTTGATAAATTCATCACAAATTGTATTGGATAATTCTATAATCGGAAAAAATATTTTCCATCGTTTGGGGGCCCTCCGAGATTTGGGGGCCCTAGGCGCGCGCCTAGTGCGCCTACGTGTACACGCGCCTCTGGGAACGGCAACATTTGTCATGCAAGATCTTATCTAATGCACACGACCACGCCAGCCTTTGCCTTGCGGATGTAACTGAGGAGGAGGATGTAGCTTTGAGGATGCGATAACTGCTTATTGGCGGCCGAACGATGGCTACTGTCGTCTGATATTGATCAGACGCTAAGCTATAGGCTGGACCGCTGTAGTAATCCAATATCCAGATGTTCATGAGTAATCCCATTACTACTGTCGTTGCCGTTTTGGGCCGATGCCACACCCAAGGATGGGTGGTGGCAACTGGGGCATGAGTTGTTCCTCAGGCTATGACTGTGAACTATACCATCAGGCAGCTGAATTGCCCTTTGGCTAGACAGTGAGCCAGCCGCTGGACTTGCCTGCCTGTTCAGAGGGAAACTGAAAATTAACGGTAATTAAATATTCCCTATTATCGCTACTACTTATGCACGTGCGGTGAAACAAGCACTTCTGGGCAGAAGGTTGCAAATATCATACCAACCAATCACATCTGAAATAGACTTCTTCGGCCGCATAATTTCACCTACCTTTCTTAAATCAGGTCGCGCGTGCGTAAAAGGTATCGCTTTTTAGTTGCACAAATCGAAGTTTACTTGTGAATATTGCAAAAAAGTTTGTTGCTAATTTTACGTTGAGGCATATTCGTCAATTTAAACTGTACCCTGTCAGATAACGACTAACCTCTCACGAAACTTCATCTCCTATGTTACTTCGTAGTGGATCCGTTCACGACCTGGACGTTAGCGGAAACCCTGGGACTAAATTCACGCCCTTCAAGCTATTCGCCAAAGCATGTCGCCTGAATAAATTTAATCTTTGCATCGTGAGGGTCGTTTAGGGCTTAGGGTATGGATCAGTGTAGCCTATGTATTTTGTGCGACTAAACAGCTATCAGTGCCGTCTTAAGGCATGGGCACGCTGGGCAGTCGCCAGGGTCCCCACGATCCTATTGGGTCCCAAATTAAAAAGACCAAAACTGGCTTTCAACCCAATTATAAATTAATTCTCTGCCGAGAAATTTCGCAAACGTCTGTGTTGATTAATAATAAATAATTCATACGGTGGCACTGACAGCTATACCTGTAACGCATGCGTAACCTGATTTAAGAAAACTAGGTCAAATTAGGCGCCCAAAGAGGTCTACTTCACATGTGATTGGTTGGTATGATATTTGCCACCTTCTGCCCAGAAGTGCTGGTGCGGTGAACGGCGACCTCTTGTTCGAGTTCTCTGCCCTTGGATGGGTCCAAACGTCCAATGGCGACACACCTCTAGATGCTGGCCTTTCTCCTTCAGTTTGTTGCATCCATTCACCATCATCCGGCCTATGTATAGGCCTATATAGGCTATACAAATCAAAACCCGCATTCGGGCACATTGTCAAAATAAATTGGGACGAACGATAAAACTAATAGGCCTATTATAATTTAAACCCTGAACAATAATATATTAGAACGCGTCTGGCTTGTATCAGGCGTCAGGAGCGTAACTTTGGTCAAAAAGTGGGGGTACCAGTTTCTTACATGCACGAAGCAAGGCTAAGACTGCGATCTCTGGGAGGGTACAATAATAAAATATTGATTGGAATTGTTCAAAAGTGGGGGTACCCTCGTACCCCCACAAATTACGCCTAGGGCCTATGCCAGGCGTGTCCAAATGAAATGTCAACAGCCTACAGGGGCCTATCGCCTAATCAGTAAAAATCAACAATTGTTTATTACTATCATGCATAATGTAACTCCGGCAGGAAAAAGACTCGAATGAGCTTATCGAGCCCCTCAAGTGTAACAAACTCCAGACTTTATATAGGGCATTATTTCCGGTTTACCCCTGCTTCTGTTAGACCCGACGCTCTGAAAACAAAGCCACATGCAGGCGCTTATAATTAATTTTACGCAAATCATGTTATCTGAAAATCGTGAACATAAGTGAATTATTAATATAAGGACTTTCGCATTTAGTACAAATTCAGAAACTAGCTTTCTGGAAGCTGATCGCAAATACGTGGAATATATAATCATGTGCCTCCGGGTAGGGGGTAGGGAGCATTTGCCCCCTGGATTTTGTACATATTTAAAAAATTAAATCTTTTGATTACTATTATTATTATTAAAACATTCCCATCACGATTTTCAATGCGAAAAACACTCAATTATTTAGGTAAAAAGTCCTTTACCATTATTTTTTTTTAAAGTTGTCATGTGTTCTGTGTTCATGAATTCTACGCAAAAAGTCATTTGGCTACCCCATACAAACATTTTGCCCCCCCCTTACAAAATGTATCTTATACAAATAGATGGGCCTACAATACAGATGTCACGTATCTTAGGAACTCTGTATTGTGAAAACTTTCTTCAGGCTTTACAGGCCTATAGGACAAGATGAGCAATAATTGTTATCATAAACCTGCCCGCATAGTGAGTGAAAGTCATCTGATTCCCGAACGCCCAGTGTCTTAGATAAGGACACGCATGCAGACAAAATGTATTTAGGCATACATGCATACAAACATACATACACACCAGCATACATACACACAGACATGATGTATTTGCATCTTTCGCCTGATCCCTGATCTGCTTGTAGATTGCTTTGGTAGTGCTTGCAACAGATCGTACATTGATAACAGTAAGCGTCTTCTGTAGACGTTTTTCATATGGGGGCGTTGTACCATTAATCCTATTGTCTTGTCGTCTTAACACGACAGGTGGTCTGCCACATGGTGCACGTTGAAAACTTTAATCTTCTAGAGTTACTTTTCTTATAAGGCATCGTTGTACTCATTATTTGTCTACAGTCTTTGCATGGAGTTAGCAAGGGCATAACTTTGCCCCACACAATGGTGGTGATCACCAATCCCTTCTTCCTCTCCTATTCCCTCTGCTCTTCCCTTCTCCCTCCCTCTCGATCCCTCCTTCCTCCCCTTTCACTATATACGATTTTAGTACGTATTTTGTCCACCACTTGAATCCCTGAAAGTGAACAATAGGCCTAATATATTAGAACGCGTCTCCTTGGCTTGTACCAGACGTCAGAGGCGTAACTTTGGTCGAAAAAGTGGGGGTACCAATTTCTTACATTCTGTTTCACAACTATTAATATGTTGACAACACTGAGGTCAGGATGTATGCATTTTTGAATTTTCGCAACAAAGGAATTGATTTTGATTCGAGGCTGCAAAACTGCTAGCGTTGAAATCAGCCGCTTTCAAATTTCGCTGACATCAGTTTGCAAAATACGAATAAAATATTCAACTCCACGTGGATCAAAGTCTAACCCCACCCCCAGTCTTTTTTTGCTATAATTCTCACACTGGGAATAAGTGCCGGAGTATATGATTCTCGTTCTCTGCTACTGCCTGAAAGAGGCACGCATCAGCAGTTTCGGCCAACTGGTTGACCGTAAGATCGGGGGTGGGGTACTGCTATAGTTTCCCCTCGTTTCATTCGATTTATTAAGCGCTCCATTTCACGAATTCACATTAATATTAATTTTCACAGTCATCGCCCTGTTCTCTGTCAGCATGCCTACATGGAACGGCGTTCATATTCCCATACTGGACCCTTATAGAGCCCTTATGGGTTCCATCTAATGCCCATTGAAATGATGCCACGGTCGGTACAATATGCGGTAAAATGCATTATATTGTTAGGTAATTTGGTATGTATATTTTTTTATTCCGTATATTTTTATAGCGCCTCTCGAAGTCAACTACTACTCAGAGGCGCTCCCGACTACAGCATTTGATACTGTGCCGGAATTTTCACGCCAAGCGCCACGAGCAATTGCGAGTGAAGGACTTGCCCAAGGTCCGTACGCAGCGGCTAGAGTGGGATTCGAACCTGCAACCCTCCGGTCACAAGGCGCCGAACTTACCACTGAGCCACCACGCCCCACGTCACCTGGACATACCTGATTACCTAAGATGTCGATGGCAAGTCGCTAAATCAGTCGATAAGTCTAAGCGAGTTAGTCAGTCGATAAGCATGCGACTTAGTCGACTGAGTCGATAAGTCAGTCGCTAACTCCTTAGCGACTGACTCCGGGTACTAGTGGTGGTTATGGTAGTGGTAGTGCTGGTGGTGGTGATGGTGGAAGTGGTGGTGGTGGTTGTGGTGATGGCGGCGGCGCCAGTGGTGATGACGGTAAAGATGAAGGCGACCACGGAAACAGTGACGGTAATTATGACGATGACGGCGATAAATAACCCCACACAGGTGCCGGTAATAATAATATTGTCCAGAAAAACGTTTATCATCAGGATGCTTTATGAAGCTGCTTAGTTTACGCTATGGGTAAACAACAATATAAATTGGGGATAATTGAGGCAGTAGCTAATATTAACATATTATTAGTATACTAATCTGTTTAAACATGTTTACGTTGCTGTACACCAAAATGCGGCTTGCAATTGGTTCCAATAAAGAATATTCTATTCTATTCTATAATGATGACGCCAATAATCTTATCTTATCTTATCTTATCTTATATGATTATTTATAAAGCGCCTCTCACAGCATAGACTATTCAGAGGCGCTCCCAGCGTGTCAGCCCCGAGGGAAAAGAAAGGTCTTAAGGAAGCGGAGAGAAGAAGGCGAGATCCCAAGCAATATCTTGCTACGGAGAGAGGGGGGCAGGTCATTCCAAAGGGAAGGGCCAAGGATGGCAAAAGCACGATGCTGAGCCATCGAAGTCCTTGCGCGAGGGACAAGCAGATCAAGGCGGTCAGCAGACCGAAGAGGGCGGGAAGACAGAGCAGATAGAGGTTTGCGCATTAGGTCACAGAGGTATTTAGGAGCTTTTCCCAGTTGAGTCCTAGAGACCAGGAGAAGAACCTTGTATTGGATGCGGGAAGCAACAGGAAGCCAGTGAAGTACATCAGTCGTAAAGGTAGTTATGTGAGAGAAGCGAGGAAAACGGGCAATGAGCCTGGCAGCCGCATTCAGAACAGACTGCAGAGATGAAAGGCGCGCTTTAGGGAGCCCAGCAAACAATGAATTGCAATAGTCGATGCGGCAGCAAATGAAGGCATGAACCATAGTAGTAAACACTGAAGGAGAAACTGATCTTCTTACAGCCCTTAAACGCCTCAGATGATAGAAACAGGAACGTGTCAGGTGAGAGAGGTGTTCAGAAAACGAGAGGGTACTATCAAGGGTGACACCCAAATCCCGAACACTGGATGAAAATGAAAAAGCAGGCTTAGCAGGGTATATTGACGACAGAAGTGGGATATCAAGTTTAGAAAGTTGCTGTTTGTGCCAAACCAGATCAGTTGGGTCTTAGAAGAGTTAAGGTTAAGTCGATTTGATGACATCCAAGAGTGGAGATCATGGGACAGGGAATCAATGGATCAACAAGGGAGATCTGCTGAGAGGATGGGCCTTGGACAAAGATCTGAACGTCATCTGCATAAAGGTGACCAGAGGTAAAGTGTTTAGTAAATATAGAAGGAATGTCAGCTGTGTAGAGTAAGTACAGAATGGGGCCAAGGACAGAACCCTGTGGGACACCATACTCAACTCTAACCCAGGCAGTTCTGGAGTCACCAAGGACAATCCTCTGAGTACGGTCAGAGAGGTAAGATTTGAACCAAAGAAGAGGGACACCACTGAGACCACAAGATAGTTCAAGACGTCGAAGTAGGATTTCATGGTCAACCATGTCGAAGGCCGAGGAAACATCAAAGAGCGCTAGAAGCGTCAAATGAGACCTGTCAAATGAGACCTGTCAATGGCAGTATAAATGTCCGAGAGAAGGGACAGGAGGGCAGTTTCCGTAGAATGGTGACCTCTAAACCCTGATTGACTAGAAGGGAGGAGTCCAGACTGTTCAAGAAAAGGCAGAAGTTGAAGCGAGACAAGTCTCTCAAGAGTTTTAGAGAGAAAAGAAAGGTTAGAAATAGGACGATAGTTAGAACATACTTGTGAGTCAAGATTAGGTTTTTTGAGGGTAGGGAAGACAATAGCTTGCTTCTGAGATGGAGGGAGATGGCCCTCTGCTAGAGACCTATTGAACAAATATATCAAAAATGGGACAACATCATCCAAAACATTAGTAAGAATAATAATAACGTATGACTATTCTAAACAAACTGCTCGCGAGTAATAACAGGCCTACAGTACAAACCACCGACATAAGAGAAGCGGATCCTGTGTCTTTTATCCAACCACGGGCTTGGGGACGTTTCGTCTCCGGACGATTCGTCACGGACGATTCGTCCTGGGACGATTCGTCACGAGAACGTTTCGTCTCGGGTCGATTCGTCACGGACTGTTCGTCACGAGGGTTGCGTAAATGGACCGTCTTTAAAAGAGGTCTATGTAAAGAAGTACCGTAATGTGATTGCGAGTGTTAGGCGTGCGGTTCAGGGCTATAGCCTATAACAGAACAGATGTTCTTACATATCTTCGTGCATATAGTCTGCAGTATATAAAAAAAAGCTAGAAGTAATTGGTGACAAGCCAGTTTTATGGATTTTAGTTAGGTAATAACATGCAGGAAAACATACTAAAACCTGCAAGGTGTACCTTGCTGGCGAAATAAGATATAGCACAAAATAGCCAAAAAATAGCCCACTTGTGAAAATGACACATTTAAGGCTGTATCTCTGTGTAAAGTTGGCATATTTGCATGGTCTTGGTGTCTATTTCTATATTTTTAGGGTCAGGTAACCGAATGGTAATGGAATTATGGTGCTGGACCTCATGGCTTACAAAATCGACATGGTATGAACATAATAAAATGGAATGAGCCCAAAGCCTACTTAACATATTGCCATAAAAAGCGCTTTGTCACAAATTAGTTCTAGGTTTTGAATTTTCGGCTTTAATTCTGGCAGACTAATAGCCCATTTCTCTCACAACTAGTAGAACTTTTAAGTACTGGAACTTGTACTGACGATGACACTATCGTTTTATTCGGCTTTAGTCTGTTTTCTCGTTTTTGTATGTACCTGTGTCTTTTTTAGACAATCGATCTTTTGTTAGATTTGTTGAGTTTTAACATTTAGTGTGTTTTCTCGTTTTAGTATGTAGCCTACCTAGAACTAAACTGTTAAGATTTGTTACCATGACAATCTATCGTTTTAGTCTTTTTTAGTCTGGAATGACCATGACAATCGAACGTTTTAGTCTGTAGTTGACAATCAATGTTTTAGTCTTTTTTAGACAATCGATCTTTTGTTAGATTTTTTGAGTTTTAACATTAGATAATCGATCTTTTGTTGTTTGTCACTTTGGTAGATTTGTTGAGTTTTAACATTAGTTGAGTTTTATCCTCTGATGAATCGTCCTGGGACGAATCGTCCGCGACGAACGTCCGCATACCCCAACCACGACATTCTGCATTATTATTATCAGTGCCGGATTTAGGCATGAGCTGACAAAAGCTATGCTTATGGACTCACAATCCGCATGGGCCTAAAAATTCCGTACTGTATATATATATATATATATATATATATATATATATATATATATATATATATATATATATATATATATATATATATATATATATATATATATACTGTACAGTCTAAATCCGATACTGCTGATATAAATGGTCCTGCTGGTATCATTACCATCTTAGGCCTGTGATATATTCTGCACTCTCATGTAGGCAGCTATAAAGCAATGGAGAATAAACTTTCCGAGAACCCGGCACAGATCCGGGAAGCCAGCAAGTGAAACCAGAAAGTGATGAAGTGCCACAAACAAAAGTGATAAATAGGCTAACTTCAAATTTCGAACCAAGCAGGACTAACCAAATTCATAACTTTCATTTTCGTCATATGTGACACGGTGATCCAGAGGCGTAACTTTGACCTAAAAAGTGGGGTACCACTTTCTTCTCGACTTTCGCTTTTCCGATGGAGACCATTTTGGACATATTACCCTGTCAGTAACTGATTATGAAACGATGCTGAGCTTACCCCCATAACGACAATTTTATCGTCTATAATGTCATCTACTCGTTTTCGTTATAGACCAAATTTGTCCATTTTCCCTATCAGCAATATCGCAACACGACGTGTATAAATCAAATTCAACGACGCCTTAATGTTTTTTCTTATGTAACGAAGGGAGCTTTCTTCAGCTAGCTGACTCGGATATATTTAACCAAGGACGGTTAGTGATTATGACATTGTGAGGGGACTGAGGGGCGAGGAGTCATATCAAGGGCGACAGTTTGAGTGCGGGTCCATATACGGATTTGGAACTGACGCTTTGACCTACATCTTCACATCCCGATATAACTAAGTTGACAAACAAAGGGCGGAGAGTGAGGGTGATGTCAGATCTTTCCAAGAATAGTGTAGCCTCCGGCCGGATCTGTGGCGCCTGCAGCCTGCGGGACGGCCAAGGCAGTCAGTCTGTCGGGTGACCTGTGTGGCTGAAAGTCTGCCTGTCTGACTGCCTGTGACTCAGTTCGTCTGGCATCTCGGTTTACCTGTGCATCTAAGTACTTTCGTACTTTTGTGGTACATACTCCTCACTCTGTCTACATATACGAAGCAAGGCGAAGACTGCAATATCTGGGAATGCACAATAATAAAATATCGATTGGCATTGTTTAGAAAGTGGGGGTGCGGCACCCCAATCCAAAAAGTGGGGGTACTGGTACCTCTCGTACCCATCACAAATTACGCCTATGCGATGGTTCATCGGCAACAGGCTTGTTCTGTATTTGTGGCAGTGCCGGATTTAGACTTGGTGTGGCCCTAAGGTATATAAAGCGTGTTAATAAAATTACACCAGAAGGCTCACAGAACTTGAAAATATATCCCTAAGGAGCATATCCGTAGAAAGTACTATCTCAGTAAAGGAGGATGAATTCACAATTAGCAATGTCAAATGTCAATCAATAACCATGGGCTCAGCGCCCGTGGGTGTCTGATGCTTTCTTTACAATGTCAATCAACTCCATTCTGTTCAGTGCCAATTAAGTGGCTCAGTTCCTGAAGACTTATACTCCCCACCATTCTTCAATGTCATCTGTCCATTCCCTGTGACGTCTTCCTTCTCTTGTTTGTGCCTTCCATTATTCCAAAAATCAAAGTTTTAATTTTTCTGTCCTACTTCATTCTGCAGATATGTCCGAACAGTCTTAGCTTTCTCTGGATAACTCTTTGCCAGTCTTGTTGTCAAGACCTTAAACCTCAAGACCAAGACCTTGAACCTCAAGACCAAGACCAAGACTTTGAACCTCAAGACCAAGACCAAGACCAAGACCTTGAACCTCAAGACCAAGACCAAGACCTTGCACCTCAAGACCAAGACCAAGACCAAGACTTTGAAACTCAAGACCAAAGCCGAGAAAAATACCAAAAAATCACAAAATCATACTATTCCTTACTAAAAAAATGTAAAGTCGGACTACTCGCTATTTTAATTAAACAATGAATCTTTTATTTTATTCAAACAAAACATCTCCAAATGCAAACTGCAGAGATTTCAAAATTCGTATTTACAAAAGTCCTTCATGTGAAATGTTATTCCAAATGCCTTTTGCATTTAAAAAAAACCAATTTGCTCAGAATTTTCTGACCAAGCCGTGACCGGTGGGCCTCATAAAAATTCTGCCATGTGAAAAATACGTTCTACAGAGCTGAATTCACTGGCACACAGAGCAGCTTTTCAAGTACCGGATGTAAATGTACTAATTGTGAGTCTGTTTTGAAATCATTCCAAGGTAAATAACCGGAAGTCAAAAGAAATGTCCAAAACAACAGTAAAGCCTCACTCACACCGTGTAAATACTAAAGCAATTGTATTAGTAATTATTGGATACATTTTTAAAATCCTTGCGTTTTGTTAAATGACTGTTCATATTGTCAAAAGTCTTGGTCCTGGTCTTGCAAAACCAAGACCAAGACCTTGAGCCTCAAGACCAAGACCAAGACCTCGAACCTCAAGACCAAGACCAAGACCAAGACTTTTGGTCTCAAGACCAAGACCAAGACTTTTAAAAACGAACTCGAGTGCACTCGAGACCAAGACCTTGGTCTCGAGGACAACAAGACTGCTTTTTGCATGAGATTTTCAGTCAAATTGATTCTTCTGTATAATTCCTCATTGCTGATCTTCTGAGTCCATCCTATTCTGAGAATCTTACGATAGCATTTTCGTTCGAATGCTAACACTCCCCTTTGTGAATCCCTTGTTAGCACCCATGTCTCGCATCCATACATCATGCTACTGAACACACACGTCTTTTTAAATCAAAACTCCGAACGAATGTGCAAAAAATACTAGCAACCCAGAGGCGCGTTTACGTATAGGCGCACTATATGCGCGCGCCTAGGGACCCCAAATCTGGGAGGGCCCCAAACAAATGAAAATATTTGTTTCAATAATAAAGAAAATAAATGTTTGAACTTTGATTCTTTTTAAATGTAACCTATTTTCTATTTTTTACAGTTCACCTTCGTCGGTTTTTGCACACGATAGGCTAAACACCACCAGAGTCTCGGACTCTCAGTCTACAAGACTTCAAAATTAAGGGTCCCTACAAATTCTTCTGCCTTGGACCCCGTTTTCTGTAAACGGGCCTCTGTAGCAACGATCAATTTATAACCCGTAAAGAAATCTTGCCCTGCTGCTTGATGATGACATCGGACAGACAGTAATAATTTATTCGAGCACCTCTAAAGGCAGCGCTACATAAATTTTCAATTACCATTACAATTCATTCGTCTAAAAAAAGCAGCTAATGAGTCCTGACACTCTTACCTTTACGATCCAGACAAGAGCGCGTTAACGGTTCACTGAGCAGTGAGCAGGCCTAGCTGGGCAGACACGAGTCCTTCCGCACGTGCTCGTTTAGGTTTGCACGCGTTTGATTCGTCAATAAGTCAATCGATCATTGTTGTGACGAATAGGTCAGGTGCATGACCAATGGACGCTACTAATCTTGCTTTCAACAGATGCGCATTAGCTCCATAGACAAGCATGACATGAAATTTATATAATAATAAATATAATTATTATTATTATTATTACTACTACTACAAGATGAGTTGTTCAATAGTAGTACACACTGGAAATGTAGAAATTAATTAGAAGAATCCACTTGCGTGCAGTAGGTGCACCCGTAATTGATGCATCGCTCTGTCTCCGCAGCACAGGTACACAGGCACACTGTGCAAACTACGGTGGCGCAAAACACCCGTAGACGCTGCGTGGGAGGAAAACTACGGAGCCCTCAAACAGCTAGGTGCTTGCGTACAGTTTTAACTGGGTTTATGTGCAAATCTCATCAAGCGGAAATGTGAGCTCCCAGGTGGCCTTACCGCGTATTGGTGGTGGGATCCACGATTGTGGTTACGCCACTGATAGCGTTGCACTCTGTATTATATTACTCAGAAACATGCATCTAGAAAATGCTCCTGTTTCATCAAAGTACGTACTTCCCCAACCAATGGACGAAAGTTCCTGTATATTAGAAGTACATTTGTAACGATCACAATGCCTCACACATCAATGCGAATCTGCGGCGCTGACAACTGATAAAGTACCCTTCATGCAGTTCCGCATTTAGGCATAGGCTAAAAAATCTACAGCTTAGGGCCTCACAATCCGCATACTGTTAAAAATCAGATTTTGGGGGCTTTTTACATTTTTTAATTTGTACTGTATATATGTGTGTATGTGCGCGCGTGTGTGTTGGTGGGTGTGGGTGCGTGTGGAGAAGGTGTGTGTAGAACCTTTTAAAACGGCTTTGTAGTAAATTCCATCTCGCTCGAGGAAATGCATTTATTTATATCTTCTCAAGCTTTGTGAGTCCTTCTGGTGTATTTTTTAAAGGGGCCTCCAAGTTTCACATAGATTAGGCCTCAACGAGTCTCGACTCGAGAACCTTCCACCGTTCTTAACTCGCCTGGTAACTGTTTTCTCTCCTTCGAATGTGCCTCAATCACTCTAAAACTCTTCCTCGTACTTAACTCTGTCTTCCAACTCACTTCTCAACCAACACCAGTCTGGTTTTATCAAGCGGCACTCAACTGAAACCCGACTCACTTCCTTCTACAATAAACCTGTTTCTGCCATGCATCTCTCATCAACGAGTCTCTTGTCTATGTGCCTCCTTTATATTTCTGCAGCCTTTGATTCCATTGATCACAACATCTTACTCCAAAGACTGCCAACCTGGTTCGGTTTTACTGACACTGCTCTCCTCTAGATTCAGTCGTATCTCTCTTCCCGCTCTTTCTCCGTTAAAACACTGGAAACCTCATCCCAGTCATGCCCTCTCACCTGTGGTGTTCCGCAAGGTTATGTTCTTGGGCCCCTTTTGTTCATCTTCTACAAAACCGAATTCATTCTTATCGGCCTGCGTGATCAACTTAAGAAAATCCCAGATCCATCTATTTCCCTCAACCTTGACCCTACATCCACCCACAAATTCACTGCAAATTCTCCTGTCCGCAACTTAGGCGTGATCTCTGACCAAAACCTTGGCTTCTCCGATCACATCTCCCATGTTTCCCGCTCTTTCTTCATTCACATTCGTGACCTTCGCACAATCCACTCTAGACTCGACTTCAAAACTGCATCCACAATCGCTACATCTATAGTCCGCGCAAAACTAGACCAATGTAATGCACATCACCCAGATAAACCGCTTCCAGCCATTCAAAATGCTCTCGCCCGTGCTGTGACTATAACCCCCAAAACCAACACATCACTCCTGTCCTGAAATCGGTCAACTCGCTTAAAATATCTGATCGAATAGAATATAGAGTCATATCACTTACCTACAATACACTTCAAACCTCCCATCCCTCCTATCTCCGACAGCTTTTCATGGTCCAACCACTTTGCTCAACCCGTTCCTCTTCCACCCTAACACTTCTACGCCCTTCCGTCAACTGAACACTAAAATTTTCATATCGCTCCATATCCATAGCTGTTACGCCTCTCTGGAACAAACTCCAACCAGTACCTCACCTCTCGCTACCCCTCCACAGGTCTTTCACTAGAAACTGAAAACATTGCTCTTCCACAAATCCTATCCCGATATCTCCTCTTCCTCTAACTCCCTCGCCGCTTCAATTCAAAACACCACCCACCTTTTCCGTCTGACTCTCTGCCTGACTAACCCCTCTGGATCTTGACCTGGAACCGATTTAAACCCCCGCCTATCGATTTTGATTTGACTACGCGCTTGTGAATAAGCTGGTCCCGCGACTTCGCTTTTTTGGGCCCTGTATAAATCTCGAGATTACGATAACGATTAAATCCGGAGCTGTTCAAAGCTTACATTCAAAACAAACCTACATTCACGATGGAAAATAAAGCAATACATTATCGAAAGAATATCTGTATCTTTATTATTTTACACGTGCCACGAATCAAATGGGGAGTTTGAACACAAAAACCAAACAACGAGGTCTCAAAAAACAATGCGTAACTTACGAGATGAGATCTGTGTTCCAAGTTTAAAAAATGTAACAACAGGACTATCCGTCACGAACATCTGTGGCCACGTCAGCTCATAGCTGCCTATTGTTTCACCTACTGTTTTGTTTCGTAATCGTAATCTCGAGATTTCTACAGCGCCCAACAAAAACAAGTCGCGCGAACCAGCTTATCCAGCTTAGTCAAAACAAAATCGATAGGTGGGTGGGGGTAAAATCGGTTCCATGTCAAGACCTAAATGGGTCAGGCAGGCAGACGACTAAGGTGGGAATTGAAGCGGCGAGAGAGGTAATGGGGAGAGAACGTTTGCCTTGATTACAGCGGTTATCGTTACTTGTTAATTATTAGCTTCTCGTCTGATACACAAGGCAGTAACCAGTATGAGAATTGTAGAAAAAAGACTGGGGGGTTGGACCTTGATTCATGTGGTTTCGGTGTGAAATGAAGACTTTACTATGGGGTCCTAAGAAAGACTAGGGGGGTTGAACCCCCAACCCCCCGACAATTCTCACCCTGGCAGTAACCAATGGCGCTTCAAAACCTGGAGGAAGGAAACATTTTGTTTCTTCGGTACGTACTTCACTTGGGCCTTGGCTAAAGTTTTCCTTTGGCTGGCCACTGTTAATTTTCATGTTTGTAAAAACCAGTTGGGAACCTACTCACTATGTAAATCCTTAGTAACTGAGCTGACAGACCTTAACAGCGTAAAGCATCCTAGAAGTAGCTTGCTATTGACGCTGTTATATAAATTGTCGTGATTACAGTTACAATTAGATTACACTATAATTCAGCCTGGGCAGCATGACCTCTTCGCCTCCGTTGATCTATAATAGACCAATTATTACTAAGTGCCAAACTGTTAGAAATTATGTAAAACCAGCAGTGCCGGATATAAGCCTATATCCGGCACTGCTATAGCTTAGGGCCAACAATCCGCAGGCGCCTAAAAAAATTAAGAATTTTGAGGGGGTTACTTTAAATTTTATGTGTATGCTATATACTTTATTATAGAAATGATCCAAGACTACAATACAATACAGTTAACCCCATAATCCCCATTGTTCCATTTGAATCCATAGACCTTTTTAAGCGGCTTGTGTAGCAAATTCCATCTCGCCTGAGTAAACGCATTCATTAGAAAATAATTTCAATTTTTTTATTTTAAATAATTGAAAGTCAAAATAATTATGTTTTCAAGTTTTGTGAGATACTCGGGTGTTATTAAAGGACTTCTAAGCTTTCTATAGCTTAAAGCCTCACCAAATCTAAATACGGCACTGGATACGACGCATGGCTCGTGAATAAACTGTTGCCCTGCGCTTAGCTTTAGAGTAGCGCATTAGAAATACAGAGTTTACGAATATGATTCCGAACCAGTTCAATTTTGGAAGGGGTTTATAACCCAATGGCATGGCTCTCAAACTCAGTTGAAGGCCATTTCCAAATTGACTTCCCGGCTGCGCTCTGTTAATCGCGCTTCGGCTATGCGCATCGATTTTTGCAGACAATTTGTTTTTTTTCACTTTGACATTTTTATGAGAGTTTGTTAGGTTTAAAAAACATATAGGTCGTAAAATATCCGCCCACATTTTGCGCTGCATACAAGAGGCTCTTTACAGTTGCGTGTCAGATGTTTAGATACGTACACACGTTGTTATTTTTAGCGCTCGTGAATCGGCTGGTGTCCTGCGCTTGGCCTTCGAGTGGCGCTTTAGAAGTTTGGAGATTACGATTACGATTACGATTACTTGCTATAACATACATGCATTGCATCCTACTAGTGACTGGTTTTGATGACTGGTTTTGAATACTGGTGCGTAATGCGAATTTGATATATATATATATATATATATATATATATATATATATATATATATATATATATATATATGCTACATATATACATATATATATATGCTACATACAGTATTGGGTAAACTCACACAAGAAATTAGTTAAATCAAAACTCAACTCATGCACCTCAAAATGAGTTTAAACTCAAACTCAACTCATCCTAAGTGAAATGAGTTAACTCAAACTCAGTTGTTAAATGAGTTAACTCATAAACTCACAGGTTTCATACTCGCACGTTCTAATCGATCAACAATTTTTCCATCACGCCTACTTGTAACAGAAAAATATTTTCCATCAAGAATACACGGTACTTCAGCCATGTTGTTCTTAACTGTTCACAATATACAAAATATGCAGTGCTTAAATACTGTCCGCTAGCAGTGTTTACGACCCTCCCTGCCGTCACCACTCACCAGTATGGAAAGCCGACGATATAAAAAGGCTTGTTTCAACAACATATGTGCCAAGTGCCGAAGAGTGAGTTGAGTTTAAAATAATTGACAGTTACAACTCAAACTCACAGAAAATATGAGTTAACTCAAACTCATAACTCACACTCTTTAAGGTGAGTTAACTCAAACTCATAAATCACAGCAAGTGAGTTAACTCGTGAGTTTAAACTCATATGAGTTAACTCATACCCAACACTGGCTACATATATATAATTATGCTACATTACGATATATTACATGACATTGCGTTACACAACATTACATTACAAGCCACTCCCCAGCCAGCATGCCACCGAACATTAGATGAGGATCCGTATATGGGTTCTGCACGGGGCCCATGTGGAAATATCGTTCCTATATCAGCATACCTACTGTAAGTGGGCATGCCGGCAGAGAAAGTCCGCAAGGAAAGCATAATATGAAACCATTTGTTCTCAGAATATTAACCCCAATAAAAACCTCAATAATGGATGGACTATATCCATAAGAGAATTACCCTGAAAAAGTATTAGTAGTCTATCTAAGTCAAGGAGGATGAATTCGTGATTACATTATCAAGATTGAACAAGATGAAAGCTATCAAAACTCCGAACGGGTGTGTAAGAAATAGTAGCAATCATGGGCTGCGATCCCGGGGGGTCGAGGGGAACAAGATCCCCCACCTTTAAGAGTGGGGGACACGCCATACATCGGACCCCCAAACTTTGAAGAAACGCCTAAAAGGTCATCAAATTCGCGAAAAAAATTTGTACCTTTTTTGACCAGATCAGTTCAAAACTCTTTTTGACCAGATCAGTTCAGAAATGCCCCCCACCTGTCAAACAAGATCGCCGCCAGTGGTAGCAATAAGAAGAAGATCAGTCCCTTAAGCTAGCCCTGAGGCAGCCATGGGTATGACGTGTTAGCGACTTCATTTTCTTGGCCTCGGCATGTGAGGGCGGGTGGCCAGTCCTCTCCCTCGCCTTCTCATCTTCCCACCCGGCAGTTTACGGTCAGTGTACTCATCATAGCTCAGTTGGGTAGGGGGTGCAGATGGAACAGAAATCTCGCACCAAATTTCTGCCTGGCGGGGATTTGAACCCCCGACCTCTCGATTGACAGTCCAACGCGTTAACCACTACACTATCGATTATATTAACCGTTGCTCAGCTAGGCCTACTGACATTGTTCACACAATAGCAATTTATTCGAGCGCCTCTTGAAGTGGCGCTATATAAATTTGCAATTGCCGCTACCATTTATTCGTCTAAAAAAGCAAATCATAAGTCGTGTAAAGACACACTTACCTTTGCGATCCAGACACTAGACCGGTATCGGTTTACTAGGCGGACAGACACGAGTCCTTCTGCATTTGTTCCTGTACGTGGGTTCGCACGTGTTTGATTCGGAAGTAAGTCAATCGATCGTTGTTGGGAGAATTAGGTCAGATGCATTATCAATGTACGATACTAATGTTGCCTTTAACAGAAGCGCATTCGATCCATACATGTCGCGTGAAATTTTTATAGTAATAATCATAGTAATTATTATTAATAATATTATTATTATTATTCATACTACAAGATGATTTGTTCAATGACAGTACACATTGAAGAGCAGAACTAAATTAGAAGAATCCACTTGCGTGCAATAGGTGCACCCGTAATTGATGCTTCGCTGTCTCCGCAGCACAGGTACGCAGGTAAACTGTGCAAGCTACGGTGGCGCAAAACGCCCGTAGACGCTGCGTGGAAGGAAAACTACGGAGCCCTGAAACAGCGCAACCTATGTGTTTTGCGTACAATTTTAACTAGGTTCATGTGCAAATCTCATCAAGCGGAAATTTGAGCTAACAAATGGTCCGTACACCTTTCGGTGTATCGGTGGTGGGACCCAGAACTGTGGTTAAACCACTGATAGTGGTACACTATAATAGGCTGCGTCTCATGCGCCTTAGTGTGAGAGAACGTTCCGATCGCGGTTCGCCTCCCGATGGTGACTTTTAAAGAGATTAAAATCTCGCTCAAGCACGGTCCCTACACGGGAACCTTAAGTGGCGTGGCGCCCATTCAAACGGGCACGGTGGTAAGGGATCTCACCCGATTAATTCATTGAAAATGAGCCGGGTCGATGCCATACGGTCGCTATATGAAAAACGTGACGGCCCCCTATATTAACATTTGCGCTTATATTACTTATAAACCAAAAATTTAAAAATGCTCCTTTCATGAAATTACTTCCCCATTCAATGTACGGAAGTCCCAGTATATTATAAATACATTTGCAACGCTCACAGTGCCTCACACATCAGTGTGAATCTGTGGCGCTGGAAACTGATAAATTGCGCTTCAAGAGAAACAGAAAAAATATGCGGGATATACTCCTCTTCTTAATCCTCCTCCTCCTCCTCCTCCTCCTCCTCCTCCTCCTCCTCCTCCTCCTCCTCATCCTCTTCGTCATCATCATCATCATCGTCGTCATAATCATCATCGTCATCATGACCATAGTCGTCGTCGTCATTCTGACACCAGCCATTCAACGGCGATTGCGGGCATAAATGATCTCTATTCTTTTTCGGTCACATGTCACATTTAATGATTTTCTTTTGTTTAGTCCGATAGTTTTGCTTTGTCTTCGTTATGCTCTTCAGTCGACTAAAGCCCTCAACTTCGCTTAAATCTCTGCACAGGATTAAGGGGAAACCAACATAACGGTAGGAAACCGATAGAGCCAGTTATGATAAAACATCAACAAATATGCATCGCCCATTTATTCATCCATCCATCCACCCACCCATTAATCCATCCATCCATTCATCCATCCATCCATCTAACCATCAATCCATCCACCCAACCTTCTATCCATTTATCAATCCATACATCCATCCAACCGTCGATCTATTCAACCACCCATCTATCCATCCATCTATCCACCCACCCACCATATCATATCATCATCAACATCAGCATATCATCGTCATCATCGTCATCATCATCATCATCATCATCATCATCATCATCATCATCATCATCATCGTCGTCGTCATCATCATCATCATCATCATCATCATCATCATCATCATCATCATCATCATCATCATAGCCTAATCGTTCTAACGTAACCATAGCAAGGAGAAACTGCTCAGCCTTTGACATAGCGTTGTAACGACAGAAAACTCGCTAGTGGGCGCACCATTACTGTCGCGAACTCGCGCGCTGAACAGTGAGCAATATACATTGAACAATGAGTCCACGTGTAAATGTAATGTACTGTAAATATACGCAATTTTCTATAGCGACCGTATATGGCCTCGACCCTGCTCACGTGAGTTCTGTCTCATCATGCTGTGGGCGATTTGGTATACCTGGCTCTGTAAATGTATGTGAATATAAATGCAAATTTCATGAATTTCTCAGCAACACACAAATTTTATTAAATGGAGACCTGCTCATTCGCCATTGCTGTGTGTGTATCAAATCAAGTCCACAAGATCCAGCCAGGTGTGCAGATATGATCAGTACTGATAGGCGTAGGCTGTTATCTACAGCGAATATAAATCATTCCCCGACACAACTTTTGTGTGGTTTGGCTCTGAGAAATTTCGACTACAAAATTATTATTATTATTATTATTATTATTATTACTATTATTATTATTATTATTATTATTATTATTATCATCATCATTATTATTATTTTGCCCTGAGGTACTTCGTTCCCTCAGGGTAGAGCCCTGCGTCGGCCGCGCCGCGCCGCCGCCGCCGACATTTCGTGGACGCCGCCGCCGCCGATTTTTGTTTGTCGGCGCGTCGCCGCCGCCGACAATCTGTCGGCGCGCCGCCGATGCCAGTTTGATATGCTTAATTGTTATTGTTGCATTTTTCATGTTTTGCATGATATTGCAAAGATAAGCAAACTATTCTCAGAAATGGCACTTTGATTTGTAGGAACTCGTGTGTTAATGAAGAAGATAAAGAGTTAACATAGCTGATTACAATGTTTGTGGTCTTTATCTTGATACCAAGAATGGATTGTCTTCCTGACTAAATACGTTTTCCTTATACTTTGATGATCTTATCTTTGTGCCATGATACACCCAGTCATTTAAAGCGATATCTTGTTACAAGTAACCATTGTTTTGATACACCTGTTCCTGTTGCTATTTCCTTAATACCTTGACAACAAAAGCAATATGCAAGGCATGTCTTTGTATGTGTACTACAGTACTACAGTATTCCCTCATTCGTTACCTCCATGTTGAATAGCTTCTATAACTTATTGATTGCTGTCTTTGATGTATGTTGTCTTATTACAATGGTGTAAATTGTTGGCTTAATGTTGTAAGATTAGAGGAGTTTATGAGTTCTATTAATATCAAGATATGCCATTTAAGTAATGATCCCGCAGAAGGGAAGGAATAATTGATTAATACTTTTGGCTGGATTCTATTCAGGTAAACAGCATCAGTTGATACAGGTTTTCACTTAGTACGTATAGTATCAAGAATGGTCTTTTCAGTTTAGTCTGGTACAAACAATGGTCTATATGTTGAAACTTTAAATGGCGAGGCACCAATTCAAACGGGCAGCAGACCACCTGGTAAATTCATTGAAAAATTAACAGGAGTGAGGTCACTCGGCCAGTGTATAACCATAGGAAAACGTATATATTTACATTTCACTCCATGGCTTCAGCAGCCTCTCTTACTGGTAGGATGCTGTTATCCAGCATCTGCCATGTGACTTGGTGTGTAGGCCTACACTGTATCAGTTCACATGCAAGTGTATTCATGCAATATGCAAATGCATGTTGCTTCATCTGATTACAATTTGCCAATACCTATACAGATGTGCAGTGTAATTAAGGATGTTCATATTTGTAAAGCAAATGTCTTCTCTTTCAGTCCCTTTATATGTAGTTGAGCTTCAGTGTGATGGAGTGGCTTTAGAGACCTTGGCAATTTGACTGGTCACAGGACCAACGGCTGTTCAACTCTCATGGTGACTCACATTGGCGTCCGGAGGAGGGGAAGGGGGATTTGCCCCTGGATTTGTGAATAGATTTTCCATGCAAAAGCGTCATTTTGCCCCCTGGAATAATTTTGCCCCTTAGAAAAATGTTGCCCCCCTCCTGAAAAATTCTTGCGGATGCCCATGGTGACTCATGTTTCTGACTAGGGCACGCCGCGCCGACGCCGACGCCGACATTTTGCGGGCGCCGCCGCCGCCGATTTTTGTTCGTCGGCGCGCCGCCGCCGCCGACCAAAAATGACCGGCGCGCCGCCCCGACACTATGACGACGGCGCAGGGCTCTACCTCAGGGTCTTAGAGATTAAATTAGTTGTTTTTTCCGGAACGGTTAACCCTCGTCCAAGTCCTGCTGGGCTGATACCATTGAGCAGCTAAAAGCCACCGCTTTATTATTATTATTATTATTATTATTTTTATTTTTTTTATTTTATTTTATTATTATTATTATTATAAAAAATTGTCCCGAGGTAGTAAAGATCCCTCGGGCTGTAAAAGAAGATTAAAAACAGTTTATTGGTTCTCGTCTCCGACTTCGTGCCATTAAATTATTATTATTATTATTTTTATTATTATTACTAGGCCTATTATTGATGAACATGATTACGATGATGACGAATGAATGAATGAATGATAAGAGATTAACCTTCCGGGTGTTAAAATATTAATCAAATGCAACCTGACGCTTTTATGTAGGCTTATATGACTCCACACTTTGTATAATCTATATTTAGGATAATAATAATAATAATAATAATAATAATAATAATAATAATAATAATAATAATAATAATAATAATAATAATAATAATAATAATAATAATAATAATAATAATAATAATAATAATAATAATAATAATAATAATAATTGAAACCCTTGGTCCGATCAACAACGAAGGCTTAGCTTTCCTTTCGGACCTGGGACAAAAGCTCTGTTCCGTCACCGGAAACCCACGGGAAACTACGTTTCTTTTCCAACGCCTCTCTCTAACAATACAACGTTTTAATGCGATAGCGTTCAGAGGCACTTTCCCCAGCCAGGAGTTAGAATAGGGCCATTCCGGACTTTTTATATGTTACATTAATTAATATTGAAGTCCCTTTAAAAAAAAATAATAATAATAATAACAATAACAATAACAATAACAATAACAATAATAATAATAATAATAATAATAATAATAATAATAATAATAATAATAATAATAATAATAATAACAATAACAATAACAATAACAATAACAATAACAATAACAATAACAATAACAATAACAATAATAATAATAATAATAATAATAATAATAATAATAATAATAATAATAATAATAATAATAATAATAATTGAGCGCCTCTGAATGGTCTATACCGCGAGAGGCGCTGTGTAAACGCCCGTAAACAATACATTAAAATACAGTTTAAGCTAGCCATTCTCGAGCAGTGCTGCTGACTGATCTGGTCTTCAAGATTTTGACACCTCAAAATGAACTAATTAATCTTATCTACTGACTTCTATAACGCCGTTATCAAAATTGCCAAAGGCATTATGACAGTCGATGGGCGCTTTGGATAAAATCTTAATGGCCAGGAGAGCATTAGATCGCGGTTCGATACCCGTATAACCCCCTTCCCTCTAATGCGGCGCCTTGCATGGCCGCCAAAACGTGTGATTAAGTATATAAGATGTCTATGTACTCAATATTACATGACAAGTCGCTCAATATTCGAGCTCATTGTGACGTATTTATATGACGTCAATATGACGCAATATAAACTTACTGTGACGTCATCTTGAAATAGTTAAATTGCGCATTGTCTCAGTGTAAGCTGCCAAAGAGTCGAGCGAGTCGTGCAGGAATTTGATGCAATTTTTAATTATAATTATAATTAAGGCTATACGATTTGTTTCGAATTTATTCGACGACGGATGACTTAATTTCGAACGTTTTTACTCCGATGACTATCGAGACTGTTAGCGAAACTATATGCGACGAAAAGTTCGTTCACAGTCAGTTTTGATTGTTCATCAGAGTTCTTGAAAATTTTGGATTGAAAATTTCTGATAGGTGAGCGTTTGTTCTGCTGGAACCAAATGATATAAGGAGAAGGAGAAGAGGGTCCTCGAAGGCAACTCGAACAATTTTACCATGAATTTAAACTGGAAAAAGTTAATCATAGCTTCAATCTTTAGGTTACTAAGTTTTCGCTACATAGTTAGATCATGAATTAAGCCTATGCTTATGGTAGTATTGTTTAGAAGTCTGACAGGCTTACATGTAAAGTTATGTAAAAATCGGGTAAGGCAAGGTGAGATAGAACATGTAGAGGTGAGGATATCGAGTCTAGACAGTAAACTCCAAACTTCTAAAGCGCCACTCGAAAGTCATTCGCGAGATATGTCATGTCAAGATGCAGAACGACCAATTAAGGTCGGGGTCAGCTAGTTTTAATATTTGAATGGCGCTATAGAAATTTACTTAATGAAAGAATGAATGGAAGTGTAACCATAAACTCTACAACCTTGAATCTCTGGATCCCTCAGAGTCATTTGGTCTTTTCTTGTAGGTCTAGATTTCAACGCAGACACTATCTCTGTGGATTTGGAAGGCTATTCTTCAACAGTCTTCCATCAAACACGCCTACTGTTCCGACACAGAAAGGTTGTGAAACGTTCTCAATCGCACCTCAGTCGCACGGTTTTAGGTCTGTTCGTTATTCACTTTTAGTCCACTTGTATCATTATTTAGAGGCGCTAAATGAGACAGTCAGACCTTGTGATACCTACTTCAAGAAATTCAGACTCTAAATCAGAATGCAGAATCGAAAGCCCCTTTTTCGCCTGAAAAGGCATACGCCTCATGTAGCTACTCATGATATTAAGGGTGCTTTGGACGGCTGTCGCATCAGCTGACTGATATCTCTGTAGAGACACAGCAAGAAGGTAGGACATGATTACGTAGTCAGTCAAGAAGTGCTTGTATATATGTATGTACTTATGCATGTATGTGTGTATGTTTGATTGTATCAAGCCACTTAATACAGTGCCTTTTAAGTCAGCTACTTCACAAAGGCGCTGCACACAAGACTATCTTTCCTGCTTGGTGGGGCTTTACGAGTCGGAGCGAACGAAACAGGTTTGAGGCTATTGTGCGTCGCCTCATCCGCTACCATTACCTTCCGGATGATACGCCTACTTCTGAGCAGCTATGTCTCAGAGCAGACTCTTCCCTCTTCTCAGCAATCTTGGTGGATGAGGGGCACATTTTGCATGACCCGCTGACCTGCTCCCGCCGATTAAGCCCTCCGTCTATCATATAAGAAGGAGGGCCCACGATCGCGTTATCCCACCTGCCGATTACTCAATTGATAAGGAAAACATATAGGCTATTATCATGATGTTATATGGGAACATATTATAATGCATATAATTATGTCTGTGTAGGCTATATAAAAATATATGAGACCTAGATTAGAACTGTTTGTGGTTGGTTTAAAAAAGAATATTATTATTATTATTATTATTTATTATTATTATTATTATTATTATTATTATTATTATTATCATTATTATTATTATTATTATCTAACTCGTCTAGATATTTAAGTGCATTTTAAGACATTTTGGATATATATATATATATATATATATATATATATATATATATATATATATATATATATATATATATATATATATATATATATATATATATATATATATATATATATATATATATATATATATATATATATATATATATATATATATATATATATAGGCCTATGTTTGCTGAACAGAGTAAAACGCAACAGCACATTTTTAAACTGAAGACTGTTCCTAGAGGAAGATCTGAATCGTGCTAAGATACAATGGGTTTGAGTTTATATATACACAGAAGCGAGGCACCTGCATTTCTCACCATGTAGGTGAGCGCAACGATCGCAGACCTTGCCGACTTAAGACTGGAACATGAAGCTTCCTAATGTATGTCAGTGCGATGCCGACCAACAGGGCTCGCCCCAGAAAAAGACTTGTATTTTTCTTTTATTTCATGTTACTATTTGTCTGTCGTAACGTGTAATAATAATAACCGTCGTTATTTTTACTGTGTTTCGACAGGTGCCTGTGGATTTTCTGGCAGCAAGTTTTCTGCGTGAGGGGCGATGGGATGGATTCTGATGCATGTTACGGTTGCACGGTGGCTCCGTGTTGTCGGGATTGTGTGTGGGGTTTGCCTGTTCGTTTTGTATTTGTATTTAGTTTTTTTGTATTTGTATTTAGTTTCTTTGTATTTGTATTTAGTTTTTCTGTATTTGTATTTAGCCTCTTTGTTTTTGTATTTAATTTTTTTTTATTTGTAATTAGTTTTTCTGTATTTGTATTTAATTTTTTGTATTTGTATTTAGTTTTTTGGCATTTGTATTTAGTTCTTTGTAGGCCTATTTGTATTTAGTTTTTCTGTATTTGTATTTAGTTTCTTTGTATTTGTATTTGTATTTAGTTTTTCTGTATTTGTATTTAGTTTCTTTGTATTTGTATTTGTATTTAGTTTTTCTGTATTTGTATTTAGTTTCTTTGTATTTGTATTTAATTTCTTTGTATTTGTATTTAGTTTTTTGTATTTGCATTTAGTTTTTTGTATTTGCATTTAGTTTTTTATATGTATTTAGTGTTTTGTATTTTTATTTAGTTTTTGTATTTGTATGTGTAAAATCCCGTAAGCCCGTAGTTTTTGTTGTTTGTTTTGTTGTTTATTTCGTTGTTTATTTTGTCGTGTTTTTTGTTTTGTTGTTTATTTTGTTGTTTATTTTTTCGTTGCCCTGGAATGAGCCGAGGGATGAGAAGGAGGAGGATAGAAGACTAGAATAGAAGGAAAAATGGTGGAGGTTTAATGGAGACAGGGCAGCCAAAGTCCCATACAAATGCTACATAGAAACGACAAAGATCGCCCGAAGGTTAAACTCTACATGCAGCATATCGGTTAGTATTAATTTATGCAAGAGCTGATATCAGATGCTGTTAGGCTGATTATTATAATTCTGTAGTCTAGTAGGCCTACACTGATAATCTGATATGGCCTTTAAGGACTCATATGAAATAATCACTCTGTCTCTGTCTGTCCGTCCGTCCGTCCGTCCGTCCGTCCGTCCGTCCGTCCGTCCGTCCCTCCCTCTCTCTCTCTCTCTCTCTCTCTCTCTCTCTCTCTCTCTCTCTCTCTCTCTCTCTCTCTCTCTCTCTCTCTCTCTCTCTCTCTCTCTCTCTCTCTCTCTCTCTCTCTCTCTCTCTCTCTCTCTCTCTCTCTCTCTCTCTCTCTCTCTCTCTCTCTCTCTCTCTCTCTCTCTCTCTCTCTCTCTCTCTCTCTCTCTCTCTCTTCTCTTCTCTCTCTCTGAAATTGCCTGTGATTCGAGTATTGAATTCTAGCACGCTAATCTAATATTATTCATTCATTCATTCATTATCTATTTACATGTCTATCTCCATCTCTGTCTATCTCCATCTCTGTCTGTCTCCATCTCTGTCTGTCTCTGTCTGTCTCTGTCTATGTCTGTCTGTCTGTCTGTCTATTTGTCTATCTGTCTGTCTGTCTGTCTGTCTGTCTGTCTGTCTGTCTGTCTGTCTGTCTGTCTGTCTGTCTGTCTGTCTGTCTGTCTGTCTGTCTGTCTGTCTGTCTGTCTGTCTCTTCCCTCTCTCTCTCTGCCTCTCTCTGTCTGTCTCTGTCTCTCTATGTATATCTTTAAATATATATATATATATATCTTTCTCTCTGTATGTAATGTATACATGTACGGCTGACACGTGTAACCGTGGTTTCGGTTGGTCGGCAGTCCGGTTATTACAGTTCGGTAAAGAAATTATGGGAGTAGGAGAACCAGGGAGGAACAGAAGATTTTCCACAGAAGGCACATGTTTTGCCAAACTAGAGCGCAGATGTTCTGCACATAATAGGTAAGTTTGCAGCATTCCAAAGAGGAATGTGTCATTCGACTAACTTCTAAACCTTTTACAGTGTTCTGCAACGAAACGAAGATGTTGAAGATATGTACCTTGAACCAACCGAGATGTGATGAATGGCTCGTCGCTGCCGACTTCATTTTCTCAATATCTTCATATATGGAAATTGCTTCAACCAAACAATGGGACAGTTTTATTCGACCTGGTCGGCCTAAAGATACAATATAATGTGCAACCGAAAACAAATAATATTCTGTTCTGGTGATTTATTCCTGAACTAGATAAGTTTTGAGATTGATTCAGTTATGGGTGATCTTTAGTGTCGTATCGTTTTTCAAACAGTCTTCAAGCAAATTAACTTTAAATGCAAGCTGCAGAGAAATCCGAATTTGTATTCAAAAGTCCTTCATGCAAACTATTATTCCAAATGCCTTTTGTATTTTATAAAAAAAAACAATTCGCTCAGAATTTTCTGACCAAGACGTGCCTGATGGGCCTCATAAAAATTCCGCCATGTGAAAAAATACGTTCTACAGGTGCTGAAGTCGCTGACACACACACAGAAGCTTTTCAAGCACTGGATGTAAATGTACAGATAGTGAGTCCTTTTGAAATCTTTCCATGGTTTATCATACCGTCTGATACAGAATAACTGTTGCTGCTGCCAATGGGTTTTCCTGACCAACAAGACTTGTATCCATCATTGGTCGTATGATGCAAGCAGGCTTGATACAGAATTCTTGAATTCTGTTAAATGACTTCATATTGACAGCCGGTCTTGGTCTTGGTCTTGCGAGACCAAGACCAAGACTCTGAACCTCAAGACCAAGACCAAGACCAAGACCTTGAACCTCAAGACCAAGACCAAGACCAAGACCTTGAACACCAAGACCAAGACCAAGACTTTTAAAAACGAACTCGAGTGCACTCGAGACCAAGACCTTGGTCTCGAGGACAACAAGACTGCAAACAGATTGAGTACAAACCAAAAGCGCTGAGTGTTTGGTTCATTTTCTACATGGTTAAAAATAGACTGAAAGCTGTGGATAAGATTTTCGTCTAATCTCAGCATCCGAAGCACTCTAAAACAGTCTAAAATGTGCAATTCTAGACACGCAGGGTTCGCATTAGGCCTAACTGTTTTAATCTCTAGACCTTTAAAACACGCCGGGTTGAGAATTGATGATGTCCTAAGCTATATAAAGGTTGGAGGCCCCTTGTTAAAAAATTACACCAGAAGGTCTCACAAAACTTGAAAACGTATATGCCTGTTAATTATTTAATATAAAGTAAGGCATTTAAAGTGAAAAATTAAAATTATTTTCAAATGAAATCATATTATGTACTCAAGCGAGATGGAATTTGCTACACAAGCCGCTTAAGAAGGTTCTACATAATATATATAGGCCTATGTACTATATAGATATATATATATACACATGTATATATACAGTACACACAAAATTACCGCCAAAAAAGAATTCTGAATGTTTTTGAGGCCCTGCGGATTGTGAGGCCCTAAGCTGCAGCTTTTTTTTAGCTCATGCCTAAATCCGACCCTGCCTCTAGATAATTATAGTCTGCGGACGAAAAGGCTGAAAACGGCCTGTATACGGCTATGCGTCCACCACATTTGGCAGTATTGCCTAGTAGTTTACAGTGTGTAGAGACATGTTATGGCTGGCAGGGCGGTTGACGTGATTTTAAGGGTGCTTTGAATAGCTGTAGAAAAATGGTCGATTCCAATTAAACAAAGCCCATGCTTAACATGTTAGAGCTTCTGAGAAAGTGGAGAAACATTCGACAAATACTTCATTTACCGTTGAACTATAGGGGAGGGAGGGGCATGTTGTCTCACGGGTAAGTTGTCTGAACAATCGTGTAGCAAAAACTGTATGTTCTTTTGTGCGCTGACATCATCAGGATATGTGTACACAACATCCAGATCATTTATAAGCAACTTTGGTTAATACAGCTATAAAGGTTAGTTACCAGGCAAAAAGTATTTTTTTCACAGCCCAAAGCATCTTCTTGCTTGTTAATGATTTCAAAGTGTTGAAAGAGTTTCTCACATATACAAATTGTTTTTAGACTGTTATTTAGCTTATAAACCCGCTATATTAGTAGGCCTGCGAAATGCGCTGGAACGTTAAAGGCACTTGCTTTGCACTGGTGATGTTAACTTCAGGAATTTGTTGCAAGGGGTATGTTGTCACAATTTGTGACAACATATCCCATGCAAATTTAATCTCCCTCAATTCTTCCAAAACCCAATTCATCCAGAAACTGGCTTTGCTCTGCTCTCTTTGCCTATCTCCACGTACTCACTCGGATCGTCTTTTTTTACGCCCTATTGAAGACTTCTCTATGATCAGGCCTGGCTCGGGAGCGCCTCTGAGTAGAGCCCTTGAAGAGGCGCTATATAAATTATATGATTGATTGATTGATTGATTGACTTGTAAAACCGGAGGATTATAACTGAGCCACGAGGCAAGGCAATGCTCAGACAGAGAGCTTCGAACGTGGTTGGAGACGTAACGAGTGTAATTTGCGTGACCTGTATAGAGAGGAACATAAAAAAGACCACGATGCCACCACTCACCGCGAGCTGGACGACCATCAGGATGAGACGGACAAGGGCAATCACGAGTGGAGTAACCCGATGGAGTCGCTCGTAGGATCGGAAGGTCGTCAAAGATCTGGTGCCAGCTTTCGGTGACTGCGAGATATCAAGCTGATCCTGGAGAAGAAATTGCAAAACGAAGGCGAACTTTTCGGATAAGGAGTGGGCTTTCCAGGAGGCAACCCATAGGCCTGAAGAGTGAACGAGCGGAGGATGAGACAGTCAGTAGGATGGTAGAACCGTAGAACGTGAGGGTCCGATCGTTGGGAGGAGGCAGAGGAGGATGACGGAGGGTCGGAACAAGCGGGCAAAGTCAGCACCAGCTCATGAGGAAGGCTGGTTGGAGGAGAGCGGTTTTGCCGTTAGTTGGCAGGGCACAATATTTTAGACTTGAACAGGATTTTGCTTAGGCTGCGAGTAGGAGAGTAGGACGAAGAGAAGACACACTGTGACCTTGAGTGGATCAAATGTAAATGCAAATGTACGCGATTTTCTATAGGCCTAGCGACCGTAGGGCCTAGGCTATATGGCCTCGACCCTGCTCATTTTTCAATGAATTGATCGGGTGAGATCCTTCACCACCGCTGCCCGTTTGAATGGGCACCACGCCATTTAAGGTCCCCGTGTTGGGACCGTGCTAGCCCGAGATTTTAAATCTCTGAAATAAGCCACTTTCGGGAAGCGAAACGCGGTCCGCATGCTCTCTAACACAGAGTCGCATATGAGACGCGCAGCCAACGCTCTTACCGATATAGCTAACTGGGCCAGATCACTTAATTGACCCTCACAGAAATTTGAAAGGTATCCTAGTACCATCTGGATTGTGAGTAGACTTTCTGTCATGTGTGAATATTTTGAGCATAATGATTCGTAGGCTGCACGAATAACTCAAGATCGTTAAAAACAACTTATTAATTTTTCGGTCGTTTAAAGGCCTATAACCCGACAACGCATGTCTAGTCTACATGTTAAGCTCTGCAACTCAAGTCTATGACGTCAATAAGGTAAAAATAATCATGGGAATCAAAAGAGAGTACAACTACAGCTGCATTCTACTCGAAGCCAGATAGGCCTACAGCGGGAGGCTGTGGTTTACGACCAAATGAATCATTCTATAACTTGCCCGGCTGATGCAGCCAAGCCAATGAAGTAGCCAACCACGTCTTTACCGTGTGTTACTGACGTGTTACTAAGGCCCGGTTGAAAGAAGCCCAAACAGTATAAGCTGTGAACTGTAGAGTTTCAATATTGTGCAGAACGATTGCCATAGATCTTAGTAACCGTGTCAAGTAGTGTAAACAACTGGCTCTAAAGTTGCTGTGTTGAAATCGCCTTGATATGGGCTAGGATTCTATTCCTTGGTGCCGGCATTAAAAGGAGCCGTATATAATGAATGTGTTATATCGGATTGTGATACTGGTGTTTTGCATTTACGGCTCTTACTGTGTTAAATATGGTTAGTACTGATCTGTTATTGCACCTGTGTTCCGACTGTGACGGACATCCGGGTTTCTTTATAGATTGGATTGGGATATCTGCTATATTTTTGATGCCAACCATTTTATATTCAACAAAATGTGATTGCCAGTTGAGAAATGCTTGTTTTTATGGCGCTGATTCTATATATGTCCATCCTATGCAAACATGTTGATTGACTTATTGGGAACATGTTCTCTATTCCCAGCCGCTAGACATCCGGTAAAACTACTAACGGCACGAAAACTTGTCCGCTAGACGGAGTCTACCCGAATCGCCGAAAGCGATTAAACTGCAAAATAAGCCCAATCGCCAAAAGCAGTTTTCTCCAAGGCGTTCGATATGTCGAAAACTAGTGCGGACCCGAATCCGGATTCGCCGAAAGTAAATGGAATGCAAAATAAGTCGAATCCCCAAAGCAGTTTCTACCAAGCGTTCGATATGCGATTTCCTACGAACAGCATTTTCAGTGATATTGTTTTTCTCCACGAAACAGTTTCGGGGATGCAGGCAGTAATACCCATTCGGCAATGTGGATTCGGCAATTCGCTACGCGCCCTGCTAAACTGACCTTTTACAGCGTGCCTTAAAGCGCTAACACACATTTAGCCAGTCTGGAACTGGGGGTCTACCTAAATCTTCAAAACTGGTAAATTGACCGAATTCCCGAAAACAGTTTTGTACCAAGCGTTCAAATCCTGCAAACTAGTATGGACTAGTCGGCCAGTATCCTAAATAGTATATTGTAAAGCTTACTTTCTCTGCAAGTTCAAAGGGCAAACTAGGATGCTATTCGACTGCTTGAAAATTTCTGTCTTCCCAACTTCTGGTCAGCCTCTCTGTTTAGCTGTGAGCATGTTTTTCATGTAAGTGATTCTGAATTTTTTTCTGTGACCTTGACAAGATCAGTAATTGCATAATCTTTATAACGGATATAATTAAAGATTTATAATATATTTGACACATTGAGAATCCAGGAACAAGTTATACGCAGCCATTTTTCTTCAAGGTTTGTGTTGTGCAGTGTTTCCAGCCAATTTTTCTTTATAGGAACTGCAGAACAGTGTTAAAGTGGAAGTCTAAATAAAGATGGACATAAGTTCTCCTGGGAACTCTCACACTCTTAAAAATTGAAATTTTATAACAGTTACTAGCACATGCATCAGTGAGTTTTTTACAACATTGTCAGGATGTGCACTACTGATATTTGACCTTATTATATAGTTAAAAGAGATGTTTGAACAGGTTTGTATAACAATATGTTTCTCCCAGTGCTCAAACTGTATGTAATCACCTTGATGAAGTAGTAAGAATCAGAGGGGAATTAAAATACAAGTTAGCAAAAGAAGATCAGTTTCCAGGAAGAACTGATTTGTGGACTTCTTTTCCTCTGTGGAGTTGATAGTAAATGGGAGCAGGATGCTTTTTTTAGTATGGTGAGAGACTGTTGAACCTTACCATCTCGTCACCTGAGAATTATCTTGGCGTATCTCCATTTTCCAAAATTCCGAGATAAACGAGGTAGAAGTTTGGACCGCATTTTGCGGAAAAATGAGAAATTCAATGCAATAAGTTCGGCATTGTCAAATTACAGTTCACACACAGACGTCATATTAAAACATCAACATTGCATAAAGATTTTGCATTTAAAAAATTTACAATTATAGTTGTTATTCTGAAATTTGTGAAAATTTTGTATAAACTGGATTTACAAATATTACAAACCATCTTTCTGAAAACAAAGACATGAAATGATTAAATTAAGCAACGACCAATTATTACAGAGTGTTTTCGTTAAAATATTCATTTACATAGTCTGGATTTTTAAAAGAAAAACTTTTAATTGTCTGGATATGCGACACTATAGTCCAGCTAAGCGCACAGGTTTATACTGCTGTATCTCCTGCGCGTCCAATCAGCGACGAGCTTTCTGTCGACATACAACAACAGAGACTGCTTCACTATGAATGGTGTATGGAGATACGATAAAATGTTTCTGAAAACAGGACATACGACAGTATAGTTTGTTGAATATCTTTAAAACGACCTATCGTATCTCCTAGCCATTGAAACTGAAGAAAGATCAAAAAAACTCTGCTACAAATCAACTCTTAACTACTTTTCGAAAAAAAGTGGAGATACGACAAGATAATTCTCAGGCGACGATCTGTTAAGACTAAACAGTGAACAGTAATAAAGTATGCTACATTGAAAAACTTAGATGCTAATATAGTTGCTTAATGTGTGGGAAAATTTTTATCTTGTCATTTGCTTTGTTGGGATGGGAATGAGGAACAAAAACAGCTGATGGGACAGGATAAGGATATAGTCAGACCGGATGGGGTGGGGATGAAGACAGGCCCACGCAGATGGGGTGGGATGACGGCAGACCCACGCGGATGGGGTGGGGATGGAGACAGTTATTGATTACTGGCTTATCTATTAATTACTACTCTCAGGTACTTCACCATAGCAGAGTTGTCTGTTTTGAATATCTGTTGTGAAAACAGACTATTCAAGATAGCTTCAGAACAATTGTGTAGGGACTTTAGATCTAAAGGTGCTTACCCTTAGTTAAGAAATATCAGCTGCACATCTGAATGTGTTTAATGATGACTCTGTATGATTGCAGAAGGTTACCATTTGACCAAACTAAGATTGTGTCAATAATATCCCATAAATCTTCTATCTCATTGAATGTGACATTTTATTGATTGGGAGTGATTGTGGATTTGAGGTTAGAGACAAAAAAGTTTGGCCGGACCCAATTTGTGGTTGTAAGCGGCATATGAAAGACCCATTTATAATGCAGAGAAAATGCTTTCCATAGGGAGATGGTCTGAACTATGAACCTGATGTTCCACAGGTCTACAAATCGCACTTTGATGTCGGAGTGTGATTCACTGTTTGTTTACAGATCAGCTAGGAAAGTTTTGCACTTGATCACTTCCATATAAAAATTTCAAGCTTATGTATTATATATCTAATCAGTTTTACTATAGAGTTATATGTACTTTACAGATTCTGTAAATGCATCACTGCTAATTGTGTGTGGCCTTTCCAAATGTTAGATTCTCGTGAAGAGCAGCTACACTGCATCCAGTCCTGTCGTGACAGTAGCAACAGACTGTGTCAACAACCGCCCAGCATCTGTGGTGACTGCCTGCCAAAGTACGAAGACAGTCAGGGGACCTGTAAACCCCTAGGTGAGTTTGCAGGCATTTATGAATTGTCGATCTGTGGTGTTTTGATCTTGTGAAGTTTAAAACTGTTTATAAAACACAAAAGTCAGATGGAAAAGTATATTTTACAACATGACATGTATAATGTGACTTTTGCCATCTGGTTGTTAGCATCTGTCTTTGAGTCTTAGCAGTATTAGTGATAATGGGAAATGAATGTGGAACTGTACTAAGCTGAACAGTACAGGTGGTGCCTATCAATTGATCACAACCTCTTCATCGAAAGACTTTCAACCTGGTTTGGGTTTACGGTAACTGTTCTCTGGGGTTAATCATATCTGTCCTGCTCTCTGATCATTTAAACGTTGGAAGCCTCGTCCAAATCTTTGTTTTTCGTTGTCAAACAGTTTGTATTAGATAAAAGCTATTAATTAATTAATTAATTAATATTACTGTCTGTGTTCTTTTAGCTATTTGAGGCATTTGTTTTAGTAGTTTTTCATTTCTTCAGAATTCCCGAATGATGAAAGTGCAAATGCAGGCAACCAAGAGACTCCCTTGGATGACAACAAGGACAGTGTACAAGGTAACATTTTACACAGCATTTTATAATACTAGACTTTCCAGTGTGCAGTTTGTTGACGCCCATTTGATTTAAATATATTATAGTTTTTCTTTTATGTAAGTAAATAGGCAGGTTGAATGACAGACAAACAGATAAATCGAGCAATTGATTGATCAGTTGGATAAATGGATTAATGGTTGAATCGTCCATTATTGCAAGCGTGGATTGTTTGTTGCCTAAATATACTGTAGTCTTATGCTATAAGTGTATATTGTAAACTTTTAATCGGGGTCTTTGGATTTTCCTAAAGATGGTCTCCATTGCTTTTTTGTTTCCTTGTGGACAGCATATTGAATTTAAACCATCTAGTCTTGTTCTTCATGGAAAAGATGTTCAATTCGATGCTAATATGGTTTTAAAATGCGTAACTTCTTTTCTGAAAGGTGCTTGATCTGTGATTTAATTTATTAATTTACTCTTAAAGCACGTGACCTTGTATTGTGAATGGTTTCGAATGGAGATGAATGTTTTAATTACATGGCAGAGTGCCTGCATCTATATGTGCTTGACTTTCCTTCCTTATAAGAAACCCTTCAAGTACCCAGTGCTCGAAATGGAAAATTTTACGAAACGGAACGCTAGTCAAAGATATGGGAGCATTCACGTTAATTTCATAGTATTTTCCACAATAATTCATTTGACGAACCGGAACGGAACGCTGACGAACCGGAACGGCGTTCCGGTGCGTTCCGGTCCATTTCGAGCACTGCAAGTACCTCATTCCAACACGGTCAAAATGTCATATTCTAGAGCTCAGTTTTATTTATGATCCGTGTTCCTGATCACAGTAGATCAGAATTTGCATTAATTAGAATGTTATAGAAGGTTGGTTCTGTCTGTCTGTCAGTCTGTCTGTCTGTCTGTCAGTCTGTCTGTCTGTCTGTCTGTCTTGATAGGTTTGTTATGTACATATGTAACAAGGTGCATTAGTTTAAGTCTGTTGATAATTATAATGTATGCCGAGCTATGCAGAGTGATAAGTATTTGCAGTGAAAGAGTGTTCTTGAAGAATGACTTGAGGCCTGTGTAGGTATGATACGCATGAGCTGGTGTAGAGATAATTGTAATCTCGAGATTTCTACAGCACCAAAAAACGTGAAGTCACGGAACCAGTTTATTCTCAGGTGCTCAGTCAAGACAAATCAATAGGCAGGTGAGGTCAAAATTGATTTCAGGCCAAGATCCAGACAGTCAGGTAAGCAGTCAGTCAGACAGCTATGGTGGATGGTATTTAGAATTAAAGCAGCTAGAGAGGTAAGGAGAAGAGGTGGAATCAGAGTAGAGTTTGTGGAAAAACAGTGTTTTCAGTTTGGAGTGAAAGACAGGTGCAGAAATAGCAATAGATACAGTTTTGGTAAAGTTCATAGGATGGATTAGATAGTTGTCATAATATATTCAGTAAATGTGAATTTCATTAGTCTAGTTTAGCATGGACTATGGATGTGGCGGTGGTTGATGCGGTTTTGAGGTCAGATATAGAGCGGATTGAATTATGGTCATAGATAGACATGAAGTAAGAGTGAGAAAGCTGGTTGATATGATCGGAAAAACAGAGGTTTGAGTTTAAAATCACGCCTAAATTGCAGACAGGAGACTTACTAGCGAATGTTTTGATGGATGTAGACCCCAGGTTGATGGAAATAGAGGGATCAGGAATTTTATTGAGCTAGTAACACAAGAAAGTTACCAGCTCAATTAATTCAGTTTGGATGGGTTCAAGCACAGGAGATTAGATGTCATCGAGGAGGATGTATGGGTAATGAAATTATGAAGATGATTGGCGTAGTCTGGCAAACTGATTGGAGAGAAATAGATGAATAGTTGGTTGTTATCAGTATATTTAGCTGATGATATATTGAGGATGCTTTAATTAGTGAGCTGAGTGGGTAGTGTAAAGGTTGAACCAAAGAGGACCAAGAACCGAGCTCTGGGGAGATTCTACAAGTGAGAGGGCATGATGAGAATGAGATAATGGACATGCAGATTTTCATTAGCAATTGGCTGCTCATGATCAGTCTATACAGCTTCATGTAAGGAATGGTGCCAACCAGCTTAGCTTTTCACTGTAGGGAGATTGTAAGGGTGGTACAGTTTAGTTCTGACAGGTTCTTAAGTGATGCTTTGATACACACGTGTATACATATGTACAGCTTAGGAGGAACTAGAGGTAATTTTATGAGGGTCGATACCGCAATGAACTTAATTTAAAGCATTTCATCTCGGAATGCTTCACTTTGGAGTCCATCTCTTTTGATGCCTGTGACTCTTAAATTGACATGCCTCAGAATCTGTGCATCTATGAAGGCATGCCCATAGATTTATGCACGTATCGTCCATGTGCCTCTTCTCAACGTATCTCTGAACTGATGTACCTCGGAATGGTAAAACTACGGTAGTTGATCGAACACAGTAAAACAATGGAGTTGTTTTGTTTGTTTCTTGATTAGAATTTCAACTTAAATCTGTGAAGAAAGAAGAGTCTGGCATGAACTACGCAGTTAACCAAACTGATGAGGTCCTTCAGCATCCAACAGATGATGCCTTCTCTAACAACATTTTATATATTGGTATGTTTTGCATTACCATTGCATTTCCAGTTCAAAACTACAGTAAGATTTTATCTGATTGATACTGGGGCACAGTACCTAATGCACAAGGGATTGGCTTTCATTTAGAACATTGGTAGAACATTAGACTGCTATATTTAAGAGTATTTATACATAAGAGTACATATATATATATGCATTTATTTGTATATATATATGCATTTATTTATATATATATATATATATGTATATATATATATATATATATATGTATAATGTGATCCATAGGGATAGCTATTCAAAAAAGCACTTTAAAAGTGTAATAAGATGTGGGTAAGGTAATGCCATGATGGTGACACCTTTTTCTTACGGATTAATCTTCTGGATACTGACCTGATTACGGTTTTGTTGTGGTGTGCCATCGGTTGATGCCTTGTGCATTAGACACCGGCACAGTAGAAGTTACTAATTACAGTTACAATTCAATATGTGCATTGTTTCACTGACTTTGATAGATTCGTAATAGGCTCAGTATGAATGTCCATATACAAACATATGCATGCATAAATACATGCATTTGTAATGTGCGTTCATCTGAGGCTGACAGATAGCTCACTTGAAGGATCAATTCAACAACAGCAAATTGGTAGTGGAATTTTTAAATAGATAAGGTTGTGCTCAAAGAAATTGACGGTTTATATGATCCTGTAATCAGTGAAGTCCACAAGTGTTTGTTTGCACTATATCTATCAAGAGAAGCAGCATTGTCTTAATAGATATGTTCATGCATACACCAATTGTGGGTTTCATAGAATACTTGAATTGTTGATTTCTTTTGTGCATAAGTATTTTAACCTCTATTGTAGAGTTAGATAGTGTAACAGTCAGGCCACTTTAAACTACTTCAAAGCTCATTGACTTACAAAGTGTGTGGTAGTTAGTTTTAGTAGATCAGTTCTCTTATCTCACGGACCAGTTACGGTAATCAACAAATGTTGACTAGAAACAAGAAATTATAAAAAAAAACACTAAACAAAGATAATTTCAGAGCATCACAACTGAATGCAGAAATATTTCAAAACTAAATGCAGAAGCTGCATATTGATAAGTGTTTCGCTTTATCAAGAGACATTTTGTCAATACACTTGCTAATGCCTTGCTGCAGCTGGCTTGATATTGAGTGGCTCATGCGATGTGACCTCGCACTGTTTCCCAGCTGCTCAGCAGTCAAGCATTCACCACACCGAGCCTTGGCCTGCTGTGTTTATAATGTTTTATTTGTGTTCAATTCTGGAGGCATTTTAAACTTCTGCTTACTAAGCTGTGACTGCTTGCGTGTCAGCAGCCGCCATCTTTTTATGGCAGATACACGTGATATTTGTGACAGTCTCTGATAGCTGAAATCATTTGAGTCGGCATTTTACAAAGTCTGAAGCCTTTGCATTTGCATTCTGCTTTTAGCTGTGATTGCCTGCGTGTCAGTAGCCGCCATCATAGGGATCATAATCGCTGTCATCTGCTGGTGCAAGTAAGTCTATGTTTATCATCTTCTTTTAGGGCAGTCTAAGGTTGCCAACAAATGTCCACAGGAAAATTCATTCAAGGTATTAAGGTTCAGCCAGTGATTGCCTTGAAAGACTGGTAGAAAAGGCTGAAGATCATGGTGAAATCTGGTGTATAGCAGTGCTCCTGTGTGTTAGGTGTATCTGACTGAGTTTTTGACTGTACGATTCTAATTCTGTGTATAGGATTTCAAGATATCGTCGCCTGAGAATTATCTTGGCGTATCTCCATTTTCCAAAATTCCGAGATAAACGAGGTAGAAGTTTGGGCCGCATTTTGCGGAAAAATGAGAAATTCAATGCAATAAGTAGGGCATTGTCAAATTACAGTTCACACACAGACGTCATATTAAAACATCAACATTGCATAAAGATTTTGCATTTAAAAAATTAACAATTATAGTTGTTATTCTGAAATTTGTGAAAATTTTGTATAAACTGGATATACTAATATTACAAACCATCTTTCTGAAAACAAAGACATGAAATGATTAAATTAAGCAACGACCAATTATTATAGAGTGTTTTCGTTAAAATATTCATTTACATAGTCCGGATTTTTAAAAGAAAAACTTTTAATTGTCTGGATATGCGACACTATAGTCCAGCTAAGCGCACAGGTTTATACTGCTGTATCTCCTGCGTGTCCAATCAGCGACGAGCTTTCTGTGGACATACAACAACATAGACTGCTTCACTATGAATGCTGTATGGAGATACGATAAAATGTTTCTGAAAACAGGACATACGACAGTATAGTTTGTTGAATATCTTTAAAACGACCTATCGTATCTCCTAGCCATTGAAACTGAAGAAAGATCAAAAAAACTCTGCTACAAATCAACTCTTAACTACTTTTCGAAAAAAAGTGGAGATACGACAAGATAATTCTCAGGCGACGATATATATTAACTTACAGTCATTTGTTATCACTTACAAAATTGCAGTTGTATATATGCAGTTACATTTTTATTTATTCGGGGTTTTAACATAACACCTACTTGAGAAATTTGCTCAGAACAGTCCTTGCACAGTCGAGTGAAAGAGAGAAGTTTACTGGCGCTGATTAAGATATGTGTAGAGTTTCTGGAGCAAAAGGAAGTGTTGATCCAGCGTTAGTTGAGTCATCTTCTGAAACAAAAACATCATTACCTGATGTTATTAGTGATTGTGTAAAAACCAAAGTTCTGTTTTTGTTAGTCGTGTGCAGAATGTTTGTTTATCGTGCGCTTGTCTGTGGGTGTGTTATCATGTTTGTTTTTGTGACTGCCTCAGGCTGAAGAAATCAGCGAAAGCCTCCAGCGACTTTGAGTATCCGGGCTATGGTTCAATGGACTACAAAGGGGCGCCTACTGTGAATAAATCTACGGCTGACAGGAGACTGGCCCAGAGTGCGCAGATGTATCACTACCAGCATCAGAAGCAGCAGATGCTCGAAATGGAAAAGTTGGTTCTTTCTTCTTTTGACTAAATGAAAGTTTGAATGATTTTGCAGAAGCGTTACATATATTTGCCAGTCCTTTTCTTCCCATTCTCTGCCTCACGGGGCAGTTTTTGCGTCCAATGTCGCCATTCATCGCATTGTTTAGCCCTCACCTTCAGCTCACTGTAACTGTCCTTCATCATCCAATCCAATAACATCACTCTAGGTCTTCCTCTTGTCCATTTCCCTTCCATTCTTCCTTCGATTATAATTCTTAGTACATTATCGCCAGTGCATTATGCCTGTATGTTATCGTAAATTAGACTATTTTGTCAGTTGCTTATATTCTGTGCCTGTGGAGGCATGCAAATGATGCACTCTGACATGTCAATCAATTCAAGTTCACTACCTTCTGTAGTGTTGAACCTTCCTCTTGAAACATTCTTCTATTTTCTGACATACTATTGCATGTGTCTCTCTGTTCAGCAAACAATTCAGACTGTCATAAAATGCTAGCTTGTAGCGATGTGCAATGTAAGGTAATGGTCGTTTATTTGATGCGTCTGTCAGCTGTTTATGCTGTTAAAACTTTTGTCTCATAGTAGCAGATATAAATGTTTTCTACAACACATGGTCTGGTGTCAAAGCACATTTGTTGTCGCTTCTTGCAAAACAGTTCTGACTCATATCTTCACTGTGCTGTAGTAGCTGTCGGCAAATCTGTCAGCCTATAGTTCACTGCTGAAGCTGTAGTCCACGGCTGAGTACAGGTCCACGAGTAATTGGTTATTGGGCCGCGGAATGATAACCGGACTCACAATTTTGATCATACTCAAATAAATGATTTATGTTGTTCATTGTAAAATATAAATAATGAAGACATGGTGGTCATACGTAATAAACAGATTTAAACATGAAACAATAACAAGAGTATAGTTGTTATATAAACATTGGCAATACTACATGAAATCTAAATTCTAGTGTAACATATCATATATGTACAATGATGTTCAAAAGCAGCAGACCGCGGTAAGACTGGTAAAACAATTACCGGTCCACAGCATCAGAAAGTTTGAGAAGCACTAAGATAGGGTAATGCAAGGTGAGGTAATTTGGTATCCATGATTAATCTGGATACTTTAGTGTCTGCTTTTGCAAGACGATGCGTTCAGTAAAATCCAGCTGAGGAACCAGAGGACCAAATGGTCTAAGTTAGTGACTGCTTGATTAAATACTTCCTGTCAAAACATTTAGTCCGGAGAGACAGTTTGTGACAGGTGCCTTATAAACATCATCATAATGATGCAACTACTGAACGCAAGTTAGAAACTATGGTTGATACAAGTACAGAGGTTTTGTTTGTTTAGGAATCAGAATCCCGTCTCAAAGTCGGGTTCTGAGGCCAGCTCTGACGAAGAAAATGATGCCAGTGAATACACGGTTTATGAATGCCCTGGTTTGGCGACAGTAAGTGAATGGTCATATCTGGTCCTCTCTGTTTTGGTTGTGCAGTAGATTATTTTACAGCACAAGATGAGTTGATGATCTATGACTGTCAGTGATTAAGTTGTGTGGACTTCTTTCAGAAATAAAGTAAGCTAGTCAGTCGTTCATTTGTGACATGCCTCATCTGATATGTTGATTTCTTTAACACCGTTCTCGTAATGCAGAAGGATTCAATCAGCGACAGCCTTAGGATATTTTGGGCCCTGTGCAGAGTATACTGTATGGCCCCCCCCATGACACAAGTCAGATTGTTTTTCATTGCTAAAATTTTATTTTAGTAGATTGTTAACAAGTACAACAATAAAATAAAAGTCATATGGTACCAAGTTGACTTTTATTTTATGGACAAAAGAGAAGTTTTAATTGAAACCATAATATTATTATTAGGATGTCTTGTTCATGTTAATTTTCTGTGACATTTTCGGACCCCTAAGTCGTGGGCCTTGTGCAACCACATAGTTTGCACACATCTAAGGTCAGCACTGCTTCAGTCGATGGTCGGTTCAGGTGAAACTGTAGTAATAAAATCATGGTCTGGTTGAAATGCCACCATCAGTGTTCATCCTGAGAGGCATTGTTCTGGTGTTGAAGAATGATTAGATGGAAGCATAAACCCAACCAGAAAAATCCAACAACTGGACGGACCTTGTTCATTCAGGTTATGTTGCATGGCAAGAAATTCTCAATTTCATGCAGTGCAGTAGAATTTGAACAGCATACGGGTGCCAGGCAAAGGCATTAGAGGTCTTTCCATACTGCCATCTGGATGGAAAGGCATTGGTTGGGTTTGCTTTTGCATGCAGAAGTCCTCCAGTGGAGATTTTCCAGGTTTCTGAGCTCACTCCACATACAGGTGAACATTTTGTTCTTGATGAAATTTAACGCCACTTAGTGAGATACTTAAAAGGTACTACTGTATTAACTGCCTAGATGTTTTCTAACACTAGTACTACTACTGCTACTATACCTGCTGATTAAGTAGTACACATATAGTAATTGTTTACCTTTGATGGAGCACTCTTGACATGCTTGATGATGCTCTATTACCTGTTTGCAGGCTGGTGAAATTGAAGTACCGAATCCACTGTTTTCTGAACCGCCTCCAAGCGCTGAAAATATAGAGCCTCCGAGTGAAGGCCAGGAGCCATCCCCGCTGGTTAACGGCTTCAAGGAACCATAGCAGATCGCCTCCTCTACTTACTGCAGATCCTGTGTACAGTGTCCATTTACTTCAGTTCATTCTAATAATTCAGGCTCATTCCACAATGTGAGGGCATAACTGGGAGTAAATGTTTGTTACTGGTGATTTAAGTTGATCAGTTTTCAGTCGGGATACAGCTGTTGATTACAGGACAGTTTATGCACAAACTTATCATAACCACACAGTGCAGGAATATTTCGATATTGTAACAGCTGTATGGTGATATTATAATATTAATATTATTATAGACTTAAAGTAGCGATTTTGCTGTAAAGTAATTATAGGAATGTGTGGATCTGGATAGGTACATAGTTGCTTTTATGGCCTCTTAAATGTGCAGACATTTTGGTGATATTCACATTCTAATTGTAAATTTTTGTTGCAGATGTGTTAATTTTTAAGCCCTTCCACATTTAGGTAGTTGATGAGATTTTTTGACGTTACAGATTCTTTAATGTTGGTTTGGAAAAACTGAGCATTAGAGTTTTCGTATGAGTGTGTGCTGTTAAATAGTTATGAAAATTTTATGAGATTTTTATAGCTTTTCCTATTTACTGCTGAACAATTTCGAATGCACTACAATATGGAGATTCGTCTGAGCTAGAGCGCTGAGCTGTCATTTAAGTTTATACTCTGCTCCAGACCTCTTAGTTGATTGGCAAGAAGAATTGACAGCTTCACTAATGATTGTGGTGATTAAGTGGTAAAAACATTGTTTGCTTGTGATGATTCTTGATTTGGATGTTCTGCCGTGATTTGTTTCTTATAGCCGTGTTGGCGGATTGATAGACTGGATGGTCGGCTGTGCAGTTTTTGGTTGGTTGAACTGATTGGTTGGGCTGTTGATTGATTGACTGACTCACTGATTAAATTTATTGATTGACTGTGATGAATGCTTTTGTTTCAATTATGAGTGGTGTAGCTTTTCTGAAGACTGGCAGTTGTTGACAGTGTAAGTGTAGTTAGATGGCTGCAGTTGATGAGTATCTACATCTAGGAGGTCAGGTATTTATTTTTGTTGTTGCTGAGCACGACTTGTAGTTATGGAAAATCTGTGAATTCTCATGCCTACAGAAGCTGCTTGTCTGAATGTGACTTTTAGGAAAATGTTGATTTTGTCAGAATAGTGAATGTTGACGGTGCATTAAACAGCTTTATCTTAAGTTAACGGGGCTTGTTCTGTTAATATCAAACTATTGTTAGCAGTTTAGTTATTACAGTTGTAACTTTTATTAGTTATAAATATGTTACTAAATAATTGTATTGTTACAATATTGGTGACAGAATTTGATATAGCACCAAAGGCTTTGGGAACAACAGCCTGTCTGCATTTAATTAATTATATTTGTTTTTGATTGTTATTTGCTAATTATTGTAGTCATAACAGTGGGAATGAAAGTAGTAGTAATATCAGAATAAAACCAGAAGTTTTGTGATTGATTTGCCAAAATTCCAGAGTGCAGTTCTGTAATGAATTGTTGCAAACCGTTTGAGCTTGGTGGCCCGTGACAGGTTGTTGATTTTAATGTGACATGGCTGGATTTTTTCATCATCTGTTACTGATATGGAGACACGAGTTGGAAATATCTGTGGTGATCAAAATATGTCCGACAAGTGTTTAAAGTCGGAGCCCTTAATTTTTTTTAGATTTTCAATCTTCAGTTTGAAGTAGCAATAAGCACATACATGTATGTAATAATTATTGTTAGTGTAAGTAGTTTGGTTATAACTATCGTGTGACATAAAGAAACTTGAATGCATTAGGAAGAGGGAGTTTTTCTTTTAAATTTTTCTTTTGGTGTTGGTTTGAAAGCCAGAGCTTCAAAGAAATGGATTGAATATAAGCTTAATAATTGTATAAAATCCAATCAAGGCAAGTTAAGGGAGAGTTGTGTGTTAAGAGAAAATTGTTGGAGCAAATCTTTTGATTTGCTTCCCTATTCTGGACCATCTAAAGGTGATGATTTGTTAACCATTGGAGCAGGTGGAACTGGAAATGCCTTGGAAGATAATTGATCCAGATATTGTAATCAAGGATTCTAATTTCTCCTTCCCCAATAAATCTCCTGTTAATATATGTATATTGATTAAAAATAGATATGCTTCTTTCGCATATCGAAGCTCCACTGATATACACATAAAATGTTGGACATTAAAATGAATAATATGATTATGCCAATGGCATAGACACTACATTATATGATTTTAGTATACTATATGTGACTTGCTCTGGCAAAAGGAGGCGGAAGTCGCCAATGATAAAACAAGGGAAATTAAACAAAACACCAATCAGATGTAAATTTTTCAATTATGGTTTTTTTGCGTATTTCAATAAATAAGATGTTACATTATATGAAAAAAATTGATTTAATAAAAATTTCGCCTATTTCATGACAAATTAAATAAATTTGTTCGATTAATAAAAATTTTCCGAGAATTTAAAATTTTTGGGGGTACCAGTTTCAAGAGCATTTTATAGCCTTCAGTCTGTTAGGAATACCATGTGTAATACCTCATTGGAAAGCTTATGCAATCAGCTTGCTAAAAATAGCCTCATTTGGTGGGTTTCCTATGGTGATTTCCATAAGTTTAAGGTTAAAAACACTGACACTTTGCAATTTATGTCGAGTTTGTATTAAGGTAATAAACTTTGCATGCGTCTTTCTCGAAAATGTACTTCTGAGTAGCAATACATTCTAAAAATTCATATCTCTGGAACCAATAAAGATAGAATAATAATTTTTTCAACATTTTAAACAGAAATTATTGCTTATCATTTAAAGCCAAAAATATATAAAATTAAATTTTTGGACAACAGCCTCCTTTTGCCAGAGCAAGTCACATATATCTGATACCAGAAATGTATTTACATAGGAAACTCATTATAACGCGAATTCTGATAGAACGTGGTTAAGACTTGTATCCACAAAATTAATACTGCCATAGAAAATGACCTTATTGTAATGTTGTTTCTTCTTGATATGGCTTCCAAAAGCAATGTTGTAACAAGTTTCTGGTGTATATATTATGCTGGATTTTGTTTGTAATGTTGGTGATCATGCTATACATAAGGTAGTGAATCGGTTTTCTTAATCGGCTTGCAGACATATGGCAAATGGCAGATATTCTTATCATGTTCTGGTTGTATTAATATTTCGGCTTATTTCTAATGCATATTTACAACGGAATTAAAATTTCACTTTGATCACAGCTTTCGTACCATTTCTTGATATTTCTTTTCATCAAGACAGTATATTTTCGATATAAGTTGTCTATTACGTAACTAAATATATAACATATAGCTTCATACTGCATATGCACTTCATGTATAAGCTAATGCACAGCCTGTCTATTTGATTTATATATGGTGGGGAACAAAGGTGAATTCATGTATTTGGCTGCATGTTGTAATTCATTTATACTGAAAATACAGGCATATTTGGTATGCTTCTTTTATAAGAATGTATATATATGTGTGTGTATATTGATTTATAATTTGTATATGTGAACCGGAGAGAAGAGCCTACTTGTCAGGAATTAACCTATTAATACCTTGAGGAAGTTATGGTTAAAATGTTAAGTCTTTTAGCCCAAAACCTACGCATTTTTTAAATTATAAAATGTCAATTGGCAAGATATTGCTGATGAAAATTCAAACTGTCTCTACCGTATAAATTAATAAAAGAATTTTGTTTTAGTATACGATGTGGCATAATACAGTTTGTAGTAACATGGGCTGCAGATACATTAATTAAACACTTCTATTACTGTAGCCTTAGCAAAAGGGCTATTTACGGCTGATCTAGTGAGCGACAAGTGATTCCTTTTCTTCACCAGAGTCACATATTTTAATGCGTGTTATGCATACTATGTAATTTTTCCAGTTCCCAATAAAGCAGGTTAGTGTGATGCGTTTCATATGCACAACAGGTTTAACAATGGTTTCAGAGTACATGTACTTTTCAATTGGGCATTGCGATGAAACTGGAAAGCAATTTTCATTTAGCTGGACTTCATAAGAGTTGAAGATTTAGAAGAATTGGGGAGGGGGGGCAAGATCTCCCAAATTGGGCTGCCTTAAGGAAAAGAATTTCAGGCCAAATTGAGTTACCCTGGAGGTTGTCCCCTTTTGTGTTTGATGGTATGGTTAATCAAGACAGATTCGAGCAAGGTTTATGTTTCAGTGGTAGTGGTTTTTGCTTATGCAAGACTTTGTCGTTAGATTCAATCAATAATGTTGCAATACTTGAAGATGTTCTGCTGTGATTTCGGTTTTTATTTCTTCATGTAGATATAAATCTACTCTTTTTTTCGATGATGTTGGCCTTTCCTGTCTTCCACTGTTCAATTGCTGAGCACAATGTTTAGGCACTTTACACTGTGAAAATTAGAATTCTACCATGTAATAATGCCAGTAACATTTATTTTCTTCTGCAGGTGCTTTTAGGACAGTAGACAGTTTTTAATGAAGATAATTTTAATATAGTGCCTCTGACTTCTGGTATTTCTCTTTGGAGCCAGTACAATTCCCTGGCATTTCAGCAGCGAGTATAGTTCATTGTGCTACACTGATAATGGCTTTGGTACTGGTTTAGATATTGTTACAAGTACTTACTATTACTGCCATGTGCTTACAGCTGAGTGATTGACTGTACAGGCTTTATACACAAGTTGGTAACAGCTGCTAATAATTGCTGCTGATTATAGTACTTTTTGTCTATTTAAGTGATTATCTGATGAAAATGTAAATGGTTTGAAAATGTTTGGATTGAATTAAAATTGTTTCAACAGAAGGGATTGTAATTTGAATTCCTGCCATATTATAATTTTTTTCTTTGCCATATTTGTATAAATGTAGCCTACAGTAGAATGGATTCTTAAGAATTTAAAAAGTGGAAGTGGCATGTTCTGGCATTGCTCATCTTCACTGGTGTCAGGCAAAATGTAATAACAAAAAAAGAATTAAGTAAAAAAATTAATTAAGAAATAAACAATATGTCTTGAAAGGCTTCGTCTGTATTGGGATGAGGAAAAGTGCTTCAGAAGTTTAAGTGCATTCAGACTTAAAACCTCGGATGCATTGTGAGATTTCAATAACCAGTTTGTGGACCAACTTACCCCAAAATCAGATGCGGTACATATGGCTGAATTGTCTCCCCCAACGACCAGAACAATTCAGACCATTCATTTGCACCCATCGCCACCTGATGATGATGATGATGATGATGATGATGATGATGATGATGATGATGATGATGATGATGATGATGATGATGATGATGATGATGATGATGATGATGATGATGATGATGATGATGATGATGATGATGATGATGATGATGATGATGATGATGATACACCTCTGAGCAAATGCTATGTATGTTTGTGAGAGAAACTACTATTATTACATTTCTAGATACATGTACGTTGCAATTTTGACACTTGCGTTTGAATAATGACACTAATTGAATGTTGCCCATCACGTTATTATTTATTGGAAAACTCGTGTAGAACCTGTTTTTAAAGATAAGTACAGTGATTCTGATGTGATAACTTCTATAGCGCCACTTTAATGCACAAGGCATCAATCAATGGTCACATCAAGCGAAGACGTAGTTGAGAATAAAATCCGTTGGTGAAGGGTGGTCGAAATCCAACTGATCAAGAACCAGATAATCAGATTACGGTGGGTAGGCAAAAGTAATGAGAAGAGTCTTTAAGTTTTCAACTGAAAGTCAACAAATTAAGAACATAATGCACAGCATGAAGCAGCAATTTCCAAGCTTTGGATGAGCTATGGGGAACATGCTTAATAAAGTTTCTCAATCTTTTGTGTGGAAAGCAATGATTTGCTCACCTTGACATTTGTAATCATGAACTCTACGTTCTAGAGCACTTCTAGAAAGGTAAGCGCCATGCAGAAACAGCCATGTTCAATGGGACCAACAATGCTCCCCGGCACAGTACCTGGTGGCTTGCTATAGCTACATGAACGTGGCCGTCGTTTATGCACGATTGTTGCATCAAGTGGACTGTCCAAAGATACCGTATGATGAAGACGATGTGGTTGCCTGGCGACCAGAGAAGAGATTAATTATTCACCCGAATAACAGTGGTTTGCACAAGTCTGTTGGTTAGTGTTCTGGACTGTTAACCCAGTTGTCGATGTTCGAATCCCCACCAACTATGGCAGAAAATTATTCCATAATGCGTCTACTAGCGCCCCTAGCGAACTCAGCTATTAGATTAGCAAAGCTGTCAAAGGGAAGGCGACGTGGCCAACTGCCCTCATATGCCGAATTTAACAAGTAAATATAAATGTACACGGTTTTATATATAACGATCGCATGGCCTCGATCTGTTCATTTGTCAGCGAATTGATCGGGTGTGATCCTAACTGGCCCAGTTTAACACAGGTGAGAGCAAATATGTACCATCCACTACCGTGCGGAGTGCGCTCGGATTGTGGTTCGCCTCCCGATGGTGGCTTATTTCAGAGATTTAGATCTCTGGCTAGCATCAGACCTGAAATACGTGGGGACCAGTGCGTCTGATTTGAAAATAGTAGGCGGGTTGAAAATCGATCGCGCTGGGTCGAGTAGGCGAGCGATGCACGATCGACTTGGGAGCTTTTGTGTACAGCATATTTTATGTCTCGTATCCGTTCGTTTAGCTGCACATAATAAATAATGATCTGGCTTTAGAGTCGCCTATCGTCTTGGAGTCTAACTCAACGTCAGCGAGCGACGACCGACTGTCAGCGACGGTGAGAAGCCTTGGCTAGGCGAGCGGTAAATCGCTCGCCGGTACCTTTGATAGGCGAGCGACCAAGGAGAGCGATCGATCGCTCGCCTTAAATCAGACGCTCTGGTGGGGACCTTAAAATTTAATGGGATGGCGCCCATTCAACGGGTGAAGGATTTCACCAGATCAATTCATTGAAAAATCAACAGAGTTGAGGCTTAATTTCATCACCTACCTGACTGAGACTTGCGGTTGATCAGGCAATGTTAGCAAGAAGCCAAAAAGGACTGCAGAGAATGATGGATCGCCTGAATATGATCTCAACGGAATACGAAATGAAAATAAATACCAAGAAGACAAAGGTCATGAGGATAAGCAAAAGAGAAGAAAAAGAAGTTAGAATAATCGTAAATGGAGTGGTCGTCGAACAAGTTGAGAGATTCTGTTACCTAGGAAGTATGGTCACGAGGGATGTGAAGTGCCATGCGGAGATAAAAAGAAGAATAGCCATGGGAAAAGATGCATTCTATAAAAGAAAGGAGCTCTTGAGAGGAAAATTAAATAGGAATCTGAAGAAGCGAATGGTTAAGACGCTGGTATGGAGTGTGGTTCTATAAGGATCTGAAACGTGGACTATAAGAGGGGAGGACATCAAAAGGATAGAAGCCTTCGAAATGTGGATATGGCGTAGAATGGAGAGAATCAGCTGGACAGAGCACAAGACAAATGACGAAGTACTGCAAATGGTGGGAGAGGAGAGATCCATGATGAGGACAATCAGAGAGCGTCAAAGAAGATGGATTGGCCATATAATGAGAGGAAATTCCCTGCTACGAGATATCATCGAGGGTAGAATGGAAGGGAAAAAGACTAGAGGAAGACCAAGAACAATGTTCCTAGACTGGACAATAAAGAGGGACGGCTACAGACAGATGAAAGCGGAAGCTCAACATCGAGAGGAATGGCGCCGTTGGACATACGAACCTGCCTAAGGGCAGAGAACCAAAGAAGAACCTGACTGACTCCTTTGGATCTTGACCTGGAACCGATTCCACACCCCCTGCCCAGTGGCGGCTATCTTGTCTGAGGGGTGGGGAGGACAAAGTCGACCTTGGTCTGGTTGATGACCTTTTTTTAAAGAATTCTTCCCCGAAAAAAAATGTTTTCCGCGAATTCATCTCCCAAAAAAGTTGGACTTTTTTTTAAGTCATTCGCCTCTTTAACACCAATGTGTTAACCCCTTCTTTTCCTTTTTTCCTCATATCATCACCCAAAAATGTGACTACCTTTTTATTTTTTTAAATAATTCTTCTCGAAAAAATTATTCTTCCTTTCTACTTTCTCATATTTTTTTGGGGGGGACACTTCTCCTGATAGATTGAACTTTTACCTCATTTGAACTGAACTAAACTGAACTGAACTGGTCAAAAAACGCTCTGAAAACCCTAAACACACAATTAACTTTCTTGGCCTTTTTGGTGTTTCTTCAAAATGTGGGGGGACAGATGTATGGCGTGTCCAGGGACGTAACTAGCGTTGGGCTTGGGGGCTTAAGCCCCCCCAAACGAAGTTGAAGCCCCCCCAAACAAGTCAAGCCGTTGTATGCTTACGGCTAAAATTCGTATGAACACTGTATAAATGTTGCCATGTTCAAGGTTTAAGCCCCCCCAAACGAAAAATCCTAGTTACGTGCCTGGGCGTGTCCCCCCCACTCTTAAAGGTGGGGCGACATGTCCCCCCACCTTTAAGGTCCCCCATGATCGCCGCCCATGCCCCTGCCTATCGATTTTGATTTGACTAAGCGCCTGTGAATAAGCTGGTTCCCGCGACGCAGCTTTTGTGGGCGCTGTAGAAGTCTCGAGATTACGATTGCGATCATCGCTGCCCGTTTAAATGGTCGCCACGCCATTTAACTTAAAGTCCCCGTGTACCAGGTGCTGCCTCTCTGGGTTATTTTACGTGATTGAGGTCCATTAGGCATAATAAAGGAAGGGTAGATGGCAACTTCAGCTAAAATGTCCCTGTAAAACTGCTGGAGGCGCCAACAGACACTTGGGGGCCAAACTTAAGGTATGGTAGCAATTAAATCAATGTGTTACACTGATAATTGCGTTTGTACTGTTTTAGACAATTAGTTCTATACAAGTGCTTAATTACACTGGCGGGTTGCATTATGCCCGTGTCCAAGGTCAAAGTACAGTTGGCATCCAAAAATTAGTTCACCTTGTTTTCTCGCCTTAGTTAACTGGCCCACTTATCGGCAGTGGCTTGAAACGTCCAGGGATGACAAACGATGTCTTCACAATTCAAATCTGCCAATGACATACGTTTAATCTCTGGAACTTTAATATTGTAATTATATAAGATCACAAATCTGTTGTTGTTGTTGTAGGCTTATTATCGTAGAATATGACCGCGTTTTCAATGTTAACAAATATTCGAGGTCAAATTTACACTGTATTTTGCACGAAGTGGTTGTTAACATTGACAACAGCAACCATGCTGCGCTGAAAAGAACGACATTTACATGGTTTTTTGTGTTCGCATATTAACGGCTTATGGAAAATTCCCTGGTATCGGTCGAAGAGTCAGTGTTTTCCGGGTAATCGTGCGTCATGCGGTCAGAGTCAACTACCGCGTCCTATTTTTAGAGAAACACGCGCTGATGATTGCGGAGGAATAAAAGCAATCGCACCTAATTGAATCATGCGTATGGTTTTTGATTTGGTGTGGGTTATCGTGGTCACCAGCTCACCCTATCTCGTTATCGGTATCATAATTTATCGGGTTAAACATCCAGCAGTGCACTTACGGCCAAAATTTAATTTAAGCAGCCCACGTTGTTGCTTTATGCCGTTTTTGTTTCGTAAAGTTGAATCTTACCTCACTAGGTGGGTTTTAATCGTTTTATTCGCCGGCGGAGATGTTTACAGACAATAGGGCGATGCTGACTCACACCCTTGGATACACCCGCCATTTTATGCGAAGTCTTTGTCGACAGTCTACGCAAACGAACCAATCACAGCCGAGGAAAATAGCCCAGTGCTTAACCTAATTTTGGATGAATAAAAGCGATCCAATGAGCTGCTTGAAAAGTAGGACGCAACGATTTCATAGGTCAGGGGTGGGTTAGTGCAAGTGACCGATCGTCATTGTTATCACGCTGTTCGAGAGAGAGGAGAATTTTAAATAAGGTCGTGTAATACGAGCGCGTGTTTGGAAAACTCTTAAAATTTATTCGTTAAAGCCGCTACAGTACTTTGTGAAACCGGATATCTAACGTGTGTGTCATTATGGCGGTTGAAGCGCAACGTTTGATCGCCATTTCTCTCGGCAAAATGGCTTCGTCACGGAGCCAACGCGGCGGTGCACGCCTACACAAAAGCCTCTTGGTGGCAAGTGTATTGCACAGTGCTCAGACGGTGGCACTCCTAAACGATCAACAGAACCCAGATGTAACGATTCATTCGCTCTCTAATAGCACAAGCACCCTAGCTGATTCGTCGCTGCCGAATCCGGTGTCGGACGTAACAGAAAGTCGAGAGGTAGTGGAGAACAGTTGTGTCGATTCTTTGTTCCATGATAGAAAATACTCGGAATTGCGGCCTCGAGTGGACAATGAATCTGAGGAGGAAGTAGAACTTTTGACTTTAACGTCTTGTGTAAGTAGCGCACAAACGAAGGACATTGCGACGACGTTTACCCCAGAGATCGAAGAATTAAGGCTGCCAGCGAGTCGGAGCTTTAATGTCCTCGTTAATAGTACTGTTAAGTGTGCACACTTTTTGGACTCAAAAGTACACAGTCCCAAAAGAAAACGTATCGAAAGCGACGACGATGATGAGCCAATAGCAAAACATCTACGATTTGCTCAGAATTCTGATTACCCTTCTTGTGGCATTGAACCAATGCAGACCGAATCTTGGCAGGTTACCAGTCTCGTATACAGTTTCAGCATGGGATTTTCTGGACTTCTTCGAAGCTCGGACGGTTCAGAATTCAGTTCTTCAGAAAGTACAGACCAGGATCAGCCAATTTATATGCATTCTTCGACATCTGAGAGCATCATCTCATGTTCAACGCAGATTCGTGAAGCGCTCGACACGCTTACACGGCCAGCGATTGCCATGACAGTATGAGTTCACAGAAGGGTCAGACTGATCGTTGACAGTGATGCCAATTTTGCCATTATTGTGTCTCTAATAGTGTTATCTTTAACTCTCGAGCTTGACACGTTTTGTCTATAGTACAGAGTTAAAGGTCGGTCTCTATTTTTGCATGTGTAGCCAGGTATTAATATGAATATGTCAAAATGTTGATTTAATTAGTACACTTTTGATGTGAGTATGACGTGTACATTGTTGCCGTGTGTTGGTTCAAGTGAAAGGGTCGTAGAATTTGAATCATTTTTTACAAAGCCCCTAATTGTAGTCAGTCTATATGACATCTAAATCAGCAATTTAAATTAAAACTCTGCAAAATTGAAAAAATGCAAACCTGGCTGAGCATAATACAGAATGTATAGCAGACTATCATTATTAGAGTTATGCTATTAACATTGTGCCATACAGAATTATGCAATAGTTGCTGTTGCAACGTAATGTTAAGTCATTTAAAAAGTGTGGAAGGACATGCATGTGTGTACTATGTCAGTGAGTGTGTAAATTACATTGTAAGAACTGTATTGCAGTATAATGGAAGCAGTGTATGGAGAACTGTATGCACGAGTGTAGTAATTTAAAACTTTTTGTCACTGTTGGCATAGTCTGAAACACTGAGGTGATGTTTCCTCCTACAAATTCTTCACTACAAATTGCATCTTCCTCTTACGGAGGTTTTATGTGAAAGTATTTCTGAGATAGTAATCTGGAAAGTACTTAAGAGATAGTAATCAGGAAGAAGTGCTGCTTAAATTTGACGTTACATGTAAGGTGCACTTGTCACTTGAAATGTCACTGCAGCAGACACAATATCTGTTTAAGTCTCGCTGACAACAATGGTGCATTGAAAATCCGGGACCTAGATATGATTGATTAATGAGGTTGATTTGGGCCATGTGTTGAAAACAGTGTTGCCTTTAGTATGCCAGAGTGGCAAAAATAAGGATATAGCAAACATGTTCTCTAAAAAGCGTGATGATTTCTTGCAAACGTGACATTGACTGTAATTAATTTCATGGCCAAGAATAACTTTATCCAGATTATAAGTGGAAAATCTTAACCAGAGTTTGATAGAATTTTAGTTTAATTCACACACTTGAGTGTTGATTTGGTTTTACAAGGTCAGTGTGTCAGTATAAATGTTGATTGTTATTCACTGTATATTTAAGTTCTGTGTACATGGCCGAAGTTCAGGTTTTTAACAATTATGATACAAACCAAGGTAATTTTAAAGTTTTTTTAGATGTCTTATTCAGTGGTTCATTTTGTGACAAGAGAATGTTTACAAAAGTGGTCACTAATAAATGACTTGATTAGTGAAACAAGTGAAAAGTTTGTATGCAGTCTATTCAACTACATGACCATTGTCGAAATCTGCATATTATATATTTGTTTTATGTAAGTAAGAATGACAGTTTTATTGAAGTAATATTACATGTATCGCAACATTATTAAATGGCTGTATCACAGTGATGGTATCATATCATCAATCTCAGGAGGTTGCAATTTTATATGTTGTATGCAATGCAGAATTTCATTAGACTTGGATTCCGCTTGCTTTGTCTCGATCCAGTTTCTATGTTATTGCAGGCAGTAAGAATTTCTGCTTTATTAAAAAATGAGATTAAGGCATTCTTTAGTTATTGGCATTTGCATGCTTCAGAGAAGAAAAGGAAATCAAACTGGGAATTTTATTCATTTTGTTTTTACATTTATGTATATTAATTTACAAGGGGACGCTCTGTGATGTAGTGGTCAGCATGCTTGATTGTTAAACGAGAGGTTGGGGATTCAAATCCGGGCCAGGGCAGAAATTTGGTTCGGGATTTTTGCACCCCTAGCCAACTCGGCTGTAATGAGTACACTGATCGTACACTGTCAGAGGGAAGATGAGATGACGAGGGAGAGGACTGGCCACCCGCCCTCTTATGCTGAATCTAAGAAAGTGAAGTCGCTAACACTTGCTACCCGTGGCTAACTCAGCTAGGGACTGCTTTTCTTAATGTACAAACTTCTAGATCGACTCGTGTATGTATCTAGATCAGTGGTTTCAGCTATTCTCTATTGATGGAAAGTTACACAAATCACTCATTTGCTCACAGAACCCAGTGTGTTTAACCTGTCGAATCTTTCAAGAAATAAAAAGTCAGCAATACATTCATGTAAAAGGGTTACTTATTTTGCCATAGAATTGTGTCTAGCAAGAAATGACTGAAAGCTCTGAAGAATTCTGCTCATTGCTCATCAGTTAGTGAATTCAGTTGTAATTTTTTTAAATTTTATGTTGAACTGCGGTAGAATCCGTGGCCAACGATCTTGGAACCTAAGGGTTCCATGTAACCCCTGTTGAAAACCACTGATCTGGATAATTAAGTTCCTCTGGAGTTAGGGTGCTGCCTATCCTAGTGTAAGTGGTGTTAAAGTTAATTACAAACAACAAGTTCACCAATGACCAAATGCTGCTCAGAAAATGTGTAGGGAGGCCACAGTCAGATGGTTTTGGTGCTGGCAAGTACCAAAACCCATCTTACCCCTAACCTCGGATGTACTGTCTGGAGAATTTGAAATTCTTGTAACATTCAGTTATTTATTAAGACATTCCTGTGCAAGATTGTACTTCGACTATTTAACTATTGCATCATCTATCTCAGTGGTTCCCAAACTTCTTCGGGTCGCGACCCACTTGTGAATATCTCGGCAGTCTCGGCACCCATTGTGTAAAATGAAGCATTGTGTACTAAAAATTGCTTCGTAAATTGGCATCGAAACATATGCGGATTTACGTACAGCGCTTCGAAATTTAAAGCATTAAAAGGAAACTTAGGTAAAAACAGCTCACAATTTATTGCAATCCAGCTAGTCATAGCTCAATCATAGCCAAATATTGTTGCTGCCAAAAAATAAATGTTTCTCGAAACAATTTTGCAAACCACTTGCCAGAGCTTCGCGACCCACTTTTGGGTCGCGACCCAGTTTGGGAAACTCTGATCTATCTAACTCTGCAACATACTGTTGAAACATGAGGCCACATTCTACAAGTGGATTAGTGGATGATTACAGTGTTACTTGCTACAGGATTGCCAAGAGTTCCTAAATTCAAAGACAGTTTATACAAATTGGAAGAAATTTCTAAGTGTCCTGGTTTTATTGTAATTGACTTGGTGGTTGGGGTGATCAATATGATGTACATGGCATAATTATCAACTGAATTGCCCCATCAACAAAGTTAACAATTTACATGTATGTATTGATGTTAGTAAGTGATTAGGTCCAGTACAGCATAATTAATTATAAGTATAGAATAATCTTTTGCAATCATCATCTAAGTGTGTAGCCTACCTTTCACTTACTGTTTTAGTAAGTAAATTAAGGGCAAATCCAGAGGTCATACTCCCTGTGATCCAAATGACTGTATATAGCCAGCCAGTACAAAGAAAGAGACCCAGAGACCACTTCAATCTTACCCCTAACCTCGGATGATAATAAGCATGTCATGGCAGAAGGTGTGAGCTAACGACACTGAAGAGAAGGAGTAGCAGATGAGTTCTATTTGAAGCTTATAAGGTTATCACTGGAAAGGAAGCAGTACAGTGGGAAAGCTTTCAGCATCAAACAAGGTGACTCAAGGTCAAATTATTTAAGAAACCGAAAGGAACAATAAGGCATCAAATTCTTCAGTGCAAGAGTTGTAGATTCATAGAATGGTTTAGATGACAGTTTTGTCTCAGTGGACAGCAGCTTCAAGGAATTGTAATCGAGAATTTATATAGCGCCACTCATAATGAGGCGCTCTCGACCCGGGTCAGTGTCTTCACTGACAAAGAGAAATGTTTTCAGGCGCTTGCGAAACTGGGCAGGAGAGAGAGAGAGAGGAGGACAAGCCTAAAGCCTTGAGGGAGGCTGTTCCAGGTGGAAGGGCCCACAACCGCAAAACTACGGGACTGGGAAGTAGCAGCTAGTGCGCATCCAAGGAACTAGCAAGTGGCCACGGGCAGATGACCGGAGAGAGGCCCGACCAGGCAAACTGGAAACTGGGGTGCAGTAAGCCCTAAGATACAGCGGCGCTGAGCCAACAAGACAGTTACGCATGAGGAAAAGGACCTTAAATTGGATGCGTTGGTGAATGGGAAGCTAGTGAAGGGAGTCCCGGATGTAGGAAGAGATATGGGCAAACTTCATGATGCCCCCTATGAAGCGAGCAGCAGCATTAAGGATGGACTGAAGTTTAGATGTATTATTAGAAGCTATAGCGGCTCGGCGTATCATCAGCATCTCCAGGTTTGCCTTGTCGTGCTTACTAACAGATTGGCCGTCTTTTGGGCCACTTAACACAGTGCATATTTTAACGGATTTGGACTACTGGGACAAAGTTGGTCACGGCAATGCATTTTAGAGCATTTGCTGCCAAATGGAGCCCGTTTTGCCACTTTACCTGGGACAAATCTCCCAAACTACTGGGACAAATCTTAAAACTACTGGGACATTTGTCCCACTAGTAATACAGTTAAAATATGCACTGACTTAACATCTCTGTTATGTCCTGACTCAGAGTTTCCATTACAGTCTATTATATCGACAACAGTCACAACACACACTTCAAGCTACAGCCAAACTCAGTTAGCACCAAGCAGTTCGTTTACTCAATTTTAGCGGAGTTCGCTAAGTGAAAGAACCTCTCGCACTGTATGCTGCCTCCCTTTCCAATGACAATCAGCTTCAATTGGAGCTCCTCTCCGATGTTTTCGCTCACATCTGCCAAACGTTCTTAGTAGCTAATACAGCTATAGTTATTACCCCCAAGTCATTCTGATAGAGCGTAACAACCGAAATTTGACTCTGTCTCTGACAAAGAGAGAAACTTTCCATGGTGTATCATGTATGAATTTTCTCAACAAAGGAATGGTTTTGATTCTAGTCTGACTTGCAAAACTGCTAGCGTTGAAATCAGCTGCTTTCAAATTTCGTTGACATCAGTTTGTAAATACGGATAAAATGTTCAACCCCCTTCCAGTCTTTTTTTTGACAATTCCCACACTGACCGCAATACTTCGTTTCTTATTAACAACGGTGCGTCATAACACTCGTAGAGTCGACCTCTTTTATCCGGTCTTGGAACTGACAACTCGAAAATGGTAGTGACGGAATCGCATTTGAAGAATCAAGAGCAAAAATATACTCTATGGTCGTGAGCTCACGAAATAACCAAATCGCACCTAGTGCACTACTAAGAGTACTGACAAAAATGTAGGCAATTTAATGGCATAATCGTAATAGTTATCTCCATATTTCTAAAGCGCCACTCAAGCCAAGCCTGCACCAGCCCATTCACGAGCGCTACGTCAAATCAGAGGGGTTCCAGAGATTAGTCCAAAGGAGGTCCGAGTCTGGTTCCCAAGGGGCCAGATCAAGAGAAAAACTGCGAAGAACATAATTATTACACTTGAAAGCGAATATGCCGTGCCGAGAATTTCACTCATATTCAATACACGAGTATACGGTTATTTTTAGCGAAACTAAGTCACTATCACAATTAATGCTTAGCTTTACTTTAAACCATGCCGATTCAAGGATTTTTCAGATCTCCCTCCGGAATAGCATCTACCTTAGGCTTATCCCTTATGAATTTGCATTGGCTATCCGAGGAACAGCGAAGAAAATCTTGTTGGGATTTATCCCAAAAATACAGATTCAGTTTACTGCTAAATTTGCATCGCGTGCTTTTATCAGATGCGGTTGACCTATTTCACGATCGTGAACGTCGCCGCCTGGTGATGATTCTTGTCATCAGACTGTGCGCGATTGAATGATGGCCGCCGACGATGAGTCACTAGTTTAGCGTTTCGTTTGTTTCAGTTTTTTCTTGTATTTCGCGGACCATAGGCCAGTCGCGAACGGTGCTTTTTAGGAATTTGAATCGTTTCTTGCGATGGGCAACTGCGCGGGACTCGCGAAAGATCCGAAACGATCCGATCGTGGCATCGAAGCCACTCACTCGGGTAGCTACCATCACCACCAGTCACAGCAACCACCACCGCAGACTCAGCATGCTGCCTCTTTCGCCGATGGAGCCATATCGGCTGATATGCCATCGACCTCGGCAAACCCGGGTTCGGCTGCGGGGCTGTCGAGACAGAATACCCCGACCGCGGCTGCGAGCGCCCGTTTGTTCATCGCCCTGTACGACTATGACGCAAGAACCGACGAAGACCTGAGCTTTAAGAAGGGGGACATTTTGGAAATTATCAACGACACACAGGGCGATTGGTGGTATGCCAAGGCGAAGACAAAAAACGGAACCGTCGAAGGCTACATACCGTCCAATTATGTTGCCAAAATTAAAAGTCTAGAATCTGAACCGTAAGTTAACATGCTCTGAGCTATTTGTAAACAGTTTTATGTACTTTATCGCTTCAACTAGAAAACAAACATCATCAAAATATGTATGTTTATAACTGGATACTTGGTATAGCACCTTTTAAGTGCTGCACAATATGATGTAAAATATCATTAACAATAGATGCTTCATCCATAAGCAAAACAATACACAACTAACTAGAAGAGTCACCAGTAGTGCACACACACACATGGAGCTCAACCACTGGATTCTTGTCCAAAGTTGACAGATGGTATCTTGTCTAAAGTCTCTGGACCAAGCTGCGTCGATAGTCTGGAGTGACGATGGGCAGCAGCACACAGTACAGTTCCTCACTGGTAAAAGATGATGTACGTCTGGCTAGCCCTTGAACCACCTCATGCAAGTAGACCTGGTATTCAACACTTTTCTGTTGGCAGATCGAAGCACCACTAGTGACTAATGATGGATGTCACTCCAAAGACCCGCATCACTTCTCTGCTGAGACGATAATTCCCGGCTACAGATGTGTACGAGCTGTCTTTAGATCCCATACTCAACCCTATAGCGGGAAACCCATTAAAAATCCCAGTATGTTTGGCTTTGTGAGGAATGTTTGCCAGCGTCCATGATTGGTCAAGTATTCACATTATATGTACTTGCAAACCTTGTACATTATTTTGCATAATGTTCTGTTATTGTAATCGTAAGTACAGATTTATTTGGCGCCTCTTTAAGAAAACTTCTCAAAGATGCTTTTAATCTGACAATACAAACCATAAATTGAATGTCTTTGCAACTAACACTGCCCTTAAGAAATTGCTAGAAAGGATTAGTTGTTAAGAATTCCCAGTTAATTTCCAGTGGTTCTAACACAGATTATGTGGCTTTTGAACCACTTAAAACCCTAGTTATGTTATGATAACATGTTAAATCATCCACGACTTTTTCGTTATATGTTGTCCACACAAAATTTAGACTGTGTACAACATTACTGAGGAACAAGGCTTTGCATGTTGTACTTTATGTTGTTTTGCTTGCCTTTGCAACAAAAGTGTGCAAGCAGCCAATGATGTTGTGGCAGCGCTGAAAGCTGTTCTGAACACCAGTCCAGCATAAATTCCTTGTCTGCTTTATCTTTGTGAAATGCTATCCTTGACCGTTGCACCACTTTTATGTCTCTGCAGTTTGAAACATCAGAATCTAACTGCCAGAGATGCTCATCTTGGACTTTTTGTATTGGAGACCTTTGTGAACCCGAGGACTTGCTTCCATGACTGCACGGACTTCTGCAAACATTTGAGCTCTTAGGTCAGCATGTATCTGACAATAGGGATATTGTGATGGCCTTGCACTGTTGAATTTGGGGTTTGGTTTACCATATTTCTTCCAAGCCACAATGATGCTTTTGGGGAAATACTGTTGTTAGTGGTGCACACAAGTTGATAATTACTGGTTTCATTTAGATATGTGCAGTACCGCCGTACCGGTACTTAGTAACAAGTGTTTTTTGCATGAGTCTGTACTTTGAGGGACACAGAACGTTGCCTTCATTCTTCTTTGAAGTCTGTTTGTTCCGCTCCGTTGATGTACAGGCATTTCAGGTCATCTTCGATGTTCCTTGGCCCTGCATGTGTTTTGCACCTGTTATGTGTACCTGAACTTCCTTATAGCACATTGCATGAGATTCCTATTCTGATTAGCACTGCCAGAGCATGAATCCTAAATTTTATTTAATTTTTTTGCTCTGATGTCATTGTAACACAACCTTGTTTAAATTACATGTATGGTTTTATAAGTATGGTTCCTATGTTTACAATAAAATAATACGAGATTTACGTGCCAGACATCAGTACTTGAATCAGAGCCATATATTTATTTATTTATTTATTTTATTCCGGATATTTCTATAACGCCTCTCGAAGTCTACTACTACTCAGAGGCGCTCCAGACTACAGCATTTGTTACTGTGTCGGAATTTTTACGCCGAAGCGCCACGAGCAATTGCGAGTGAAGGACTTGCCCAAGGTCCGTACGCAGCGGCTAGAGTGGGATTCGAACCTGCAACTCTCCGGTCACAAGGCGCCGAACTTACCACTGAGCCACCACGCCCCACGATGTATGTAGCTGTGATGACAATGCATGTAATGCCTTTACAACCTTTGTAATTCTAAAATGTTTGTAAAACTGAGTTTTGGCCCAGCACTATTTCTAATACTGCCCTCTGAATATTGGTGACCGTAGTTGCTGTTATAGGATTACTCATCAGTTGATCACATAGATTAAGGTAAAAGTAACATGTCATTTTAAGTGGTGCATGTGTCTCATTAAAACTCATAAGCATGCCCCAGAGGTTTAGCACACCAACAGCAGTCCCACAACAGGACACATCTTTTTACCCTGCAACTGCTATTACAACTCAGTTACTGGTATATAAGGATGGAGGGCTGAATTTGACCATATGACCTAGTATTCCATAGAATGAAACCCAGTTGGATCAATGCTCTTAACTGTGTTGCTTGCCATTGTTGTAGCAACAGCTACAAGTCACTACCAAGATATTTCAGGGAGTCCTGTTATATTTGATAAACATGACCCCTCTGGTTGCATGGGTATTAGAGCATTTTATTAATAGTAGACATCTCAATGTGTTGGCGTTCATGCTTATTACAAGGCAAGCATTTATGCAGTGAGTCCACTGTGTTAGTGATACTTGGATGCAGTAATGCTGAGAAGTCTATTGTTTGAAAGATTCATTGAATAGAGGAATCATACACTGTTTGGAATGACCTTTTGATTTTTCATTTCTAACTATAGGAGAATTTCAGAAACCTCTACAAACATTTGTAAAAAGGCTACTGGTAATAAGTTACTGTGTGGAATATCTGACAGAGCTTAAAAGAATACAGCATATTGATATTTAAATGACGTGTACAGAAATTTCCAAATCGTAAATCATTTCTTATGCGAGTGTGGGCTTATAATTGTGTTTGAGTTTGTTGTTTCTCAGAAGTTCTTGGTGTTAAGCTCCCTTGCTTTGGACTGTGTTTAGATGGTACTTTGGAAAAATAAAGCGTATGGAAGCTGAGAAGAAATTACTTCAGCCAGACAACGAGAACGGCGCATTTCTTATCCGAGACAGCGAAAGTCGAAGGAATGATTTCTCATTGTCGAGTGAGTTGATTTATTTCATGTAACTATTTCATTTATATTTATTTAGCCCTATTTTCTAATGACGAGGCATAAATCAATAGCACCAGGCGACTATGATAGTATAATACAGCACTGTATTTCTAGTGCACTGCATGCACCAATATAGTGGTGAAGGCACATCATGTGGTTAGTTGAAAAACCAATCAGAACTGGTACTTCTTACGCTTGTACTCGAACACACTCTAATTGTATGACGAGGGCTTAAACAAGATCTTTACACTGTTACCGTATACCATAAATGTCTGAACCTGCATGCTCCACTTGTCTGGGCGATCACTCCACCTGTGAATCGAAGAGTGAACCAAAACAGCCAAGTACTACACTGATCACAGAAGCACATGTGTGCAACTGTGCAGTTACAGTTACAACAGAACACTATGCCATGTAGTGATACACAATGCAACAGACCAATGTAGCATGAAACTGTTGCATAGGCGATATCGAAATTAAAGCGATCTTGGCTTTTTTGTGTCTTCTATGCTCTGTTGACTTTGCAACAATGCTATATAGGCTTTGGACAAATTCTATGCTCTGTTGTTTTTGCTGCAGTTCTGTGCTATATTGTCTTTTGTGATAGTTGTATGCTATATTGTAACTTTCAAAAACTCTCTTAAAAAGGAGTTTTACAAGTATTCAGATGCATACAAAAGATACATACTTGCATATGTAAAGGTGCTTATGTCTGATGTCCTGTTGGCATACCTGACCTGTTTTTATTTTTTAAAATCTTGTACCATAATAGCTTGTAGAATATAATCTGTGATGCCAATTGATGAAAATAGAATTTGTTATGTCCAACTGTGAAATTTAATATATTTGCTGCACGGTGAAGTCCAGACTGGCAACTTGAATTATGTCTTACAGTGTTCTGCTGATAAAAATTTTGCATGGTGTATATTATTATTGATGATGACAAGTCTGTAAAGCAGTATTTACTCAAATGTATAATCTCCTCAACTGATCAAATGAAAGACTCCAGATTTTGGAATGGAATCGTCAGTAAGTAAGCGATGACAGTTTAGACAAAGATGTTCTTAAGATGTATGCATTAACACATTGACTGCCACCTACGAGTTAACTCGTAGTTGAAATGCCTCCCGTATGTGCCACCTACGAGTTAACTCGTAGTAGGCCCTACAATACAAGGGGCTATAGGACAACACGCCTAATTATTGTTCTGGCGTCAGGGTTGATACCAGATGTTTGCTGTGTTGAAACGGACGAGAAAAAAACTATAATACACGTGTTTCTTGTAGGGGGAGGGGGGTTGAATAACCATAGATCTATGCTAGTCAACGTATGTGTAACACATCGGAGTCGGGAAGGTTTAGACTGTAAGTCACCCGCAGTCGCTTGAAAGATGTTATTCGCGCTGTAGTGGTAGCTGGGCAGCCTCGTGCGTTTGTTCATCATAAAGCATCAGATGTGTCCAGATATAGCGGACAACACTTCCTGAATGTTACTGTTGCAAAACGTACTTGTCGAAGCCAGCACCAGTGCTCAAAGTGGGACGGTATGAAACGGTATGCCATACCGGCACCTCTCCTGGCGGGCTGAAAGCATACCGGAACTTCTCCAGGCGAAAGATCCATACCGGTATGGCCCAAAGACATACCGGTATTGGGGAGGGCGAGGGAAAGGGAATGGTTCTTATATCCATACCGGAACCTATTGTTTCCCACTTCGAGCCCTTGCCAGCACTGAATGTATATCTAGGCTATCTATCTGTGTGTTGTTCCAGGTTTGAAAGTCTACCACACTGAAGCTGAAATCTAAGTATAACACTGTTTCTACTAAGAAACAAGACTGCAAACATGTGACATTTTTATGTATACATGTTGAAATAGTAAAAAAAAAACTAGATATATAATAAATAAAGTGAACAAATATTTTCCGGTTTTTCGGGAAATATCGGTGGCGCAGGGATAATAAACGTGGTGGCAGTCAATGTGTTAAGGCCAGTTTTCTGTGCAGTTCATTGGATGACACTTTAACTGATTTCTGTGACACTTCAACTCTGTTCAGACGCTGTAAGTGAAATTGGCCATTTATTTGTCCAGCCATTTAACTCTTAAGAGACGATTGTCCTGTTGCTAGGTTACTGTTGTCATGTTGACCATTTATTGTCCAGCCATTTAACTCTTAAAGAGACGATTGTCCTGTTGCTAGGTTGCTGTTGTCATGGTGACCATTTATTGTCCAGCCATTTAACTCTTAAGAGACGATTGTCCTGTTGCTAGGTTACTGTTGTCATGTTTGTGCTTCAGCCAAAAACTCAAACAATATTATGACGTAGGGCATTACCGAAATCTAGATCGGTAAACTGATTTTTCCGATTTTTGGACTATCCAGAATGATCCTGTATATCTAACCCGCTGATTAATAACCATTGTTGTTTCAATGGTTTCACTATGGACTAATAACAATTTATAGGTCACTTACATTTAATTATAATCTTGATTGTTACTACTTACTAGGGCTGTCAACAGCCCCAGAATAGCTCTTGAATCTGCCGCAGCTGCCAAGCCATTAGCCAATGATGACTAACTCGGAATTAGGCCTTAGTGCATAGATTTATTACTAATCAGAATTGGCAGATAATGGCCTATACTATCTGACATCCTGAATCAGCAAAAAACAAAATTGGTTATGTCCTATTAGAGCCACCTTTTCTGGAAACTGTCATCAGTAGCGTATATACTAATCTTTAAAATCGAATTTTTTGTCATACCTCGCCTCACCTTATATGTATATAGGATTTAAGGATGGTGTTATATCAAAGGCAATGGCCTTTGAGGTATGCACAGCGGATTTTGTTGATGTCTATGTTGACATTTGGTGAAAACCTGGCATGTTAGACCCTCAGCCACCATTTCACTCCTGCCTTACCTTATTTTATCAGACCTTACCTTATCTTAACGTTAATTTATGTCACCTCGTTTGAAAGACAAGTTGTAATAGCTGTTATGGTGTTGCATTGTAGTTCGAGATGGTGACACGGTGAAACACTACAGAATACGTCAGCTGGATGATGGTGGGTTTTTCATTGCACGAAGGGCGACTTTTGCGACAATTGGAAGTCTGGTGGAACACTACAAGCTGGATGCTGATGGACTCTGCGTTGCGCTGAAGAATCCTTGTTCTCAGGTTCAGTTATAAACTACACTTCAACCCCCTTATAACATGTTGCAATACGACACCATTTGTCTACACCTATAATGACCAAGGTTGTAATACGTTCACTAAAACCCTAAACAGCATCACAGCACTCCTCTTCAAATCGCTTCACTGACTTTTAAATACCTGAATGAATAAAATCCAAAGTCGTGTCACTTAGCTACTTCATGCTCCAATCCTCTGCTCTCCTATCAGTTACTTACAGTTGAGCGCTTTGCTCAACCTACTCCACTCCCTCCCTAACACTTGTTTGACCCTTCTGAAACGAATTCCTGCCAGAATTATGACAGTTCTATGATCCATCCTGCATCCTTGCAAAAGCTGTACCTGTTGCACTTTCTGTGCATCTCTTTCACTCTAAACATTCACTCAAATCCTGAGAATATTCCTTTTCCACAAATCCTATCATGATTCTTCATTTGCCCCTTCCTTCTCTCTCCATTTCAACCATAAACACCATCCACTTTAGTCTTTAGACTGTCTGCCTGCCTGAGTGGATCGACCTGGAATTTAATATCTGCCTATTGATTTTGTTTTGACTGCATGCCTGTAAATAAGCTGGTTCTCGAGACTTTGTTTTTGTTCACTAGATTAATTATATATTAATGCATATTACTGTTAAAAATGTCGAAAAGTTACCTGGAGTGATGTTATTAAACAGTGAAATACACAAAATAACAATGCATTTAAATATACAAGTTCTGAACCTGTATAATTTGAGTGAAACAACACCAATGGCAGCAGCCAACAAGATCTCATTTAAAATCTTGCAAGATGAAAGTCAGGAGGTGCATAATTTTATAGCAGAAAGTTGAACAGTCATCCAAAGAATGGCATGTGAGTTAATATGGACTTAGATTCAAAGTTGGTCGTCATTGATCATTGGACGCCGATTAAGAGTCAGTCGCTTAACTCCCTACACTGCAATATCTTTCAATCCATCAATGCATATGACTACTTGTTGATTTCTGTCCCTGATTGCATTATCAGAAATGGTGCTATATACTATTAGGGGCTTTGGTGTTCTGATGTACATAAGTGCATAGATCAATACTCGTTTCAGATGGAAAAGCCACAGACGGTTGGGCTTTCGTACAACACAAGAGATCAGTGGGAGATCTCTAAGTCTTCCCTTCGACTCATACGAAAGATTGGACATGGCCAGTTTGGAGAAGTTTACGAAGGAGTCTGGAATAATACTACACCTGTTGCAGTCAAGACTTTGAAGCCTGGTAAGCTTAATGCATACAGATAAAAGATTATGGAAATATTTGACATGTCTGTGTAGAAACTTCCTGGAAGCACTGTCCCGAGGTGGAAGGATCGCTCGACTGAGGCACAAGAGCAGCTGCCCAGATTTTTATTTTGGTGACAAGTTCACAGATTAAGGTCGAGAAGCAGTAGTAGCCCACAGTAGTTTTCGATTTCATATTCTGCTTAATAGTTGAACGCTTCATATGTTAGTGGTTAACTCTGTCTTCATTTTGTACTGGCTACAAAACCTGTTTCTTGTTCCAGTGCTTGAGTTGACTACTAAATGTCTGCTCCAATCTGTAAACTTCTATAACACAGTTTTGTAGCATCCAGGGCAAAAATTGATGATCAGCTCTAGACAGAACTGCATTCTGAAATTATAAGCCTTAAGAACCAGTCAGGTTATATTTCTGAGAAACAGCTATTGGATCTGTTGCATTCACAGGAACGATGGATCCAAAGGATTTCTTGGCCGAAGCTCAGATCATGAAAAAGCTTCGACATCCGAAGCTGATCCAGTTGTATGCTGTCTGTACACAGGATGAGCCAATCTACATCATCACCGAACTTATGCGTCACGGCAGTCTTCTGGAGTACCTGCAAGGTTCTTTGAGCTAAACTTTTCAGTCAGACGAATTTCGATATAATTTATCTGATGTTACATATCCTAGTTTAATTCAGCTGTAGATCATTTATTTGGTTGGGTACTAGGCAGCGGCTGGCTGGGCTTGACCTGGCATCGCTCGCTGCTGAATTCCCCTCTTTCTCCTTCTCCCCTGCACTGCGCGACCTTGGCGTCATACTCGACCAAGAGTTAACTTTCCTGCCGCAGTTTCGCCGCTTAATCCGCGACTGCTTCTATCAGTTGCGCCAGCTCCGCACTATTGCTCGCGCCCTTTCTCCATCTGCTACGTCCACTCTGGTCCATGCTTTTATCACGGCCCCAGTAGACTACTGCACCTCTCTCTCTATATTGGCCTACCTGCGGTGCGTCTGGCCTGTCTTGAACGCATCATGCGTGCTACTGCCCGACTTATTGGTCGGATATCCAAGTTTGACCATGTGTCCGACTTCATGCTCCGGGACTTGCATTGGCTACCGGTTCCCCTGCGCATCCAGTATAGGATTGCCTCCTTGGTCTGGCGCTGCCAGCTGGGCATCGCTCCAGCCTATCTGAGGTCCCTCTGCCTGCCTGCCGGTGAGACCCGTGGTCGCTCACTCCGCTCTGCGGAGAGGGGGTGCTTGCTGTGCCATTTGCTCGTACTGCCACCATGCAAAATCGGGCCTTTTTGGTGGTTGGTCCTGTGGTATGGAACGGGCTCCCTCTGGAGCTGCGTCTCCTCCCGAAAACCCAACCCGAGTCTTTCTACACTGCGCTAAAAACTGTTCTTTATGTTCGTGCTCAAGTAGGGAGCGCCTCTGAGTAGTCCCCTTGAAGACGCGCTATATAAGTGCTCAAACGAATGAATGAATGAATGAATGAGTGTGTTGTAACACAGCTCATTGTAACGTGGTGCCTGAAATGGTGGCTCCATTGTGTTATGTTAAGGAGACCTGTAAACATTTCACAAAGAAGTATTGTTTGCAGATGGTAGTGTAACTGGGATGCTCTGCTCTGGTGTTCAGTGACATACAGAACTGGGTAATTGTGTCAGAATACTCCAAAGGCAACATTTGCTAGCTGGCTGTAAACCATGAGGATTGTTCTTTATTACAAACTTTTCAAGAGCTTTCTAGCGCCATCAGTTTCTTCTGTTTTTAGACATTTCTTATCAGAGCAAACACAAGAAAAGATTCTGTACAACCACTTATTTGTGTATATAGTGCCATTGCAAGATATTCAGGGATGTTCACAACACAGGTCGAGAAAGAGAGAACAGTTATTTTAGGGGTTCTTACAGTAGCCCCAGTTAGAAGAACTGACCTTGGTATCGACCTGATTGAGGCTTGGTTTGGGTGCACCATCTGTTCATATCCAGATTGAAGGTGTTTTATTATTGACACAATGAAGTGTGATTTTGCAGCAGCTGCCTCACCTTTATATTCCATGTGATGAGATAAATTAATTGTGTGACTGCATTGACTTAATACAAATTTGTCTGGTAACTGAGCCAGCTGAGTTGTTGGCAGGTCTATTGATCCTTTTCGGCTGACTCATGGTCTCGTGCTATAAGCCTTGGTTACGCACTCTGCTACAAAGAATATTAGTAGGGACCTGCGAATCATAAATTTTCGTCGAATCGAATCTCGAATCGAATCGGGGGTAAAGATTCGAATTCGAATCGAATCTCGAATCGAATCAGCGGGTACCATGTTTGATATTCATGTGGTGTGCACTTGATAGCACAGGTGTACCACTGTCAGTATCAATATAGTAATAACTTTTCTGCAGCTTAAAAATCAATTAAACTAAGCATTAAGCAAAGTAAAAGAATTAACAATAACACAGATTATTAATGAATTAAGTAAGTAAGTAAGTATATTCTTTATTGTACCAATTGCATAACCGCACTTTGGTGTACATACATTTAAGCCAGGCATGGACAACTTCTTTTTAACAGAGAGCCGCTCTAAGCGTTTTAGGGTAGCTCTGGGGCCGTATGCCAATCGCAGGCTAATTTTTGCAGATTAATTTGCCCCAGAAAATAAATATCGCAGAATATTATTGCAGAATAACTTTTATGGTAGGCCTACAATGCTAATAAAAAAGACATGTCAAGGGCCGGTCGAAAGGTCCCAGAGGCTGGATCTGGCCCGCAGGCCGTGTGTTGCCCACCCCTGATCTAAGCGGAGTATAAATATTCTAATTATAGGCCCTAAGCACCATTTTCGTGCCAGAGGGTTTGCTGTCGTCTGGTGCCGCGTTGCACGCAGAAATTTAGTAACTATTCCACGAGCAGTAAAGAATTACAACAATTAGCTGTCAAAAAAGTGCGTCAAGTCTAATCATTTTTCCCAAAAACGATTCGAAATTTTTTCGAATCATGACATCATTTTCGAATCGAATCGAATACCGCCGCCCGATTCGTTTTCGAATCGAATATCGAAGCTTCGCAGGTCCCTAAATATTAGCTGTACTGTTTTTTCCTGATGTGTTTTGTTTAATGTTCTTGATGAGTCAGTAAACACAGTAAACAGGTTGGATCAGTGATTTCAGTTATTGATTGATTGAGTGATTGATGCCCTGTGTAGTAGACACCAGCACTATATTTAATTAATATTGAAAAGATGTTTTAAAGTGTTGATGAAAGGTGCCTGCAGTGTCCCTGGCCCGAAAGGCATGCAGAGAGATTTAGATGTCGAGTGTCAGATATTGTGTGAAGGTAAAAGGAAATAATTTGATTTGTAGGACGAGGACGAATTATGAAGCTGCCACAGTTGATTGATTTCTGTGCACAAATCGCCAGTGGAATGGCATACCTTGAATCTCAGAACTACATCCATCGCGACCTTGCGGCTCGCAACATACTCGTCGGAGAATGTAGTGTTGTGAAGATTGCTGACTTTGGCTTGGCTCGGGTCATCAAGGTACTAAAGCATTTTTACTAATTAACTATTCATTTTGATTTGCCTGTAGCTTAAAATCAAGTTTTCCTAAAACTGCAAATACCAGTTTAAGGGTGTAAGTAATTAGTCTTAGATGTAAGTAAAATAGACTTACTTGAATGACACGAAAATAATAGTAATCTGAACTTTAAATATCAATGTAAGGTCGTTTAATCTAAACTAGCATTGCAGTAGCTATCAAGTAAGGAATTGGGTGTATTGATTTCTGGAGCTGTCTCCAATGTCATGAAATTTGAAATGGCTAAGTCTGTTAGCCATCCCGAAGAGGTGTGAAGATCAAATTTTCTCCATATTCTCTGAAACTCATAATGGTTGATGTCTGACTATGCTATTTACTATTTTATTTTACAATAGTGAGTGATTTATCTTCAGTCACACCTGTTTGGATCTATTAGATAGTCCTGCTTCAACTCTGTTTAAAAGTTCTTTAAAAGTTGTACTTAAATATCTAGATACCTGTGTACATAAGTGTGTACATATGTGTGTACATATGTACATGCATATACATTTGGTTAATTATTTGCTTATATACTTAAACAAAGAGATGATTTTTTGTTTTCTTTCAGGATGATGAATATGAGGCAAGAATAGGAGCGAGGTTTCCAATCAAATGGACGGCGCCTGAGGCAGCCAACTATAACAGATTCACCATCAAATCGGATGTTTGGTCATTTGGAATTCTGATGACGGAGATTGTGACGTATGGCCGTGTTCCATATCCAGGTGACTTGAAGCTGTTTTTTGCAACTAATTACTGAATTCACTCAAAACGGTGAATCTTGAGTGAAGATATGCGTAATGCAGGTATTTAGAACTTATTTCTACAGTGTAGACACGGTAGGTTTTGTGCTAAGCTTGTTTATACATGTTTTAATTTTCTGCCTTGAGTGAAATGAATGAGTATGTAATATATATATATATTTGTTGTTTCTCGGTGGACTGCTGCAGGTGCCATACATGACGGACTCCCAGGCTGCCGGATTTAGCCCCTCAGTAGAATCCTGCATTCTGCTGCCCACCTTATAGGCTGCATCCTCAGATTTGGCAGAGTGTCTGCATGTATGAGGGATGTCCTCATTAGGAAAGAAACCAAATTTGTCCAGCTGTTTGGAGTTGCCCTATTAGAAAATCAGTGCGTTGGTCCATGGGTTTCATACGTTGTCTAGTATACCTTGTGAGCATGAGGTGTAAATGGTGCGTATTGCTGACGTCATTCTGGTGCGTTGATCTTTTAGGCATGACGAATGCCGAGGTCCTTCACCAGGTGGAGCATGGCTACCGGATGCCATGTCCTCCCGGATGTCCACAGGCACTGTACGACATCATGCTTGAATGTTGGGCCAAGGAGGAGATGGAACGTCCGACATTCGAAACACTCCAGTGGAAGCTCGAAGAGTTCTTCACACTCCCGGGGACTGAATATACTGACCAGACGATAGCAGTACGATGATAATTGTAGCAGAGTTGGCAAGAATTATGATTATGGGTGGCATTGATGATGATGACCAAAGCGGATGATGCTAAACAATTACAAATTCTTAAGTAAATAAAAACTGTTGATAGTGCAGAATTTGATTTTTTAACTTGGCCATTGTGAAGCTGTGCTGCGTCGCTAGTTTCGATGAAATAGCGTTGTGCGAAACTGTTGTACGCAGTTTGTGTCTCACCTGTTTAGGATTTCGCTTGTGCCATCATGAAAATCATGCTGCATCTGTAATGTTGATATCATGTGAGCGTAGTTTATCTACACGAAATTGGTTTTAATTTCGTAAAGGTTCAGAAATTGATTTTGGCCTTGATTTTTGGGAGAATCGTTCAGTTTAAAGATTCTTTTTGTGAACGCAGAAATTGCATTTTAATATTGTGCTTTGTTTCTGATTTGTGCAAAGAAAAATTATCGCTGACTTTTATTTTTGTTACACTCGAAACTGTTTCCTTAAAAGTCATACAAGAAATCTCGTATTTGTATCGCGAACTTTACGTTTGGGATGCAGGATGTAATTCACTGCTTTCAGATCTTAAGAATTATTGACCATTGTACAGATATTTATCATTCATTATTGCCATGCATGGTGTCTTCTTGTTTTACGCTGTATCATAAACGTTCCATATACAATAGCTGAATTTATCGACTGTGTAAAGTACCTGGTATGTGAAATATTTGTCGAAACATGATGTCTGGTAATGGCAGACACTGATGTGACTGGACTGCTCATAGACATACAGTGGTTGATGATGAAGCGCCATCTGTGGGTGGACTATGATAGTAGCATCACACTAGCACCGTAGTGAGGCTGCCTAAAGGGCACTAAATAGCCAGTTTTGTGCATACGTAATAGTACACATACGTACACACACACACACATTCACATACACTGACTGTCTGGCTCGCTTAGTTTCAAGAAACCATCTGTGATGCCTTGAGCATTGTAACAGCACTGTACGAGTCATTCGTCCCTTTGTAGCTGTTTACTGATGGCTGGGGTCGAATCCCAGTGTCTCTAAAGAAATTGAAATCCATTGTTTCAGCAGTGCAAACTGTAAATGCGGTTCTTCAGTTTCTGGGTTGCTCGTATGTCGCGTTTTTGCATCATGAGAATATTTGAACCCAGGACTGTACCTCTGTGAACTGTTAGTTGCATGAAAGAAATGTTCACCTTACCTTACCTTGGTTTACCTTACCCTACCTGGATCATTCTGGCCACTTTAGTGTCTTCTATTACCAAATGTGACTTGCATAATTTGGATCAGTGATTTCGATTATTTGTGGTCACCAATTTTTAGTGTGTTACTAGTTGTATATTGCAAATGTTAGCATTTGTTGTAATGTTCATAGATGTTCCTCTGGAGTACTATAATTGTACTGATTGCCTACATCTGACCTTTGCATCAAATTGTGATTGCAGAGCAGCAGATACGTTGAGAAAGGCTCTCTTTAGTGTGTTTGCAAGAACAGATAGGTGCATGTACGGTAGTTAGGTAAGTCCCAGATACCACAGTTGAAGCCAGTGACAAATGATAGCAGAGAACTTTGGGTCCCTCTAGAGCAGCGGTTCTCAACCTGTGGTTCGCGGACCACTGGTGGTCCGCGGCCATCTGCCTGGTGGTCCGCGAGCAAGGCCTACAATTTATATTTTTAACAATTAAATACATTAAAACAGGCAATTTTGTCAATTTTTCTTTTATTTCAATCGCTAGAATCGGCTAGATGGAAGCATGAAATCAATAATACACGGATTTATGGCAAAAAATTTCTTTTGTATTAATTTTTTGACACAATTCTTAGTGGTGGTCCGCGACCGGGACACAAAATTTATAAGTGGTCCTTGAGTCTCAAAAGGTTGAGAACCGCTGCTCTAGAGTACTTTAATTGTACCAATTGCCAAAGTCTTTGAATCAAGTTACGACTGTAGAGCAGCAGAGAAAAGGTGATCGCAGTGACCAGTACTATCAGAGAGTTTTGATTTGATATTAAGGTTTAGGGAAGTTTACTTTTATGAAATCGACCAGCCAGTTCTGGGTGCTTTCAGATGGCTGGTGTGCATGGCTTTCCAATGTCTGAATCATTGAAGCTTTCACCTTTCGTAAGCTTGACCCGCATTGATGACATTGAAGGATTGCAAACTAATCTGTTATGTATTGTTTTATATAATATCTGCTAAAACAGCATGCAATCTAATATCTTTATTATGGTGTTACTAGTATCCTTGCTGTGTGAAAAAGCAATCATTGGTGTTTTATGTAACGAGTCGTTTTTTCTTAGAGCATCTGAGTTTTTGAATCTTCAGGAGACAGTGTTAGGTGTTAGGCTGCGTTAAATAGCTTGACACTTTATATTTCTAATGCTTAACGTACCTAAGCGATTTGTGCATTTTTATCGTTCGATATGATCTGGGTTTATGAGGCTGACAAAGATATAGTGTCATTTTGTATTATGTTAACAAGGGACAAACGTTTTATGCTGTTGGATTGTCTAAGTGGCACAGTGCGAGATTGCAAATACATGGGATTACGTGAAATACATGAAGATTAATACCTGCCAGGATTAAGGGCAGGCCTGAATTATGGGGCGCTAAGGGTGCTGCAGCACCCGGGCCCGCAGTTTTGAGGGGCCCGCATTTTCGGCAGTACATTAAAAATTTTTTATTGTACTTGTAATTGGGCCCGCGCTGATGGCTATATAGGTAGTCACAGCACCCGGGCCCGCACTAGCCTTAATGCGGCCCTGATTAAGGGGCTCCTTAACAGGCAGTGTTTGATGTTCAGGTTTATACGTATTGGTACATGGTTATATTGGGAAGATCAAGAAGAAATTATCAACCCTACCAAACATACATGCATAGATAAGACCTCGGCCGAGGGAAGGGACCACTTGTCGCGAATGGACTTATTAGCAGTTTCCACAAGCTTACACCTTAGGTAAAATGAGGAAAAAATTTCAGAGCATTTGGCCCATAATTTATGCACTTTTCACAAAAATATAAAATATCATTTGGTGGGAAGTCGCATAAAAAATTTAATGTGTCTCTACCCAATGCATTAATGTCTCAAATTTAGCCTTAACGCATCAAGTAGCATAAGATTTGTTGTAGTACAGTGATTCCGAGCTACAGATTGATTAATTAGGCGCAAAAATCAATATTCATGGTCTTGCATAAAAACGCAATTTCCAGCTAATCTAGAAAGCAACAAGTGGTCCCTTCTCTCAGCCAAGGTCACAGATATGTATGTATGTACTTACATAAGTACATGAACATCCATGTATACCTACACACTTGCACCAATGCATAAATATATACATTACTGTCCGTGTACTTCCATATTATACAGGCATGCACAGATATGAGCTTTGTTAAATCATCTGCATGTGTTGATTGAGTTTGGGAGCAGGACTTTTTGCCATAACTTTTGTGCTTAGTATGGCAGCTGCCCCACGTGTGAATGTCAACGTTGAACTTGGAATAGTATCAGCACTCTGGTTTATGTAAAAAAACATTATTTAGAAATAGGAATAACAAAAATAATGAATGATTTTGCATTAAATTGACTGATGGGAAAGATGAAGGCTGGTCCTCCTGTGATTAATTTATTCAGCATTACTGTGCAACAAAATCCTGTATTTGCAAAATTCTTGTTTCATCCTACAAGAATGTAGAATAATAATTTTGTGATATCTGATATTTAGTTTATTCATAGGTAAACTGGCAGCCAAAAACTCTGACCCTTGGGCTGATAGCTTTTCGCTCAGTGTCATTCTTGTGTGTTCTAAAAGACAACACTGTTCCAAAGTTTTTCTGTGTTGCAAATGAAATCCCATTCTTGTGTGCTAGCTTACTGCACTGTCAACCGAGAGGTTTGTGGTTCAAATCCTCGCTTCTCCTTGTGTATGCATTAATCCGTACTTAACGAGTTTCTGATATTTGAGCATTTATATTAGTGCGTGGCAAGAGTACGTCCGAATCTCTGCATTCAAAGTTAACAGTCTTTGGTGAGTGATGTAAACCATAAGAACAGGTTGTCCTTTTGTTGCATTACTGTTTCTGTGTTGTTGCTTCAGCTGAGAGATCCTTTAACCCGTGGGAGCTGAGAAGGCCTGTAGCGTGGCAGATGAGAGCTCCCTCTTCTCTCTTTTTACATTCATTTGCACTTTGTTTAGAACAGCTGTTTAACCTGCACCTTTTATAGGTTTTTGAAATGCTTTGTTATGTTCATACATACAGTAGAATGTGCTTGGCTTGTGATTAACTGCTAGGTTATTATGTGCTTTGTAAACAAAAGTCCTGATTAAGGGAGCGCCATGGGATGGAAGGATATTGTCATCAGCTGAAGCGCAGACAAGCTGGGGATCGTCCATTAAGGACGTCTGCAAAGCGGAGGGAGGGGTCACAAGGGCAGGGGCTATGTCCAGTGCAGACATCCACATTTAAATATGTCATGTACTGCAATTTCAGTAAGGCCTGTGCCATAAACACAACTTCACAGAGGACTGTATGTGCTGCATTGGATCTGTGATGCGGTGTGTCATCCTTTGTTGATTTATAATAAACGAATATACATATATCTAATTAAATTCATTTGCTGGACACAGCATTGTTGACGTACCCCACCCTGTAGAACAGGTAGCTTGCAAGATCAAGAGGATTCTGATCAAGAGGGTTCTGTAATCAAGACTTTAGTAATTCGCTAGAGTGCTGACGTCTGCAATAAGGGATTTAGAAGATAATGCTTAATGCAGACAGGAGGGTCAAAAGTAGGTAATTTTCCGGACGTACTATATGGACGACCCCAAAATAGCTTCCTGCAGTTGGACAACCTGTTGCACAAGAATACCAGTGACCAGATACTGACGATAACTAATGGACATGTGTAGCAGTGCCTAGAGATTCAGGCTTCCTACTGCAATGCATGCTGCATATGCTTAGTTATGTTGTCGCCATTATTTGATGCCTGTTCATTTAAATAAATGAAATAATTAGAAAAACTGACTGTACCTAACTTTGTTTTTTAGTCTTTAACGAATTAGTAAATAGGTCATATATGCCTTTGTCTATCTAATTGCTCGCATGCTGTAGGGAAACCAGGAGTACAACCATACTTGTGTTTGATTACTACTGCAAAGATTTAGAGTTTGTTCTTGAAACATGTTTGGAGCATTTATTCAGAACAGATTTTGCATTCACAGTTTGTTTTAATAGGCTGAGATCAGTGAACCTGAGTTTTGCATTTTGGTTTTGTTTCACATGAGTAATAGACAAATATGTAACGTATCAAACTATGTTCTGGTGCAAATAGTATCTTGTAACTTGATGCTACATCAGCCTTTTTGTGCAGCACCACTTGAAAACATACTCGGTGGTGTTGATTTTTAAAGTGCATCATGACGAAAACGAACCAGAGCAAGATGGTAGAAACCTAGAACGTAATGCAATGTATCAGTGATTTTGTTCCGTAAAACGGGTTGATAATTATTAGAACTGTCTGCTGGGTCTAATCCGGCGTAGGCTCTTTGTTATACGTTAATCATTGGTGGTGGAATAAAAACAAACATAACTTTGTGGAATTGTATTTTGCTTTCTCTGCCGTGGCAGGTAGTTCGGTGAGAATCGTTTTTCAGTGCATCTATTTGATTGAATTTGTTACAAAGGTGCTTTGTTAGCCATCTATAAGTCTACTATCCTGTCCTGCATAGAGCATCTGTGTGCTAGTTTGGCCATTGTCCCTTCTGGGGACAATCCTATGTTGCTGCCAATGCACTACATAGGCCAAGAATGCAAATTTCAACCACTGTTCCAGTTTTGATAATGTTACCCAGCGAACCTCTGGCACTGACCACAGGAGAGTTCATGCCGTGAGGACAGTCAAGCCGGTAACATATGCTTGCCCTGAAACGAAGACTCTCAGCAATTGTTCAGCTTCGTTGTCCATTTGCAAACTACAAGTCGTTAGTGAGGGGGCAACAAGCCGGTTGCCTACATATGGTGCAGAGACTAAAATGAGCTTGATGGTAGGCTTTGGTATATCACTCTTTATTTGAGTAAGTAAGTAATTATACAAACAAGAAGAAGAGCAGTCCGTAAGGTAGCCCTGAGGCAGCCAGGAGTATGAAATGTTAGTGACTTCATTTTCTTAGTCTTGGCATATGACGGCGGGTGGCCAGTTCTCCCTCGCCATCTCATCTGCCCACCAACAGTGTGCGGTCAGTGTTCTCAGTATAGTTGAATTTGGCTAAGGGTACAGACGGAGCTGAATGTCGAACCAAAGCAGTTGTATAACACGCTGTACAGCTAGAGAAGTCTGCGTACCATCTTTCCTAACTTTGGTAACTGATTTCTTCACAAGGCCACTTGATTGTTCCACAGACTGCAACTTCTACAGCCCAGCATAAAAATTATGATGTGCTCGGCCCATCCTTCTCTAATAATTAACTTGCCTGGCAACCTGCGACATGAACTCTTCAGCCTTTCTTCGTCTTTTCTACATTCTGTTTGATCATGGTTTCATGTTGTCAGGTCACAATTAAACACCTGTGATGAGTTTCTCTGGAAGCGGTGCTATATAAATTTGGAACTACGATTACGAAGTCGATGGAGTTGCGAGTGAGGTCATCCGCAACAGGGTAACACCAAATGTGGATAGTGGGTGGGAGCTGTCCAAAGTAGGCCAGTTGTTGCGTACTTTCTTTATGGACGACCCCTGGCCTCACGATTAAATGCTATCTACACTACATGTAATATGTATGTAGATGCTTCTATTTCGTCCAAAATCTCATCAAATTCAAAATCATCTTCCATCATATAATTTTTGAGTAACTAGCGATACACACGATATTGCTCACATTATAAAAATGGCACGTAAGAATAATTTCAATTAGCACATAGCAGCCATGAGTGTAATTATTAATGAAAGCACATTTATACCCCCTTGTCTAGCATCCATTATAGTAGATTGCACACAAGAATATTCTTAGTCACTGCTACCATACACGAGTTTAGGTAAACAGGCTGCAGACAGTAGAGGCACTATTAATTTTAAAAAAAATAATATCACAACTTTTCCAGTCAAGATTACCAACGTCGTAGCCAATCGAGCTCACATATGGCATTATTATGCCATTTTATGCTGCAAAATATTGCATTATCAGCAGTTTTTCCAGTCACGCTATATCTGCAAATGTCGGTCTTTGGCACGGTGAGGTATTTAACCCTGGGACACAAGTGTTCGGAGAAGGTGTTCAATTGCAACTGCCTGTGTGCCATCATCATCTGTGCTCCGTCTGATGGCCATCTGAATTGCTTCGTCCGTCAATCCAAGATCTAGGCCTTGACTGTATTCTTTGGTCAGCCACCGGGCTTCCATGGCCGGCAAGTAACCTGTGAGGAGAAAAATGTGGAATACATCATCACACCCAACCACATAATAAATTATTTGTTACCTGATAATAAAACCCTCGGCTAATTGTTTCGATTCATTGACTGAAATGACTGGCTAATTTTTTTGACTCACTGGCATGTTTTAGACTAGCTGATTTGTTTGACAGGCTGGCTGATTTTCTTATCTGAATGATTGAGACTATTTCGTGAAAGAATCGCAGTAATGTGGATATTACAGAAAATAAACAGAAAGGAGTGATAAAGCTAAATTAAAATTGGGTCCCTTAAGAGTCAATGTTGGAAGAGTTGGAGAGGATCAAAAGCCAGAAATTCTTCCTGGTCGGGAACTATTTCCCAACATTTGAAGTCTAATTTGCCTTCATGTAATAAACTAATTTTTATGATGTAGTTAAAGCTTCACATAATTATTATTTAACTATTACTATTTATTTATTTGATGTGCTTAGTACTTATAAGTTGCAGTTAATGAATGATGCAATTAACAGCCTCAAATAATAATAATAATGCCGTTCTAGACGTTCATTCTATTGTCTCTGGACACTGTTTTAAGAGCCTGAAGGATTATAACTACCTCGGCACAAAAAAATTAATACAAATAAATAAAAAATAAGCATGGAAGATATATACCTGTTTTGTTTTCATCAAATTCATACAGGGCATGCGCCAGTGACATGAAACGCTTCATCCATGGTTCCCGTTGAGTGAATGTCCGTTTCATGTCATCGAGTCTCCGTCTAGTTATCTGTGAAGTATATGCCATACAGAATAATCGTAAACAAAACATTTCCTCCAACTCTCCGAAATGTCAATCACAATCACATATGCAATGGAACCTGGTAGCAGTATCATCACCTGATCACCAATTTAGTGACTGCCTTACTGGTGTATCTGTGCGCGCGTGCGTGTGTGTATACATTTCACTTCCATCATCACACATTCACGCTTACAGAAACTTAAAAAAGACCAGAAAGTTGTATCTCATTTGAATTTACAACCCGTGATAACATTTGAACTAACTAATACGTAGGTCAGAATTAATGATAATGTTAAGATTAATTAATAATTGGGCAATATTAGCTACTTAATTAGGCAACAACAATTTTAGCATGAATAAAGCAGTCAAATAAAAAACTTAGAGGCATCCTCCAAGGTGAATCGTGCTCCTTCACAAAGTTCACTGGGCTAAACGGGGAGCATCTCTGAGCAGATATCTTGAAGGGGCAAATATCAATGATTTGAACGAATGAATGAATGACTGAATGAATGAATGAAAGTCAACCTGAATTATCTTTTCAAGCTTTGCTAATTCTTTCTCCTTCTGCTCAACTGCAGCCAATCGATTTTCCTTTGGTGCAAATTCGCGATATACGCGGTCCTGTAGCCAGTCAACCAACTCAAAATAAATCCTGATGATAGTGAAAATCATTATTATGGTCATGTTGTAAGATGCAGTGATGACAGAAAAAACTATATTCTCAGTAAATTTTAATCAATCACGCATTGGCTGGATGGATGGTTAGATGGATGGATTAATGGATGGCCGGACGGATGGCTGGCTGGATGAAACATTTTCATCATCCTTTACCTCCGTTCCATAAATATGTGTTATGTTACAGAGTCATTATCTATCTATAAAATGGATTTTGGATAATATCAGGAATAATATTATGAATAATAACACTATATTATCAATAACATCATCCAAATTGAGATCCTCTCACGAAACATCATTACTCAGTTTCTGAGAGGAACTTCAAAACACTAACTACATATAAATCATAATCACCATTTATCTTCATCATAATAGTTGTAGTCAACATCATCACCATCACCACCTCCCAGTTGATCATTGTCGTTAAGTATGTCATGGTCAGCACCTCCATTGTTAACATTACCATCACTATGATTTCATTATGATTTCACTATGATATCCTGGTTGCGGTATGACAACCATTCATTCATTCATTCATTCATATGGAGAATTTATATAGCGCCTCTTCAAGGCTATCTACTCAGAAGCACTCCCGACCCAACCCCGGCTGAAGAGTACAACCAGTTTACTCAATAAACGAATATACATACCGGTGCATACATCATTCATCACCAACATCTGTCAGTATCTGTTATGCTACGTAAAGAGTAAAAAGAACCAGGAAAGACCTCTGCTCGGTTGAAACCTGGTGGTGAATAGGTTTTGACGAAATCTTTCGGCCTCTCAGGAATACTCAAGCCGGTTTTATGTACCAGGAACCGTCCAATAAAATTCAGAAACTGCTCCCACCTATAAGTAGAACTGCCCATATTGCAATATTATTATAGGAAAATTATAAAAGACAAGTATAATAACCTTCTTATAAAACCGTAAACAGATTATTGACATTTTCCATAATTTTTAAACTTTTGAATGCAAACTTACAAATAGCAGGCTCTAAAGCAAAATTTCATTTTAAAAAATTCCTAATAATTTTCATACAAACTGATGCATCTGAAACGTAGCCAGGTGTCCATGAGTCAAAACAAAGACTATTAGCGTAGCCCTCATCCGTTATCCAGCATTGTACAGGCTGGAAGCTTGTCCGAAACATGATCTTGTGCATAGCAAGTTTTGTGGGCCCAAAAATTCCTTTTTTCCTGTGTCTTCATCTTTTTGCAAAAGTGTAATTTTAGCTGCTAGCTTAGTCATCTGCGTTTGAGTCAGCCGACCTGTGTACACAGCTGCGCTGTCTCATCTCTCCACTCTCCACATCTCTCTCTCTCTCTCTCTCTCTCCCTCCCTGCCTCTCTCTCTCTCTCTCTCTCTCTCTCTCTCTCTCTCTCTCTCTCTCTCTCTCTCTCTCTCTCTCTCTCTCTCTCTCTCTCTCTCTCTCTCTCTCTCTCTCTCTCTCTCTCTCTCTCTCTCTCTCTCTCTCTCTCTATTTATTCTGCATGTCGGCAACCACGCACACAAGACCAGACAATGGCTTAAGACCAAAACCAAAGTCTCAAGACCAAAATGAAAGGTTCAAGACCACAGGGTTCAAGCCACATTTTCCGGAGAAAGTCTCGGAGACCAAGACCACAGTTTTGAGACCCCATCACTGGCAGCCGGGCATATGTCTCAACCAGGGCAGAGCAATGCAGCTCTTCAGAGTGACCTCAACCGTCAGTTGCCCACCGGTGGCACATCGATCAACCAACCTGCAGGTGAGGATTGCCTTCTCGAAGTGTGTACTCGATGTACAGCCAAACTGCTTGGCGGTGGCATCATTGTGGGTCGCCAATGCTACTGCCTGTCTTCACTCCAAACTATCGACATAACTTGGTCCAGAGATTCAGTGCATGATGCTGTCATCTTTGGATGGAAATCTGTAGGTTTTGCTCCACATGTGTGTGTGGGCCCACCAATGGTGACCTGTCTAGTTTTCTGCGGACTGTTTTGCTTACTGGTGATATTTCACTTCTACGTGACATTTAACATCACTTAAGCTAAGAGATCACCTCTGATTATTGGAGTGGCGCTATATAAATATTATAAATAAAATACTAGTAAACTAAAATGTACACGTATATACCAGCACACATAAAATGAAACATACCAGTATAGACCATTGCCTTTGCGACATCTGTCAATGACTTGGTCTAATATGTCTTCATCCAACTGAATCTTGCACTGGTGAGCCAAAGTTTTGATCTTCAGAAAGAAACAGAACTTACATGTACCAAAAGACTTCAATTGCAATAAAATTAATGTACCAGTGGCTGTCTGACTAGTAGACTGAGGACAGTGGAGGAGATGCGTCGCCCGATGTGCAGACCTGCACCGGCAGGACTAAGTACTAAGTAAGTAAGTGGCTGTTTATAATATTACTGAACTTTGGCTCAGATCCTTTTAAGTTAAAGCTGGTACTGAGCCAAGCAACTCATATTCAGGAATGGTTGTGACCTATTGCTGAACCGCTCATGTTGGTACAGACAAACAATAAATGAGCAACTGCCTTACCTCACCCCATTTGTTTATTGGTAGCTATGATCTGCAGAATAGATAAGAAAATCAAGCTGCGGTGAATCAGACTTACCATGTTCAGCACCTTTGGGAGAAAAACAAAGTTGTTATATAAATACTAATACACATGCATAGATACAGACATACATGCATATGTATGTATGTATGTATGTATCTATGTCTGTATCTATGTCTGTATGTCTGTATCTTTGCATGTGTAGTAGCATTTAAAAATAGACCCTTTGTAATTCTCTCAATGGTGCTAAACACGGCAGTCCTGAATCACTGTTACTCGAATTTCTTCTCAATTCTAAAATAACTTGTGCATTCAAGTCATTAGATTTTGGTAGATTCGATTTACATCTATTCCAGTAACATATCTATTCAAGTCATTCGATCACATCATATTAGACTTTCTTCTGTGTTCTAGCAACATGTGTAATCATTTAGGGACTTTCTACCTGTTCTCTTGAGAGCACCTGACTGAAACTACGGTCAGCGTGTCGGAACATATCCCAGATGCGATCGATGTCCAGGTGCCTTGTATCCCTCTCTTTCAGCTGCTCTTCAACCACACGCAGCAGCTGAGGTGTGTCATATTTAGTCCTGCAAACAGATTCACATAGACGTTCAACACACAGTGGCCTTGTCAGCTTCTTCAATTTCAAATCAATTCAAAGCCATTTATTTCAACCACCACAGATAACAAAACTACTAGGGCGGAAATTCTTCAGTGCAAGAGTTGTATAGTGTATACTTGTGGAATGGTTTGGATGATCAATCAATGAATCAGTCAAACAGAATTTATATAGTTCCCCTTTAAGGTCTCTACTCAGAGGTGCTCCCGACCCAGGCCAAGCAGAAGAAAACAATCTTAAGGAGCCAAGGAAAGTTGAGGGAAGAACCCGAGGGAGGAAAAGCCCTTTCAAGGGAACCTATTTCATGTCACAGGGCCAACGACTGAGAAAGTACTGACAGTACTGTCTTAGTGGACACTATCACAGCTTTTAACAAGAAGCTTTTATGGAAACCATGGTCTGATCCTGGTTCTCTGTCAGTGAAAAAGCAGACAAACCAGCATTAAGAAAGCGACTTGCTCCTACTTATCCTGTCAGACATTCCTGTCACAGCTTCTACACAGCCAAGTGTATATATATATATATATATATATATATATATATATATATATATATATATATATATATATATATATATATATATATATATATATATATATTCACTAAATAAGTAATACGTCTGAATAAGTAACATATACAAATAGCTTTATATATCTGAATAGTGAATAACTAACAAATCTGAATATCTACTAAGCATCTCAATTACTAAAAACTATCAGCTTTACAGGATTTTTGAGTTCCGATAACTGTAAAAAAACACTTTCACAGAAATGTCTTACTTCTCAAACAAAAAGTCTTTGTCCAAGAACAATCTTCTGACAAATTTGAATTACATCTGTACTATTTTACTTCCATAAGGGACTGTTTCTGATAATTCAACAAACCTGTCAATGCTTCGTGGATTTTGGAATCCAGACTTTAAAAAGTCCGGTTCTCCACCACGAGTAAAATCTGATCTCATCAATTCACTCTTTCTCTTCATTGACGAAGACAAGAAATAAAGAAATCGCTCATAGTGGACTTTGTTTGGCTCCGATTCAGATAGAAACAGCGCAGCCAAAAGACGTTGATTGCACACCGATAAGTTAACCTAGAGGCAAGAAAAAGGGTTAATACTTAACAATTTAACGATGAGAGTGCACTAAAAGCGACTGGGAAACCAATGCAGCTCGTCGTTAAAGCGTTAAACACAATATAAACAGTTGTTGACATAGTAAACAGGTTTACTGGAGAGAAAGATCTTACCAAGTGCTGTGAAAATGCTTTAATAAACATTCTCTAAATATGAACAAGTAAACTATTATTGACTTCTTCAGGATATCCACTTAGTAGCACTCAATTAAAAGCACGAGTTCATTTAAAGACATCTGTTGAATAACGATGCCTTTAAATAATCTCTAATGGATTATGCTTTTTGACTATGGTTTAACAAGTTTAATGGTTTAATCTTGCCAATTATCTTGTGCTTTATGAGTAACAAGGCATTATCATCATCATATATTACGATAATTAATTATCTTTGGATAATTGCATGAATGTATATTTAGAAAATTTCACAGCACCTTCAAAGTTTTTGCTCCAGCAAATAAGTTCTAAGAGCAAAAGATTAACCAGCTACCAGTGTTTTTGTTTGTGTAATTAAGCACACAGGGTTAGGCTGGCAACCACTGAAACGCAATAAAGTCGGCAGATTGGCAAGTTCAAAGAGGGTGGGAAAGAAGAGGTCTAGAAAGTTTTTGGGAATGAGAAATGAATTCATCTGGACAGTTAAAGCGTAAGAGGAATTTTTATAAAGCAAGCTGAATCCGATTATTAGTTTGTCAATTTCCTGACAATCTCACAGGTTTCAAAACAAAAAAATTGTTTATGGTTCTATAATTGTTCTACTCGACAGAGAGGTGCCTGATTTGTTACCACCACCAATGTAATTGATGAAGCTGGCAATAAGCCAAACAGGCTTTTTGGTTACAGAAGCCTAATGGTGTATTTGGTAAGTTTAACATATGACCCTACTCACCTAAACCTTAAATTAGAAGCAAGTACATGGAAGGTAAACATAAAGACCTCTGAAGTGCAGCTATGGTGTGACAAATAATTGATGACTAGAAAAGACACATCATAAATTTCCATAAAATGTATCTGAGACATTAAGGTACAGTCCATGGTAGTTTATATAGTATATACTGCTTCATATAGTTGTTCTTAAAAGACATTATAAATATCCATATCCATACATAAATACACATAAACCACCTACAAGCATGCATGTACGTATGTACATACGTACTCGCGTACCTATGCACACAAGTACCTACACACGTGCATACATACATACACATAAAACCACACATACAAGGTGGAAACAACCAAAACTGAGAGTGGCAAGACAAAATTTTACAAATAACACAAAATTATTACCTGGCTTCGAAGTAAGGTAAATGTTAAATCATTGAAGTGAATATAACCGGTCAGCTTTGGGTCAAATGCAGCGAGTTCCAGATAAACCTCCTTTAGCACCCGACTGGACAGTCCTTGAAGATCTTCTGCAACTCTCTGTCGCAGTTCCACTTCTTCAGCAAGGCTCAGGTGAATTGGTTTATCTGGCAGTATTACAGTGTCGAGTAGGTGGCGCTCCAAGCCCAGAGGATTCATTCCTCTAGTGCTCAAATCTGACTGATTTCCAGTGAAGTAGTCATCAGGATGCTCTGAAGCTTTACTCTCATTCATGCTCCTGGGAATTGGTGGAATCAAGTAGTGTGGATTTAACCACCTCTGTGTTTCACCCACGTTTGTTTGTGAAAAACGCTTCAAAGAAATAAACAACATACTAAACTAAAAAATCATGCTTTTTTCAATTAATTTTTTTGCTAACCACCCATCAGATTTTGATGGGGCATTTCTATGAATTAAGATTTCTCACAACAATTTCACTGGAATCAACCACTGACTGGTGCTTTGTGCATTATAACTATAGGGTAATAGTAATATATAAGCCATTAGATTAGATTAGATTAGTTTAATGAACATGTAAAAGCTATACCTTACACAGCAGTAGTTAATTAAGCAGATTAAAGTGCATACCTGTGATTTATTGGCCTCTGCTTCCTCTGATCTGTTAGCACTTGTATGATAGGCATCTACGGTGTTTCCTTGCACAGGTGTACGTCTTGCAGGAGTATTCTTTCTTGCAACATCTGAATCCCGTCCATTACTAGTAATATCAACAAGTTAACATCAATAAATTGTAATTGTAATCGTAATCTCAAAATTTCTACAGTGCCCAATAAAGCAGAGTTGCGCGGACCAGCTCATTGATAGGCGCTTAGTCAAATCATAATCAATAGATGGAGGGATGAAACAACCATCATGTAACGGGTTTGGTTGGAAGAAATGATTCTTTTTGTGCAAGGCTGGGCACAGCGGCCTTTTGAGTGGCGACAGAATAAAGTTCTTGAAGATTTGGGAGCAGGCCCTTAGCCACCCACCCACCCGTCCTGTGGACGTGTGAAAATTATTTTGGACAGGCATGAATTGTGCATGATTCTCCTCCACCACCATCCAGCTTCTGCAAGCATTCAGATGACAGTTCTGTAAGCAGCACAGGCTAATGGCTCTGTTAACAGCATAGGGGCACTACAGTTGGACTTGTAAGGCGGTGGGACTTCGGGCGGTCGTGACTTTGTATGCTCATGGCGTCGGGCGGTCATGACTTTGAGTGCTTTTGGACGGGCTACTCTGTATTTCTTGCTAAGGGCCTGTTTGGGAGAAAATTTAACTGATGTTGTTTAAGAGCATCCAGTCACCCCATCACTGTTTTAACCAAGTACAGCCTGCAAAGAACTTCCATAAATTCAACTTACAGAAAAGGGGTGTACATTTGAATTACCATACTTTCTTACACTGCTGCATAAGAAATCCTTCATCATTGGCTCACTGCACAAATATAAAAATTGTGATAATGCTAGTTTTAGCGATTGTTCCAAGATCTAACCTATTAGTTAATTCCAATTCTGGGCCTGAGTAAAGTTCTGTGCTTCTATTTCATAGCTAATGATTATAACTGTATACTAAGCCAGACATTTAAAACTGTATATAATATTGCAACTGTTTTTTTTCTACTGATATTGTGCTATGGTACTTTTTCATCATTGTATGCATTGTTGCTGTAAAGTAAGAGCATATGTCTTGTGCTAATGAAGATTACTTACTTACTTACTTACTTACTTACTTACTTACTTACTTATTTTGAAACAGGCAGCAAAACTTCAGCATGAAATTGTACTCATGTTTGTAATGGTGTTTATAATGATCAAATGGTGAGTATCATGATCATTGTTATCCTCCTCGTCGTCGTCCTCCTCCTCCTCCTTACAGGCATTAATTGTCAGCAACTCACAGTCATCACTATCTTTAGGAATGGAAGAACTACACAGGATTAAAGGTGCAGCTTACGAGTTATTGTTGCTGTTCTCGACAATCACCAGGCGCCCTCCAATGATCTTCACAGACGTTGCAGGTGTGTCATTTGTAGCAAATGGGGCATAGCGACTGACAACCTTTTCTTTCCAGTTGTAGTTTGGTCCAACATTTGTATTTACAATCTTAGAAAGAAAAAAACAATTATTAAACTGCGGATTTTAAACGCTTTAAAAAATAATGTAAGCCTACAATATGTCTACGTTAGGAAATACAAATTGGAAAAATATAACGCATAGCCTAATTAAGTTAAAGACCTAATTGTGCTAATTAAGGAACTTGCCAGTTAGTTTATTGAAATTAGATGTCTGTAAGTTTCTAAATAATAACGTCGTTTTTGGTCATGCTTCCATTGCCAACTAAAGTAATCTCTACTAGAAAACACCTAGGCCTCATTAATTCACTCATGGTCGGAACTCAGCATTAATAATTTAGATATGTGGATCTAGTACCTTTGGTATCATTTAAGAAGTCTGTAATACGATGCTGAATGGCTTAATATTACATGGCTCAAACAAATTTATTCATAACAATAATAAATACTACAATTACTCATATGAAAACTGCATTTTATGATATCCGAAGCTACTGGTTGCTAATGACGCAACTGCAGAGGTTAATAACGAATTGCATCTGAAACCGGTTTCTAAAACACATTATTATGATATAATTTATATTAAGGTCTCGCGCGATTACGTCGGCCGAGCCAAGTCCATCGTAGCAGTTCGACTCGATCGATCACGGGGTATAGTACTCACCTCTAATTGTACCACTACACCTCTCTTCCCAGCCCAAGTATCTTCGTGATCTCTTCACCATCCAGGCGACCCCAGGAGTCATTTCAAACCCCTCAGTTGTGCTAGTGTGATTTAGCATTATTTGACTCCAAGTCTCTGACTGTCTGACAAAGAACAAAATTTCCTTGGTGTTGTGCATTTTCGAATTTTCTCAACAAAGGAATTGATTTTGATTCGAGTCTGACCTGCAAAACTGATAACGTTGAAATGAGCTGCTTTAATTCTAATTTCGTTGACATCAGTTTGCAAAATACAGATAAAATATTCACCCCTCCCCTCCCAGTCAGGGACGTCATTTCAACTTTTTCCAAAGGGGGCAAACAGAGGTGAATTTTTTTCGCTATGTAGGAAACAACAGTACACTGTATCCCCCAGATCCCCACTGTTAAAGGCGGGGTTCTCAACTCTTCGGGATCGCTGCCTATGTTTGTATTTAGTCTACATGTGCAAAACTGAAAGCCAGTGCTGCAAATGAGTCTCTCTTTTCCTTTTGTATCCCCTTAATTCTTCCTCCTTTTCATTTTTTACATCGTTTTCTTTTTTTCCAAAAATCAGGGGGCAAATGGTAATAAAAGCACAATAGTCCGGGAACTCGTCCACTTTGAAGTCCAACGTCGTATCGTCGGTAGACTTCAGAAAAGCGACAGTAAAAATTTAATTTTAACACTAGTTAGCCTATACTAGTGACAGCCGGATTCGGGAAGTCAACCGAGTTTGTACGAAGGCGGTGTACACATCTAGTTGTTGTAACAAACGACAAGATGGCGGATATTCAAGCTTCTGGTTAGAAAATTAAAATTATTTTAAACTGGAGATTTTGTGTAATTCGTGGTTTCTTTACATGCCTAAAAATCACAGTTAATCACCAGTGCGACCGAGGGACATATTAAATGTTAAGGTCTAAGTTTCAGTAACGTTTAGTTTGCAATGATGCGTAGCAATTGTTCAATCGAAAATAGAAACAAAAAGCCGGTTCTGGGAAATTGATTTATGCAAAATTGTCTTTGTTATGGGAACTGGGCATTACTTTGATTTTGTGAATATAGAAATTGTTAAAATTTATGATAAGTTATACGTTAGTTAATTATACCTAGCTCTAAGGCGAGAGTGAAATAATAAGTATGACAGCGTGCGTCATGGATCATTCTGTCGATGTTAAACCAGTTTTGGTAAACGTCCTCACTATGCGGTCTCCAATTTTTATAGTCTTTTGACCAGAATGTAGAGAAACTTGTCTTAAGGTGGCCTGTACAACTTCAGACCTTAATACCTGCTAGTTTCTGAGATATGAGGCTTCGAACGATTCTCAGTGTTGCAGCTAATTCATTGAAAATTTTCTGTTTCCTGGCACTGTATTTCAGTAGATGTACTAGGTACAAGTGTGACATGCCAGATAGTTTCATTTTATTATCTAGTTTCAGGAAATGTAAATACTCTGTCTAAACTTTGTAAATTTATAACAAACTGCATGAAGTAAAATACATACTGGTATCAATCATCATTATATATCACTATATTTGCAGGTGTCAAAATTTTAGTCAATTACAGCTCATGTACCCACGTCCAATTTGAATAACTACCTGTCACTCTGTCATGGGATAAATATTGTCACCCTCTGAAACATTGCTTTGGGTGGGAACACTAATTAATATATTTGTTACCAAAGGCAGAATCAACTTCATAATTTGTAGATACATTTATTTATATTGTTATGGTGCCATTTTACTACAGTACTATTGATGATCCCACCCAAAGTTGCTACTTTTTCAAGTCCTTTGCCCTTGGATAGGTTCAAACATGCAATGGCGCTACTCCTGTTGCAGAACTTCCTCCTTCAGTGTGCTGTATCCATCCACCATCATCCAGTCGAACAGCATCCGATTGGGTCTTCCTCTCCTTTTCTTTCCCTCCATTCTTCCCTCTGTGATAGTTGTTAATAGGGATTCCCCTCACGGTAGGTCACCAAACTACTTTCTCCATCTTCCTGTTAGCAGTGGTTTGGGTGAGGAGATGGAACTGAAAAGAAGAGTTTTATTGGAACGAATGCGTTACCAGGGTTCTATTGCACTGTGAGCAGTGGAAACACAAGCAAAGAATTTTGAGAGCAGTGGGAACGCCATATGTGTAAGGCTAAACACAATTGTGTTACGTATAACACGGTTTGCGACTTGAAACCCAAATAGTTTAGATTAAGCTTGGAACCTGTGATGTCATAATTTAATGAATGCAATCGTATAATGATGTGGCTTTCAAGAGTTGTTTTTTATGTAAGATCCAGTGTGTTGGTGGTTGCTTTTGCAAAACAACGACAGCAACCCGTTCTTCCTCAATGTTTATTGCTTCCATTCACATAAGTTCTCTGCCTGTCTTGTTGAAAAAATGTGCCTTCCTCCTGTCTTTTGCTGCCACTAACCCTTTCCATGCCACTACTGATGACATCCTGGAGATGCCTGGCCACATGAATACGAGTATTAATAAACCGAACAAAGCCACCTAAAGTTGTTTTATATGTAACGTCCATGGTATTGGTGGGGCATAAACGCATGACTGATCCAATTCTAAATGCCAGCCACCAAAGTCAGCTGATTGTCTACCTGCCTGACCCATGGGTCGTGATCTGGAGCCAAACCTGACCGTACCTCCCATTGATTCTATTTTCATTCAGTAAGCTGGTTCCCACAACGTACCTTGGTTTGGTCACTGTAAAAACCTCAAGATTAAAATTTAGAAAATGTTTTCTTCAGCCTTTGCAGAATTATTTTTACTTAAAATTAGGAAATGGTTCATCTGGAAAAAGAACGAATGAATCTGCTCCAAGAACATGTTCTTTGCTGAAGCCAAGTGCATTTGCACCAACCAGCAGCTTCCAGCCTACGCCTGCCTCTGTTACAGGTAAGGGTAAACAATAAAACCTTCATTTACCAGTGTGCTTCACTCTGGAAGCTGTATCAATGGTTTGAATAAATAAAGATACGTTCATTTACCTGCATGGATCGTTCAGTTAAGCTATGTATCAAAGGTAAGCGCTAATGATGATACCTTAACTTACCAGTATATGTACATCACTTACTCAGTTTGTCAGAGGTCATGGTAAATGATGATACCTGATGGTATACAATGGTATACGTTGCCTACGCATTGAAGCCAAGTGGCAGGTCTTGTCAAAGTTGATTCTGATCTAATTTTGAATTATGCGAACTTTATTTTTTGCAATGGAATTTGTGTAGATTGTTAATCAACTCTGCATAGAAACTATACAGTGTTAAATTTTAGTTTGTGTTGGGTAGAAATACTTCTTGTCTTTGCTTTTCATGTTTGGTTGAAACCAGGTATTTAATTAATTAACAATTTGTGAAATAGATTAAGTTTTTCATATATTTTATATCTTTGCTGTTCATACCTGCAATTCAGTTCACTTTGCTGTATGAAAGCTTAAACAATGTCTTCATAACAATGTCCCAATTTTGATGCTGTTCAAGCTGTACTGTGGAGTTAGCTTGCGTTGGGTCTAGGTAGTCTCTTTCTTTGATTCAGTTTTTGGCAAAATGATGTCCTACTCATTTCTAACACAGGTCAGTTTCAAATGTATTTTAAAGTCTTTCTTTTTGATGTGAAAAGTAAGTGGCACTGTTTTGGTTTAAAAGGAAATCTTAGTAGTAACCCATTCGCCTCTACGAAATTGCCAGCAGGAAGCCCAAGTGAAGGTTAGCCTTGTAGACTGTGCTAGTTAAAAAACATTTTTAAGAAAATAGTCTTTTGATCAAAATTTCTGCAATTACAATGAAGCACTGATGTGATATGATAATTTTTGGGCTAATTTGAGTTAAAATATTTAACCTAACATGCTATCAAGCTTGTCCTAATTACTGAGCATTACTTTAAGATTTTTTAAGTACTCCGAAACTTCCTTGTAAAATGCTTCTTGATAACATATTTTATAATATAATTCGGTGATTAGAACGCTTTTCAAATATGCACCTTTCAAGGGCGTTTTTTTCTAAATGGGAAGCAGTGTAGAATTTTTGGAATAATTTAGAACAATTTGACACTGCTTCGAGGACATGGCCATGCTCAGCTGAGCATGGCCATGCTCAGCTCTGCCATGAGAGAGAGAGACAGAAACAGAGACCGATAGAGACAGAGAGTAGAATTTGAATTTTGAATAATACTTTATCAAATGCTAAGAAATATTTTGTGATAATTATGTTGCAGGCACTGTGAACCAGCAGCAACAGGAGACTGAAAATCCAACACCAAATAAATTCTTCTTACGTCCATCAGCACTTGATAAACACACGTCAAACCTCTTCAAAGGTGAGTGTCAAAATTACACCTTTAAGAAATTCTGCTTATCTCTGCCAGCATTTGATAAACAGTGGTGCCTCTCAGGGTGCCACTGTCTTTACTGACCTTTGAGTTGAAATCCCTGCAGTGACAATTACGTCGTGTTTAGTAATTCTGTGTATTATCTGCTGCAGTTGCTCATGAAAAGTATTAACTTCTACATCCATAACTGTGAAAAATTTCACATCGAGTTTGCCATAATGTGTCAGTCATCCAACCTTGGTCCCTCCATTGCATGTTGACTCTCAAGATCTGTCAGTGAATTAGCTTGAATGACTGACATTATGGCAAACTCGATGTGAAATTTGTCAAAACTATAAACGAAACTATATTCCAAAGATATTCTACTTACTTGCATTAGCATTGGTATCCAGCATCAAACCTATTTCATAAATGTACATCAGTATACCGTAATACTGATGCTACTACGGTAAATGAGTTTGATCACACATGGACGTATGCATCATATAGAATTTATATATAGTACATCATTATAGCTTTAAATATTATTATTGTCAAGTACATTGAACATAGTTTATTTTGAGTTAACTTGTAATGAAATAAAGTTTCATACAAATACTTGCGTGATCTTAATTGCCCATAGACAGGAAAATAGACCACACTCTTGTGATAAATGTGTTGTATGCGGTTGACTGAGTGTAGATTCGAATTTGGGAACACCAGTGAAAACAAACTCCTTCAAATTGGAGCCGCCTAAGCTATTCAGTCCTTTTTCTGCGACTAACACACTCGGTGAGTTCTTAATTCATTTCAGCCTCATGTTTATTATTGTTAATTTGTAAGATTCTTTATTCTTTGGTCTTCTATAACAGGTCTAGCAGATGTGCTGATTTCTCACCATCTTGACTCATGTAACTTGCTTCTGTTTGGTGTGCAATAGCTATCTTGACAGAGAGCTTCAAAGGGTCCTAGTCCTAGACTCCAAAGTATCAACATGTATATCCAGTCCTAAAGCTTTTGTACTTGCTATATGTAGAAAAAGAGGATAATTTTCATTTGTCTATAATGTCCTATATTTTGAACAACCTTGGTCCCTCCATTGCATGCTGACTCTCAAGATCTGTAAATACTTAACCTGATTCTCTGATTGTGTCGCTCTGCAGGTACAAAGACTGATGACAGCTTGTGGTGGGCATGCCTTTTCTGTTGAAGGCCCAAGGCTCTGGAACTCTGTTCCATAAATATTTGCTCTGCAGAATCTGTATTGGCCTTTCAATCTTGACTTGCAGCTCATCTCTTTCTGGACCTCATTTCCTGTGTAGGCTGTTTCCTTGTCTTCTTGAATTCCCTTCTTGTCTTTTGACCAGACTTGCACTGGATATAGAGATAGCTTGTGCAATTTGGCTTGTGTAATGATTTCAATTTTCACTGCAATTTCTGTGGATGGCAAGTGCAGTTCGGCTTGCATAATCATTTTGCTTAGTAGAGACAATCAACTGATACCTTTAGCAATATAATTGCTGGTGCTATAGAAGTTCATAGAGTATTATTATTATTTTTATCTATTTATCTATCTATCTTTCCATAATAAACTTATATAGCGGTCCTGATCCAGTCCCAGTCAAAAAGAAAGGTCTTAAGAAGGCCATAGAAAGTATCTGAGAGGTTTATTTCTTGAATCTTTGGAATAAGGCTTTCAAACTCTAGAATGCAAATTTCGCTATAAGTTGTTCAAAGTGTATAATTTAAACATTGTTATAAGGTTTTAATCTGTTTGAGTACCTGTGACTTTACCTTTGATTCATTTTAAACGAAAGTATTACTGTATACATCTTAACTGTGTATTTTGTTATGGATATGCTAATTCACAGCAATATCGTCAGAAAAGGAGAAACCGAACATTTAAACATTGTTATAAGGTTTTAATCTGTTTGAGTACCTGTGACTTTACCTTTGATTCATTTTAAACGAAAGTATTACTGTATACATCTTAACTGTGTATTTTGTTATGGATATGCTAATTCACAGCAATATCGTCAGAAAAGGAGAAACCGAAAACTGATAGTGATGCAGACACAAAGAATGACGGAACAGCTGCTACAGTTAAGGATGATGTTGAGAAGACAAAGAACTGTGAACAGGATGAAGATGAACCACGTGCCGGAAGGCCAGAAACTCCAACTCATGCCGCTGGCGGGTGAGTTTCATGTACTTCTTTGGTCTTATTATTTGTGGTTTGTTATTTCACATAAGATTTGTTGATTTTATTAACGTTAATTGCCTGTGGTTATGGTTAACTATTTTGGTTAAGACTAAACTTTTAGTTTAAGCAGTAGAATGAGGGTTTATACTCAAGCTGTTTAGCCTTGGACTTCTTTCTGTTGGTATGCTGTATGCCTGATTCCATCACTGTACGATTCTCATGTTATGTCCTGGGCAGTTTGTTATCAAGTTGTGTAGACTTGAGGTTTTTTATTATCTCAGGAACCACGCACCATCAGAATGAGAGAGCTGTTGCTTCTTTGACTTATTTTATGGGTGTTACCTTGATTGATGCCAAACTTTCTGTGTATTGTTGGCAATTTCCTGGCAGTATTGTATTGTATTGTATTGTATTGTATTGTATCTAAACATTTATAAAGTGCCTCTCACAGTATTCGCTAATCAGAGGCGCTCCCAGTGCGAAAGACCCAGTGAATAGAAAGTGGTTTTATGACAGCGGAACGAGGCACTTGGGCCACCAGCTAATAAAGAGGCACGTGTCACTGGAGGGAGTTGATTCCATAGAGCAGGACCAATGCAAGAAAAGGCTCGAGTTTTGGCCAGTGATCAGTTTAACGATGAGTTGCAATGGTTTCCCAGTCACTTTTAGTACACTCTCGTCGTTGAAGTGTTAAGACTTGTTCTTCCATCTTAAACTGCATGACAAAATATTTCCAACATTTCTGTGTTGGAGAGTAATGAAACTGTAACAGTGGCAGATTCATTGTCTATGATTTCACGTGAAACAACCAACAATTGATGCTTTGCAGTTGTGATAACAGTGATTTAGATGTTCTTACAGTAGATTAGATTAGTTCATGCAACTGTGTAGGCCAGGGGTTTCCCAACTGGGGTGCTCACACCCACAGGGGGGTGCAAGATGGCACTTCAAGGGGTGCGACAAAGAGGTAAAGTATGTTACTGTTGTACTGTATGTGTGTATGTAGAAACTATCTGTTAACAGTTTGGTAGGGGGAGCAAACATTAATCAAACATTTCGTAGGGGTGCATAGAAAAGGTTTGGAACCCCTGAATTGTAAGCAGTGGTGCTTTACACCTGACGTTGTTTGATTGAATCTGAATTGTTCAGTTGATGTGTTGATTTGTGTAGTTCAGAGTCAAATGCCGAAGAGAACGCCGCTTTCATTTTTGGAGAAAAGATGGAAGCCAGAGTTACAGTAAGTCTTATCAATTTTTCCATTTGTTCGTGGTTATGGTTAGACCTTCTATTTATACCCACGTATATGACATAAAGCAACCCTTGTCATGCTATGATATTTTTACTTCAACCCTTATTTTCTTTTGCTTAGTAAAGTGTGCCATGTCTGTGTTCATTTTCCGACTGCATACTATGTATTGTTTTCGTTTTAACAGTTTAGCTACTGTTGTTTGCGTTGTCTATCGTGTATTTTGTGTTCTGCATATTTTAGTCTTCGTAATTTGCTGTTTGTAACATATTTCTCTGAAATTATTGTTTTAATTGGGAAGTCATGTTTTAACAGGCTTCTGCAAACTGCTTTTATAAGGAATTTACTTAAAGCAAAATTTGTGAATTATTTGAATGATTTTAAAACAGTATTAAGGAAGTTACAGGTTTATGGGCACTGTGAATCAAGAAATTACAAATGCATGTGCAATACCAATTTTGTGGGACTGAAACTCCAAGAAATTGTGAATGTTTGTTTAAATTTAGTATGCTGTGTACTTTGAATAGGCTGTCATAGCTTCGCCAACCCAGTCGTCCGGTGATTTCATCTTTGGCAAGAACATTGAGAATCGCGCCGTGGTTCCTCAGCGAGATGAACTGACACATTCAACTTCAGATGACCAACTCGCTGAAGCAGAGAACTGTACATCACCAAAAGGTTTAGTTTTTGTTTGTTTGTGCTATTATGTCACGCTAAGCTCCAGATATCTTGTTTCTCCTCGCCTGGCGACTGACTAACTGTACTTCAGATAGCTTTACTGTCTGACTTTGTGTATGTTAAAAATGCTCGTAATAATAAAAATAATAATTTAAAGTTTCATGAGGTTACAGTTTCAATGGCATCATGTACATTGTATGTTATTTCTTTCAAATGGTAATTTTTTTATTGTTGGACTTGAATGTTGCAGAGACGGAGCCAGCTGCTGGACCTTCTTCTCTGTCTATAGATGCTGCCAAGCGTGTTGCGAAATCGGAGGAAAGTAGACCGGAATTTAAACCAGTCGAAGTGATTACCGGAGAAGAAAAAGAATCAAATGTGTTCCAGGTTTGTTTCAACTCATGAACTGATTTCTAGAATTGCTACTTGAAATTAACTACTCGCATATGGCACGCCAGTCTCCTTAGCAGAGTGCTGGTGATGTACTCCAATGACTGCATGTATGAACGTATTGAGCAGACCTTGAGCATGTGAAATAAGTGCAACAGATATAAAATAAAATAAATAATGCCTTTTACGTTAAGATATTTTAGTTAAGAAACAGCCAACAAGACCAAGTCGTGCTCAGGTTATATTTGCGAAAGTAAATGTGTTGGCCAGCTGATGGAATTAGCCTGCATTGAAGAATGATTTTCAAAGCTAGTTGTTTTAATTAGTTCGATATTTTTAAGACACCACTACACTAAGCATTGAATGATGGTGCTAAACAACGTTATGGCCTTGCTCAATGTCTCTGCACAGTAAACTTTGAACCCTTACCTTTTCCAGTATGGGGCAAGTGGGCCACCATGTCATCTTATTAAATTAATTGGTATTTGTTTCAGTTCAACGCTAAGTTGTACGTCTTCGACAAACCTTCTCAGACGTGGATTGAACGTGGGCGTGGATTACTCCGACTCAACGACAGAATCGAAGATACAAGTCGACCTTTCCAATCTAGATTAGGTGCGTTAACGTCTGTCTGTTGGAATTTTATTATTCTAATTTTCATTTACCTAATATCTGTATGTAGCAGTAGACCTTTGTTGATTCTGATCTTACGATTCTAATTTTTATTTGACTTGCTTAACTTCATTCATTCATTCATTCTGAAAATTTATATAGTGCCCCTTCAAGATACCTACTCAGGAGCGCTCCCAGTCCAGCCATGGCTAAAAAAGAAACACTTAAGTGATTTATTAAACGCAGCCAAATTATTAAGAGGTAGTAATCGCAGTTCCAGTGGGAGCCCATTCCAAGTGGAGGGACCCACAACTGAGAAAGCCCGGCGCTGCCCAGTAGAAGAACGAGCACGTGGAACCAAGAGCTCCCTTCTGGTCGAGGAGCGTAGTGCCCGACACGCTACGACATCGGACACCGGGCGGCAAAGGTCGCGAAGGTAAGATGGAGCGCAGCCTAGAAGACAGCGAGAGACCAAGGCAGCGATCCGATAGGAAATACGCTGGGCAATAGGGAGCCAGCGCAACACATCACGCATATAGGCAGAGACAGGAGCGTACTTGGGAATACGCATTGAGCAATTCACTGTGTTCATAACAATTGTATGATCATAAATTTTATTTGCCTAGCAGTTTTTTTTTTCAAATTCGTTTATGGACACGCATATCAAATCAACATAGACTTATAGAACTGTAACGTACTGTATGACAGATACAATCGTAATGTACTATGTACTAAGAGTAAGTCAGTAAAGTAACTATTGTTCCTATGCACTAAGAGTTAGTCAGTAAAGTAACTATTGTTATTATGCACTAAGAGTTAGTCAGTAAAGTAACTATTGCTACTATGCACTACGAGTTATTCAGTAAAGTAACAACAGAGACATTCTAAGTACAGTATCATCTGATTGGCTTTCATGTTTCTAGAATTGTTTTTAATGCCATCGATTTTCTTTTCCTTGTTTTACCAGTTATGCGCACACAGGGCAGTCTTCGAGTGATTCTGAACACGATGATCTGGTCTGGAATGCTCATAGACAAAGCCAGCCCCAAAAGCATTCAGATCAGTGCTGTCGAGGGGGACGAAGGTGTAAAGATATTTCTCATCAATGTATGTATAAAACTTTAACTTAAAGTTATCAGTAATCTATTCTAATCTACATGTAATGACTTCTGTATTGTCATGATCATAACGTACCAAAGCGTTAATCGATAGTCACTTAAAGTGAAATTGTAGTGAAAATTGTAATCTGTGAGAGACTCCTGGTTGAAGTCTGATATGTCTGGGAGGCACTGAAACTGACGACAAGAGCTTGTCTTTGAGGCTTGCTGCACTGGTGCAAATCCTATGTCTGGTGTTTATGAGGCTCTTGACACTTTAACGATGAGAAATGTACTGAAAGTGACTGGGAAACCAATGCAACTGGTCATTAAAGTGTTAAAGGAGCCATGCAATGGTGGTTGCGTTACACTGCTAAGGTCTAACACTTTGCTATAAGATATGAGTTTTCATAAAAATTTCAAGATTGTTCTGGTCTGGTGCAGAAGTATTCAACCTTTTCCATGTAAATGCACAATCCGGCTGAGGTTATAATTGTGGATATTGATGCATGATGTAATCTAATGACTTGGCTAGTATAGTTATCATATTGCATTTGAGGGTTGCTTCAAATGAAACCACAGTCATTACTCAAAGTTCTGTTGGAGAAGCCATTTTGTAGTCCTACAGGTCATGGAAACCAGAAGGATAAACAATTTCAAATAGCTGAGTCATAAGTTCATACCAAAACAACATCAAAGAACTAACAGACTGCACAGAACTTGGCAGTGTACAGTCCAAAGCTCTGAACCAGCCACTGAGAAAAACCAAAAACCTAATACTATCATGGTCTGAGGCAAAATGAATCATTTTCTTTTTGATTGACTTCCTTACGTTACCTTAGCTTTTCTGTCCTTGAGTGTTTTGAACATGTTGTGTTTTGGTGCTCTAGGCCAATCCAAACGATGCTGAGCTGATGTACAGTGCGATCATGTCCCGGGTTCAGCAACTGAAAATGATGGACAGCTCTGGCAAGCAGCCTGCTAAGGAACCAGCAGCATCCGCGTCCACACCCAAGAAACGAAACCTGGATCAAGAAAACTCGTCTGATATCTGCAAAAGGCAAAAGTAAGATCTTTGTTGTTCGCTGGATTGTGAGAATGCTTTCATGTCAGTTTTCTTGGTAGTAGTATTGTCGTCGCTGACACTTACCTTTGACCTGTGAGAAGTTAAAATAGTTTATGTCTTGATTTCTGCCTTTTCTTTACAAGGGGAGTACTTGGAAAGTTTCCATCCTCAAATGAACAAGTGTTATGTTTTGGGGTGCTGGGAATGCTTCTAAGTTAATAGAGTGTTGCTATATGAATTATGGTACATCCAGGTACTTCATACAGTTTTAGTAATGGACCACATACTGATAAGTTTTTGTATTTGTGGACTTTTGAGAGATATTTTAGAAGATGTGTGGTTCATGTCATTCAACTGTGGAGTCTGTAGCTCTTGACATATGCTCATCTTCGGCTGCAGAGTAAAGCGTGGACTCTGTATGCTAGTGAATATTGTTGTTTGTCTAGGGTGGATCAAGATCAACGGAGAGAACAAACAGGTGACGAATCAAATGACAGTAGCGCCCTCTATCCTGAAACGGAAGGTTTGTTGTATGTTGATGAATTTTTTGTAGAAATTTGTAGCTGTTTAAACAACAGTTTTTATGGCAACTATACCTTTCCTAGACAGTGTGCCTGCAGTAGATTATTGATAAGAAAATGTTCTAAATTAGCTGCTGATGTTTGATATTGTGCCTTTGAGAGTTTCTTAGAAGGTGGCATCTGGGACGGGGTCGCCTGGGTTGGAAGCACCTCTTGAGTAGTGATCCTGAAGGGGCGCAATATAAATTGTGATGTCCAGCCACATTTCAACGTTTTCTGTTGGTAATTGGTTCATACTTATTTGCAGGTCGAACCTCATAAGCCGTTGTCACCTTGACATTTTCAATACGCAATTTGAGGCATTTGATTTTTATATATGTTATTCTTACCAAGAGGATCAATGCTTCTGGTTTTAATTTCTTGTGCATTAAGAGTTTAAACCTAACTTACCATATGAAGTTAGTTTTAAGACTTTATGTTTTAAGTATGTGATAGATTTGTAGCTTGTTTTTCGTCACCTTTCAACCACAGCTTTTGTATTGCTGCTGAGTACAAAGCCCCAAGAGCTACACAGCATTTCCAGCTTTTGAGACTTCTTGTTAAATAAGGGACGTCATTTGGGGTAAGGGGGCATTTGCCCCTTGATTTTTGAAAAAAAAGGAAAAGGTTGGAACATGAGAAGGAGGAAGAAGAAAGGGGTAAAAAGAAAAAATGATACTCAAATTCATCAAAACCTAATTATATTAAGTGACAATATGCACACTGCAGCTCACATCGTGCAGCATTGGCTTACAGTTTTGCACAAGATGACTAAAATTTGACAAGCTGGCCAAGTTCCCCTGGAAAAAATACTCAAATGATGTCACTGCCCCCACCGAAAAAAGCTGAAATGACGTCCCTGTGTTAAATTTCTGAGTTACTTAAGGAAGGAATGTCACTTTTGGTATACTATTATGAGATAACTTGAGTAGATTGTGAGACAAGTGCTATATAAATTATAGTTTACATTACAATTTTGAAGAAGGAAGGCTTTGCTTATCTGTTTTTTAGATGTGGACTTCTTTAGAGATTACTTTAAAAACTGTTCTTCTTTTGCAGCTTCTAACGAAGGCTTCGCATCATCGCCGACCATTCGATCATCATCGTCGTCGTCCGATGCTTAACTTGCTTTCCTCAGAGGTTCATTGTTTCTGAGAGGCTATGTACTGAACTGTTCAAGCGATTCTGAGTCGTTATAACAAATTCTATCTAGGAATATGGAAATTACGTTGGATAACAGAAACATTGCATTACGGATACGTTATGGCTGGTACTAGAAAAAGTGGAAAATTTAAAAATCTGAAAGATATGAACATTTGCAGTTTCATAGTAAGTGGCTTGTACTGGTTTCCTGGCTCTGTTCGATTCACTTCATCTGCACGGTTGATGCTGTCAAAATAAAATCACTTCTGTCTGCTAGGTGTAGGTGTCAAATGAATTTAGATCAATTAGTACAACTTTAAATAATAGTGAATGCCAGTGGTTCGATGCTGGTTAGCTGCCACTATATCAGATTTCTTTAGCATGGGTTATAGGAATGAATTGAAACTTGTGAGAAGTACAGCTTTTCAACCAAGTGCTTCTGGCAGAGGCATAACTTTGGTCTAAAAAGTGGGTTACCAATTTCTTACATACACGAAGCAAGGTGGAGACTGATCTCTGGGAAGGCTCAATAATAAAAATAATATTGATTGGCATTGTTTGAAAAGTGGGGTTATGGTACCTCTCAGTCCAGAAAGCGAGGTACAGGTGACCATCGTACCCCCACAAATTGCGCTTATGGCTTCTGGCATATCATGCGAGTGTGTGGGCGTCTGGCTTTCTACACAGTTCATAATATTTTCAAGTTTTGGTGTTTGTCCTTAGTAGAGAAAAGGAAGAGTGACCAACCTGTTTTTTAATCTGTCTCTCAAATTTGATATCAACCTCGTATGTGTCTTAAAAAGTTGGCGGCAATTGGGTGCTACTCTGGATTTAACACCTTATAATGCTGCACTGGGAACCCATTGTGAACTGCATATTAATGAGGTTGTGTTCTAGCGATGTCATGTTCTAATGCTGAAATACATTTTGGGTCCATGTCATGGACTTTTTGCATCAAAATTTGTTACTGCATGGAGTAAGGAGGTCCTAAAGGTGACATAGTAATGTCATATGAAGTCAATCTGTGTGCTTGGTATGAGTTTTCTATACTAAGTTTCTGTTAGATTTGTTTCAAGTTTCAAAATTTGACAGGTAAGAAGTAATCATTTGTGCAAATACTAAACAGTCCTGAGTTTTGTAGTCAGAAACAAAGTTGTCTGGAAGTGAGTAACTTTCATGCTGAAAACCATTCCAAACCTCAGTGATTTCTAGCTTTGGCTGAAATAAGACAAGACTTTGCTGCAAAATTGCAGGCAGTATCATTTATTGTTTTCCACCAAATGATTGTAATTGTAATTAAGTGGATTCAAGAGAAACTCCTCCGATATGCACTTGACTTGACAACACATAATCACAATCTTACATAATTGCTTTTTGAAGTACTTATGGAAAAGCGGCAAAGAAGACGTAGAGGTTCATGCTGCAGTTTGCTAGGCAACTGATTCCAGAAAGATGCAGTTGTCCTGTGTTGATTCATTGGTCATGTAAGGCTAAAAGATCATGGGCTTGACCTGAGTGGATGCTGTGTGACAATGTTGGAGAAAAGTTTGATCTAAAGTTTGATCTGGATGCGGCAGTATCAAAGCGCCTCACCCCATGGCACAGTTAGCCCTGCAAGAGGCTAGCCTAATCTAGGTTCCCTTTGTTGACAAAAGTTCTAACAACTTCACTTGTCTCCTTCGTACTTACGCCTATTTAATGTTCACTGATTCACACTAAGTATACGTATAAGTAGCTTAATTTCTACTGTGTAGCATAGCCTTCACTGAACATTAACACAGTTTTCAATATCTTTGTTTTACAAACATAAATGAATTCAGTTTCCAATAGTCAGCTACACTTCTACAGAGAACACACAAATTCAAACTTCTACAGTCAGCATAAATCTTCGCGTCCTTCTTAGACACTGTGCTCTGCGCCTAGGGGTCGTCCATAAAGGACGTCCGCAAAATATGACCCACTTTGGACCCCTCCCCTTGTCCGCATTTGACCTTACCCTCCCTCCCTGCCCCTTTGCGGATGTCCGCACGCCTAAGCCTATTTTTAATGTCGTCGTCATTAATTTTACAATTATTCCACAGTTCCTGTGCACGTTTAAATGACAGTTCAGGTTTCATATCGCAGGTTGTGCATTAATAAAAGCCTCTAAAGTTGCAGGAAAGGTTATACCATGCATGAAAGTTTTAAGCAATCACTTCACTGACATTTTCGTCTTTCGGATAAGGCTGAAACAAGGTGCTGTTTAAAAAACTATCAAATTTTAAAGTTTAGATGCGGACGTCCGCACTGGTCATAACCCCCTCCCCCTTGTCCGCATTTGTCCGCATTTCGATGACCCCTCCCTCCCCCATTGCGGACGTCCTTTATGGATGACCCCCTAAGCGAAATCTAATTATATACATATAGCGCGGCCACTGCCGAGATCGGCCAGCCACGCGCGTCACTAAGACAGTATAACTAAACGTGATATATATATATATATATATATATATATATATATATATATATATAATTTATACACGCGAAACTAAAGTAAACGCACTAACTATATAGCCTACGGCAATATCTCGCACTGCAAGACTGCACAAAACTCAGTTCACAGTTTCACACTAGGCTTAATAGATAGCCTAATAGGGTAGCCTCATCTAGGCCTAATAGGATAACTAATCTAGGCTTAATAGGATAAACTAATCTAGACCTAATAGAGTAACCTAATAAGGTAGGCTCAGCTAGGCCTAATAGCCTAATAGGGTAACCTAATCTAGGCCTAATATGGTAGCCTAATCTAGGCCTAATAGGGTAGCCTCGTCTAGGCCTAATATGGTAGCCTAATCTAGGCCAGTAGGGTAGCCTCATCTTGGCCTTAGCACTCCTGATGATGCATTTTCTGTCTATTTGTATAGCGCTCTCACTAACGTCATAAAAACTGAACATCAGACAGATGAAATCTGAACTGGGTTATTGGTGTTTCGGCTGCTGACGCTGCTGCTATAAGAACTTCTGCAAGCGACGTCATCCGTGTGATGTCCGGTCGATGAACCATAAGCGTGGTTTTCTCTGGCTCCCCCTGGGGACCGACTTTTGGGGTAAACACGTTTTGGAGAATGCATCTGCACCGGGGTGACGTTCCTCTGAGGATAGGTGACGGAGAGCGAGTCGCCGAGAAACTGACCAACTTTCACGGAACTTGAATTCTGTTTGTGGATTTGCTCAATATTTTTATGCAGTTGCGGCTGGTCAACTTCTCCTGGATGATGTATTGCGTCTGTCGGAAAGTCGTACTGATCCACGGTTATGAGGTCGGCAGCGGTTTCCCCGACTGGCGAGTAGCGAGCAGGGAGTTCTGACGACCCTTGTGAGCGACTTGATAACGGTGGCATATTTATTTCTGCCATCACGCATTTTTGCAACACCGGAAGTTGATTCGAATGTCCGGTACCTCTTCCGGATGGGTCTGAACGAGAAGACGCAATCGAACGAGGACAGCGATGTTTGTGTTGTTCGTTTACTTGTCTCACAGTCGCTTTCTCTGCAGGCAGCGATCGGCCTTGTTTTTGTTCGCCTTCCAATTCCTCGATCACGTATAAATTGCAAAGGCAGGTCTCGTTTCTAGACTTCTCCTTCGTCGTCTGCAGTGTCTCGCGGCTTCCGGTGATTGTGAGCATAGCTCCGACGTCATCACCACCTCCGCTGACCGCTGACAGTGCGGATGGAAATGCCAGCGTCGTCACAGGTAGCACACTTCTGCTGATGCACCTGTATATTCCACCCGACTTGCCGCCCAGACAAGCACTACTGTTGCTACTTCGATCGGCGCCTCCCCCACCACTGGCGCCGCGAGTCAGCTTGGCCACGATTGCTTTCTTGAGGTTTCTGTACGAATCCCGCGACGATCGTTCCTTGACGACCTGAAATTCTTTGAGGTACTTGTCGATCTGGCGATCCTCGAGCAGCTTCTGGTGTTTTCGATTGATGTGTGATGCAATCAACATGACGATTGACATACCGTAGACGAGTATGACGATAATGACGTAATATCCGGCGTGCCAACCGTTCTGTACAGGGTCTGTGTCGGGGACTTCACCATAGTGCCAGAAACCATCGTTACTGTGCCAAACCGTCCAGTTTCCGTGCGTCATCATGTATTTGCTGTGTAACACGCTCTGATTCCCTCGAAATTTATACGCCATTTGCTTTACCCAACGATCGATCGATGCAGTTCAAGAGCAACGGATAGCGGTTCACAATGCTAAAATCATAAATATACCCAAAAAGTAACCCAATATAATATTAATAACCTAGGCCCTACCTGCATCCGGTTATGGCCAGGGCTGTAGTAGTAAAATTAGAGGTGAGTATACACTACCGGTTAGTTTTCCGCAGTATGAGAATTGTAGAAAAGAGACTGGGGGGGGGGTAGACTTTGATTCATGTGGAGTTGGGGTGTGCAATGAAGGCTTAACTATGGGGTCCTAAGAAAGACCAGGGGGTTGAACCCCTCAATCCCCCGACAATTCTCACCCTGGTTTTCCGACATAAATTAGAGGTGAGTATACGCTAATGGTTAGTTTCCCGAAACACATTGGCAATTAGTACAAATATTTAGTGAGGCGAGTATACGGTGTCTAGAGGTGAGTACACGCTGTATACCCGCGTATACCCTCGACTACAGCCCTGGTTATGGCTAGCCTCATCTGAGTTTGGAGGCATCCACAGTGTTGCCCCAAAACTGGAATGTAATTTTAAATTTTGTATGATAATGCAGTTTAAGCGTAAATTTGCGAAAGTGGTACAAAGAACAGGAATAGGCCTAAGCCCTAGTCCAGAAATGAAGGAGAAAGAGCGATCTAAGTTAATTATATAGAAAGGGGAAACGGTCTAAAGAGGCCAGGCCCGGCTCAAAACATTTGGCGGCCCTTGGCAAACCGGCGGCCCTAGGCAAACCGGCGGCCCTGAGCAAACCGTCCGAAAATTTTTAGATTTTCGTCATGGTAATTTCGTCCATCTTTTTGGAATTTCATCTTACAAAAAAGTTGATGACCTATTTTAGGAATTCGCCTCACAAATGATTGTCCTGACTTTTTTAGGATTTCACGGTTACACCTGCGCGATTTATTACACCAACACTATAAACCAACACTATAATACTTCCATATAGGCCCCCTAGATATAGCGAATAATAATTAAATAATTTTTTAAAAATGGAAAATTGGCGGCCCCTAAAAATCAGCGGCCCTCGGCGGTTGCCTAGTTTGGCTAACGGACGAACCGGGCCTGAAAAAGGCGGATGACCATAAAATTCATCAGAAATTTTGGCTACAGGAAACTTAATTTTAATTCGGTTCCAAAGCTCGACATGCGTCAGTGCCTACTTTTATTGAAATGGAAGGCAAGCAAAGACAGACGCCTATCGTATGACTTCACTGGTCGAGGCAGATACTTGACTCACACAGGATTCATTCGTTGTGAAAGCTGTCCATCCCATGCTATATAGGGGCATTTCAGAGTCACGTGATATCTGCGTGCAACATTCTATGTAAGTCAAAATATCAGCTGCTGCAGGAAATAACATTGTAAACAACGCAATGACAACATCAACATTTTGACGATTAATAATGCTTTATTAATTTTTTTGAATCTCTAAATGAACTGTGAAGTATGTGGACAGTCTGCCGGAAGAGGCCAGGCAATTTTATTTTAAGAAATTAGAAGTTATTGGACCGAATCAGCAGCCTAGTGTTTTGCTGGATCCGTATACAGTCGCTTCCCCTCTCTTGATACTGACCCATCATGTTGGCCAGATTTACAATACGGAGACTTGTTCAATTTTCAGATATATATACATTGAAAAAGTAAAAAAAATACAGTCAGTAATTTCATCTCAGTGCAGTGTTTAGTACGGTAAGTTTAGACTGCACGGGCCATGTCTAACACGAGATGTATAGCATTATACATACATGGCAGGGACCTGAGCCGGTCAGAAAAGGGGTTCAGAACTAACAAGCAAAAACAAAAATAACCCTTCTGTGGCAACAACACTATGTCAATGAACTGTGCCTAGTTTTCAATATTTTGGATTAATACTTTTCAGTTTTCAGTTCCTTAGCTTAACTTGTGTCCCATTAACACCATGCTGATTTGTTTGACCAACAGTGTGTATATAAAAACTGAAAATAATCGGTTAGATTAATCAATGTTTCACAGTTTTATAAATAGAAATTGATGTTCTTGTAGTTTTTATCGGTTATCTATTAATGATGATTTCAGTTTTTACAATTCTTTTGTTTGTTTGTTTTAGGAATATACACTCATGAACATTTGGCAGCTTTCAACTCATTGGGTGGCTATAATTTTTTCTAGTCAGGCCATGTGCAAACAGTTTTTTCCATGAAATACCTGATTCATACGGTTGCTGGTTTTTGAAAGCAAAGATCATCCTGTCACAGTGTGTCACACAGAAGTCATATGAAGCTTGGGTTTGCCTAAACCTGAATGGAGCTGTTCATTGTGAACATTGAAAGAAATGATAGTAATTAACTATACTTAAGTGAACAGAACCAGTAACATTCTTGTGACAGGCATATGTACCGTAGATAGACATCAAAAATAAACTCTTGCACTATTAAACAACTATAAAATTCAACTTCTAAAGGTTTTAATGTTGTATAGGTTATGCAAATTCTCAGAACTAATGCTGACAGGTTAAGAAGTATACAATGTTTATTATTTATCGAGACAATCCTCATTCTAAGTACTTTTCTTGATTAGTTGAGGATACATGTTGCATATTCCCAGTGGCATCGCCAGCTATATGATTTCAGCAGGTGGCGTCAGGGTCATGGGACTTATTCAGCAGGTCGAAGAAATTAATGTTTGAGTTTGATGCATCAAGCAGCACAAACTCAACATAAGCAGCATAACTTAAATATATAAAACGAAGAAAATTATTATTGAACACTTATAGCCATGTTGTAGCATATTGAAATTTGAAACAATTCAGCAATTAAAACGTTAAACTTTAGTTACTTTACTAATCTTTAAAGGTCAAGAGTAAAATAGGCAGGTCATAAGGCAGGTCAAGAGTAAAATAGCCAGGTCAAATGACGTACCGCGACCTATGGTAGTGCCGCCACTGCATATAAATTGGGGGTAATTGAGACAAATATTAGTAGCTAATATTAACATATTATTAGTATATTATCTGTATAAACATGTTTACATACAGTCAATACAGAATCTATGCATGGAACAATAACTAATGGCATTTTCGTACTGAGAATATTTAAACTCTTCAATCGTTCATTTAGTGGCTCGATATGGATCGAGAGAGAGCTTTGTTGTCGTGAATCTTTTATGGATATAACCGGCAGTTGCTTTTGGCCCCTTCATCAGTGAGGAATCTTGGTCAGCCATGACTGCATCACCAGATTCCAATTAGAAATCAAGCAATCCTGAACGTTAAAGTGATCATTTTGAAACTCCACCACCCCGACATTTGTAAACGAAAGAAACTGCACACAGAAGGTGTTATTCCAATTAAAATTATAATTGTGGGGTGACGTCTATAGTTGGAATAAAACATAGCTCAGGCAGTTAGAGCTTCTGCTCCTTCAAGAAAGATTTCTGTAGTCTATAATCACTCGACAATTCGGATACAAATG
>OY744609.1:17503389-17530889 GCA_963556255.1 Allolobophora icterica | reverse complement strand
GTTTTGCCTTCCCAGAGATCGCAGTCTCTGCCTTGCTTCGTGTATGTAAGAAATTGGTACCCCCACTTTTTAGACCAAAGCTGCGCCCCAGACTGGGCGGCCTATAGGCTTCGAAGAAAGACGAGAAATAACAATCATCCATTCATTCATCTATCTATCCATCCACCAAGCAGCAACAGCCAACCGTCAGACCATCTATCCATTCATCCACATCATCCACTCAATCATCCCTACATCTATCATCCATCAAGTCATTCATTCTTGTATTCATCCATTCATCCATCGATCTTTACACCCATTCACACATTAAGTCATTCGTTCATTAATCCTTCCATCCACCCTGAAGATTGAAGGCCGTCACCAAGAGATCGAAACCCAGCCTGAAGATCCAATGCCTCAAAAGAGAAAATCTTTGGCTGTGCTGTTATGTTACCGTGAAGGCTACCGGTACTCCACTGAAACTGCTCTCGCCTTTGCTCTGGACAACATTTTCTCGTCTATTGATAAAGCCTTTAAAAGCGTGCCTCTCAGTATGACTTGACCTTAGTGCTGCTTTTGACACTGACGACCATCAGCTACTACCTTCTAGACTCAGTTAAAGCTTCGGTGTCTTTGGGACTGCCAGACGTCACTGCCTTAAACTGACTAGCTTCTTACCTCTGCAATCGGTTTCAGCAAGTGGATATTAGTACTGCTCGATCGGATCCTTCTATCCAGTGATGGGCACTAAACTATTTCTTTTTAGTTAAACTAAAACTATTTTCTAACTAAAAACATATAGTTTAACTAAAGGTGGCAACTGATTTTGGAAATTAGTTAACTAAACTAAGAAAAGTAGTTAAACTTTTTCCAACTTTTTCCAACTTTTAAGGCAAACATTTTTCACAATAACAGAGGTTAAGTGAACTGTAATAATGCAGAGCGTCAATGACAATTTCACCTTCAAACTATGCAATGTGTACTGTTCTAGCATATCGTTACAGGCATATTGTAAGTAGTGTATGAATTTGAAAACACAGGCTGTTAATGCTAAAACCATGCAGTGATAATCAATAAGTTTCGCGTTGAGTTGTTAACAGTATTCAATGTTCATTGCGGAAAATAGTTGCGTATTGCTGATTTTTTAGTTAAACTTTTTAGTTAGCAACTAACATTTCTTAGCTAAACAATGGCTTTAACTAAACTAATTTTTATAGTTACACTTCATCCTTAACTAAAAAATTTTAGTTAAACTAAAAGTTAGCAACTTTTTAGTTAACTATTGCCCATCACTGCGCTTCTATCTGCCCTCAGGGATCTGTTCTCGGTCCCCTGTTATTTACGATCTTCACTTCACCTATCAGCCAATCACTTTGGAGTCCAATTACAGCAGTATGCCGATGCTACTCAGCTTTTCATTGCTCTGTCACCAACGGATCAGTCCGGCAAAGAAATACTTGAATACCTCTCTTTAGTGCAAGCATGGTTCTTCTTCAACGGTCCTGCTATAAACCCAGAGAAGTCTGAGGCAATTATGTTCGACTAACACCAGCGACTTTTCATTCTCATTCTAGCGTTGACCTTGCTGACACTGTTGTTCTGCTTAAAAACTGTCAAAACACTTGGGGTGACTCTTAACTAATCAACAGATCTTAACTATATATAAAGAACACATCTAAACCAGAGAACACATCTAAACTGAAGAATTATCTTAACTAAAGAACACATCCTAACCATAGAACACATCTAAACTAAAGAACTACCTTAACTAAAGAACGCATCTTAACCAAAGAGCACACTTCTTAACTAAAGCGTTATTTTAACCATAGAAAACATCTTAACTAAAGAACACATCTTAACTAGAAACATATCTTAACTAAGGAACACACATTTTAAGTAAAGAACTATCTTAAATAAAGAACATATCTTAACAAAAGAACACATCTAAACTAAAGAAACCATCTTAACTAAAAAAACATGTCTTAGTTAAAGAATACACATCTTGACTAAAGAACTATCTAAATAAAGAACACCTCTAAACTAAAGAACATATCTTAACTAAAGAGCCATCATAACTAAAGAACATATCTTAAGAACACATCGTAACTGATAAACTATTCTAGCTAAAGAACACATCCTAACTAAAGAACACATCTTAACAAAAAAACAAATCTTACCAAAAAACACACATCTTAACTAAAGAGTTATTTTAACTAAAGAAACCATCTTAACTAAAGAACACATCTTAACTAAAGAACATATCTTAACTAAAGAACACACATTTTAACTAAAGAACTTCCTTAAATAAAGAACACATCTTATCTGCAGAACACCTCTAAACTAAAGAACTACTTTAACTATAGAACACATCTTAACGACAGAACACATCTTTAACAAAGAAAACACATCTTAACTAAAGAGTTATTTTAACTAAAGAAAACTAAAGAACAAATCTTAACTAAAAGAACATGTCTTAGCTAAAGAACACACATATTTACTAAAGAACTATCTAACTAAAGAACACATCCTAACTAAAAAGAACACATCTTAACAAAAGAACATATCTGAAGAACACATCGTAACTAATAAACAATCCCAGCTAAAGAACACATCTTAACTAAAGAACATATCTAAACTAAAGAACATACCTTAACTAAAGAACACATCTTAGCTAAAGAACTCATCTTAACCAAAAAACACATATCTTAACTAAAGAGTTATTTTAACTAAAGAAAACATCTTAACTAAAGAACACATCTTAACCAAAGAACACATCTTATCTAAAGAACATAACTTAACTGAAGAACGCACATTTTAACTAAAGAACTATCTTAAAAAAAGAACACATCTTTACTAAAGAACACATCTAAACTAAAGAACTAGTTTAACTATATAACACATCTTAACTAAAGTACACATCTTAACCAAAGAACACACATCTTAACTAAAGAGCTATTTAACTAAAAAAACATCTTAACTAAAGAAAACATCTTAACCAAAGAACTATCTAACTAAAGAACACCTCTAAACTAAAGAACACCTCTAAAGTAAAGAACTATCTTAACTAAAGAACGCATCCTAATTAAAGAACACATCTTGACTAAAGAACACATCTTAACTAAAAAACATGTCTTAACTAAAGAACATACATATTGACTAAAGAACTATCTAACTAAAGAACACCTCTAAACTAAAGAGTTAAGTTTAGTTAAGAACACCTCTGAAGTAAAGAACTATCTTAACTAAAGAACACATCCTAACTAAAAAGAACACATCTTAACAAAGGAACATATCTTAAGAACACATTGTAACTAATAAACTATCCTAGCTAAAGAACACATCTTAACTAAAGAACACATCTAAACTAAAGAACATGCCTTAACTAAGAACACATCTTAACTAAGGAACACATCTTAACCAAAAAAACACATATCTTAACTAAAGAGTTATTTTAACTAAAGAATACATCTTAACTAAAGAACAAATCTAAACTAAAGAACATACCTTAACTAAGAACACATCTTAACTAAAGAACACATCTTAACCAAAAACACATATTTTAACTAAAGAGTTATTTTAACTAAAGAAAACATCTTAACTAAAGAACACATCTAAACTAAAGAACATACCTTAACTAAGAACACATCTTAACTAAAGAACACATCTTAACAAAAAAAAAACATATCTTAACTAAAGAGTTATTTTAACTAGAGAAAACATCTTAACTAAAGAACACATCTCAACCAAAGAGCACATCTTAACTAAAGAACATAACTTAACTAAAGAACACACATTTTAACTAAAGAACTATCTTAAATAAAGAACATATCTTAACTAAAGAACACATCTAGACTAAAGAACATACCTTAACTAAAGAACACATCTTAACTAAAGAACACATCTTAACCAAAGAACACACATCTTAACTAAAGAGTTATTTTAACTAAAGAAAACATCTTAACTAAAGAAAACATCTTAACCAAAGAACTATCTAACTAAAGAACACCTCTAAACTAAATAACACCTCTAAACTAAAGAACACCTCTAAAGAACTATCTTAACTAAAGAACACATCCTAATTAAAGAACACATCTTAACTAAAGAACACCACCTTAACTAAAAGGCATGCCTTAGCTCAGTGCTTCCCAATCTTTTTCGGCTATGGAACCCTTACGACTTGAAAATTGTTTGACGGAACCCCGACCTAAACACAACGTATTCTGCTTCAATATTTTTGAGCTGTGATCGAGGTATGTACAGTTTTAATCAATTAAACTTACATGTACACTAGAAATTGTTTTAAATGCAATTTCTCCACGGAACCCTTGTCTGCACATCGGAGCCTGATTTATATTGTAACAACGCAACACATTCAAACAACACTTTAATCCAATTGCTCCACGGAACCCATGTCTTCCCCTCACGGAACCCATGTCTTCCCCTCACGGAACCCTAGGGTTCCGCGGAACCCACTTTGGGAAACACTGCCTTAGCTAAATAACATACATCTTGACTAAAGAACTATCTAACTAAAGAACACCTCTAAACTAAAGAACACCTCTAAAGTAAAGAATTATCTCAACGAAAGAACACATCCTAATTAAAGAACACATCTTAACTAAAGAACTATGTTAACTAAAGAACATATCTTAACTCAAGAACATATCTTAACTAAAGAACTATCCTAACTAAAATACAGCTAAATAAAAGAACATATCTTAACTAAAGATTACAAGAATTATTTTATCAAGACATTATATATATAGGTTTCGTGCCTTCAGCACTCGCGGCTTTGTGCCTTCGACGCTTGCAATATAAGCACTCCCAGGAACATTTTCTGGTTGCGCCCCTGCAGGTTGCGTTGTCCGAACCCCGGACGCCCCAGCGGCGTATGCATCACCACGACACAGGGTAAGAACCGGCCGAAAACCATCAGAGACGACTGCTTGGAGATGAGAGGACCTAATGTTACCCTCTTAAAGACTATATAAAACTGGTTATTTATAGTGTTTGAGATGACCTAATGTTAGCACTGATAGAAACTCCGCCATGCACTGCTCGTACTCTGGCAGTGCCAGTCCCAAACCCGGAGAAAGGAGGAGGGCGACGCTAATCATCTTTGTCATGACACAGCGTCGTTAAACAGCAACTAACCAACCACCTAATGTTAGCCTCTCCAAGGTTATATATAACTGGTTATTTATAGCCTTTGAGAGGACCTAATGTTATCCTCTCCACGACTACTAATATAACTGGTTATACATAGCCTTTAAGAGGACCTAACTTTAACCTCCCAAAGGCTATATGTAATTGGTCATATATATAGCTTTTGAGGGTTTAAGAGTGTTATAGAAATATTTCGGATAAACGTTTATGTAACGCAGTCTGAGGGTCCTTTCAAAGAAACTACACAACTGCTTGACTGCTCTTTACTAACCCCAATGCACAAGACTTTCGCCAATTTTGAAAGATATCGCACCACTGCCGTTACTATATGTAACTGTTCCTTGTAGACTATTTCTCTGCTCTTTGTGCACCAGGATTGGCAGTTGGCGTGTCCCTTGATCGCCCTGAGCCATACTTTCCACGCTTTATAAAAGGGAAGATATGTGGTCGAAAAGCGTTAAAACGGTCGGCCGTTTGCGTCGCAAGCCAAGCATTCGAACATAACATAAAAAGGGTTTTAAGTGGTTCAGACTTCAGAAGACGTGTGGTCTGTGTTAGAACCACTGCAAATTAACCTCGAACGCTTAACATAACAGTACAGCCCAAAGATTTTCTCCTTTGAGGCATTCTAGGGCTTGGATCTCCAGACTGGGTGTCGGTCTTTAGGTAGGACTTCAATCTTCACACAGGGTGGATGGGTGGATGAATGAATGACTTGATATGTGGATGGGTATAAGGATTGATGGGTAGATGAATAAATGAATGAATGACTTGATGATTCGATCGATGTAGAAATGGATGAGTAGATGAATGGATAAATGGCTGAATGATCTTACGGGTATACCTGTTGCTGTTTAGTGGATGGACAGATGGATGGATAGATGGAGGTGAGGATAGATGTGTGGATAGATGGACGGAGCATCAGTTCACTTTCGATCTTGGGCAGGATCTAGATGCTCAGATAGGATTTCTCTCGAGTTGCTTCGATGGACTAATGGAGAATAGATGAAAGGATGGATGGGTGGATGGATACAAGCAGGGCTGTAGTGGTAAAATTAGAGGTGAGTATACGCTGCCGGTTAGTTTTCCTAAACTAATTAGAGGTGCGTATACGCTAATGGTTAGTTTTCCGAAACTACTTATAAATAAGTACAATTTTGTGAGGTGAGTATACGGTCTCTAGAGGTGAGTATACGCTGTATACCCGCGTATACCCTCGACTACAGCCCTGGATACAAGGACAGAGAAACCAGTTGATGGGTGCGTGGTGGATGGATGAATGGATGAATCAATGAATGACTTGGGTGGATGGATGTAGGGATGGATGAATGGACGAACGACTGAATTACTTGATGAGTGAATGAATTGCTAGATGGATAGATGATGGGTCATAGGTGGTGGATGAATGAATGAATGACTTGATGGGTCGATGCATGTATGAATGGATGGATGGACGATGAATGAATGAATGGATGAATGACTGACTTGATGGGTGGATGGATGAATACAGGGACAGAGAAGCAAGTTGATGGGTGCGTGGTGGATGTATGAATGAATGAATGACTTGATGAATGGTTATATGTATGAGTTGATCGACGGACGATGAATGTATGAATGGATGAATGACTTGATGGGTGGATGGATGCATGCATGGGTGGATGGGATGGATGGATGCTCAATAAATTGATGGATATATTGATGAATGGATGGGGCCTCCTTAGTTTACTTTCAAACTAGGACCTTCTGTGAACAATTCAGGGCCCCGAGTCCATGTTCCTCTCGCTCGCAGTGCAACCATGCAACAGCGTGCATTCTCCGTTGCCGGTCCCGCTATCTGGAACGGGCTTCCTCTGGAATTGAGGTCTCTCCTCGGGGCTCATCCACCTCTTTCTTCTCTGCTCTTAAGGCTGTTCTCTTTCGCCGAGGTTTTAAAAAAGCATTTTGCTTTGACGAAAGCATGCAATGGATTGTCCGGCTGAGTAAGCGACATGAAAAGATGGCACCCACTGGCAATCTTCATTTCAGTTGTGGGGCGCATGAAGTAGGGAACTGGTCGGACCCGGACGAAAGGCATCCATGCTGATCCTTTCCACTTTGGTCGAGGACATTGCCGAGTGTGGTATGGTAAAGTAAGCATATGCGTAGCCACCTTTGAGGCAAGAGGAGGCAGTTGCCTCTCAGTGTTCGCTAATCAGAGGCGCTCCCAGTGCGGAAGACCCAGTGAGTAGAAAGTGGTTTTAGGACAGCGGAACGAGGCACCTGGGACACCAGCTAATAAAGAGGCACGTGTCACTGAAGGGAGTTGATTCCAAAAAGCAGGACCAATGCAAGAAAAGGCTCGAGTTTTAGCCATAGCAGTCCTGGCTCGTGGGACAAAAAGATTATGGCGGTTAAGCGATCGTAATGAACGGAAGGAAGCAGCTGAAACTGACAGACGAACGAGATCACACAGGTACTTTGGTGCTAAGCCTGTATACGACCGAAAGACTAAAGACAGATAGCTGAATCCGAGCAGTAAGGGGAAGCCAATGAAGATGATCGAACATGAAAGAGGAAACGTGAGACGAGCGAGGAAGTCGGGCTAGTAATCTGGCCGCAACATTTAAAACAGCCTGGAGGGGGGTTAGACAGACTTTTGGCAGACCAATCAAAAGAGAATTTCAGTAGTCAATTCTGGAGCAGATGAGGGCGTGGATGATAGTGGTAAAAACGGAGGAGGAGACAGAGCGTCGGATTTCTCTAAGCCGTCTCAGGTGAAAGTAAGAAGAATGTGTAAGATTAGCAATGTGTTCAGAAAAGGTGAGCATACTCTTAATGACAACACATATAAGGTAAAGAAATGTAAAGCAAGGTAAGATAAGACTAAATAGGCTGAGGTAGGATAGGGTAATGCATGGTAAAGTAAGGCAATGCCAGGTAATGGATGGGATGGTAAGGTAAGGAAATGTTAAGTGAGTCGTGATAATTACTAAACGTTTCTCTCACCCATCCTCATTTACAAAATAATTTTGAACCCCAACACTTAACCCCCAACAGCTTTAAAGTTACTTAGCTGAGGGGGGGTTAGAAGAAAAGCTAGGAGTAATGCATGGTAAGGTATTCAAGGTAAAGTGAGGTATGATAATTGCAAGATGCTTCTCTCACCTGTCCTTGTTCGGCAGTTCGTTTCAGCTTAGGACACTTTCTGCAGCAGACGGAAGTGGATAACAGGTAAGGTCTTTCCAAAGGACGATTCCTCGTTCACCTTCAAAAAATATAGTAACATAAAGTAAAGTAAGGTAAAGCGAGGTAAGATAAGATAAAATAATCTAAGGTATGGTAACATAAGGCAAGGTAATTCAAGGTAAAAGTAAGGTAATGCATTGCAAAGTAAGGCAAGTCAAGGTAATGCATGGTAATTGTTAAAGTAAGGCAAGGTAATGCATGGTACAGACCGTACAGTAAGGCCAAAAGCAAGGCAATGCATGGTAAAGTAAGGTAATGCATGGTAAAGTAAGGTAAAGCAAGGTAGGGCCTAATGCATGGTTAAGTAAGGCCAACGCATGATCGACGAACTGGACTTGTAGTCTAAAAACGAGGTGGACTGGTATCCGAATTCGCCATCCTAGACAGAATTGGGGTCCGATCGCCGAAAATATCAGTGTGCCAGGCCTTATCAGAAAGGTAACCAAGTGCAGGGTCAGAAGTGGGGGTAACAGGAAAGCATATACTACCTGATCAACGGCGAAAGCTCCGTCTTCGAAACGAGAAAGCGCCTCGTCCACCGCGGACCCCTCATCCTCCGTCCCTGAGAAAATACCCGGAGCAGACGACCGCCAATCGGACGCAACAAGGCGACAGCAAATAACAACTCGTTTCTACAAAATCGTTGAGCGAAAGGTTGTGAAATTCGCTCAGAAGCTAACCGTACGTTCAAGATCAACGCTGTTCAAAATGCTAACTAAGAAATCGCGACAGAAACACGAGAAACCATAGAGACGATGACGTCATCGGCATAAATGAAATAGAACAAGGAAATGACGTCATTTACATTTAAACCACGGTGGTTAAATACCACCGTGATTTAAACCCAGAAAAATTTAACAAGCTATTGGTACTGTGGTGTAAACACAGTATAAATAATTTGTAATTATTTATACTGTGGTGTAAAGGAGGAGGGTGACGCTAATCATCTTTGTTATGACACAGCGTCGTTAAACAGCAACGAACTGACTAACTAACACGGGTCAACTTATTTAGAAATATCGATAGGCCTAGCAACACGTATTAAAATAATGAAATAAATAGCGGTAGCGACGTAGCGGTAATAATCTGAGTAATGAACTATCGAATATGTTCTTAATTAATTAAGTTATGTTTGCAAGAGCTGTTTTTTTCATTAACAATTAACTATTTACTAGACCTATATTTTTTCTTTTATAATGTATACCTTATTTTAAATTCCATTGATCTGCTTAGCCTCTTTCACACAGTATAAATAATGTAATTATTTATACTGTGTCTTTCATTAACTCTTATCTGATTTATTTTCACTTGTAATTATTGTCTTTGTAACACTGTGTAATCCCATCGCGTCTGTGTCGACAGGAATCTAAACGAATATTTGACTGATTTGGTGGAGTTTGCCAATTTGTATAACACCACAATAATATTTACAAAGTTGGAATGACTGTGTCAATCACTAGATGGCAGATATGTAGATCATGCCATCTAAAGAACACGTTAAATCTCTTGAAGGGGATAATTACATTGATAAGAAAATTGAGTCAAAGGTTAGGTAGTTCTGCTTCAAAGTGAGCCTTTTAGATTTGATTGTTTTTAAATTTTAATCTTCTTATCCACTGGAATGTTTTACTTGACCAGACTCTGTTTAATGAGTTTAAATTATAAAGTGGTGTATTATCGCTCAGGTGTAGAAATGTGTTCGGTGTGCGTTGAAACGATATCCGACCTGAAAACTGAAACATTATGAGTGAAAACCATGTCCTGGTTTTCTGTACTTTATAGACCAGCTAACTATATATGCTGTAAATTTAAAGAACGCTATGTAAATCCCAGAAAGGGATGGAGAAGGGGTGGCAAACATTGAGACATACGAATTCAGCATAATAATAATAATAATAATGGCGTTATTTATAATAAAAATAATAATAATATTCTTTATTATTTCAAACTGACAGGCGCAGTAAGATTACATTGAAACATGAAAGTACAATCAAGATCTTAATTAAACACGGTTTGGCAGCCATGCAAGGCGCCGCCCTCGATGGGGTTACGGGAATCGATCCGCGAACCTAATGCTCTCCTGGCCATGAGTGTTTCCATTACTCTATCCCCGCTCCCTCCATTATAATTTAATGTTGACAACGCTTTAAAAGTTATAATTATATTTCGTTGGCTTAAATTAAATGACGATTGCAGAAAATCATGTTCTGTTTCAATTGAAAGTGTACACCTGCACTAATTTGATAAGTATATAAAATTAATTTGTAATGTCATGGGGTTGTTGATTAGGTATTTTTTAAACTTTGTTTAGGCTCCACCATAGAAATGTGTTCAAATATATTTGATCCAGATTTATTATGAAGGAACATTGCATTGGCCTACTGGCCCTACTCTCTGCCTTAATTTTAACATTCCCATTGCATTATTTTATAAGGTATTAAGTGTTATTAAATAGAGTATAGTTCTAGAAACGTAAAAAACACAGGTTAACTTTTTTTTTACGTTTACAGGTAGAACGTTGTCGTGAAGGTATAAATGATGAAGTTTATATTACGAAGTGTGAGAAATGGCTGCAGGCTAGGAACACTCACAGAATCTCGACTTGGAAAGGAGATGGAGACCCCATTTTGTATGCTCTACAGCAGGGCTGGTAAGTAAGACTGTAATCTATATAAATTCCATGATTAACAAATAGATGGACAGATGAACAGGTAGACAGACAGTGACACCCAGTGTTACAGTTATGGTGTGTGTAGAGTTTTAACGCTGCCACTGATTTTCAAGGGCATTGTAATTCTAGTAGAAACTAATTGTAAAGGTGGAATGTGAATCACTTATCTGTCCTCTAGTCTTAGCCTTAGTGGCCGTGTTTTCATCTGGGTGTGATTGTGATAGCAGCCTTTAAAACCCGCATGCTTGATATCCAAGTATTTGCCATCAATATATCAGATAGGAGTTATCTTGAGGCGTTTGATTTGTGAAAAGACCTAATTAATTTTTGTTTTACTTCAGTATGTATGTATGTATAGAGCTGGCTGCACGTGAAGCACCTGTTAAGAACCTCACAAGGAGAGATACGTGATTCACATTCCTCCTTAGAGAGACTCTAATTCAGGAAAACTCAAGCATTGGGCATAAGTCATGTCGGTTAAACTAGCATTGTTATTATTGTTAAAGCGACGTTGAACTTCTTTTATTTGTGGCAACGTTTGGTGACCAGACAGGTGTTATCTGTTAAGTATTCCAAAATTGGTTGAATGTAGGTAACAAACGTTCTAGTGGGATCTGATGGGCTCTTTGAAGTAAAAATATGAAGTTATTAAGTTGGCTCGAACATAAGCTTTATGGGATTCTAAGGAAATGTAGTTATTGCAATTCAGTTTAGAACCAGCAAACACACTCAAGTCTCACACAAGACGTGTCAGCAGTTGATAATAAGTAGTTGGATGTAGCCTGGAACCAAAAATGATGATTTTTGATTTCTTGAAGTGAAGCATCTTTTGACAGTACTTAACTTGTATTTTCCACACAATTGCCCAGTCTTTAAACCTTTGCAAAGAAAGAGCAATAGATTGATTGGAGTGAAAGTCACTGAGAGAGCAATACAGTTTAGCATCATTGGCAAATAACTAAAGTTCAGCATCAAGTCCTCCAAGTATGGTGGATTTTTCATTAACGAGGTTGTACCTAGCACTCTGTTCGAGGGACATCACTAGTAACTCAACATGTGTGAAAGAGACTTAAGATATTTACAGCTGGAGAATATTCTTCCAAAATAAAGATGTCTGTTGTAGTGTGACAACACAGACTCAGCTTTTTGGAGGTCTTCATAGACAACATCAGTGGTTTACCCCGGTACCATTGTTAACAGCAACAGAACACTTATTTACAGAGTCCAGCAAATTAAAACAAGTCTATTGGCTGTACAGAAACCCATGATGGAAAATTTCGTAATTGCTTATTTCTTTTAACAGGTTGTATTCCTTATCTAACACGAGACGTGTTTGAGAAAATAGAGGGCCTTCCTAGGATTGTACATATGCCATCGAATTTACTGTGAGTTCATTTCATATGTCAAAATAAAGACCTTTCAGTTGGTAATATATTTTGCATTGGCTGGCTTTTTAACAGTCACAGTTTGAAGCAAGGCAAAGACAGGTGTATGCAACTATTATCTGTAAATTTGTATAGCACATTTAAACAATGTATAGGTAACAGTAATTTTCTAGATTTGGGATTTAAAATTGGATTGTATCTTATAGCTTATTCATTGAAACGCTTCTTGCAGTATATACGTTGGAGTTAATTTCAAAAGCTTCATTTTGTGTAATTACAGGTTGGAATATGCTGATACAGTGAAAGAATTCAAAGCAGGAATTAGGAAATTTGCAGCTTTAGAGGTTTGTTTAGAAGACTGTGAACACTAACTGTTACTATATGCATTTTAAAAGTATACTTGTTTGCGCTGCAAAGCTCAGATTAGCATTTATTATTCTAGGAATGTTACTTAATAAGTTTTTAATGTTACCTTAACTTATTATTGTAGAAATGTTAAATTCTGGTATTGAGTACTTTTTGTCGGTTTAGTAAAATTTGAGTGAGGTATCTTAAAAATCATTGACTTTTTCAGATTATTTTATTTATTTGGTTTGATTCACATACAAAACAATAATACAGCTGTTACACAACTGAGACAGACAGTAATGAGCTATTATAACACAGATTAATTAAAGACTAACTTTTCAACCCCAAAGCACAACTGAAAAAGTTTTTGTGTTGATTTCAGGATTTTATCATTTATTTTTAACTTTTTTTATTGATTTCAGGATTTCATCATTTATTTTCAACTGCAAGATTCATCAGTGGCTGTGCCAAAGGGTTACAATGACAGCACAGGTATTGCCATTTGGGGCCAAGGTGGAAAGAAAAAGGTAAGATAATATTAGTGTGTTAGTGTTGTGGTGCAGCGTATGTGGCATGAGTGTTTGCCTGTCATGTCTGCATCTGGAGTTTGAGTCCTGGTGCATCATATCAAATTGCCACTTTTCTCAGTCGGTGAGCAACGGTTGTCAACTTTGCAGTTGTTTTGCATGTGCTTCACAAGAAATTCATTTTTCAACATTACGAGCTTCTATGGGGATAATCTATCATCCATAGAGGCAGCAGATGATTGATTGTATTACTCATTCTACGTCGGACTAGAATGGGTAGTTTTTTGAGTTGAAAATGTACAGTAGCTGCAAATGTTTTTGTTATATACAGTTGGTATTTTTATAACCAGTATTTACCTTACATTGCCTTACTTTGCATTTCTTTGCCTGTGGTGCATGTAAACCTCATGTTACATTACCTTATATGAGCTGCAAACTGGTTCTTTCCCACTGAACATGCTCGTGAAAGAGATAAAATGATGTAAGCAGCTTTGTTGAAGAACAGAAATAAAGTTAGATCGACTCAGAGTTACGGATGAAGTTTCAAATGGGTTTTGCTGTAAATTGTTAAGTATAGATATAAGCCACAGTTTTCATATTGTTTTAGAAATGATTTATTATTGAACTATTTTTTCTTCCTGGTTTCAGTTGGATGCCCAGCGCTACATGGATATTGTCGAAACCTTTCAGCCAGACTGGTTCCAGGCTCTTGCTGACAGTGACACAGACCGGGAAAGTTCAAAGAAGAGGATCCGCAAGAGTCTTGACAAAACGCTCGATTACCTCGATGATTGTATCAGCCGAAAAGATCAATCAGATGTAGGCCTTCACAATTTAAGATTCATAATTGTTCGAGTTTTAGCAATTATTCTTTACTACGAATGCCTTTGTGAGGTTCTTTAAAGGTAATGTGTAAATCTTTAGATACACACGTACAGAGGTGCATATAGTATGATGTTTTGCAGCATCTTTGCAAAACTTCCAACTTTTACGGGTGACAACAAATGTAGAGTTAACCACAAAATACACCTTTGATCTATTTTGCAATTATGAATTTGGCCATCAATATTATATTATATATATATATATATATATATATATATATATATATATATATATATATATATATATATATATATATATATGGCTTTTTTGTTAAAAGACTTTGATAGTATGACATGTACAGGTCTGCTATTATGCTATTTTGAGAAAATGGCATTGTCACATTGATTCTGAAAGTTAGACATATTTCTAATGATAATGCGGTTTTGTTGACAGAATTTAAAAGATTGTTCCATTATTGGCGTCATAGAGGGTGGTTACAGCAGAAACGACAGATTGCGATCGGCAAAAGAAACAGCCAAGAGACCTGTAGCAGGTATCAATAATAATAGTGGTTGGGGTCACAGGAAGAATGTTGGAGTAGGGCAGGGAAAAGGTTGGATTGAGACAGGAAGAATGTTGGAGTAGGGCAAGGAAAAGGTTGGATTGAGACAGAAAGAATGTTGGAGTAGGGCAGGAAAAAGGTTGGATTGAAACAGGAAGAATGTTGGAGTAGGGCAGGGAAAAGGTTGGATTGAGACAGAAAGAATGTTGGAGTAGGGCAGGAAAAAGGTTGGATTGAAACAGGAAGAATGTTGGAGTAGGGCAGGGTAAAGGTTGGATTGAAACAGGAAGAATGTTGGAGTAGGGCAGGGAAAAGGTTGGATTGAGACAGGTAGAATATTGAAGTAGGGCATAGTTGGATTGAGAAAGGAAGAATGTTGGAGTAGGGCAGGGAAAAAGTTGGATTGAGACAGGAAGAATGTTGGAGTGGGATTTGAGGAAGGCTTGGGGTAAGCCTCCCTCTGTTTTTGCAAAGCATTTCTCTAAATCCTAATCACTCTTTTACTCTTGGCCTTGCTTCTGGATATAAACAATTGATTTGTTTTGAACTTCTGTCTTTGGTTAAACTCACACCAGAGGTCGGACTTATGTTGATAATTATTAATACATGATAATGTTTCGTAACTTTCTGTCATAATAGTAATTAATCGTAATTGGACATCTTTATTGAAAAAATTCTGGGGTGAAGGTTTAAGAACCTGTCAGCTACAGCACAAAAATAGCAGAAATTGAATAACAGAGAAGCCTTATATGTATGTATCTGTTGGTATGTACATACCTGAGTTTGTATATCATCTTAAGGACCTCTAAAAGCTGCTGTCGATGTGACTGTGAACATGCTTATTTTATAGCTGAACTGGTGTTCTTTATCCTGTTCTGAAGTCATTTTTAAAATGTTAACATGTAAATGTATTGAATAAACACTTAGAATACTGATTTAAGATCATTGCATATATATGCTTAGGTTTTTCACTGGAAGGTTTTCATAACTTTGGACCAGAATCAGAAACGTTCAGAATGTCTGATATCGAGGAGCTACTGAAAGACACGCTGGTAACTTGTAATAATCACTATGTGACATTTCTATTAATTAATTAATCATGAATCTGCTAGCATGTTTTTTTACGTTGTTTCCTTTCTGATCTTTATTTTGAGAACAAAGATATTTCTAAGTGAGAGTGCCTTTTCGGTTTCTGACCCCAGACTCTGGGCCTGTCCACAGTATCGGGTAACATGATTCTGTTGGCTTACGTTTGCTGGATCAAAACCAATCTCTTCGTGATTGAATTTTCCCCAGAGATGATTTCATATTTGCTCAGACTGCTGTGCTGGATTTTGACTGTAGTGACGGCTTGAATTTTGTGAGATTTTTATTGACCGGTCAGATTTTGACCAGACTTCTCCTATGGATTATGATCCTTTGACTACGTTTTGACTTGAGGTAAACCCTTAGTCAAATCAGTTAAGGCCTTTTGCATTTTGATAGTGACACTGTAGAAGTACCAAACTTGGATTAGTTTAGATTAAGAACTATTGTAGATTAGAGTAAGGTTTGTGACTGTTTATCCGTTCATTATAAACCAGCCTATTTAAGCAAATGATTTACTTGTACAACTGCTTAAGACTGAGGATTCCACCAGTGGAAAATTTTAAAGACTGTTTAAGCTTGTTGTAAACAGGTATATGTTTTTCTTTTATGATTAGATTGCTAAATAGTTGTGTGTTTTGTGCAACTGTATCAATGTCAGTGGCTTTGGCCTGCATAATATTCATTACGAGGCAAGCGGTGCTTCACCGTGATCACCAAATTCCTGAGATATTGTTGTGCATTAACAATAACATAAAGTTTCTATGGGATGCAGGGGTCTGTAGTCTGCTGGGTCTTTAACCAACGATTGCAGGTTCATACCTGCATAGTAGACTCTATGTAATGACCCTGGACAAGTCATTCACACAGACTGGATGAGTGTCTTAGATTCAGAATTACTGGTACTGACCTTGGACACATATTAAGCACAGTAAATGATAATTTAATGTATATGGTGCTTGGATAATGTTAGAAGCATTTGTTTCTAGGCCGAGCTGCCTGAAGACAAACCAAGGTTCCTCCCTGGCGTTTATGATCCTCTCGAAGTTCTACGAGCCATACGTCTGGGCTGCGACGTTTTCGATAGCACGTATCCTTTTGCATTGCAATAATAGCTAGTGATTCTTTAGTAATTAATTAAAGAAATGAATCGCTTATTTTAATATTAAATGCTCATTTATGCACGTAGATATAGTTTTTTATGTGATATCTTGTGGTCAGCCAAGGACTGTCCTGGTGGAGGAAGATGAAAAGAGGAAGTAAAAGGATTACCATTAATCTAATCAAGGTATCATTGTGTGGCAGAGGTATGACTAGCTGCCCAACTGTTGTACCAATACCTCTTTGTATGTATGCATGCATGAATGCACTTAGTATTACCTTTTAAGAGCCTTTCAGAATCACTGCTTGCACAGCTGCCGGTTATCTAACTGAGCCAAAGAGTTTTGACTTTAGGCAGAGAGAATTTGTAATAAATGCAGAGAAACTGTAATCGTTAAGGTTGTTACACAAATGTGCTGTCAATCCTTGATTTGTGCGACAGCTATCCTTACATTGTAACCGAGAGAGGTGGTGCATTGGTGTTCAGCTTCAGCCTTCCAGAAGTCATAAGTCAGTCCCAAGGAGACGTAATGGAAATATCTCTTAAAGACAAGAAGTATGTTTCTTTGTTTTGTGTTGCATTCATTGTTACAGCATCCCAGGTCGTCAGCAAAAGATAATTACCATATTGAGCACAACAGACCAATGTTGAGAAACAGAGAAAAAAATTAAAGAGCATTAAAGAGCCTTAACGTTGTGGACAGCATTCCTGATAATATAAGAAGTGTGGAAAAGTTGACTTTGTTCAAAAATAAGTCTAAAATCCACTTGCTATTCCTGTACCAATGATTTGTATACCAAAAGACTTAAAACTTTAAACCATGGAACTGTACATATTTCTTAATCTCATTTATGACTTCTTGTACTATTCATTGTACTGAAGTAAAATACACCAGAAATATCGCTTTTTCTCGGAGCCATATCAAGAACTGCCTTATAATGAGACCCAGTGAGGATATAAGTTCATTTTCAACAGCAGAGTTAAATTTGGGATCCATGCCTAGACCATGTTATATGAGAATTTGTTTTATAACAAAGCGTGTTATGACGAATATGGGACCTATGGGTATATAGTACTTCTGCAAAGCGTGTGATGAGAGTACAAGATGTAGAATTGCTTCACCTCCTTATCTTAGTATTACCCTCCCTTTTATCTATGCCCTTATGTAACTTGTCAAAATGAGTCAATAAATGATTCTTGAAAGTGATTTTCCAATAATTCAAATCCAATTGTGTATATCTATTTTCAGTGTTTTTATATGACATATACATTTGGTTCAAGGTGCTCAGGTTTGATTTATGAATATAAATTGGGTTTAATTGTGAAAGTTTGTTCATTGTGGTTTGATTTTCATGTTGTATTGTGAAATTGAAAGATGGCATTTTTTGTCGTTTTTTTTTTAAAAACAGATTCCAAGACTGCTTTAAGCCACTCCTGACGAACTGCACCTGCTACGCCTGTCAGAACTTCACATCCGCTTACGTCCATCATTTGCTCAGCACTTCCGAAATACTTGGCAGTCTTCTACTTATGATGTGAGAGCCACATTGTTTCATGTGTTTTCAAGTGAATTTTATGTGTGTTAGTGTGTGTAACTATTGTGAATTTTACACGTGTCATATAATTTTTACGTGCCACATGTGACATGTGAATTTGATAAAGGTGTGATATAATTATATATTATATATGATATGTTTATTGCACAGAAACAGGTATTATAGTTACAGGCATGAGGAGCCAAGAAAAGCTAATAGCTTATCCTAACCTTGGCCCCTCTTTCCTGATTATGTTGTGTGAATTTACAAGTGTGTCATGTGATTTTGACAAAGTCTTTAATATGACTAAGTGTCATGTAAATTCGACTTGTGTCTTGTGATTGTGACAGGTGTGTTATGTGAATTTAACACGTGTCATGTGAATTTGACACATATCATGTAAGTTTGACAAGTGTGTCATGTCAGTTTGACACTTAACTATCATTTGATTTTGGATGGTAGCTTGATGCTGTGGATTATAATGCTTGCAAACAAATGCCGAGCTCGACTACATTTGACTGTTTCTAGGCTTTTTTGGATCTTGGTTTCTTGTATTTATTCTGTCTGGATTTACTTTTTTTATGTCTAGAAAATTTTAATTGAAGCAGACGTCAAGCGCTGTGTCATCCTGTCTAGGCAGATCTAATAAGTTTTCGTAGATATTGACAACGTAGGAAATCGTAATAAGGCAGCTTTCATTAGATTCAGCCAATTCCAAGCTCTGAAATATCTGCATATCTTGTGCAGACATTGGAATTTATTAGAGTTCTTTTACTTCGTAATGTATGGATAATGTATTGCACACAGACACCCCTGTGCAGACACGCACGTGCGCACAGCGGGAGTTTTCGGGAGCAGTTTTACCTTGTTCTCATTTAGCGTCGCATTGAAAGTATTGAATTTATAATTCTCTGCATGGTTCCAGGTTTATTCATTAGAGCTGAGTATGACATTCTGATAAAGTAATGATCAAAATGAATTAAATAAGAGGAGATGGAAATGCTAGACCAGGATTAAACCAAGGTCACACTGGGATATTGTAGCAGAGTGGTTAACGCGCTCAACAGTACAGTTTTGAGCTCCCACTGAGACGGTCACTGTGTAGGGACCTTAAGCAAGTCAATCACGCACAGTTGCTCAGCAACTGCCACAGATGCAATGTGATATGGTCTTGTGTGCACGTCTGTGAACTCTGGAAGGAGGGCAATATCGAAAGTACCGTAGTTGTATAGTATTGTATTATTGTGCTGGGACATAGAATATTATTTGGGTGATGCCACTACTCAACTCATAATCATAAACTCCAAATTTCTAAAGCTACTCTAGGGCTAAGCACAGGCACCAGCTTAATAGAGGAGTTGTCCAATGATGGTGACCATGTATCAGGAATTACTGAGGTTTTATTATGATATGACAGGTCTTTACTGAAGGTTGAGGGATAGGGTAATGTAATCAATGATTTGTTGCATTCCTGTGGTAACTATAGTCCTCACAAACGGGTTGAAGGATATTTTGGTTGAAGTGCAACCATGCAACAGTTGGATAACCTCTTTTATGTTGCAAGTGGACAACCAGTGTTACATCTGCATTTGCTACAATTGTAGTTTGTAGAGTCATTTGATTATAACTGTTATTGAAACAGAACGTACCTGCCTGCATTGTCTCGAAAACTCTACGATGCGCAAGCAATGAAGTTTTACGTGTCTATTTCATGTTAGGTACAATGCTGGCAGAAAATTTGAGTACAGTACTCTCTTTTGAGGTCTTTCGTGTTCAAGAGTGCATACATCTGGTTAATCGTGTCTGGTTAACTTCTGCATGCTCTGACCTATCAGAATTCAACCTCTCCGTTTCAACTAATTATGTGTGATTTTTAGTTTGATTGCATTTAGAGCAACCATCGATTAACGTCTTCGGCATTATGATAACGGTACTGTAGATTGTAGAAGTCATTAGACTAGGTTTAGATATTTCTTTAACAGGCGATGAAATCCCAGTTACTTTATGAGATTTTTGTTTACTTTTGTAGACACAATTTCCACCATTACTTTCGGTTCTTTGAAGCTCTGAGGGAGGCCATTGCAACTGAGAAATTGGATGCCTTTGAAGAATACTTTAAAAGAATCGGTTGCCATTCTCAGCAAACGAACTCGCACAATGTTGCAGTTTGCAACTGACTGTCATATACTGCCCACAACATTTTGCTCTTATGTATTGGAAAATCTTTGATAAAACAATGCTGCAAAGCTCTTCATGTTGCTGATCAGTAGAATACCACGACAGAGGTCATGACAACAGGATGTCATGAGGGTAGCACCTTCAGAACATTTCTCTGCACATTCAGTAGGCTTCTACGATCAGTTAACTTACCTGTCAAATTTTAAAGGTTATTGATAGGCACAGAGGAGATTTTTATAAAGAATGACTGCAGTTCCTCTCTCACCAGTCCAACCAGACCCACTGCAAGCTGCAGTTTGTCTCCACTGTCATGAAGTTACGCACATCAGAATTGGAACTGTAATATTTTGGGATGATAATACAAGGAAGTATTCTGTGGTTTTTTACTCTGCGAGTCTGAGGACATCTTTGTTTGGTTGTCTAGAACATGAATGTCTCGAATATACAAAAATGGCAAATGTAGTATTTATGGTCAACTGGCCTCAATGCATAAGAAAGGCTACTACAACCCAATTCACATCCAATGCATGTCTGTAATTGGATATGACCCAATTCAAACCAAATCCATGAGACAGTTGAGACTCTTAAGTGGATATAAATCAATTCACACCAAATACATGAGACCAAATGGAAGGTTTCTGGGGGGACCAACGAATTTACACAAGATTTTTTTCTTCTAATTTCACCCATCTTGAAAATGTTTATGACCTTTTTTTTAGTCTTTTGTCCGATTTTTAACACTTTTTCTATAGGAATTACTCTCTCAAACAGGTTTCTGACCTTTTTTCGGTTATTATTCACCTCTCGGGGGGGGGACATGTATCCTGGAGGGAATTTTCCTCCCCTAAAGGTCTCTACATTATAATATTGCTGGCCTCTGGGGGAAACATCAATCCTCGGAGGGGGGGGGCATTTCCCCCCAAAGGTGTCTAGATTAAACACTGATCCATGAGACTCTAAATGGATATGACCCAATTCACATCCAATCCACGAGACTCTAAATGGATCACCCAACTCATGAGAGGCAATCAGCTATAATGCCAATGTACACCATTCCATGAGAGGCTGTCAGATATGACCCAATTGAACCAATTCACACCGCTACATGAGACTATAACGTCTAATACTTATGTAAGCCAACAGGTCTCTTTAGAAACTCCTCAGACGTGTGGTCCGCATGTTAAACAGAGACTTGGATGAAGCGCAGATTTAATTCACAACAGCAATCTAAAACACGAAGCCCTTTTAAACTCAAACTTACAATGGTAATGGCCTACTGACCCCCGAAAGAATGAAAGCGTGAGTTGACCCAAATGGCTTGCTGTTTCATGTCACTCCACAGAGTAGGCCTAGTATAGGCGTAATTTATGGGGGTACCCATATCCCTATACTTTTTGGACTGGAGGGTACCGTACCCCAATTTTCATGCCCATTGTTTTTGACCATTATTATTTTATCTGAGGAAACCCTCAAGAATCTCAAAGCAGTTACAGAGCATTATCATCATTATATATTGTGACGTCATTTCAATTATGAAACGTTTTTGGTTAGTAAATTTAAAAAATAAAGGACTTTTTACGTCACTTTAATTATGAAACACATCTAATGTATAAGTTTTACTTGTAAAACCAAAGGCCTATTGTTATGTCACTTCAATTATGAAACGCAGTTTAGTAATTTTTAGATTTATAGAATAAAGGCCTTCGTTATGTCATCTCAATTATGGAAAAGTGTATTGTCATTATAAGTTTACATTTAGAGAATAAAGGCTTTGTTATGCAGTCTTGTTGTCAAGACCTTAAACCTCGAGACCAAGACCAAGACCTTGAACCTCGAGACCAAGACTTTGAACCTCGAGACCAAGACCAAGACTTTGAACCTCAAGACCAAGACCAAGACCCAAAAAATCACATTCAGCTTTTTTTCCTTACAACAAAATTTGTTAAGTCGGACTACGTCGCTATTTTAATGAAAACGTGAGTCTTTTATTTTATTCAGCAAAGTACTTTAAATGCAGATTGCAGAGAATTCCGATTTCGTATTTACAAAAGTCCTTCATGCAAAATGTTATTCCAAATGCCTTTTGTATTTTATAAAAACCAATTCGCTCAGAATTTTCTGACCAAGACGTGCCTTGTGGGCCTCATAAAAATTCCGCCATGTGAAAAAATACTTTCCATAGGTGCTGAAATCGCTGGCACACAGTAGTTTTTCAAGCACTGGATGTAAATGTACAAATCGTGAGCCTATTTCAAATCCTCCCATGGTTTATCAGACCGTCTGGCTTCAGAAAAAGTCTGGGCAGGGCTTCCAGGTACAGCATTTATAACTGTTGTTGCTGCCGATGAGTTTCCTGACCAACAAGACTTACATCTGTCCGTAGGTAGGGCCTATTTGTCGTAGGCTATGATGCAAACACGCTTGATGAATTTTTAAATTCTTGAGTTTTGTTAAATGACTGTTCATATTGACAGCCGGTCTTGGTCTTGGTCTTGCGAGACCAAGACCAAGACTTTGAGCCTCAAGACCAAGACCTTGAACCTCAAGACCAAGACTTTTGGTCTCAAGACCAAGACCAAGACTTTTAAAAACGAACTCGAGTGCACTCGAGACCAAGACCTTGGTCTCGAGGACAACAAGTCTGTTGTTATGTCACTTCAGTTATGAAAACGTCTACTGTCATTAAGTTTAAATTTAGAAAATAAAGGCTTATTGTTACGTCATTCCAATTGTTAAAACGTCTATTATTTTTTATCTCAGATTTAGAGATAAAGGCCTTGGTTACGTTACTTGAATTATGAAAAAGTCTATTAAAAGACCTATTGTCACGTCATTTCAATTGTGAAACACGTCCATTGTTTGTAATTTTAGATTTAGAGCATAAAGGCCTTTCTTACGTCACTTCAATTTAGGGACCTGCGAAGCTTCGATATTCGATTCGAAAACGAATCGGACGGCGGTATTCGAATCGATTCGAAAATGATGTCATGATTCGAAAAATTTCGAATCATTTTGCGTAGAAATTATTAGCCCTTGACGCAATTTGTTCTAAACTAATTGGTTTAATTGCTTACTGCGCGTGGATTGGTTGTTGAATTTCTGCGTGAAACGCGGCATGCTTTGACAACAAAAAGGGTTTATAATTAGAATCCTATAGGCCTACTCAGAGCTTCTCATTAGAAAATAGTAGGTGGTTTGAAAATCGATCGCGCTGGATTTAGGTAAGCGATGCGCGGTCGATCTCGAGCTTTTGTGTACAGCGTACAGCCTATTTTGTACAGCTGCATTGCATATAATTAGTGACTCCACGAATGAAGTCATGAGGCGTGAGGTGTCGACCGTGTTGTTATGGCCAATCATATTGTATCAACTTAGAGCGATCACTCAGCAGTCATTAGGTCACGGCACGCATTCACCGCTGCCGCAAGTAAGTAAATTAATGTAATGTAAATTAGATAAATAAACTAACGGTCTGGCTCCAGCTCCGTCTATCGTCTTGGAGTTTAACTTAGACTCATCGAGCTACGACCGACGGTGCGACGCCTTCCGCTAGGCGAGGGATTTACCGCTCGCACGTACCTTTGCTAGGCGAGCGACCAAGGAGAGCGATCGATCGATCGCCACAAATGAGGAGCTCTGTAATAAACTCCGCTTAGATGTATGTAGGCCTACACCAAGGTGCGGTTATGCAATTGGCATAAAGAATATACTTAATTAATTAATTAATTGTGTTGTTTTTAATTCTGTTAATAGTGTCCGCAAAGGTTCATCAGTCACTCTGGTTCAGAGTAAAGCAGGGAGGCGACCTGACCGACGTCTCTTATGAGCGTAGACTCGGATCCGACCTGGGCTGGTGAACCAAAGTCCTCCGTGCCCACCTTCACGTGGTGCGGACTGTTGGTACCCTTCCAAAGGAAGGGGAACTGTTGGTACCCTTCCAAAGGAAGGGGAACTGTTTGTACCCTTCCAAAGGAAGGGGAACGAACGGGCACGGCAGGCAAAACCAGGGGAAGGCAATGGCAAACCACCCCTGTTAACATGCCAAGAAAATCGTCATGAGACACACCAAACCAAAAGGAAATGATGTTGGCTTGTGGTGAGGGGAAAAAAAGACGGGGTCGACCAAGGAAGAAATGGATGGATGAGATTCACGATGTAACTGGCATGAATCTGGAAGCACTAAGGGACCTGACTTCGAATAGGAAGCAATGGAGAATGTGTGTCGTGGCGATCGCTAGAGCTCCAGGAGTTGACAGCACAAGGTGACAAGGTTAATGTTTAGTTTAATTGATTTTAAACTGCAGAAAAGTTATTGATACTGTGGTACGCCTGTGCAATCAAGCTTCATTAATACGAAACTGGTATCCGCTGATACGATTCGATTCGAGATTCGATTCGACTGAAAATTTGTGATTCGCAGGTCCCTACTTCAATTATGAAAAAGTCAATTGTTATTATAGGTTTAACTCTAGAGAATAAAGGCCTATTGTTACGTCACTTCAATTACGATCGACACACGCCTCTTCCACAATGAAACACGTCTTTGTTAGTAAATTAATTTTTTAATTTTCATTATTATTATACGCTTATTATATTTGTTGTTGTTGTTATTATTATTATTATCATCATCATCATCATCATCATCATCATCATCATCATCATCATCATCATCATCATCACCACCATTATTAATCGGCATTGCGCATAAATGGCGCCAAATATAGATTCATTGTGCGCCATTATAATTATTTAACAGTCTTAGCTATGCGAAATTTGGTACCCCCACTTTCTAGACCAAAGTTACTCCTCTGTAGAATAGGCCTACAAGACTCAAGGTTGTTTCACGTAAGATGTAACTAGGCCTAAAGGCTACTCACGCACAATCGTATATCTCAATCCCCTTAAATGTGCGTTCTGTGCCCATAAAAGTCGCCCTGAGAATTATAGGAGCCTACGCGGTAGTTGAACCTCCCCTACATCACTATCATTTTTATCTCTGGGTCCTGACTGCGAAGTGCGAACCTTAATTATTACCCAGGTGAATGTAAGAGACCCGCGTCTTTTCTTAAACGGTAAAATGCCTGTTTAATATTTTTCATCTGCACGGTTTTTTCGACGAAATCTGATCCCAGGTCAAAGCGTTAACGCTATTACACTCACGGATGTTGACTTTCCGGAAAAGTCGTTGGCAATTCCACGTTGCCACGTCGCTTACTTATTCATGATAATTATGATTTATGGCAGCGTAGAAGCCCTGACGATGCTTTATCGGATTTCTCGACGCTGCATGGTCTCCTGAAAATCTGCCTAAACCGAATAAGAGTTTGTTAGGTCAGAGACAACAATGGTTGTCTGTTATACGTGGCTACTAACACCAGACACCAGTGGGTGGTGAGTTGGTCTATTCGGTCATGCGCTGCGTCTGTGATCTGTTGATTGCGGTTTCGAGGATGCTGAGCGGATTCCGTGCATGTAACGATCCTGGACAAGTTGTTAACGCACATTTGTCTCGTGCGTCAGATTGAGAATTGCTGAACTTGCAGGCGTGATGTGTTACAGGGGCTTAAAATAAATAAATGAAATAAGTATATAAATGGCGTGGCAGAATCCTTTTTGTCGCGAATACTCTGAAGCAAAACAACTTGTTTAGAGCAGTTTATTCCTAGAAAAGTTTTTCGAGCCTAATAATTGGCTTGTCGTAATTCTGATCAATAGACCAGCAAATTACCGTCCATATACATGCATATACATAGGCCGACATACATAATTATATCCTACCTCCTGTTGCCGCTCCAGTATACAGGCATATATATATGATATATATATAAAATGTATTGGAGCGGCAACAGCAGGTAAAGTATTCTAAGTGGTTCAGTCTGGCCCAGCCACAGAGCGTTGGTATTTCAATTTCCCGAAAAACAGAAGACTACTGGATCCGCAATTCGCACCCATCGAAGGCTGAACAGAAATGAAGACCTATTGCAGGTCATCAACAGACCGCAAAGAACCCGATCATTCTGTACACAAACCTAGGCACGCACACAAGAACACGCACACACGCACATACATGACACACACTGACGCATACACTCGCACACCTACACGATAATGATGGTGGTGATGATGAAGACGATGACGTGGTAATGTTGGTGGTGCATGGTGGTGGTGGTGGTGTTGGTGGTGATGATGACGATGATGAGAGTAGTTGTGACGATGATGATGATCACGACGATGAGGTAAATGATGATGATGGCGACGGCAATGGCGTTTTTCTGGAGTTACCTTGATTACTGTAACGCGCCTCTTGTTGCTTCCAATAAATAAAACACACTCCAGATAGTCTATTTCGGCATTTTTTGGCTAGCGCCTTAACTTATATCTTTTTGACTTCCTGTTCAGCAAGGGATTTGTTTCAAATGAGGCCGCATAGTTTGTAAAACATTGAACTCTATAGCCAACCACATTACTTAAAAATAGTCCTTATTCCGAAGAGTAATCAATATTCAACAAGATCATCTAATTAATTGTCTTTCTCTGGTATATTCTTGATGAACGGATGAATGAGCTTGTTCGGTTGCTGGACCTAGTATCTCTCTCTCTCTCTCTCTCTCTCTCTCTCTCTCTCTCTCTCTCTCTCTCTCTCTCTCTCTCTCTCTCTCTCTCTCTCTCTCTCTCTCTCTCTCTCTCTCTCTCTCTCTGTCTCTCTCTCTGTCTCTCTCTCTGTCTGTCTCTGTCTCTCTGTCTCTGTCTTTCTCTTTCTCTCGCTCTCCGTCCCTCCATCCATCTCACTGTCCCTGTCTCTGTCTGTCTGTCTGTCTCTCTTGTACATGAGACACCGGCGCTATAGAAGTTGCTGAATAAAACTACTATTACGACAACGATAAGGCATATAGTGATGATGAACTGTATTA
>OY744609.1:17461897-17501897 GCA_963556255.1 Allolobophora icterica | reverse complement strand
ACAAAAGTACTTTCCCAATAAACACAATCCAGACTACCTCTTTCCTCTTCAGCACCAGCACACCGTTTTCGATCAAAATATGCACCATTTTCATTCAATATATACGTTTTAAAAATCAAAATATGCACTTCTTTCAAACAAAATACAGACCTTCATCTTATTCAAAGAGAATATACATCGTTTTAAATAAATATATTTTCAGTCAAAACGGACATCTTTTCCAATAAAAATAGGTCTAAACATTTTTCATTCAAAAAAACACATCTTTCTCAATAAGAATAAAGATCTTTTTCAATAAAAATATAGATCTTTTCAATCAAAATATACATCTTTTGAAATCAAAAAAGCATAATGCATATTTTAAAATAAAAATATGGCCCATATCTTCCCAAATGAGAATAGTGAATACATTAACAAAATCACCACAATCCTTCCACAAGCATCATCTTGTTTACACTAGGCCCTATTTGGTAGATAAAAATAATTTTATTTTATACAGGATGTTTTTAACAGGTTGGCCTATCTCGAGAAACACGAGACGCTTGATTCTGTGAACAGTTTAGCGCAATTAAGCGTAATCGAAAGCATGGCAGAGCGTTTCACAGTCCTGCAAACGTACAGAGAGCAGCCACATTCTGCCGGTCTGCTTGTTGTTTATACAGGAGATTACGTCCTCAAACAATTTCCTTCCTCTGTTAGTTTTCTTTTGCTCTACGTTCATTTGAAGTCGTATAGCCCCAGGTCTCGTGTTTCACCACTCATTTCCGGATTCGATTTCTCCGCCGCTGCTGTGACGGTGATGACGATGAGGATGATGATGATGATGATGATGATGATGATGATGATGATGTGGATGATGTTGATGATGATGATGATGAATTCTCGCGATCCGAGTGCGACCGCGGCTGACGTCACCACAATGATACGCTGCGGAAATTATTCGTCTCATTTTTCTTTGTATAATCTGTTGCGCGATAGGATATTTAGATTCTGGTGTAGATATATATATATAGGCTAAAATACATACTGGTGCGCCAAAGTACCTGCACGACCGACTACAGTCGGTGCTCAATGCAGCGGCGAGGCTCGTCTGTAATCGGCGGAAATACGACCATGTGACGCCATTACTACGCGTACGTGACGTGCTGCATTGGCTTCCGGTGCCGTACCGCATCGAGTATAAGCTCTCTCTGCTGGTCTACAAGTCACTGCATGGTTCATCACCGGAATATCTCAGGTCCTACTGTGTGCGAACGGCGTCGTCGAGTGCTGGACTGGCGCTGAGATCGGGTGTTAAAGGTGATCTGTATGTGCGGAGGACGAAGACACGCTTTGGGGAGCGCGCTTTTTCAACTGCTGGCCCCAGCTGCTGGAATAGTCTGCCACCTGCGATCCGTTCGGCCGACTCAGTTGAGTCTTTCAAGTCTAGACTCAAGTCTTACCTTTTTTCCAAGGCGTATCTCTAACTGATCGTGTGTGTGTGTCGTTGTTTTGTCAAGGCGCCCTTGTAACGGCATGTGCTGTGTTACGGCGCCTTAGAAATTGTCGTCATTATTATTATTTATTATTATGTAAGCTTATATGTAAAGGTAAATCTTCCAAATCTTCGAAAGTTCTCAGCGCCACACAGAAACTGCGTCAGGGAGACTAGCTTATTTACCGGCGCTTAATTTGTATATGCATGAAAGGATATATACATACATACATACAATATATATATATATATATATATATATATATATATATATATATATAAAACACAAACAGTTTCACAATAACAGAGGTTAAGTGAACTGTAATAATGCAGAGCGTCAATGACAATTTCACTTTCAAACTATGCAATGCATACTGTTCTAGCATAGGCCTACAGTTAAAGGCGTACTGTAAGTAGTGTATGAATTTGAAAGCACAGGCTGTTGATGCTAAAACCATGCAGTGTTAATCAATAAATTTCGCGTTGAGTTGTTGACAGTGTTCAATGTTCATTGCAGAAAATAGTTGTGTATTGCTAATTTTTTTAGTTAAACTTTTTAGTTAGCAATTAAAAAATTTAGTTAAACTATGGTTTTAACTAAACTAATGTTTTATGTTACTAAAAGTTATCAACTTTTTAGTTAACTGTTACCCATCACTCCCTATTGCCCGGACAAGTTATGCCAGCCTGATGCAATTATTGTAGCATTTTTTGTAATTAACGTTGTATTGCAGAATAAATGTAAATAAATATGTTACTTTTATAGAGCGTATGTTACACTTTTGTCTAGTCGTGATGTCTTCCCTGATAGTCGGGATCACTTCGAACCAGGCCCCGTGATAGATATACGGGGTATAAGCGCGAACTGCCAAAGGCCGGATTCCGATCCACTGGTTGTCGGTGCCTGAATGATCCTGGGACGCGGCAGTAATTTGCATACTGGCATAGCAGTCCTCTACTGTATTCTACCCACGAGGAGTTGGAACATGGCAGGTCCGATAAAAATTAAAGTTGGCGTACGTTGCAGTGCGTATGTTTAGATGTATTGTGGGACACGGTATCCGATTTGTTAGAGCTGTCGCCCTGTAATGCAGAAAGGACGAGTTCAAACCTCTTCGAGACGATTACTGTGTGGGGAACTTGACCAAGTCCTTCACTCAGAATTGCTCAGCATCATCGGTTGATGGTTGGTCATTAGGTACTAAAGCATAATAGTTGCATAACAATAATAATAAAATAATAATAATATGCATAAATTTAAGCCTCTGTATACGCCTATGTATGTAGGCTATGTATGTATGTATGTATGTATGTATGTATGTATGTATGTATGTATGTATGTATGTATGTATGTATGTATGTATGTATGTATGTATGCATGCATGCATATATGCAGCATGTATATATACGTCTAAGCATGTATATATATATATATATATATATATATATATATTTAGGTGCACAGACCTATCAATGAATGTATGCATGTATTCATATATGTATGTAACAGCATTTATGCACGTATACGGTATACATATATATGTATCTATTCTAAGTATGTATGAATCTGTGTCTCTCTACCGGCATATTTATATATCCGAGAAACGCCCTCATATAGAACGCGGAAGACTTAGAAATCTTCTCGTCGTGTTACTTCTACAGAAACTGGATACATGTAGGTTGGTCGATCGGTGGACTCGAGTGGCGCACCTTCGCACACACCCACACACCCACACCCCCCCCCCACACACACACACACACACACACACACACACCCACCCACACACACCCACACCCACCCACACACCCACACCCACACACACACCCACACACACACACACACACACACACACACACACACACACACACACACACACACACACACACACACACACACACACACACACACACACACACACACACATACACACACACACAAACACACACACAAACACACACACACACACACACATACACACACACACACACAAACACACACACAAACACACACACACAAACACACACACACACACCGACACACACGGGAGACACTGTGCTTTAGTGTTGAGCTACGAGGCTCGGTTTTTCTGCAGCTTCTGCGTCTCTCTTCTCGCCGGAGAAATTAAATTCCGGTTGTCAGAAAAAATTATACCGACGGTGAGCAGAGTTATATAGGAGGCACACAGTCACGTTCGCCTGTTGTCAGCGATGAGACTTCAGCAGCGTTCATACCACCGGTCCGAGACTTGTTTGCTAGTCAGCGCTTACTTGTTTGCCTAGCGCTTGCTCTGCCTTTTCAAAGCGTTGGGTTTCGTCAGCGCTTTAGTTGGGTTTCATCCCAAATTAATCAGCGCCATTGGTGGCTTCTACGGACTAAATAAGTCCTCGCTCCTCCCGCACAGAAAACCCCGCACGTGCTGCTTTTTTGGCGCCTTTTCTTATAGATGGTTGGATGTTTTATCGATTTTTTTCATATCAATCTGTAAGTTCTTAAAGGTTTTGCTTCGTCGCAAGCCTTTTTGAAAGAGCTCTTTCTGATTCTGTTTAACTTACAATAGATTCGTTGTCTTGTTTTAGACTTTATAAAAACTCCAAACCAGATTACATGCCATGGTTAATATTCCTAAGACCATTTTCTCATTACACACCATGGCCATACACGTCAAAGTCTACATTCTCTAAAAGGTTAATGATGCAATCCACCAAGGCCAATTATGTATTTCGTCCAAGGACAGTGACGTATTCCATCAAGACCAATGACGTATATCTCAAAAGCTGATAATGCGTCCCGAAGGCCAATTCCCATAGGGCCAATCGCGTATTTCTGTTAAGGAGAATTTTGCATTTCCGAAAGCCAATACCACGTTGGCCTGGAGTTTACATACGCAGCGCGGAACCTGCATATCTCCACGCAACGGGGCGCCACAATCGCCGACCATCTTGATCTGACACCGAAACACGAAGCTCTCTGATGGATGCCGATGGGGTGCCAACCAACGAAACTGCAACAGCAGAAGAAACTCGACGGGGAACCAGCGTAGCTAGTCTCACATTGGACCCGATACGTGTGAGAACTTCGACAGATTGGCCGGAAGTCAGATACGGTGCAGATTTAATACGGACTGAGGCTTGTGCACTCTACGGCAGATCGACAAAGATGGAATTGCAATAGTCGAAGTGAGTCAGGATAAAGGAATGTTCTAGTGTCTCTACAGTAGTGTTGGAATTGTAGAAGAAAGACAGAGGGGGTGAACATTTTATCCGTATATTACAAACTGATGTCAACGAAATTCTAAAGCAGCTGATTTCAACGCTATCAGTTTGCAAGTCAGATTCGAATCAAAATCAATTCCTTTGTTGAGAAAATTCAAAAATGCATACATGATACACCGTGGAAATTGCTTCTCTTTGTCAGAGACTCCGGGTCCAAAATAATGTTAAGCCACACTAGCACAACTGAGGGCGTTGGAAACGAACCCCGGGTGTGCAGTGAAGACATGACTGGGGGTCCTAAGAAAAACTTAGGAGGTTGACCCCCAAGTCCCCGACAATTCCCACCCTGCTCTGCAGAACTAAACAACAGATTGCGTCGAATGATTAGTATCTTATGAAGGAATTCCAGGGTGTTTTCTAGGCTCTTCGCTAGGTGGATCAATCTGGCGCCAGCTGTCGAATGTGTAGAAACCCATTTGTTTATAGACTAAACTTGGTGAAATGTTAGTCTGTAAAGAGTATTACAAAAATAGGTTCACACAGAAGAGGAAGAGGAAGTGGAGGTGGATAATGAGGAAGAAGAAAAGGAGGAACAGGAAAAGGATGCAGAGAGCGTGAAGGAGGAGTAGAAAAATGGGATGGTAAAAAGAGGAGAAAGAGAACGAGGCGGAGCAGTTGAAGAAGATTTTATTTTATTCCGGATATTTCTATAGCGCCTCTCGAAGTCCACTACTACTCAGAGGCGCTCCCGACCACAGCATTGGTACACTGTGTCGGAATTTTCACGCCGAAGCGCCATGAGCAATTGCGAGTGAAGGACTTGCCCAAGGTCCGTACGCAGCGGCTAGAGTGGGATTCGAACCTGCAACCCTCCGGTCACAAGGCGCCGAACTTACCACTGAGCCACCGCGCCCCACGGGATGGGAGGAGGAGGAAGAGGAAAAGGAGATGAGGAAGAAAAAGAAAAAAAGGAGAAGAAAGATAAAAAGGAGAAGAAAGAGAAAGGTAAGTGCTCGTACTCTGGCACTGCCACTCCCAAGCCTGTATAAAGGAGAAGGGCGACGCTAATCGTCTTCTTTATGACACAGTGTCGTTAAACAGAAACTAACGACTGTACTTCTGTCCGTTCACTGAACTCCTTCTCATCCTCGACCCTGTCAGTCACTTTGATCATCTGTATGCGTGTCCGTTGCTCGTCTGCTTGCCTGACCTTTACATTCTGACTCGGAGCCCATCTGCCTCAGTGAGCATCGGTGCAAAAGCTGGTTCCCATGACATTTCTGTCGATGACGAAACGGAGTCCGCAAATACGAGCTCTCACTTTCACTCACCAACTGCTTGCATAACGTTTTCGATGGAAAATTTCGTTTGAAAATGAAGAGAGTGAAGGATGGAAGGAAGAAATTTAAGAAGGAAAGATGAAAAAGGAAGGAAGGAAGGAAGGAAAGAGCAAAGGAATGAATGAAAGAAGACAAAGGAAGAAGGATAAAAGGAAGGAAAGAAAGAAGGAAGCAAGGGAGGAAACAGTAAGGAAATAAGAAATGAAGAGATGGAAGAAAATCAGTAAGGAAGGATGACAACAACGAATGAAAGCTGGAAAGAACCAAAGTAGGAAGCACGTAAGGAAGGAGGAAAGAAAGACACGAAGGAAAAGGTAGATTGGAAGGAAGAAGGATGGATGCAATGAATGAATAAAAGAAGGGAGGACGCAACTCAGGAAGTACGCGAGGAAGGAGCAAAGGAAGGAAGGAAGGAAGGAAGGAAGGAAGGAAGGAAGGAAGGAAGGAAGGAAGGAAGGAAGGAAGGAAGGAAGGAAGGAAGGAAGGAAGGAAGGAAGGAAGGAAGGAAGGAAGGAAGGAAGGAAGGAAGGAAGGAAGGAAGGAAGGAAGGAAGGAAGGAAGGAAGGAAGGAAGGAAGGAAGGAAGGAAGGAAGGAAGGAAGGAAGGAAGGAAGGAAGGAAGGAAGGATTAAATGAATTAATGACAGAAGAAGAGAACGAGGAAAAGGAAGCATCGGAAGAAGAAGCGATAGAGGGAAGGAAGGAAGAGATGTAAGAGGAAGAATGGACGGAATGAATAAAAGATTTAAAGTGGCAGTAAATGAACGAAGTAAAGAAGTAAGGAAGGAAGTAAGGAGGGAGGGAGGATATTGAAAAGGAAGGAGGGAATTAAGGCAGACAGGAATAAACGAAAGCAAGAAAGAGCCAAGGAAGGAAGGAAGGAAGGACCGAAGGAGCAAAGTAATTAAGTATAAAGATAATGAAAAAGAAGAAAAATCGAAGAAGAGTTGGAGTTAAGTACCGACTGATATCTTACGTTTTCACCTGTCGTTCATCGTGCAAACATTCAGGGTTGTCTTACGTAACTCGAGGTAAATCAATTGTCTATTGAATTAGACCCAAGGAGCTACCTACGTAACTGCGCAGAACAGGAATAGGTGTCTTTCGATTGGAGTGCAGGCATAAAATCATTACCGCAGACAAAGAAATAATTGCCCTTGTCTTTCACTGGAGATCAATAGAGTCTAATTAATTTATTGCACCTAATCTGATTTTGCTTTTGATTAATTCTGTAGCGCCGATCTCTTAATACAACACGCATTACTCGAATTTCGTAATTATAAATCACTTGACAAAGTCACACATACAAAGATAACCACAATCATACGTTCACACGCACACACACACACACACACACACACACACACACACACACACACACACACACACACACACACACACACACACACACACATATGCATGCATATGTATATTTGTGCGCTTGTATTGGGAGAATGTTCCAGAAGGACGTTCCACTGCAGGGAGAAGGTACGATGCCCCCACATCGTCGTTCGGGAGCGATGGACCAACAATTCTCCACGGGCTGAAGATCGATGATCGCGACAAAAACGCAAATCTCTGACGTAGGCTATTCCGGGACCACACCCTCTGTTGAGATCCACCCGTTGAACAGAATCCTGTCGTCAAAAGGAAGCCAATGCAAGGTCTCCTATAGATATATATATAGTTCGAAACATGCGAGAACACACATACATAAATACATGCTTACATATATTTATACGTATACGTTAATACACACATACATAATTACACAGGTGTCAACATACATACATACATACATACATGCATACATACATACATACATACATACATACAAACATGCATGCATACATATACATACATGCATACATGCATAAATATACATATATACATACACATAGACATGCATACATACATACACACAGACATGCATGCATACATTCATACATACATATATACATACATACATACATACATACATACATACATACATACATACATACATACATACATACATACATACATACATACATACACACATACACACATACACACACACATACATACATACATACATACTATTGGATTGTGGCTTGTGTTGTCAAGGCTATCGAGGAACTGACCATGAAGTTCCTCTACCATCTCTATATAACTGTGGGATTAGGATTCGGAACAGAGCATATAGCTTTCTCCTTCAAGTGCCCTGACCCTCGGCAGGTTTACAGTAGGATTGACGACGCTCTCACTCTGCTGGGTCTTTTCGTTTGCTATATATGCGCTTGTCAACAAATCCTGTCTAATAATATCTCCATTCTAGATCTTCGTCTTCTTTTGCTTTCGTCAACGTTTAGTTCGATGACAAAGGCGCCTTCTCCAAGCAGGGTCTGAGTATACTGTATAGCCAATCATCTTCCATTTGCTCACGTACCAGCCAATTTATAAACGCTAAAAAAAGAACGTCGCTCAACTTTAGATCTCCTATGTATCCATAATCCATCGTCTCTGATAAGTCTTTAAACTACACACTCACCCGCGCACACTATAGTGTACACATACTAGTGTGGCTAGAACAGTCACGCAGCATAAGTTGGCTTTAAAGTAGCTTTGATGGAACGCTCCCATAATAATAAGGAAACTTACGTAGATAAGGCGCACCGTTACCGCTCTTCAGTTCTTGACCCGGTCCTGGACCAAGTCCAAGGTCATCAACATGAGACCATCGCATCGCAGGAATTACCATTTACTTCCCAGGTTACATAAGTACTAAGTTCTACAGTTTGGTGACAAATTTATTATACCGTAGAACGATAACCTAAAAAATTCAAGACCCTATGAAATTTCTCCACGAAGTTGTCCTGAAGTTAAAAAATTTTCCCATGTTCCGTAGTAAAACGTGGGGGAAGACGCCATTTCCTAATCCGCGGCCACTGAGCCTCAAAGACTCGAAGATCTTGGACATGGGTACATTGCATCGCAGGACTTTTGTTTACTTCCCGTCATACGATGGTCGCAGAGCTCGCATAAACTACCGTCTACGAACAGACAACACAATAAAAGATATCCCACTGTTAGCCACACTGGCTGCGTTTGTTATTATTCTATAAGCGTATAAAAACTGTCTAATTGTTAGCCAGAATGGCTGTGTTTTCTAAATTTCTACCATTCTATAAGCGTATAAAAACTGTCCGATTGCTAACAACACTGGCTGCGTTTGTTACTATTCTATAAGCGTATAAAAACTGTCCGACTGTTAGCCACACTGCTGCCTATTGTTACTATTCTTTAAGCGTATAAAAACTGTCCGACTGTTAGCCACGAAGGCAGCGCTTGTTACCATTCTATGCGCGTTCCGACTACAAGAGTACCTGCCGTTATCAGGCATTGGTCTAAAAGCTCATATGTCTACGTATCTGCCACGCGACTTTAAAGAGTGTAGAGGCGACTTTTTTCGCGGCACTGACGTGCACTGAGCGTCGATGGAGAGTCGCTTGGCGCCGTCAGTGCTTCCTGCCTCAGCAGCCAGCCGTGGCATCACTGTAGCATCCCTGCCTTTGAGCCGTCGTTTGCCGTCGCGGCGGAGGCAGAGATCTGGGGGCCATCGAGAGTTCTTCGGCGTCGAGCACTTATCGTCGCTGGAAGATTAGGAAGATGAGACGCTCTTGACGCAAGAGGAGTCGTCTTTGTGCGCGAAAGAGAACCGTTCTGTGTAAACGATCTGTTCTGTTGGGAAAGAATCGATCGGTCGGAAATTTCTTTAGAGAAATACGAGTTACTAGGCAAAGGAAAAGCGAATCGTCAAAACGGTTCGAATGAGCAGCAAGAACTGGTAAGACTTAGAAATATCTGAATGAATCTACTTGAGACGTCTGTAGCCAGTTTTGAATTTAATTAGTCGAAAATCTTATTGAATAGAAGCCACAATTAGTAATCATAATCCGGTAGACAAAATCCAGTCGATATACATTGGATCTGTAAGTCTTATTTGTCGCGGTCGAAGCATTTATCATTCCGTAAAGCGTAAACGATACGAATAATTATTATGACTATGATAATGATTTTTATTACTATAATAATAGTAATAATAATAATAATAATAATAATAATAATAATAATAATAATAATAATAATAATAATAATAATAATAATAATAATAATAATAGTAATAATAATAATAATATTAAAATAATAATAATAATAATGTTAGACCTATTATTATTATTATTTTTTTAACGCCCGAGGTAAAAATAATCCCTCAGGCTCTTAGAAACTATCCGAATAGCTTTGTTGTTCTGGAGTAAACGGTCATCTTCACCGGTCAATTGTATAAAAGTGCCTCGAAATGCAACGGCATTAAATCGTTGTGTGCAAATTGAAAGACGTTGAAAGAGGCGTGCTGTCTCCTGCGGGTCCCCCGAAACAATGGTCAAACGCCGACCTAGTTCTGATAAGAACTCCCGACCCTGGGTATTATTATTATTATTATTATTATTATTATTATTATTATTATTATTATTATTATTATTATTATTATTATTATTATTATTATTATTATTATTATTATTATTATTATTATTATTATTATTATTATTATTATTATTATTATTTGCCCCAAGGTACATGTGATCATTCGGGGACTTAAATATTAATCAACAGAAAACGAAACATACGGAACGGCCACTATTCGTCAGATTCTGTCAGAGGGAAAGTGCCGCGGAAGGTAACTGCGTTGAAGCGTTGAATTGTCAACGTTAGGCGTTGGAAGAGGTGTCATGTCTCTCGTACATCACCAGAGGTGGTGCTCAGGCTCTTTCCCGGCGCCGTGATGAAGGCCAGGCCATCTTTATTATAATGATAATAAGAATAATAATTATTATTATTTATTTTAAACCCCGAGGTATATATAATTATTATATATAGGCCCCTACATTATTATTATTATTACTATTATTATTTTTTCCCGAGGTATATAGGCCTATGTTACAGGCAATTCGTAAAACCAGGGATTTTGTAAAATGCCTGAAATTTTTAGGCAATTTGTAAAATCCCTGATTCACTCAGGCACTTTACAAAATCCCTGAAAAATCAGGGATTTTGTAAAATCCCTCAAATCAGACGTTGAAAATTTGACAGATTGCCTGAAATGAAAATGACGAACATAATCGAAGTTTATAATGCAAAAAAGCCCTATTTTCATAGGATTAACATTTTTAGATGGTATTTTATTTTAAGTTCAGTTCTGGAAAGCTACAGCAGTTTTTCTCTTTTCACCCGACATACTCGAATGACATCGATTGTTGCACTTGACTTATTAATTATGAATTGACAGTTTAATTTTAGAACTGACCTAACCAAAGGAAAACCAGAAATCAAAATAGTGCTTGCTGGGTTTTTATTTATAGCAAGGGTACTCGTCTGACCACAGTTAATCTCAGCCAATCGGTAGATATTTCGGTCAACTTCTAATTGCTGCGACGGCACATCAAAGAATTATAACGAAATAGACAATCAAAGTTCACTTGGCGCTGAAAGACAAATAAGTGCAAATTTTTCAAAGGGGAAGTGAAGTTGTCGAGCGGTATTGTTAATTAATTTGTGAGGTATCAACAACTTCAATTATCCTGCAACTTCAAAGTTCGCTGGGCGCTGTAAGACAAATAGGTGCAAATTTTTCAAAGGGAAAGTGAAATTGTCGAGCCGGATCGTTAATCCGGTATGACAACTTCACTTTCCCTTTGAAAAATTAATCTGTCAATTAATAATTATTAATTAATAAGTAAAGTGCAGACCACGTCTAAGGACGCATGGCGGGCTGTTCGGCCGGGGCTTTGATGGCTGGTTTTATACAAACTCCACAGTACGTGATCATCAAATGCATTCCTCAAATAAAAGCGCACCAACACTGCATACGTAGGCCTACTAATATCAGGAAATACAATATTCGATACCGCTGACCGGTGCTTTGGAACTCACTGCCAAATGAGCTCACCCGTCTCCCCACCCCGCATCAGTTTAAGACATAGCTGTTAAAACTTTAAGAAACTAAATAAAAACGGAGTCTTTTTTTCAAAGAAATTACAACGGAACGAACCGGAAACACCAAAAAGGAAAATAAGTTGACTTTGTTAGCCTATATGCCTATCTTGTACTGCAATTTAAAATTATAAACCTTGTTTACACAATTTAATCAACAAATAGCACAACTTATTTGTAAACTCTAAGCAACATTAATCTACGACAATTATTTTATTTTTTAAAGTTTGCTTTAGGCCTAATAAGAAATTGAGAAATTAGAAATATTGAAATCTTTTCAAATTTAAATTGCAGGCTAAACACAAGTCCACATAAGTTCATGCTGACATAAACTAGCACAATTAAAAACTAAACTTTGTAAGTAGCCTATAGATTGTACTTAATTAAAAATTGCATTTAAAATGTTTACTTATATAAAAACTTGATATCCCTGAATCGTTTGACATTAAACTTAAGTTCTCAGACTACGCCTCATCTTCGGATGACCACTCAGCAGTATCTTCAATTGGAGATATATCAGTAAGTTCATCAGTCAATCGGAGTTTACTGTGTACAAAGACAACATTTCGCACTTCCTTGCAACTTAGGCTCTTGATCTTCTTTGTGTGGATAAATTCAAAAGTGAACCAGTTTCTTTCACATGATGACTTTTATAAATTTTATTTCTCGTACTGTTCTATTTATTTCTCAAATGATGACGTTAAGTAGTGACGTAAATTAGCTGAACCCTTGAAAGTACGAAGACAACGTAATGGACATCAGACAAAAATAAAGTTAAACAAAGTAATAACAGACAGTAAATAAATAAATAAAGTTACATAAAAAATAAAAGACAAAAAACCTGTCGAAAAATAAAGAATGAAAGAAACGAGATATTTTTAGAAAACACCGAAACACCGGTTTTTAACAATTATAGTTTAATAACAGGTTTAAAGTGCATCTCATGTATAAAATAAATTAGAAATTAGGCCTATATTAGTCTTAAACTGTGTTAAGTAAGTTTCTCTCCTGTTGAACCGTGCGAAGTGTTTGTAAGCTTATGACGGTAGAATCGGTTAATAGAAATGTTCACTGCCAAACAAACAAAATAAATAAACAACATTAAGGGTCAAATTTCATATTTAAAATCTGTGTGAAATATAGAAATTGTGAAAACGACGTGTAATTGCTAATCATTGTATAAGACTGATACACACTTGTATTAGGGCTACATTGTTAGCGGAACCTGAGGTTCTTTGGGGGTATTACCCATTGTCATTGGAACTGTACAGTACATGTTTTATCGCAATATGTAAACATTGTTTATTTTGAAATGAGGCGGTGAACAATAAAAAGTTGATTGACTGACTTGACTGACAGTTAATCTAACCATTCGGGTACTATGTCATCAAAAGAAGTGGCAAGAGCTGATGAAAGCTGTGGCCATCGAGGAACTGCGATTAATTTTCTGGAAGAGCTTCTTGTCTGCTCTAACATTCAGTTCTTCTGCAGCATATTCCTTTCCACAAATTTGCCATCTTTGAGCCGTTTTTAGAGCTGCATAAAATTTTCGTGCAGTATGATGTGAGGTAAGAAATCCAGCATCTTCAGGTATTGCATGCATGCTTCTACAGAGAACGATTGCTTGAGAAATGACGTGTAGATTCGAGATATGTAGGCCTAGGTCCTGCTGTCTTAACTAGTTCAGAAGAAAGTCTCGCCGGTTAACGAGACTGATGATATCGTAAACACGGTTTGAAAAAGAAAGGTTACACTGTAGGGTGATTAAAGATTTATTTATCCATGTATGCAAGCTTGACACTATCTAGCTGCTCAACACCGGGTAGGGGCTGACATTGATCTAAAGGACGCTCGATACCAGGCCCCCGAAAATTATCTCTTTGGTTTTGAAGATGTTTATGTTGAACCGACCTTTTCGACTGTTTACGCGATTAATCTTCACATTCAGCATCTACAGATCTAAATATCTAAATCTAAAAACATTATATTCATTGTTTACAAGTGTTTATACAGGCAAAGCGTGTGTTTATTTTTTGTAAGTATATTTATATGCTGAATAGAGTGGTGGTGAATCGGCCAAAAGAGATGGATCGTGCTCTGGGTGTAGGTGTGTGTGTAGGTGTGTGTGTAGGTGTGTGTGTAGGTGTGTGTGTAGGTGTGTGTGTAGGTATGTGTGTGTAGGTGTGTGTGTGTGTAGGTGCGTGTGTAGGTGTGTGTGTGTAGGTGTGGGTGTAGGTGTGTGTATAGGTGTGTGTGTGTGTGTGTGTGTGCGTGCGTGCGTGCGTGCGTGCGTGCGTGCGTGCGTGCGTGCGTGCGTGTGTGTGTGTGTGTGTGTGTGTGTGTGTGTGTGTGTGCGTTCGCAAGATTTCATTTATTGGCTTCGCTTTCAATGAGCTTCATCGTAAGTCAGCCTCGAAGAGTAATATCGTCTTCAAAGTTTAATAATGGCGCTCCTGGACGCCACTGGAGATGGCTTGCTTTCTCTCTCTCTGCATATATATCCACACATATATATATATACATATAAATACATATATATAGTATATTATATATATATATATATATATATATATATTTCCTCTCTTTCCTCAGTCTTGATAACGCCGAAGATCCTGCTGTTCGCTCCGTCTAATGGCTAATGGCCGTTGCTGGCTGTCCTTGTCGAAATTGAGAAGTCTGATAGACAGACAGACGGATGGACATACAGGTAGATAGACCACATATATAGGCAAAGAGACAGACAGAAACACAGACAGACGGAGGGACATGAAAACAGAATGCAAAATGTTCTGGAAGAATGACAGTAGAACAGAGCAATAGATAACGGACAGAACAGTTGGACACGGAAGGTCATAAATATCGGGATGTGGGGAGACAGCGACAGAGAGACAGAGAAAGAGAGACAGACAGACAGAGAGAAAGAGAAGGAGAGAAAAGAACCGAGGAAGAACTGACGACTTACGAAAAGGGAGACAGACAGACAGACAGACAGACAAAATAAGATCGATGGAAAGATAAAAAGTCAGACAGACATGTTAATAGATCTTCTATGTCTTTAGACTAAAGAAGCGAATTAAAGTCTGTGGTTATGAGAGGGAAGGAAGGAGGTAATCAAGAGATAAACGAAATTTTGCATCGTCTGAAATATATAGAATAATTACGTTAGGTATGTAGGCCTATTTATGTATGCAAATATGTATGTATTTATTTTTCATTAATGCAAACGTGTATGTATGTATGTTATGTGTGCATTTTTGCATGTATGCAAGCGTGTATGTTCGCATGTATGTATGCATATATGTATGCATGTATGTATGTATGTATGTATGTATGTATGCATGTTTGTATGTATGTATGCACGCATGTATGTATGTATGTATGTATGCATGCATGTATGTATGTATGTATGTATGTATGTATGTATGCATGTATGTATGTATTTGTGTAAGTATACATGTATCCAGAAGCTTTGCCTATGCTGGGCCCACCAGCTGGAATCGCCTTTCTCGTTAGCTGCCGCTCAGGTAGTCCCTTCCACAGTTACGCAAGCGCCTGAAGTTGGCCCTATAGTCTGTATTATTCGACGGGGATTTCACTGGTTCGGGTCGGGAACGCCACTGATGAGTTTTTTCTTGAGGTGGCGCTTTATAAATGTCAGATTACATGCAATCAGGCCGCCGACAGAAAATCCTTTCCCCTTGTGCATGAGCAGTCACGGGCCCATTAGCAGCGCAGTCACGGGCCTCTAAACTATCTTTAGGCTTTATGAGATAATTTAACAGAAAACAAATTGAAATAATGAAAGTGCGGGTAGCCGGGTACGACCTACGATATTATATTTATATATACAACTATGATTTTATTCAGTTGTTAATTTTATTTATTTCATTTTATTTAAATAGGCATAAATCATAAATTGTATAGCTGATTATAATATTCTTCATAAGTTGATTGCGGACCCGGCCCGGGCCCCTAAAAGTCGCCGAACGCCTGGGCATTTGTCCCCTGCCCCTCTCTCGGCGGACCTGCATGCAGTTACAGTTGCAATCTATGTATTTATATTTTTATACATGCAGGCATGTATGTATGTCTGTATGCATGCACATATATATATGTTCGTATAAATACCTATGTGCGTTTGCATGTATTTATGCATGTAAGTATATATGTATGTATGTAAGATTTCTATGTACGTATGTATCTATGTAGAAACATACAGTCGGACAGACAGGAAGACAGACAGACTGACGGAAGAGTGACTTAATGACTTAATGACTTGATGGATAAAGGACGGAGCAGTGGATAAGAAAAAGAAGAGCTGAAGACATGTACGTACTATGTAACTATATATGTACATAATATCTATGTGTAGTTGTATACCTATGTATCTGAACACTTGTACAACGCTTTTTGAGAACATCACGAAGGCGCTAAGACGCGGCTATACGGTAGATCGAAAATGTGCTTCTTGAAGATAAGCTAATGGTGTTTCTTGAACAGTTTTGACTGTAGTGTAGAGTCCTAATCTTTTAGCGGAAGACTGTTCTTTAAGATGATGATTTATGCAAGGGAAAGAACGCTGTATCCGAACAGCGCTAAGAGGACGCGGAACCAACAAGTCCCCACACCATGCATAGCGCAGTTTATGATTGCATTTATGGGCGTAATGATGCATAGATGCATTCAATGTGCTTTAATAGATATGCAAATGTTTATTACAAAGACTGCGGGGCAGGAAACGGACCTTATTCTAGTTAGAATTCTACCGTAAACTTTCATGGGAATATCATCTCTTCTTTCGTTCGTTTTACGTCCAACATAATGTTGAAGAAATCATTACCATTTATCACTCCCTAAAATCTACACATAGTACCGGACAAGCTGCTACTGATCCTCGCGCTACTGGAAGAAATTATTAATTTTTCGTTTAATAACAGTAGGGGTGCGTGACATGTAGTGCTGGGCTGTCAACCGAGAGGTCGGGGTTCAAATCCTCGCCAGGGCAGAAAATTAATCTATTTCAAGATTTCTGCTCCATCTGCGTCCCTAGTCAACTCACCTTAATGAGTTAACTGAATGTACACTGGAGGTGGGAAGATAGACGGCTAGAGAGAAGACTGGCCACCAGTCCTCATATGCCGAGGCTAAGAAAACGAGCATTTTATATCCATGGCCCTCTGTCAGGCTAGCTTAAGGGACTGCCGATCTTCTTGCTAATGCCGATATTGTTCCAAATGGAATAAGTTGGGAAAAGGTAATTATCATTTTTAAATCAGGAGGCGAATAAAATTAAGAAAGGAATATACAATAGTCTAGTTGAAACGGGATATTGTTGTGCCAGACTTTGATTTATGTTCACATAATGTTACTCTGTTAATAGGTGACACTAGCTGAGCTGGATATGTTGTTTCTTCTGGATGTGCAGCCATTTGCATTCAATTGTACAACACATTCTTAAGTTTGGAACAGTAAAAAAGAGATGAAAACGAGAAAATAAAATACACACAGAGAGAATTTCTTAGTACGTAATCCCCGCAGGTCGCTCTACCGTAAAGCACGTTCTACGCATTTTTGTGCCATATATTCGCGCGCCAGGTTGCAACGGAACGCAAGCATCGCGAAGCTTTTAGTGGCTGGTATAGCCATCAATCAGTCAGTCGAGCAACTCAATGTGTCAGGTATCGGAATAAGTCTCCGTCAGAGGCAGCGCCGCAGCGGGGATTATCCCTCCGACCGGTGAGCTATTGCCAGAGGGACAGCGGTAGCGTAAGTGCCTCCGAATGCCATCGTTCTTCTGCTGTCATTCTTACCTGGCCGTTGACGCTACACCTTGCAGGTTCGTCAACTGCGGAAGACGTTTCAGTTCCAAAAGCACACGATGAAAGGGAATGAGGAGTAGAGGCTTACTATAAGACTCGCTTAAGCACAGACCAATACTTTACATGCTGAGATTGTAAGGAATGTAATCAAGTATTTGACATTAATTTAATAGAACTATATACATATATATATAATTATATATACATATATATATCGAAGCACATTTTTGAAGTAAATATTACAATTTTGTGGATTTTTGCAGGATTAAATGTGTTGTTCAACTTGTTCTAACGTCTAAGAGGTATTAACACATTTCAGTAGCAGTTTACTGCATAAAAACCACTATCAAGTCGTGTGACGCAAAGGATGTAATGTAACAAAGTATTTAAAAGTTAGTTCTTAATATTCGGACTTGACTCGAGTGATCTGGCAAATTATCATTTCTCTCCAAGGTTTTGGAGCGTATTGTAGCAAATCAGCTGATTGTTTATTTTTGTTGCCCTCTCAACAATCTGGATTTCGGAGAAATCACCCTACGGAGACCCTCTTAATCCGCCTTTTGTCTGACCTTTATGGTGCCATGGATGCTGGGTTTATCTCTCTTTTGGCCCTCTTTGACGTCAGCTCGGTCTTTGACACTGTTGATCATCACATTCTCCTCCAACGCCTCTGTTTCTTTTGGTGGACCACTTGAGTGGCTTCGCTCCTTCTTGTCAGAGCGCACTAACTGTGTAGTTTTTGGCTCTTCCAGATCTAGCTGGGTCCCTGTCCCTTACGGCGTTCCTCAAGACTCAGTGCTGGCCCTTTACTTTATATTATTTATACCGCTAGTAGGCCTATTGGTCCCTTGTTGGAGGCATGCGGGCTTCTTCACCAGCTATATGCTGATGATGTTCAGGCATACGTACACTCTCGCCCTGATGGGATGGTAGCTGCTGTACAGCAGATGACTCAAGCTATGGAGGTCCTTTCTGCATGGTTAGCCTCCAACCGCTTGCTTTTAAATGCTACTAAAACTCAATTTATCTTGCTGGGTGGCGGTAGGCGACTAGCGGGTGTTAACTGGCCCCTGGTGGCAGAAGCCTTTCCCCGTATTACTTTCCTGGATGTGCTTCGGGATTTAGGAGTCCTCCTGGATTGTACTCTTAGCTTCTCCCAACATGTTAACCAGCTTACCCGTAGCTGTTATTATCAACAGCGGCAGTTGCGGCTTATTTCTCGTTCTCTGTCTCATGATGCCACTGTCATCCTTATACATGCTTTTGTAACAAGCAGGCTGGATCACTGCAGTGCGATCTTGGTTGGTCTGCCGCTTGGATTGATTGTCCGCCTCGACCGGGTACTTCGGTCAGCTGCTCGGCTCATTGGACGCATCCCTAAATATGCTCCTAGTTCTGCATACATGCGTGATGTGCTGCATTGGCTTCCTGTCCCGCAGCGTATCTGCTATAGGGTTGCTGTGGTTTGGCGCTGTCTCTTAGGCTGTGCTCCGGCCTATATGTGCGAGCTCTGCCGCCCGGTCTCTGATTCAGATGGTCGGCGTGCTCTTCGGTCTTCTTCTGGGGGAGAACTTTTAGTTCGTCGGGCTCGCTCCACAATTAGACAACGCCGGGCTTTCTCTATAGCTGGGTCCTCCATTTGGAATGGTCTTCCGTTGGAGATTCGCCTTCTCCCCAGGGGTAACACATCTGCTTTTTCCAAGCTGCTCAAGTCTAATCTCTATTGCCGTGGCTGGGCTGGGAGCGCTTCTGAGTAGGTTTCTTGAAGGTGCGCTATATTAAATTTTTGAATGAATGAATGAATGAATTCGACATCAAAAAGCAGAAACAAAATTGGAGTTTAGAATAATATTGAAAATTTAAATCGTTTTTGTAGAATATGCTATGTTATGTTCAACACGTTACATTAAAAATATCAATGTGTTGAAGTGAACGTGGGATGTTTATAAGCTTATTCGTGCTGATTGATGTTGCATAATTGTTCGCACTGAAAGCCAAGTAATTATATTCTGCGATGGTTAGAGAGGTCCCATCTCTTAATAACGTTCTCGGTGTTTAGTTTTGTTTATTCTGACGAGATAAATACGTGGCAATAAGTGGTTCTGAATTGATATGTCACAGCAGCATGGGATTTGTTTTAGCTGCCCAATTTACTAGATAGAGAAAATTGTCGTTTTCAGCTTTATCATCATCTTTCCAAACTATGCTCTTAGTGGAAATTCTTTCTGTGGACAATTAAATATGATATTTATCAGCGAAGTCCGGACCTGTCGGTTTCTCTTTACTTATCAGCACAAGCCTTTTGCTGATTGTTCATGAATTGCATTTCTACTGTGTGAATTTAGTGGGCCCCTTTTATCTCTATGCATTCTTCCAGTCCGTGAAAGGACGATGGGCGTCCGCAGGAATTTTTCTAGGGAGCAAACTCTTTCCAGAGAGGGGGGGGGGGGCAAAATGACATTTTTGCTTGGAATAGCTATTCATGAACACAGAAAACGTGACAACTTTCAAAATCAAGGGGCAAATACCCCATTCCCCCTCCGGACACCCATGGAAAGGATTATTAAATGCCCCATTCCCCCCTCCGGAACCCATGAAAAGGACTATTATTAGTCTATTAATCAGTTCAATGTTTTTGTTGTCATAGGAAAGTATAAAACATGGTGCAGACCACGCAGTATCTGAATGCAAACAATATCTAAACTACGGAAATGGCTTTTCCCAGGCAGGGTTAGATTGTCGTCCACTTGATTCGGGAAATTTATAGTTTCCTGGTATGAAGCTACTTTCTCTTAAAAATCAGATAGCTAATCTTTTACTTACTCTCGATTACCGGAACTTAAGAAAGAAAACAAAATGTCGATTTGAAATAATTGTATAGCCTGGTTCCAAATTTACCTAAAATGCGATCGTACATATAAAGGTTAGCAGAGGTGACTCATTAATATTATTTAGGTCAGACGCTTGCAGAAGAAGCCAGCAAGGTAATGAAATACTCTGTTATTCTTTACACGCATAGGCGTAGACTCTGGGGGGTCATCCGGGGCACGTGCCCCCCCAATAATTGAGGAGCCGGGGCAATGCCCCCCAATAATCGAGATGAGAATTTCTTAAAATATTAAAATAGTATGTTTCAATATAGACAAATTTCTTCAGAAACAGAAAAACAGAGACACAGAACTGAAATACTATCAGAAATTCATATTGAAAACAAAGATTTATTTTTGTCTTCAATATCTTCAATATGAAACAAATTTGCATGCAAGCAAAACGCCGCATTTCATACGCATTAACTTAACACCGGAAGCCTCTGCTGACTGTCCAGACCAGAGGTGAAAAAAGTTTTTTCGGATATTAGTTCAAAAAAAAGAAAACCACAAAATTTGTTTTTTTTTTAAAAATAACTTTCTCATTTTTGTAGAAGTTATTTTAATAACATTGATTTAATGATTTTTAATTTTCGGAAATCGCAACTGAATTAAACTGAGTTGGAGTTCTTGTTCATGCCATTTTTCATGATTTTTACGATTCGAAATCCGAATATCTTAAAAACAACCAAAACAACAAGAACCATAAAAACAAACAAAAAAAACAAATTTTTATCTTGAAAAACTTGTTTTAAAAAAGCTACTTTTCATCTTGAAAAAACTTGTTTTTTGCTCCTCTGGTCCAGACCCCATGCCCCCCAATATTTTGGACAAGTTTACGCCAGTGTTTACACGATATCTTAATTCTCATGTCGAAGTAAGACGAGGCATGCCTCGTTTTCCCTCGTCTTGAGAATTGCGACGAGGCACTCGCCTCGTCTTGCCTCATACTGGCTACGGGTCAGGAGACGTCAACCATACGTGAAACAGTTCAGACGAACGAGTAAGTATACACATATGAAGGACCATCAGAACGGGTAATCCAGAAAGGGACATCTTTCACTAACCCTGGATGACCCTTACACACATTGAAAACGTAGATGGCTAGGGTAATTATATATTAAGTAATGACCACAGGAAAGAGCTGTAATCAAAGGACACGAGAAAGAGGAACAAGAAGCAGAAAAGACAATGACACGAACTAAAAAAAACTCAAAAAACTAAACAAACCAAACTATTACTAAATCTGTTACTATTTCGTTAATTAACATTACGAGCATTTAAAGTTACGGCTATATTACGATAATCAATTCAGTAACATTATGCTTATTGCGATTAGGGTCTACGATTATTGCAAATGCGATTACCAGGCTATACTTACGATTATGATTATTAGCCTACAGTTGCGCTCATTTCGATTATGAATATTGCAATAATTACAGTTACGTTAATTCGACGACAATTATCGTAATAGTAATCGTAATATTGGGCGCTGTAGAAATCCCGAGTTTTCGCTAATGATTACGATTATTATTAAAATTACAATCATTGCAATAACACTCTTATTTAGGATTACGATTACTCTCCCTAGGAACTGAGTCTGCGTAGCCCCAACCCCATGCATCAGTCTGCTTAAGATCCCCGTCTAAGCTCTATCGTGGCTTTAATGGCGCTGCAGCATTATTGGTTTATTTATTGCAATGTTAATTTGTTTATGCTCTGCACTGTTTATCGGTCACCTGTTGTGTAGTCGGTGCCTCGTGGCGTGGGCTTTTATCTTCTAATATAGGCTTAGGATGAATAGACTGTATATCATTTAGGCCGATTAAGGCGAGTCTCTTTCGCCAGAGAGGGTCCTTAGTCGTGGTGGCAGAATGGGAGGGTTGGGGGTCTATTAAGCGATGGGGTGGGGCTTTCCTGTTGTCTGCCTTCATCTTCCCCGAAGATTTCGTTAACAGGATCAGTCATCTTTCGGGTCTTTCTCCGCAGCTCAGCTCCGTCTGCAGCAGCAGCAGCTGTGATGGTCAGGCGTTCTCTTCCTCATCCTCATCCTTATTCAACTCTAGAGCCCAATCAGATTCTGTCTCGCTCTGTCTCGCCCCAGCTCCGCACCTCTAAGTTTCGTTGTCTTTCTTTGCTTCTGCCTTTGTCTGTATGTCTGTTAGTATCTCTCTTCGTGTCTCTCTATAGCCCTCCGCGTCATATCAGCTCATTCTTTTCCATCCGTACTCTCTCTCTCTCTCTCTCTCTCTCTCTCTCTCTCTCTCTCTCTCTCTCTCTCTCTCTCTCTCTCTCTCTCTCTCTCTCTCTCTCTCTCTCTCTCTCTCTCTCTCTCTCTCTCTCCACTCAGTTTCCTTCCCTCAGTTTAGGTCTTACTCCCTTCTCACTCGCTTCAATTCTTCCTCCCTCCCTTCGTTCTTCGTCTGTCCGTTCGTATCAATTTCTCTCTGTCTCTCTCTGTCTCTCTCTGTTTCTCTCCCTCTCTTTCTCTCTGTCTGTTTCTCTGTCACTGTCTGTCTGTCACTGTCTCTGTCTGTCTGTCTCTGTCTGTCTGTCTCTCTCTACGCTCCCTCTCTCTCTATGTCTCACTCTGTCTCTCTCTGTCTCTCTCTCTCGCTCCTGTTTTTCTCTGTCTCTGTCTCTGTCTCTCTCTCTATATATATTTCTTTCCCTCTGTCTGTCCAATCATCGCTCTCTTACCATTTCTGTTTACCTTTTCTTCGTTCTTTCTTTTCTCAATCCGTATCCAAACTGTCTTCTGCCAAATTCTTCGGTTTCAGACCGTCGTTGAAAACAGCGAGCCCTAACCGCGTCGTTTACCCTTTCAAATGCATCGGCTTGATCAGCACCCCGTGGTTCTACCTTATCCACCCGTCCCTGCATGCGGTCACTTCATATCGCGATGTTCGGACAAAGATATCAGTTTTCTCTGCACGACTTAGTGATTCTGTCACATTTAAAGGGACACAAATCGCAATAAAAGCGCCACATATCGCACTAAAAGCGCCACATATCGCACTAATAGCGCCACATATCGCATTAAAAGCGCAAATTTTGAAGTCTATTGATGGTTGCTGCTTTCCTGAATCATTTCTTATTGGGAGGGCCAGGGAGGTGGTGCAGAACCCAGGTGGAATAGCTAATGCGTTTAATAAATATTTCACGACTATAGGATCTACTCTGGCCTTCAATATTCCAAAAAACATCCACCCCATATGATCATGTAATGCGTAATCCCCCTATGTTTTCTTTTGGTATACTTCCTACCTCATATTGAAGGTTTTAGGTGTCGCCATCTTACTGAAAGCTGCTGTTTCAACGGGTCCTGATCAGGGGTCTGCGGGTATAGCCGTACCCGCGGGTATGTTCCCTGTAAGGATTTAGGTGCTGTGAGCAATTTTTTTCTTCGTGAGCATATTTTTCCATGTATTCCTTTGCGGGCATCAATTCAACGTTATAATTTCTTCAAGTTAAATTTTACGAGCGTGGGAGTCCAGCAGCCTTAGTGAACTTGGCAGTTATTCATAGATAATCAAATTACAGCTACAAAGTGTCTTGTTTCCATTAACACAATCGTGGGACTTTATCATCTGACCTGAGTTTCAGTCCCGACAACCAGAGGTCAGAGGTCGCAGCATCCAGTGATTTACTGAAAGAGCGTGGGAGTCCAGCTGCAGTCGTGTTTTCTTTAAAACAGTCTGATGCAGTCAAGGCATATTTCAAAGTCTGTCATCCTTTTGCATCTGAGAAATGCTTAAACTATGCAAACAGTGGTATTTTGTGGTAAATTGCCGGTTTAAGGATGGCTGTATAAAAGCCTTCTTCCTCTCCTTTTTTCTTCATCTCATTCATCATCTTCATGTTTCTTCTTCTTCTTCGACTTCTTCTTCTTCTTCTTTTTCTTCTTCTTCTTCCCCCCCTCCTCCTCCTCCTCCTTCTCCAGTTTGCTTCTTTCTCCTCTAATTCTTCTTCTTTTCATTCTTCTTCCTCTCCTTCATTATCTTAATTTTCATCTTCATCTTCATCTTCATTTTCTTCATTTTCTTCTTCTTCATTTTCTTCATTTTATTGTTCTTCTTTTTCATTTTCTTTATTTTCTTTGTTTTCTTCTTCTTCTTCTTCTTCTTCATTTTCTTCTTCATTTTCTTCTTCTTCTTTTTTTCTTCTTCTTCTTTTTACAGCTAATGTGCCTATATTTCTTTCGGACTGCATGCTTGAGCTTCTCGCTCTCTACAGCGTCTGTCGTCTTTCTGACTGTCTGCGCTGCATGCATCCATTGTTCATCAGCCAAAGGCGACCTCCTCGTCTGACTCCTCCTCAGCAGCAGCAGCTGAAAGAGACGCCGTCATTACACCGCATCCATTGCATCCACAGCCTTTCTCCTCTCCATCCTCTCTTCCTCCCACCGCCATTCTCTTCCATTATCCGACGAAGTTCCATCGTTTTACTTATGGCTGCCTTCGTCGCGTTATCTTACCTGAGTTAGTCTACCTCTATGGTGCCCAAGAGGGTTCGGGACACGACCCCCGGCTCAGTCAACGACCTGTGACATCAACTGAGCCTATAGCAAACAAACTGAACGACCAAACACGCAGTGGTGGCGATCTTCTTTGACAGGTGGGGGGGGGGGACACGGGACACCTTTGAACTGATCTGGTCAAAAAAGAGGTGAAAAAATTTCTGGACTTTTTTGGTGTTTTTTTAATGTTGGGGCGACAACTGTATACTGTGTCCCCCACTGTTAAAGGTGGGGGACCTGTCCCCATCAACCCCCCGAGATTGCCATCCCATGGTTATACGGGTCGTTGTTTGCTCTGTCCTGGAGATTAAACGGACTTTTCATCTTATGCGGAACATGCTTTTGATAATTCTAGTATTCTGTTCGGATTTCAAATGTGACGCGGTCAGATTTATTGCTGGGTTCCTGCGCAGATTTCGTGTGTTTTTGAGTTGCGTGTGACCGAAACCTCACTATCATTCGGCCGGTCAACCTTATCACATGATGAATAGGTTTCCATATGGACAATGCCTCAGACATACAGTCATGGACGTCCGCAGGAATTTTTGTAAGGGGATGCAGAATTTTTTGGGGAAGGTAAAAATTTTGTAGCGGCAAAATGACGTTTTTGCATATTCATGAACACAGAACACGTGACAACTTTAAAAATAAATAATGGTCAAGGACTTCACCTAAATAACTAAGTGTTTCTTCGTAATTGAAAATCGTTTTGGGACTGTTGTAATAATCATAATTTATTAATCAAAAGATTTTGTGTGTGTAAAATATGCGCAAAATCCAGGGGCAAGCATGCTGTCTACAACCGGAAAATCTTGGCTTCAGTGAAGGAAGGGTGACAGGAAGAGTCTTAGGAGTGGCACCGACCGACAATCACGGAGGACAACCGACCGGCTGGCGACACAGACCTAATAACTCGAGAGTTATTCGGACGGTTAGTCTCCTACCATCTACAAGGGATGGCCGGACGGTGAGGTTATTGTGTGCTGCGGTCTGCTTTAGCCATCGTCTTTCCTCATCCTCGATGCACTTTGAACTGCATTCCCACTCAGAGTTTGCAGATGTCATCGGGACATCTGCAAACTCTGAGTGGGAATGCAGGACCGGTTTATTTACTGGTGAACCTTTTTCTAGATGAACTTTGACACCCTTTAGCACATGCAGCGCGTTTGTAAAGTACTCAAAAATTACCATATCATTAAGACCCTAGATAACTAAATAAAGCATAAAACCAACAAGAGTAAAAAGTAAGTAAGTAAAGTGAGGGCATCCATTAATGAACGCTAGCAAACGTACAGCGTTTTACATACAATATCACGCAGAGAAAAAGAAACTAGAACAATGAAGTAATAATAATAATAACATTAGGAAAAAAGAATGAAAGGCGAAATAATTGTAGCACAGAGGTGGGCAAACTTTTTACACAGCGGGCCACATTGAACGCCAAAAAAATTCGGAGGGCCGGGTAACAAATTTTTTACTTTTAGTGACAAATAACATGAAAAGAAGTTTACTTATTTATAATATATTAAATATGCTATGGCTGTTACTAGTGAGATGTATGCAACTGTGAGCATGAATTAACAAGTTTCCTATAATCCGGAGTAACTGCACTGGCTGCAGAATTCAGTCTCGATTTAAAATCCGCAAATCGTCTGGAGAACTTTTCCTTCAAATTGACAACTAAAGGTTGCATTTTTCTGCAGGCTATGCTGTGACAGTTTGCAACTGGAGGATAGGGAATGTCCGTAGCTTTGTTATTTCATCTGCTTTGAAAGTAACATTAGGCCTAGCTTTAATTGAAAGGATTTTACTTCTGCGTACAGATCATGTGCATAAACCTCTGCGGGGAAGTGGAGCAAATCGGCAGTTAATATACACAGTAACACAGAGTTATTATAAAAAGACGAGACCGGAATAGTGAGTAAGAGAGAAGCGCCACGTGACTGACTCCTTTGGATCATGACCTGGAACCGAATCGACCCCTGCCTATTGATTTTGATTTGACTAAGCGCCTGTGAATAAGCTGGTTCCCGCGACTTCGCTTTTTTGGGCGCTGTAGAAATCTCGAGATTACGATTACGGGTTAAACGAAGAAAACTTCTAGCAGTCTGAATTTTTTTTAAATTTTCTGGAGAAATGTGGGGGCCGGATAAAATGTGTTGGCGGGCCGGATCCGGCCCGCGGGCCGTAGTTTGCCCACCCCTGTTGTAGCAGATACTTATAACTGCACATCATCCTAGCCAGGAAATCTCGTCGAGTATCCTAAGACTGAAAACTGAGCCGAATACACGAGACGAACTGCAGCGAGACGGAACAAAACAATGAAAACTAAGAAAACAAAAGCTCCACATTTTAACGGCAGCCATTCACACCTGCGCTCATCCCAGTGGTAAAGAGACAAACAACAAGATAAACAGAAGAGCAACAGTTAAAAAGAGAAGAAACAAAATGGCGACTGTTCGAACTTGGCTAATGTTATCGGTTAAGGGTTAATCGTAATCGTAATCTCCAAACGTCTAAAGCGCCAGTCGAAGGCCCATCGCAGGGCACCAGCCTATTCACGAGCGCTGTTAATCGCTATGGATTCGACCTCTGTATACCTAGTATTACCTACCATCGGGCATTAGCCTCATTTCCATGAACCACCATGTATTGACGCAGAGGGCGTAACTTGACTAAGCTTTCCCTCGATTCAGCGTCTCACCCAGCCCTGCTCCTTTGACCAGACGACATACACTAAATCACGATTAGCATAAGCGAGGGAACGAGATCTCGGCGAGATCTCGACGAGATCTAGACGAGATCTCGTTCGGGTCGCGAGACGAGTGCGTGGCTTCATTAGTCGTCGGATGCTTATCGTTGTTTAGTTATTCCGTTATGACTGTCAACTTCCGCTCGACCACACAGGCGCTATATAAATGCAGTCGACAGCGAGAAGTCAGCCGTAAATGGAGAGGGATGGACAGACGGACTGAAGCGAACAGGCAGAGGGACAAATGGGGATCGTGGATCCAGATGTCTCCTCTGGCTTTATCCACCAGATGGCTATTAGAAGCTCGTAACTATAGACAGACAGGTAGACGGACAGGCACATAGGGAGGCAAACAGGCAGACAGATAGACAGACAGACAGACAGACAGAGACAGACAGACAGACAGACATACGAAGAGCCGCTTATATGCCCAAAGAAGCGCAATATTGGCAGATATATCTATATGTATATATACAGATACATGTACATGTACATGCATACACATTAATCACATTACTGCAACTAAACTACTAGCGACTAGATACACAGTATATACATACACTGAGGCTGACAGACAGACAGACAGACAGTAAAACAGACATACGAAGTGCTGCAAAGAGTCGCAGACAGCGTTTACGGACAGTGGACGGAAGAGGGGCGTTTTCATCGTTCGCCTAATATTCCGGGATGCTAATAAACTTATTATCTCTTGTAAATCTCCCGTATCAAATATTCCTGCGTTGCTAGGAAAACGCTAAGTAGAAGTTTTATAAGCGTCCAAATTCCATTCCGTATGAGTACGAAGAGAAGCGGAGACATTGAAAAATCGACGATGAGCGATTAAGAAAGAAAAAGAAGGAACGGAAATTGAAAGAAAGATGACTGAAAAGCCCAAGACGCACATCCAAGGAACTACACTCATACATAAATACATCAATCAATAGAGCAATCAATCATAGTTTTATTTACATCCAATCAATAATTGCACAGGCAAATATACGTAATTCGTATAATAGCATACAAAAAGGAGACCCTGAAGGGATCAATGATCCCGCTCTAGGTACGGGCACCGAAGTTTTGTAACAGAGTCTTTTAGTAAGGCAAAGGAGAGCGACCAAGCCGTTCGCTACTTAGTCAATAAACTTCATGCCTGCACCAGCTGCCATCAACAGACAGTTTATAACAAACTTAATAAAAAAAACACTAAGATTAGGAAGGATAGTTACGAGGAGGATAGAGAATAATTAGTCAGATTCTTCTATAGAAGAAAAACGCGTAGTTTGCATTTAAAACGGAAAAGATTAGGGGATGAGCGAACTTCAGTTGGAATTTTCCCCCAAACTTTGACCCCTGTTATTTTAACTGAAAACAGCCGCGTATTAATAATATGTGTATAGGTATACTACGATAGAAGATAGCTTTTCTAGTAAAGTGAGAATGGATGTTAGATGCGAGGTCATAAAAGCTATCAAATACGGATAGCAGGAGCCCCTGGTTGTACCGGTACATGAATTCCCCGATTTGTTGAAGCCTTCTCTGCTAAATTTATATAGGATCTTCTGATAATTTTCGTGTGATTTTCAACAGCACTCGCATCAACCGATCACTCAGCCACCATCTTTTTTGTACATACATACATACGTACATACATACGTACTGTAACGTACATACATACATACATACATACATACATACATACATACATACATACATACATACATACATACATACATACATACATACATACATACATACATACATACATACATACATACATACATACATACATGCATACATAGGCCTACATTCATACATACATACATACATACATACATACATACATACATACATACATACATACATACATACATACATACATACACACGCATACATACATACATACATACACACATACATACATACACATGCATACATACATACATACATACATACATACATACATACATACATACATACATACATACATACATACATACATACATACATACATACATACATACATACATACATACATACATACATACACCTATTCCCTCATGCGTGTGCATATGAACCTGACTAACCATATACCTAACTAACTAACTTATTAACTGATTGACCAACCAACCAACTAACGAATTAACTAACAGAATGATTAATGTGTGTACGTGTGTATGATTGTATGCATATTATCTGAAATCTTTTTAGGTGCCCATTGTGTACCTCGCAAAGGCGTTGTTGGTATAGCGTTGTTCTGCAACAATAGGTATTGCCAAGGAAGGCTGACGATATCTTTCACGAGGTAGACTGTTTCTAAACTCGATGGCGAATTCGAACTCTACCGCGAACGACAGCGCAAGTAACGACACCCTGCCTTGGGAAGAGTACCACAACGAGGGGGAATTAACATACGGTGATCTGGGCTTGGAAGGCGACCTAGATTTCTTCAGCATCTACTTCTCCACGCCCCGTTTTGCGTCGGAGACCGCACTGGCCTTGGCCAGCGCTGTGCTCAACTTCATCGCCCTCTTGACCCTCGTCAACCAGCATCTAGCTCGTCCAACGAAGGCCGTCTACCGCTGCCTCTTCATCAACCTCGCCCTGACTAACCTGCTGATCAGCATCGTCCAGTGGTTCTGCAACAACGTACTCTACTTCTTCGAGTACCCTCTGATCGTCCTACTGAACGAGGGTCGCGTCTGTACCTTCGTGGTCTACTTGACCTCTGCCCTCTTCGTTTCTTCTTCGTTCGGAATGGTAAGTTCCCTGACCATGCTCGGGTTCGCCACCTACCAGTATTTCGCCATCTGTAAACCGCTGCGCAACATTGCAGTCATGAGCACGACAAGAGTGGCTGCGTTCCTCGTCATGTCCTGGTTCTTGTCGTTCTTCTTCTGCTGCCTTCCGTTCGTTGTTCTACTCCTGATGGCTGAGTACGCCAGCGACTGCAACGAATCCTTCATTCGGGTAAGTCATCAGTTGCAGACGCTTCAGTAATTATCTTGCTGCCACTGGTAAACTCGCCTGCTTTTTGTAAGTCTCTCGAGTCTCATTTCTTTAGCTGTGGCTGAGCTGGGAGCGCCTCTGAGTAGGTATCAGGTATCTTGAAGAGGCGCTATATCAAATCCTTAGACTGAATGAATGAATGAATGAATTACACTCATGTAGTCATTGTAATTAGCAATCAGTAGTCGAATGATTGCCTGACTCACTGGCGGGCGGACGGACGGATGGACACCCGACCGACCGACCAAACTGCCTGCCTGCATGCCCGACCGACCGACTTACTGCCTGCCTGCATGCCCGACCGACCGACCTGATTTTATAACCTTTGAATTGATCTAACCTGAACTGCCTTATCCTATCTGATCCTGTTCTATTCCTCTTATTTTATTGTAATTATCGGAGTTATTGTCATTACAGGTTGCTACTGAGTTGGTATACAAGAGGTGTTATTGCAACTGGTGTTATTGCAACTGGTGTTATTGCAACTGGTGTTATTGCTCTTGACGTTATTACAAGTGGTGTTATTGCAACTGGTGTTATTGCTCTTGAGTTGTTACAATGCAACTGGTGTTATTGCAACTGGTGTGATTGCAACTTGTGTAATTGCAACTGGTGTTATGGCTCTTGACGTTATTACAAGTGGTGTTATCGCAACTGGTGTCACTGTAGATTGATGTAATTGCAGGTGATCGAGCACTCGATGGTGATTGGTGTGAACGTGTCGGTGTCTGTAGTCGGTGCCATCTACCTGGCCGTCATCTTCATCTGCCTCCGTATCTACCTGGAGATTCGTCGGCTACAGATGCGCCTGCTGCAGTTCCGCTACGACCAGAACATCAAGCACGAGCGCAAGGCGTTCGTCACGACGGTCATCCTTCTGGCGACCCTGACCTTCTACTTTCTGCCGCACACGATCATCTACTTGGTGACCTTCAACGGGTCGAGCGACCAGCAGTCCTTCCGCAACACTCCCCTCGTCCACTACATGAACCTCCTGCCCTACTTCAAGTTCCTCACCGATCCCCTCATCTACGGACTGCGACTGAGGCGTACCCCTGCGACGAGAGGGAGCGGCAGCGGGTGTTGTGGAGGCGGGAGGTGTACCGGGAGAACGGGACGGAGATCGTGGCACATCTGTGGCGACCAGGGCAGCTCGAGCTACGAGATGGCGTCGACAACGACGGGGAACAGCTGCAGTCTGGCCGCCTACCAGAGACGAAGGAGTCTTGCGTCGCGACACACATCCGTCTGCACAACGACCACCTGTGGCATCGTTCAGATGCAAATTGTCGACCCCGCTGCAGCACATGAACCCCCACCGTCTGCTGTTTGACTGGCGCTACGTAAATGAACGAAGTCAAACGGATCTGGGGACCAGTACTGTCACAATGTCCCACCTGAGTTTAAGGAGGGACCACGGCTGGATTTCAGCAGTTGCATCACCCGTTGAATACCGACTATTAGTGCTTTGCGCTGGCTTTATGGACTCAGATGGCGACTGGAAGCAAGGAATGAATTGGAATGGAAGGAAGGAAGGAAGGAAGGAAGGAAGGAAGGAAGGAAGGAAGGAAGGAAGGAAGGAAGGAAGGAAGGAAGGAAGGAAGGAAGGAAGGAAGGAAGGAAGGAAGGAAGGAAGGAAGGAAGGAAGGAAGGAAGGAAGGAAGGAAGGAAGGAAGGAAGGAAGGAAGGAAGGATGGAAGGAAGGAAGGAAGGAAGGAAGAAAGGAAGGAAGGAAGGAAGGAAGGAAGGAAGGAAGGAAGGAAGGAGGGAAGAAAGGAAGGAAGGAAGGAAGTAAATATGGATGAATGGATGAATATACGAGTGCATGGATGGACAATAGAAGTAAAGAAAGGAAAAGCTGCGGAGTGATGCATGAGTTTGACGTGTTGTCTGGTTGGGCTGAGGCGTAGCAACAATGATATCTGCCCAGAGAAGGTCTACAGATCGAAGCCTCTGTAGACCTATCAGTGGTAAATCATCTATGCTGTTTCCTGCTTGTATATAATCAACCGTCACAGAACAGCCTAAAGACAATGCACGTTTTACTGCATTGTATACAATCTACAGACCAATTTACCAGACGATAGTATTTGAACTCAAAACTCCACAGACCTAAATAACGGTGGATATCGTAACAGACAGTTCGCAAATTATCACACTGCGCTATACAGTGGCATGCTGTGTAATTTATCGAAACGTTATAACACGAAACTATGCTCCCGGGGTTTGCGTGCAACTGCTATAGTCTAGACGTCCATGCATTCATAATGCTTCTGAATGCACGTGCCCAGTAGGCCTATATAAATTTCCCTGGCAAACTGCAGACACTTTTTCGGTCTTGTTGAATCCGGTGGAACCTGCTATCGTTCGTTTTTATGTATTTCGTAAAGGAGACTCACTGAACAATTTCAGACAACAGATAAACTGTCGTTACAGGTCACGTGACTAGGTCATTTTCTCACGAAAGAACCGTCTTGAAAACGTCGTTCTAGTCTTGCAATTCATTATCATATAAATCTCTCGTTCTACGTGTATCTCTGAATCTGCCTGCCTGCCTGTCTGTCTGTCTGTGTGTGACCTCCGTGTTTGCCTATAAGCTTGTGTGTGTGTACATCAGTGTCCAAGTGTGTGTTAGTCTGTGTGTCTGATCGTCTACCTGCTTGGTTATATGAGTGTCTATCTGCCTATAGGACCTCTATCTCTGTTAATCCATATGTCCATAGAGTCTGTTCCACCGGCCTGTCTGTTTGTTTGTCTGTCTGTCTGCCTGTCTATCTTTCCGTCTGTGTATCTGTCTATCTATCTGTCTGTTTAATCTATTTTGCCTGTTTGCTTGTCTGTCCGCCTGTCTATCTGTCTGTCTGCCTGTCTATCTGTCTGTCTGTCTGCCTGCCTGCCTGTCTGTCTATCTGTCTGTCTGTCTGTCTGTCTATCTGTCTGTCTGTCTGTCTGCCTGCCAATCAGTCAGTCTGTCGTGATGACTACTTGACAATTCGTTTTTATTCGAGTGTTGTTTTGTCGGGGTTGTTTGATCTGTGGGTGGGGTGGTGGGTTCGTCCAAACAGCCGCAGGAGACGTCGAGACTACAACGGCGACCTCTGTGTTTGCCAAGCGACGCCGGATGACGAGGAGAAGGAAGAGGAATTGGAAGAGAAGGAGGAGAAGGAGGAGGAAAAGGAAAGGGAATAAGAGGAGGAGATGGAGAACTAGGAACAGAAGGAGGAGGAGGAGAAGGAGCATCATGCGAGGAAGGTTGAATAGAAGGAGGAGAAGATGGAGAAGAATAAGGAGCAAGCGGAGTAGGAACTAATGAAAGAGAAGGAGGAAGAAGAACATCATGTGAGGGAGGTTGAAAAGGAGAAAGAGATAGAAAAGGAAGAAGAGGAAGAGGAGGAGATGGAGGAGGTGGAACATTATGCGAAGGTGGAATCGAATTATGTGGTAGAATAAGAGAAAGTGTAGAGAGATGGGGGAAGGCAGAAGGAGAAGAAGAAGAAACATCAAGAGGGGAACGTCACAGATGACTAAGATGAGAGAAAGAGGAGGAAGAAGAGAAGGCGAAACAACAGAAGGACGCAGATGAGGACAAAGAAGGCAGAAGAGGATAGCAATGCAGAAGAGAACACACAAGGGATCAGGATCTTAAGGAAGTGAGGTCATAAGGAAGAGGATTGAGAGGAGTCAGGAAAGAAGAGTGTGGGAGTTAGAGGATGTGGCGGAATTAGGAAGATCAGATTAAGAATCAAGAGGATGAAAATGAAGAGGAAGACGAGGAAGAGAAAAAACAGTGGTAATAAGATAAAGACGAGGACGAGGAGGAGTTTGAGGACGGTGACAAATGGAAGGAGTAATGATGAGGATGGGATCCAGTCGAGAATAGGAAGGCTGCTTGAGACGAACAGAAAGGCGAGAGTGACAAGATGACTCTGATGATGATGAGGGTCAAAGAGGAGGAATATGAGTAGAAGGAGGATACGAAAGGAGGAAGATGAAGAGCTAGAATTAAGAAAGGAGGAGGAAGATAATCAGAATGGTTTCGAAGATCCCTGCGGGCGATGAGCTGGGTAGAATGGTGAGTTAGAAGGAGGAGAAAGAGGAGGAGGAGGAGGAGGAGGAACTACTATTCCTATTCCTCTTCTTCTATTCCTCTTCCTCTGTATTCTCTTCCTCCTTCTTCTGCCTCTTCCTCTTCTGGAAGGAAAAGGAGGAGGAGCAAGAGGAGGAAGGAGGAGGAGGAAGAAGAAGAAGCAGAAGAAGAAGGAAGAGGAGGAGAAGAAGGAAGAGGAGGAGAAGGAAGAGGAGGCAGAAGAAGACGAGGAAACAATATTTCCTCAGGTGAGTGAGCGATAATAGACGGTCGGCAAACATCAAACGGTCGTTGTTCGCCATGTTCTAACGAAGCGTTGGCTACTTCCAGCGATGGGTGAGGAACAGAGCTTATGAACGTTACCGGATTTAACCGAGCTTGACCGAGTATTCGAGGTCCAATCGCATGCCTTCGTGCGCACGCGTTGCTTAGTATCGCGTTCCCGGTGACCCTGGGGTCAAAGGTCGTACGCTTGATTTCGTAGGCTAACGAGATGAGATTGAAGGCAAGGCATGGTGTCGTTTTAATTTCGTGGAATGTAAACCCTGCTCTCCTTGGTTCAATCAAAAGCCATCTGGTGGTAGGATGTGTCGTGGGTTTATGGCAAGCTCCACAGCGTCAGCACCGTCATTTAATGCGCGCGCGAATAAACATCAGTGCTATAGCTATCGACAGATCCTATCCCTGCCAAAAAGCCCACGTGGAGCCTGTGTAGAACCCACATTCACATTTGAAACCCGTATAAAGCCCACATGTGTCCCATCTTAGACCCATTGCCCATGCATATGTATGTTGGTAGGTATGTTATCGCGCAATCGCATTCTAATCAATGTTTTGACTACACCTAGGGCCCGGACTTATAAGGAAAGAGTTCTGCTTTGATGATATTGGTTATCCTTGAGAAGGTGATACAATTAGTGTCAATCGATACCTTCTCAGGGACTGAAGATAACATTGAGCTGAAGTCAGATTAAGGTCGAGAAGATGATGCTACACACCATCATCAACATAGCTAATACCACCATTAACACCATCTCCAACAATACAACTACCACGAACACACTATCCCCACTATCTCTACACCACAGCCACCATCCACTATGTACTGAAAAGTAGCTTAATTGCTACGTTTGGTTTAATTTATTTGTAACTCAATCACACATTTACCTAAACCAACAAAAATACGATCACTATCACCGCTGCCAGAACGAATAACACCACGACCGCCACCAACGATCACCTTCATTACAGTCATCACTCAGCCACTATCACTGACGGTTCATCCACTCCACAAACACCATTACTTGAAACTTAGTCTCTTACTTCCCTACAGCACCAAGCACACAACCACCATCACCGTTACCACCACCGACACCACCTTCACGTTCACCAACGACACAACCAGAAGCGTAAACAATGACGAGCACTACCGCGAACACCATATCCACTCCAAAAACACAAGCATCAGGCTTCACTGCGCTCGCAGGAGGATTTTCGAAGATGTTGCGCAAGATGAATAATCGACTGCGTCAGAAGAAATCGACAGATTAGATTAAAATGGAGCACAGCACAGTAGATAAGATTGGAATAAAGTAGAGCAGAGCTGAATAGAGTATAGATTATCTAATCTAGTCGGATTTAATCCGGACCCTTCAAAAGAGTCGTTATGGAAATGCTCAAGATATCAGTTTACGGTAAGCATATCCGCATTTAAAAAAGCAACCCATTTCACAGAACTAATTGAAATCATTTTGTGACAAGCAGGCAGAAGAATGAAGCTGAAGAAGAAGAAGAAGAAGAAGAAGTAGTAGTAGTAGTAGTAGTAGTAGTAGTAGTAGTAGTAGTAGTAGTAGTAGTAGTAGTAGTAGTAGTAGTAGTAGTAGTAGTAGTAGTAGTAGTAGTAGTAGTAGTAGTAGTAGTAGAAGAAGAAGAAGAAGCAGAAGAGGAAGAAGAAGATGATGATGATGATGATGATGATGATGATGATGATGATGATGATGATGATGATGATGATGATGATGATGATGATGATGATGATGATGATGATGATGATGATAATGACGATGATAAAGATGAGTCCGTTAAGCTAGTCTGGCAGGCAACCATTTGCATGAAGAGTTTGCGACTTCATCATTCTTAGCCTCGGGATATGAAGGTAGGTGACCATTCCTCTCCTGGTCGTCTGTTCTTCCCACCAGTCAGTATTGGCCATAATCACTATAGCTAAGTTTGCTAGGGGACACAGGTGGAGTCGATATCTCGAAACAAGTTTCAGCGCTGGCGGGAATAAGCAATCCGTAAAATGAGACTTCAATCATGACCCGAACGACTTCACAGAACTTGCACAGCGTATAGAAACAGAAAGAGAACTCCAGAGCCTTCGGCCAACGACATAGAAGACCCGGAAACTTAGTTTTATCTCACTTGGTTTAGAACAGTCAAACAAAATGATGTTTTAGAGAGTATTCATGACGACTAGAAACCACGGCATTACCTGGTGAAACGAAGATATCCTCAGGCACATTAGGCACTTTAAAATGTGCTATGTCACGTGTCCTGAATCATCATGTATACATGCATTCATACACACATACACATATGCATACATACATGCATACATACATAGTTACATACATACATGCATTGGCCTACTTACATAGTTATATACATACATACATACATACATACATACATACATACATACATACATACATACATACATACATACATACATACATACATACATACATACATACATACATACATACATACATACATACATACATACATACATACATACATACATACATACATACATACATACATACATACATACATACATACATACACACGTACACATACATGAAATCGCATTCTGTGGATATCTCATATATGAAAGAGAAGAAATGCGCACATGTCTTGAGTATGCTCTATGGAAAGACATAGTTAAACCAGAAGGACCACCCTTGCTCCATTTGGAAAGACCAAGTGATTCCGCGGATTGATACAGACCATTGTACTGCGATGACGTTTTACGAACAATTGCCGGCTGCGAGGCATGTCGTCCCATACAAACCCAGCGGCTAAGGGATACCCGGACACACGGTGTTTAATCTAGACACTTTGGGGTGGGTGGAAATTCCCCCCAGGATTTGTGGTCTCCCCCACAGGCCAGAAATATTATAATGCAGAGACGTTTTGGGGAGGGAAATTCCCCCAACCCCAGGATACATGGTCAGTAATATACTTTTTGAGAGATGAATTCCTAAAAAGTCATCAACCTTTTCGAGAGAGTATTTGGCAGAAAAAGTATGAAAAGTTGGACGAATGTCTAAAAAAATGGTCATCAACTTTTTTTGGAAGATGAAATTTGAAAAAGTCTGGAACTCTTTCAAGATGGATGAAATGACCAAAAAGTCATGTGTAAATTCGTTGGTCCCCCCAGAAACCTTGTTTCCCCTCCCAGAAGAGGGGGACTAGATTAAACACTGCCGGACACATCTTCTTCAACCATCTGCGATGAACTGTTCGGGTTCGTCTGTTGCGACCCTCTTCGCCTGTCGCTGATCTCTTCTTCGGCGCTACGTAGTCCAGGAACCCGAACATCGTGTCTAATGCATGACAATGATCGGTTTGCAGGTCTGCGGAAGCTCGGATTACTCTACCTGAACACTGATAGCTTGTTGAATAATTTTTTCTTAGTGTCTTTAATATCATTTAGTTTTGGCGTGTACGCAGCGTTTTTGTGAGGTCATTCAAAGACATGCGCATATACACAGTGCGGATAACACCGCGTCGTGGCTCGTTTCCGGAGAACACGTGGCCGGACACTATGGCGACCGTTGAAGGTATTCGCAAGGGATAAAAATTCTAATGGTCTTTTCGGTCAGAATAATCATGCTGTGATGCCTCTTCATTTGCCAGACTCCTCTTCGTCGCATCTTCTCCCACCGATGAACAATTTATTCCGAAACAATTTCTTTGACCATTCGTTCGGCAAATTATATCACACTGTATACAATTAAATATATAATATATATATATATATTAATATAGAGTATATATTTGTACAGTGTATATATATAGATGTTCAGACGTTATATATATCTATAGAACATCTGTTCTATATATATAGAACATCTGTTCTATATATATACTGTATATATATACTGTATATATATATATACTGTATAATTATATACTGTATATATAGAACATCTGTGTGCATTATTTTACATTGGCATCTATTGTAGACTCGACCGAAGATGAATTGGACAAATAACTGAAGTGCTGACATACTTACATTATATAGGCCTATAGAACGTGTTTTTTACCGGAGGCCGAGTCGACCATATTTTGCGGTTTGCTGCAATATGCTGATCAAAAATCTTATATATGCACTTTTTACGATCTGCGTTGCAGGCTTAAAGAAAACGCGGGCGTTTCTATGCTCGCTTATTTACTTACTGCAGCATGGGTGATCAGCTGTTAAGGAATCGACGTTTCCACGATGGATATGGAGTTCGAATCCCGTAACGTGTATCAAAAAAGAAAAGGAAGGAATTGGAAGATCAGCTACTATGGATATCTGCAATTACTGTATAGCTGTAGCTGAAAGTTTATAAAGCGACTCTTTAATTCTCATATTCAGGGACGTCATTTGCGGGGGGGCAGCGGGCATTTGCCCCTTTTGATTTTTGAAAAAAAGGATGGAATAAGAAAAGGAGGAAGAGAAAGGGGTAAAAAAGAAAAAAATGATGGGCCTACTAAAATTCAGGGACGTCAGTTGAAGGGTTACAGTAGGCCTGCACTGCAGGGACTAGCTTATGGGCATGTATATAGGTACACAGTGCTGGATTTACCATGAGGCAAGTGGGGCAGCTGGCCAAGTCCT
>OY744609.1:17451897-17456897 GCA_963556255.1 Allolobophora icterica | reverse complement strand
ACGCTGAAAAATTTCCCCCACACCTCTGAAACAAGAACGCCGCCACTGCATACAAGTTTTGACAAGCAGTAGTTGCCTCCTCTTGAATCGAAGTCTGGGTATACGCCCCTGATCATACGTATAGAACCTAAGCCGAAAGAATATAACCTACCTATAAAACCAGAAAAAAATTTTTATATTGCAAATTATCTGTGTTATCTTTGTTGCTTTCTTACTGATATGAAGAGGTCACACACTAAAATAGATACAATAAAATAATCAACATCATCATCACCTAAATATTGGTCTTCACTTTACAACGTACATGTATACGGAACACCTAAAATGTACACTGCAAAATGGAACGTAAGCAATATTGTAGGTCTCCTATAGCATTTAATATTCATATATCATATAAAATCATATAATATGATTTTTATAATTCTTATAAAGTTAGGCTTATAAAATTATTATATGCTTTGTATTGTATACAACAATGAAACAAGACAAAGGCTATATATAAATACATCAGCTTACCTTTAACCTTACCTTTCCTTTCATTAACCTACCTCACCTTACTTTTCTTTATTTTTACTTCAACTCACTTTACCTGACCTTACTTTATCTGACCTTGCATTTCCTTTTCTTCCATTTTCTTCCATTTTTTCTTCCAATTTCCTTTTCTACCCTACATTACTTACCTCTCCTTACTTTCCCTATAATTATTTCTTTACCTTAACGTTCTTACAGTGCAATACAACAGCGGTTCTCAACCTTTTTAGACACGAGGACCACTTATAAATTTTGCGTCTCGGTCGCGGACCACCACTAAAAATTGTGCCAAAAGCAAATTAATACTAAATAACTTTTTGCCATAAATCCTCGCATTATTAGTTTCATGCTGCCATCTAGCCGATGCTAGCGATTGAAATGAAACAGAAATTTTAAAAATTGACAAAATTTGTCTGTTTGCATGCTTTTAATTGTAAAAAATCTAAATTGTAGACCTTGCTCGCGGACCACCAGGCAGATGGCCGCGAACCACCAGTGGTCCGCGGACCACAGGTTGAGAACCACTGCAATACAATACCATTTGTGTCAGGTAAGGAAAGGTTGCACACATACATGTGTAAACTTACCTTAGTTTATCTTACCTCATCTTTCTCTTATCTGACCTTACCTACATAGCCTTGTCTCCTCATGCTTCGTTATATATTAACCTCATGATTTAGACGTATTCATGCCAAGAGGTTGATGTCATTGCTTCTCTTGCGTCGTCCTTCGTAATAAGGCCACGAAAGTACAAGACCACAGTAGCAACAACATCATCAACAGTTGTGTTTACGATCAGTTTTAACCGCACACTCCTTTCCGAGTGCCCCAAACAGTTGCCGGATCGCTTAGTTCAAGTTATGCTGTGTTATGACACAGTGAACCTGATAACCTTGGGCTACAAGGAACAGAATAAGGATTTCTTCTTAAGGCGCAGTAAGGCGTTGAACAACACAGCACAACAGAAAACACTGCACTTCCAACCGGTATCATAAGTCTCTCGTTCGGGATGTTTGCGCCACGCGACGGACTACTTTATCGCTTTCCTATTGCCGTCGATGGTTGCAACTTGGAATTGGCAATTTTCATTCGTTCAGCCCAAGAAACTGTTGCTGTTGTTCGTGGTGAACGTAAAAGCATCGTAAGGTTACAGTGATTGCGCCAAGTTACGGCTTAATTGCTGAGGCGTAAAAACTGTTCTTCCATGGCCGTCTAACGACGTTACGCATGACTTCAGAAATTGCGTTGATAGGGATTGTTAACGCGTAGCAGCAGATTAACGCCTTTTATATTGATCTAACAACATGCTTCCTTGGTCAACTCACAATGAGAAATATATATTATACATTAGCGCCTTTTCGTGAAGTTCTTAAAAGATGCTGAGTCTGCTATAAATTCAGATAGGTCTATGTATATGTATGAAGATTTTTATTTATGGATATTCATTATCCAACTAAGGGTACTTATCCATATTCGCCGATCTTACCTGGAACTTGATCCTAAATAGCTCTGTGACTCATTACGTCTTCCCGCCTCAGCTATAGCTCCCTTCGTTCTCTTCGTTCCTCTGTCGACTTGATTTATTTGTTTCTCGAGCGAGAACGGCGATGGCCCTGTCTCGTTCCTTTGTTAGCATTGACCCTTCACTGTGGAATCAGCTTCCTCCTTCGTTCCGGGCTGTAGTACTATCTGTTGATCCTGCCACAGCTTTTTTTACGTTGTCTTGAAACTTGCCTTTATTCCTGAGACTTTCTTCGCATTGGGAGTACCTCTGAATGGAGCAGTGGAGAGCCACTGGGGAGTCTCGAACAAAGGTTGAAATGTGGGCAAACTTAGGGATATCACCTATAAGCCGAGCAGCAGCATTAAGAATTTTGTGAATGTTGGATGAAAAGAGGTCGATGTACGCAGCATTGCCAAAGTCCAACCGGGCGCAGACCAGAGTATGGACCAGTGCAGTAACAGCATCAAGAAGATAGGCTATACATTCAAAGATAAACACATCAATGCATACATCCATACATCCATAAATACATCCATGCAGGGGCGTCTACACCATAGAAACCTTGGAGCAAATGCTCTATCCAAGAAATATGGGGGGATCTGTCAGTGTGTGTGCCACCATTTTAGGGGGGGGGGCAAAGGAACGTGGGGGAAGAAGAGGGGGCACAGGAAGTTGCTCCAATGACTTAGGGGGGATAGACGCCCCTGCATTCATGTAATGCATGTATACATACATGTGCAAAGTCATACATAGGTACGTATGTAAGCTTACATACATTCATAAATACACTCTTTCAATTAGCAGTGTATGTATGTATGCATGCAAGTAAGTAGTTATCTTGGCTTTATATAGCGCATTTAAAAACAAAACAAAGGCGCTATATGAATATGGCTGTGACAGCTACCACAGTGGCGAGGATGACGTACGCTGCGTCCGCTTGGTGGGGTTATGTGGGGCAGAGGGGACGTGAGAGACTACAGGCAATATTTAGGAGACTGATTAAAGCTGGTTATCTTCCTGTGGACTACCCTAGATTCGAACAATTGATCCGTACTGCTGATTCTAAACTTTTCACGACCGTCCTTACATGTCCTACACATGTGCTTCATGTGCTATTACCTCCTGTTAAGCATACGGGTTATACTTTGCGACCCCGTGTTCATAATCGGGTTATCCCGACTGCTGACAGTCTAGCTCGTAAATCTTTCATAATTAGGATGATTTTCACCGGAATATAGGCCTTAGTACTTTACTCTGGACGTGATATACATGTGTAAACCAAAATGCGGTTAGCAGTTGGATTAATAAAGGATATACTTACTTACTTACTTACTTACTTACTTACTCTCGACAGGTGCGACTTCACAGACAAAGATAAGAAGATATGTGCATATGAATTAATTCAAGTGCTCTTACGTTATCGTCTCTTCGTCTTATTTAATATGGTCCACATGCTATTCGGAATGGGTATGTGCACGTGTATATGAAACTTGCCTTTATTCCCGAGGACTTTCTTCGCACTGGACTTGATACTATACGTCCACATAGGCATGTGTAATTGTGTATATGTAAGAAACCGCCCAAGGCTTAATGTTCGTTGGAGTTGATGTACATCATCGTATGCAATCGCGTCCACAGTTTCTTCGTATCGTCTTAAAAAGCTTTTACATAAGCGAATATCTTCATATTATATGAGACGTGGTTCGACGTCCGTCCTTCTGTCCGTCTGTCTGTCCGTCCGTCTGTTCGTCTGTCCGTCTGTCCGTCCGTCTTTCCAGAGCTTTCCATTGCTCGTCCATTCCTATTCGGCTTTGCGACTTATCCACGCAAGCAGATCATTGTACGCGCTTTGCCAATCCACTTCACAGCAATTACACCAACACACACCATATTATAATAATCGCATATGGTTATACTTGGCGACAAATCTTTGTCTGTGTGTCAGTATACGTGTGCCTGTGTATTTGTCTATGTGTTTGTCTGTATGTCTGTCTGCCCAATGTCTGTCAGCGTATCTGCTGTCGTGTGTTTGTGTGTCCGTCTGTTTGTCTGTGTGTTTGTCTGTGTGTCTGTGTGTTTGTCTGTGTTTCTGTCTGCCTGTGTGTCTGTCTGTATGCATGTCTGTCTGTCTGTCTGTCACAAGTGTGTCTACACATCTATAATTCTATACACATGTAGACTTGTATTGCCAACAAGTATACCACACATCAATAAAAAAAACTATGTGTATTAAATAAGCCTACATTGTGGGCTTTACACTTTGGGTAAATCACAGGCAACAAATTCGTCACCAATACATTTTAAACATATGGAAATATTTGTAAAAATTGTCCGCGTAGAAGTTTTCCCAAGAACAGACAGGCTTACACACATCCCAGAAGTAAGAAGTCTGTGAACAAGTTTCAACATCAAGTGGATCTAATTTCATCTTTAGCTGGAATAGACTATAAATAAGGTCGCTATAGAAAATCGCGTAGTCTACATTGAAACTATATTACATTTTTTCTACGACCGCTAATACAAAAACACACATAGGCCTACACGTATTAAACTTCGTCAGTTTCGTTTTCTTAATAAGGCAATCGCATTGGAAACGTATTAACCATTACAAACAATTATTATTGCGATTGTTATTACTGCTATTACTATTGTTATCATTATTACTATTATTATCACTATTATTAATACTATTACTATTTCTACTATTTCTATTACTATTTCTATTTGTTTCTATTTTTGTTTGTAATAGATAATACGTTTCCACTATTGCTATGACTGCTACTATTATTTCTACTACTATTACTATTTTATTATTACTACTACTATCACTGCTACTACTACTACTACTACTACTACTACTACCACCACCACCACCACCACCACCACCACCACCACCACCACCACCACCACCACCACCACCACCACCACCACCACCACCACCACCACCACCACCACCACCACCACC
>OY744609.1:17374397-17446897 GCA_963556255.1 Allolobophora icterica | reverse complement strand
AAAAGCGTACTTCAACTGGAAGATAATTATGACGACAAAAAGTCGATATGAAGAAGTGAAGGCCAAGTGCCGAAGTACTGGACAACTCTACGAAGACCCCGAGTTCCCTGCGGTCCAGAGATCCGTCTACTTCAGCAAAGTAGACCCTTCGATCCAATGGAAACGACCAACGGTAAATTATAAACAACGAACACTCATAAAAATCACCGGATATGTTCACCATCATTGGGGTCAACTATTATTATTACTATTATGATTACTAATCTTATTACTAATCTTATTAATAGTCTTATTGCTAAACTTATTACTGTTATTATTACTAATTTCATTACTAGTTTATTACTAGTCTTATTGCTAATCTTATTACTGTAATTATTACTAATCTTATTACGAATCGTATTACTAGTTTACTACTAATCTTATTACTTGTCTTATTGCTAATCTTATTTCTGTTATTATTACTAATCATACAACTACTATTTTTACTAATCTTATTACTAATTTTATTACTAAATTATTAGTAATCTTGTTACTAATGGCATTACTGTCGTTAATAATATCATTACTAATATCATTGTTAACATCATTACTAGTATCATTATCATTGTCGTTATAATTATCATTACTATCATCATCATCATCATCATCATCATCATCATCATCATCATCATCATCATCATCATCATCATCATCATCATCATCATCATCATCATCATCATCATCATCATCATCACCATTACCATCACCACATCATCATAATCATCGTCATCAGTAACAATAACATGACCACCAGCACCATCATCAACATAATCACGACCACCATCGTTATTATCGTCATCGTCCTGGTTATACCGTTGTCGTCATTATCATAGTCACCTTAGTTGTTGTTGTCGTCGTCGTCATTATCCTGGCCATTGTCATCATAGTCATTACGTCATTTATGTACATGCGTCTATCAATATCAATCAATCAACCAATCAATATATCTTTATTGCAATCAATAACAACAATCATCATAAGAATACAGATCATGTACAAACAGAAACTTCTGTATATCTAGATTTAATAAAATAAGTAACATTCCGTCTTATCTGACCGCTGAAATGCATGCATATATGGATATATCGTCATCATAACCGTCGTTGGATATTATATTAAGCGCTCGCTCATTCTACAGCTGACCCTAGGGAGTGGAAGGCTGGGTCGACCTATAGCGAGCTTACGGATATCAAACCGCGTCTTTCAATATCTTATGTTCTTCGAGCAAGAGTGTTACCATTCATATATATTCCCCTTCCCAATTAATATGGTTAATGTGTACTGTTACGTAATCATGACAGTTTATATAACATCGCCAGTAGCGAGCTACTTCTAGTATGCATTACAAGAACTAAGAGCTAATTTCACAAGAAACTCGTTATTACGCTGCATTTGGGATCTATATCAAGAGAATAATGAGGTCATTTTTACAGAAGAACTGAGATCCCCGTCTGGACCGTGTTATATCAGAATTCGTGTCACAACGGAACGCGTTATAATAACAAGTCTCCAGTGTAATAGATGGAATTCTATTTGTTTTCTAAAAGCGTGAACACTTTCTGCTTTCTAATAGATGCCATATAGTGATCGATTGGGTGACCAATAAATAAAACTTCTTTTGTAGGAACTTTGCGCCAAGCCGAAGTTTACTGTCGAAGATGCTTCTCGATTTGATCTCGACCAAGGAGAAATTGGTAAGGGCCGACGTGCCGAACTTGAGTCACTTAGTTATCGTTCTATTTTGTTTGCACTTCATCGATGATAAAACTTGAGTCACTGTCTGGCGTGTTATCTGATAAGGCCTAGATCACTGATAAGACCATTTGAAAGGAAACGACCATTTGACTGTCTAGGCCTAAACGTCAACCATTTAGAGATGAAACATGATGTCCTGCCAATCCCCTTTGTCTTTCTGAGTTGACATAGCAAACTGTAGAAGCCAACCAGGAGGACAGATATTTTGTCAGAACCTTGCTCCTCTTGGGGCCTAAATGTGAATACACTTACTGATTAATGTGTATAACGGTGATAAGCCTGAAACGACGCGACGTTTGCTGATAAATTGACGAGAAGCGAATTAATAGAATTAGGTCCAACATACTGATAACAGCATAATTGCAGAAAATTAATTATTTGTCCGACGCCTACGTTGTTTTAGATACACTCACTCTACACCTGCCAGGGTTGTAGAGATCTATGACTAAAACAAAATAAGAGACACAGATATGCATTGGAAGGGTTAACTAGTATGATGATGATCATGATAATGATGATCATGATGATAATGATGATGATAATCATGATGATGACGATAATGATGATGATGATGATGATGATGATGATATTGACGATATTGATGATGATGATGACGACGACGATCATGATGGTGATCATGATAATGATGATTATGATGATAATCATGATAATCATGATGATCATGATGATCATGATCATGATAATGATGATGATGATCATGATCATGATGATCATGATGATGATCATGATGATGATGATTATCATGGTGATAATTATCATGATGATGGTGATGGTGATGATGATGATTGGCGACTTCTGTAGCGCCAGTGTTCAATGCGCCAAGCATCAACCGATGACGCACCAAAAACCAAGTCATAGTCAGGTCAATAGCAGTTTCTAAACTGCGGGCTCTGTTTAACATGTATTAAATTTACATAGCTGCTGCAGATGTAACGAGGAACCAGAGTTGTTCAAGCGTGTCGGCGTTTAATGGTTGGCCTATCCTATACTGACCGCAGGGATAATACTGCGACAACGATGAAATGGGTACATCAAACTGGCGTCTTAATTGGCTTGAAGGAATAATCTGCACATGCCTGTAAGATTGGAGACGATGAGTTGTGAAGGCTGTTGTATTACCTGGTGAAATTTAAAACGATTTTAACAGCTTAAACAGAAGTCCATTCTGACGTTTTTAAGAAATTCACAATAAACTCACACTCAAACACATTAAATACAATACAATCTATAGCGGTTGAAACTTGACAATGCGCTGACACTTGACGATGCCTACTTAAAATAGTTGAAATGTCCACATAAATATATATATATATATATATATATATATATATATAGACAATGACATTTGTTCTATTTTTAAAGGTCTATATATATCTTTACTTATTTAGTCCACTGATAACGCGCTCAAGGTCTGTTAGGCTGAATCGGAGACGAGTCAACTGCGCGCTGCCGACATGTTCAAGGTCGTTACATCGGTCCGTTAAGTTTAGGCGCCGTCATTTGGGCGCCAAAGTGTCCGCCCTTTGGGCGCCCAAACACTTTAGCACTCGCCGTTTGGGCGCCACGACTTTTGGGCGCTGTTTGAATAAATGTATTATTAGTAGGCTACTACTAATACTATAGCATTATAGTTAGTGCTTATTTTATTTTTCTTCATTTGTTTTAATTAATTGTCATGTGTTTTCAACAGTGATTGTTTGAAAATGGACTAATATAATTATTCTTAATTATTCGTCGATTTTAAATAGTTAATAATTAATAATTATCAAATGCGAAAATGATGATTTAAATCAATCGAGGATATTTCTTAATATATTTACATAAAGAAGAAATCAGGCTCATGCGATCCAATAAAACTCCTTGTGTCAAGATTAAAAATTTGTTAATTTTATTGGTTTGAGTGGAAAATGAACTATTACTTCAAAATGTTTTAATTTTTAATAGTTGGAAAAATAATAAAGTCCCAGCAATTAAAAGCTGCACAATTATTTCTTTTTTATTGTTTCCTTTTTATTATTATTATACAAGAATAACTACTAATACTGACAATAGGCAAAATTCTTCGGGAAAAAATTAACAAATTCCGGAAATATATGGCTTCCAATACTGCTTAGAAGTTCTATTCATATATTGTTATAACGCCCAACCATCCTGCGCCAAAGATCACATGCGCCCAAACGGCGGCACCTAAAAGTCCTGCCTTGCATTACATGCGGTCCGCTCAGTAGTTTCAAACCCTCAATTGTCGGATTTCAGAATGCCATTCTACCGAACAGGCCATAATGCCAAACAGACCTCAAATTTAATGAACTGAACTACATAAAATGGTAACATTGGCCTATTCACCTCGTTCTGAGATGAAATATTTAGCACTGTCCTATTTGATTGTCTTGAAATTCTCATAACAGCTATTGTATTATCTGTACAGGTGACTGCTGGTACATAGCTGCAGCAGCAACTCTTGCGACATTTCCAGAGTTGTTCAAGCATGTCGTGCCAGATCATCAAGACTTCAGCACGGAATACGCCGGCAAGTGTATTACCACTAATTATAGTCTATCTAATTAGATAATTAATTACTGTCATCGACTTAAATGTGATCATTCATTTGAACATTTTACAAGACGTTAAAAATACAGCTTAAATGTAGATAATTATTATATCAAATCGCTATTGTAACTTTTTTCTAACAAGTGCCAATCAGTTTTCATATTTATTTATGTTTGTTTACGTGTGGCAAAGATTAACAGCCACAAGGTGAATCGTTGTCGTTTAATAATTGTGCGGTTAAGACTTTCGATTTCGTCTCAGCTGTATGGCTAATATTAATATAATATTATTTTGCGACTCCTAGTCTGAACTAGTTTCTTGTGGTTGTGAATGTTGTAGGGGTGTTTCGCTTTAACTTCTGGTGCTACGGAACATGGATCGAGGTCCTGGTGGACGACAGATTGCCGACGCGACGTGGCAAACTCGTCTTCTGTAGTAACAGAGAAAATACAGACGAATTCTGGTCGGCTCTGCTTGAGAAGGCTTACGCTAAGTAAGCTTATCAATATATATTTTATAGGTCGGGAGCACCACTGAGCAGATGTATTTATCATCATAGTTCTTTTCTTTTATGCTCGCTCTCTCCAGTCGCTCGCCAGACTTTTCACTTATTGATCGATCTATTGATTGATTGATTGATTGATTGATTGATTGATTGATTGATTGATCGACCGATCGATTGATTGATTGATTGATTGATTGATTGATTGATTGATTGATTGATTGATTGATTGATTGATTGATTGATTGATTGATTGATTGATTGATTGATTGATTGATTGATTGATTGATTGATTGGTGATATAAACGATTCGAATACTGTTTATAAGTGAATTGAATAATCGATTGATTGGTTGGTTAAGTAAACGATTTTTATTGATTTGTTTATGATGGAATCACTCGATAGATCGACCAATTGATTGAGAGATCGTGTGATTGACGATCCGATTGATGCATAGAGGAATCTCACAGACTGATTGATAGACTGAGTTATTGCTTGATTGATTTCTAGATTGGTTGGTTCCTATGAGGCGATGGAGGGTGGATGGACCGAAGACGCCCTGGTTGACTTCACAGGTGGCATCGGTCAAAGGATTGACCTGACGAAGCCAAGGGGTCCAGAATTCTACCAGTTCCTCCAGCGCCAGTTCAAAATGAGTACCCTCATGGGCTGTTCAATCAACGTAAGCTTCTCATTTACGATCGGTATCATTCCAGTAATATAATCAGGGCTGTAGTCGAGGGTATACGCGGGTATACAGTGTATACTCACCTCTAGAGACCGTATACTCACCTCACAAAATATTTGTACTAATTTCTAAGTAGTCACGGAATACTAACCATTAGCGTATACGCACCTCTAATTAGTTTCGGAAAACTAACCGATAGCGTATACTCACCTCTAATTTTACCACTACAGCCCTGAATATAATCATATGTCACGTAACGTCTCAAATGTTAACTCTCAACGATGCAGCCCCGTTAGTCGGGTTCTACGTGTCCACGAGAGCCAACCATCGGTGGTCATTTTGCAGTTTTCCGAGCATAAATTGCGTAAAGACCTCTAACTGTATTTAGATCGCAAGGAGTTATTTCGAGAAATGCTTGAAATGCGCTATAAAAATGTTCAGTTACAGACATGTATTGATAAACAATTGGGTAGAGCACTTTATCTTTTGACCGGCTTTTACACTTCTAGGCTTTACATGTATATGCACGAACACGATCCAGGCGTGTTAAGGTATTGCATAACAGAAACGCAATGGAGGATTGGAGACAGGTTTGATAACTATATAGATTATATGCACTTTGATGGACATATGCCATTAGATTTGCCTTTGATTGTTCCAGGCCACAAGAGAGACAATGGAAAACGAAATGACAAATGGTCTCGTTGTTGGACATGCCTACAGCATCACCAGCATCAAACAGGTGGGATTTCTTATGAAATATCTACTGCTGCTGAATATGCTATGCAACTGGACCTATGAACCCACAGTTACAGAAGTGGAGTATAGATTTAGCTGAGGCAAGGGTTCAGTTCAGTAGAACATCGGCCTATGGTCTCCTCACATGTAGAGAATCGTAAAGTCTCAGTGACTGACTGACCTTCTGTGTGGGCTCTATAAGGGATATTCGCTAAATAGATTGGAATAGATTATGCAACGATCATGCAACGAATAAATTAATTATTTAACGAATTTTCGCACTCTCACTAATTGTCTAAGTATCTTTTGCTCGGTCTGATATAATCTGAATCTAATGTTAGAACTCCTATAGTGCTTCTATCATGACATAATGCATAAGGACACTTAATGCCGCGCATTTATAGTAGCGAATTAGCGAATAATAGGCATCAATCGATGGCACTTCAAAGCAGATTCAGAATCTAGTAAATTGCAATGGTCGAGGCGATCTAAGTAGAATAAGCATCATGAAATGAAACGCCGTGCGTTGAGAATGGAGACGCCGAGGGGCGTGTGAACAAAAGATTCCTAGTGTACTCCAGAATCCTTGACCTCAACCACAAGAAAAGCCCAGCTGCTTGAGACATGGCAAGAGAAAGACAATACGAGGAGCAAGTGTTGCAATGTAAATGTAAATGTACACGGTTTTATATAGCGACCTTATGGCATCGACCCTGCTCATTTTTCATTGAATCGATCGGGGAGATCCTTTACCAACACAATCCGCTTAAACTTTAAAGGGGTGCCACGCCATTTACGGTCCCGGTGTACGGGTCGTACTACCCCGAGATGCAAATCTCCGAAATAAGCCACCATCTGGAGGCGATCCGGGAAGTGCATGCACAGAGGCGGTAAGGACTTACGCGCTAACCAATGTAGATACATGTAGGTCATAGTGGTAAGCATAGTTTGACCCGATTGTAATATCTTGTGGGCAGCTGCGCTAATGGCGCTGGTGTTGACGACATCATCAAGCAGAAACCGAGAAATCATGTAAGCAAGCATTTTTGTTAGTGGCACCCTTTTGTCCATTTGCCGAAAGAAAGAGGATCGTAGACAACGAGTGTAATTGGCAATAAAAATTAAGGGGGAAATCGATGGGGCGAGATATACGAGGAAGAGAGTCTGGGAAACACCCATGGAACAGGTGCAAACTGTGTGGGGAAAATGTGGAAGAGAGTGTGGATCAGTGGGCGAAGTTTACCACTTCCGTTGTAATTACCCTGTGGATGGCACGAGTCCAAGAGTGCAAGGAGTGCAGGGACGTCTAGGAATTCAATGGGTGTGGGTGGAAGGTGCAACGGAAGCCAATCACCTCGAGAATTCTCTTTGTTCGCCTCCATGGCTTCCGCCGCAGTAATTAGCACCATTTCGTTAGCTGATTATATATATATATATACATATGTGTATGGTGTATATATAATTATATATATATATGTATATATCCATGTGTGTGTGTATCAACGTTCTCTCTAAGCCTTCTAAGGCAAACATGCAAGTGCACTAGCCTTGTCATCTGCAGATTTTAAAGCACTAACAAATTCCTACTTGTAACGTCCACATCGCGCGGGCGCCATAGGTGCTTACGCGGGCGTGCGACGACCGCTGCCCCGCCGGTCATTCTCCGCGCAGATTAGAGGGAACATCTGTGTGTATATTAATAGGGTTATGGCTATCGGGCTTATATATATACAACGGTTTACAATTTTGACAAACTGAAGCTAATTTGCCAACTGCCTTATATGATTACGGTGTTACGGAAGCCATTAGATTATTATTAGGTTTAAACTTATTAATGCATATGCCTATATATCTGTAATATTATGTGTATATATATATATATGTATATATGTATATGTATGCGTTACTGACCTCATTTTCCGTGTTCTTTTGAGCACAGGTAATGAGAGAAAAAGAGAGAAATGGCAATTTAGTAATGAAAGAATTAATTATGATCAAGTAAAGGAGAGCAATGTTGTAATATATAATCTGCAGGGTTTATGAATGAGTAAAGAAGTCAATGCCTAGATGAACTGATTAACGGATAGATGGATGGTTGGATGGATGGATGGATGAATGGATAGATAGATGAATGGGTGGATGTGTGGACTGGGTGGATGGATGGATGGATGGATGGATGGTTGGATGGATGGATTGATGGATGGATGGATGAATGGATAGATAGATGAATGGGTGGATGTGTGGACTGGGTGGATGGATGGATGGTTGGATGGATGGATGGATGAATGGATAGATAGATGAATGGGTGGATGTGTGGACTGGGTGGATGGATGGATGGATGGATGGATGGATGGATGGATGGATGGGTAGGTGTGGGTGGGTGGTTGTATGGGTAGATGAATAGGTGGATGGGTGGGTGGGTGGACTGGGTCGGTAGGTGGATGGATAGGTGGGTGGGTGGAGGATCGGTGGTTGGTTGGATGAATGAATGGATGGGTGGTGGGTGGGTGGGTGGGTGGGTGGGTGGGTGGGTGGGTGGGTGGGTGGGTGGGTGGGTGGGTGGGTGGGTGGGTGGGTGGGTGGGTGGGAGGGTGGATGGGTGAGTGAGTAAGTGAGTGGGTGGGTGGCTTAGGGTGGTCTGGGTGGATGGACGAATGGATGTACGTAAGGGGACGAGTAATTGTTATAATTATTTTATAAGGCAATGAAATGATCAGACATTTCTGAATGATTCTTGATGGCCATATTCTTTCAGGTTGTCATCAGCAACCGTCAGCATCAGTTGATGCGACTGAGGAATCCTTGGGGAAAGAAAGAATGGAACGGTGCATGGAGTGACAGGTATGTCTCATCTAAGTAGCCGTTCATCAAAGGACGCCGCCGCAGATCAAAAGGCGCCGAACACCCGCGGCATCTTTGATTGCAGTTCTGATTATAATTTCTGAATATCATTTTCCCTGTCACTCTTAGAGAGTTTGGCAATTGCTTTAGCGTAACGACGCGAACAGTTGATTTCCCCCAGAAGATACTACTACTACTGCTACTACTAGTGTTACTACTACTAACACTACCACTATTTACTACTTCTACTATACTACTACTACTGCTACTGTTACTGCTGCTGCTGCTGCTGCTGCTGCTGCTGCTGCTGCTGCTACTACTACTACTACTACTACTACTACTACTACTACTACTACTACTACTACTACTACTGTTATTATTATTATTATTATTATTATTATTATTATTATTATTATTATTATTATTATTATTATTATTATTATTATTATTATTATTATTATTGCGCAATTATTATTGGTGTAGGCCTATGTATGAATCAGATGTATGCCTATGTTTGCTTCACATGTAGATCTATGTTGAAACATAATATTTTAATATTTGAAGAAAATCTCTCGATATTTTGGGGGTGAATGCCCCTTCTTCAATTATTGGGGGACGTGACCCGGCTGCCCCCAGAGTCTACGCCTACGCATGGCAACAGAGTGTAGCAGGACCTGTAGACTGAAGCGTAATGATCAGAGAAATATGCTTTCCAGTGCGGAGTGGTTGGTCTCAGCCAACAGGGAAAATCTTTCCACTCTCTTCCATACTAATCGCTCCACAACATATCCGACACTCTGTCTGTTGCTCCGAGTTCCTTTCGACTGCGTTCTGTACGTTCCAGTCTGTATCACTGCTACATATCTGATGTTCTTAAAAGGCGCTAATTAAATGGTCACGTACATTGATACAGTTGCAGATTTCTTGCTGTTATTTCCGCTTTTCGCTATGGCTTCTCACTTTGCCTTTCCAAGAACTGAAATGGGTTAACTTTTCTTTTCTACCAAAAAAGCATATTGTATGCTTCTTCACCTATATATAAACAGCTATAGAGGACCATGCGTGTATATCGATATATATATATATATATATATATATATATATTATGGTCTGTCGATATATAGGCCTGTATATAAAAATTATATGGGTGTTGGTGGTGTGCAGATACCGTATGTTGTCCATGAAACGGTCAAGTGAACTCTGACACCTTAACTACTCATAATTCGTGCACATGGATTCTATTTAGCGACGCCGTATCACAATTTAGGTGATAGGCGTCGCCCTCCTCTTTATCCCGGTTTTGGACTGGCACCACTTGAACTCGCAGTGGCAGAGTTAAACACCACTGCTGATTAGCATAAAAATTCTGTTAAGCCCGGATCCCAATTAAACGCTGCGTCTAATATATATGAGCCGACGGGATAAAAATGATCTGTTCAACAAACTCCGCGAGCGTTTACAAATGTTTTAGGAGATAAGAACAAAGGGCCAGACAACTGATAGTATTTAAAAGCAACATTCGAAATTGTTGCAACCAACGTTCATGACAGACAGACAGACACACAGACAGACACACAGACAGACAGACAGTCAGAGAATTACGAACGCGCCTCTGGTGAATATCGCTTGAAGTGGCCCTATATAAATTTGCGAATTCACTTTCACCGCTCTTATACTGAAGAACTAAAAAAAACAGTCCCGTATCTTAGTAACAGCCAGCCTGTCCGGATGAGTTTCTCTCGGATTTGAACCGGTATTCTCCGCAGTTAAAGTCCAGCACGCTCACCACTACGACGCTCAGTTTAATTCCTTTTGTCAGAGAGGTCATTTGGTATAGAACTGATTTTAGACATCGCGGTCCCTGTGAATGGATTAGTTTGCCAGTTGCAGAGGAGAACAATAAACTATTGATAGATAAACTATTTTGTAAGTTAGATGTATGACGGTTCTTTTGAGCATCTGAGTCTATACATGTAGATAGACGAATTGCGTATGTACAAAATAAAATGTCTAAGGGATGTGTCTGTTTGCATGCACGCATACATGTCATACATGCATAGTATTACATACGTATACATACGTACATACAAACATACATACGTGCATACATACATAAATACATTCAGTGCTGTCTTAAGGCATGGGCACGTTGGGCAGTCGCCAGGGGCCCCACGGTTCTAGGGGCCCCAAATCAAAGAGACCAAAAAAAATTAAGTGCGCGTGACCTCCACGCGTGGCAGAAGTGAAACTTCTTATCAATGACTGCAAGGCTTAGGGCCTATATTATAGGCCCTATTGTTAAAAGTTTGTGTTGATTAATCTTCGCTTTACAGTGTGTTTCTTTATGTTTAAACATTCATTTTGTTACAAAGTATAAGTTGAAAGTACAAATAAACCTATAGGTTTAATTTTATTGACCGTTTAAATTTTTATCACCGTGCCATGGATGGGCAGGGGCCCCAGTGCATTGCTTTGCACAGGGCCTACAATGCTGTTAAGACGGTTCTGAATACACTTGCACAAACATTCGTACATACGTGCACACATGTGCATACATACATATATGCATACGTTCTGTAATAAATACATACATACATACATACATGCATACATACACACATACATACATACATCCTCACATACATACATACATACATACATACATACATGCATACATGCATACATACATACATACATACATACATACATACACACACAAGTACGTACATGCATGCATGCATGCATACATACCTCCCTCCCTACCTACCTACCTACCTACCCACATACATACATACATACATACATACATACATACATACATACATACATACATACATACATACATACATACATACATACATACATACATACATACATACATACATACATACATACATACATACATACATACATACATACATACATACATACATACATAGGACGCTGTTTTTCAGGTCGCGCGAGTGGCTGAGTCTGGACCCAAAAACGAGGCAGGAACTCGGAATCGTTATTCGAGAGGATGGAGAATTCTGGTAGATATGCATATTTAGAAATCTGTGTATACAGTATACACGTTTAAATTCTACCTATATTTTTATTTTTAGAAACATATATACTGTTTAGAAATATGTAGTTATAAACCTGCATATCGTATAATTAGTAACCAATATATACATGGATGTCTATGTGTATATAATAGGTTCAGAAATCATAATAAGAAACTTATATATCCTCTGTGAATAAGCTGGTCTCCCTGAGGCAACTTTTCTGTGGCGCTCAGAAATTTCGGGAGTTACATTTACATTGTAATTGGAACCTGTATATATTATATATACAGAACCTGCATCTATTATATTTAGAAAGTTATATATGTAGGCCTATGTATAGTCCTTTATTATGAACTCCGCAGGCTTACATTATAAGGTGTTGCATTGACTATCTGCATAATTGTTTACAGTATAGAATATAATGACTTTCTGAATGGTGGGCCATTGACACCGACTTCACTTTACCGTGTGAAATTTTTACTATTTCCTTCAATATAGGTCTACATACAGGTCATATGCATAAATATTACACCGTTGCAGTTTTCCCCTTCCGGCATCTGATCTAACATAAGATTGCATAGTTTCTTCAATTGGCCAACTCTATATCGCACATGAAACTGCCCAGTGGAATCTTAGCTTCTAGAAAAGATTATGCCATTTCAGAGAGCAAAATATACGACAGACCATAATAGTTGCATGATTTTATGAACATGATGTAGCCAAGCACAACGCATTTCCTACAGACCAGTAGTTGATTGTGCTTGGAGCATTGTATTTATATTTCCAATCGCTGAAAGTACGAGATTTTAAAATCCAAACGTATAAATTCCTGTAATTGGTTAAGAACTGTTTATATATTGTGAGCTGCTCATGCCAAGCTCCACCAGAATCACTCAGCTTCTTATCGCAATAGCAGACCTGTCTGATAAACCTGTGTTCCACAGAACCCATATATAACGGGCCTGTTTTTTAGACCTAGAATTCGTTTGCATAAACATTTATATTTATCATCTATAGTCTAAGTCCGATGACTAGTTATGAAGCATATTTCTTTTACAGTTAGCTTTAAACCTATGCAAAAGTAAATCTTTTTTTGTTGAAATCCGTCGTAAATATGCCTTGATGTTTTGGTAAAGAGCTTATTTGAGAAGATTGGTTTCATGGGTAGACCTTATAATAATGCAGTCCCAGAGGTTACACAATACGTCATAGCGAGTGTCCGAGAAATCAGGCATGCATAGAAGAACAATGAACATCTGTACAAGTTGCATCTGATCTGTGCATGCTTTTGTACCACCTGCAAAAATTTCCTGATAAATTTCTTTTCGGAATCAAATCGGATCTTTTTATATTAATTTCTGCGCTTTACTCAACAGGCGTCAATGTGTTAATTCCGTCCTTCCTACATAAATTAAATGCAATGCAAACTAATAAAATTTTCTTTTTTTTGTAGGATGGCTTTTCCTGACTGGCTGATCAACTTTCACGCCCTTCAACTTTGCTACTTGCCACCAGGTCGTGGTTTGCGCGTAAGTGAACTTGGTAAACCAATATTTATAGGCAGGTATATGAAAATTATGCAGATTTTTTTCCGATGCTGGCAATGATGCGGGTTGAGAGTCTAGCGGCGCTATATAAATGTTCGGTTACAATAACAGTTACAGTGTCGAGGACTCGATGGATTACAAAGTATAACATAGCATAATATTGAGAATTAGTAAAGCGCAACTTCAAGGAAACACTCATCAGTAACGCTCCCGACCCAAGAAGGAGAACCCTCGTTCAAACGGAATAGACTTCAAGCGTTTGCAGAACAGAGAAGGAGATAGGCTGTCTAGCGGAGCTCTAGTCTTATGAGGAAAATTGTTCCAGGCCACAGGACCGACGAAAGCAAAGCTTCTGTGCCGAGTTGTAGAGGGAGAGCTAGAAGGACAAGAAGAACACCATGATCGGCCGAACGAATGGAGCTGCGGCCAGGAACAGATGAGGCAGATATACACAGGGAGCCTAATTAAAGATGGGGCAGTTCCCACCAAGCGGTTCCGCATGAAAGTTAAAAATCCTAAATTCAATGCTTTGAAGAATAGGCAACCAGTGCAAACTATCACGCATGTAGAATTGTAGGTAGATAGGCCTATATATTGCCAAATTTCGGGATGCCAGCAATCAGGCGAGCAGAAACATTACTAACAGACTGTTGTTATTCGAAGTAAGAGCGGAGCCCAGACCAGAATAGATAGCATTTCCGAAATCGATTCTGGAGGAAGTGAAAGCGTGGATCAGCGCAGAAGCAGCCTGTGTAGTAAGTGATCGCCGCACAGAACGGATCTGACGGAGGTGATAGTAACAGGTGTGACATATATTGTTTACACGGTTAAGACGAGTTAGCTCTTGATAAAAAAAAATAATGCCCAAGTCTCGCACAGAGAGAGAAAATGCAATGTCAGGAACAGACCGGTGAAGGGCAGAAGAATCAATCTTAGAGATTTGAATCCGAACACCGAGCCGAAAAATTGAGTCTTATCAGAATTCAACCGAAGACGGTTTGAGAACATCCAAGCAGCCATAGCCTTCGACGCACACACAATCTGATCAACTAGAGTAGCCGCTGCAGCAGCCGGCAATGAACATAGGCGTGGGAATCATCAACATATATTGATGAGAGGTGACCTTTTTCGACTAGAATGCCACTCAAGTCAGCCGTCAGCCATATAACGAAAATAAAGAAGCAGGTCTAAGACAGATCTCTGCGAAAGACCACAAAGTATAGGGGACCAAGGAGAACGCGTAGGCCCGAAGATGCCAGCTTCTGAGCGACGCTATAGACCATAGGACCATAGGTCCATAGGTGATGCCAGATCCTATAGGCGACGCTATAGGCCATAGGCGACGAGATGCTAGACAATTGTGTCTTTTGCTCATATAAAATTTTCCATATAACTTTTATTTATTACTTTGAGTAAACTGATCTTTAGTTTAGCTTCTTTTATGGTCTTTAACTTGAACTCTCTAGCTTTTATTGTTCTACAAAATTGCATACGCGTCACGGATAAGCTTAGTTGAATATGGAAATATTTTATGGACTCTAGTGAATCTAGGCCCAAGGAAACAAAGGCCGAAGAAATAAACCGGTCTGTGCGATACCAGAACAAGTGAGAAAAAGCATGAAACAAAAGCATGTGATATTTTGACAGCTTGTTGAAATGAGAAATTCATAGCAAATGAGCATGTGGCAATGACACGTCGTAGCAGCGTCCCTGACCCCAGAAGCACCCGCCGGTGTTACGACATACAGTCTCCTCAAAAACAGTCTCCCTTTGGACTGGAATAAAGTCTCCATTTGGACTGGAATAATGTCTTCACGGAGACTGTCTTTCGGAACAAAGTGTCCCTCTTGAAATGGAATTCCCTATCTATGATACAATATATGATACACTAAGAATCGCATCTTCCATGTGGGTTTTCATTTACTTTGAAATAGGATTTAATAGATTACATTATTGAACAAGGCCCTATTTAATAAATACTTCGTCACATGTCGTAGCCTAATATGATTTAATGATTCCACTGAAGTGTTGGGCATGCTCTTGTATCACAAGTTCTTGTATCCAGTAACCCTCAGCAAAACCACATCAGTTTTACATGACATTCGGAATCCAAACATTTACAACTACAATATTCTAAATGATCATCATAGGGCCTCTAAATAAGTACATACATGCTGATGATTACGAAATCTCTCACTTTTAATACGCTTCATCGCTGCATCGCTATGTCGACTCAGCCTTCCTTCCACTCATAGGGTGCAGCTGTAGAATGAGCGGGCGCCTAACAGGCTGCCAAGACGTATGTTCAATAAGATCTTGGGAATTGTAAGCAAGTAAGTATATCCTTTATTCTACCAATTGCTAACCGCACTTTGGTTTACAAATAGTACTCGGCAAGAGCAAGCTAACGGTATCGCAGAAAAACAAGGAAAACACAGTCATAGTCGAAGTTGGCAGCCAGCTACAACGGCGCCCACCCCCCATCAATTGTACCGTCACGTTTACATGTTTAAATGTAACTTACTGTAATTTGTACATTATTATTTACTATTATTATTTATTATTATTATTATTTTTTTTGGCCCCGAGGTATACAGGATCCCTCAGGGACTTCAATTATTATTATTATTATTATTATTATTATTATTATTATTATTATTATTATTATTATTATTATTATTTTTATTATTATTATTATTATTATTATTATTATTATTATTATTATTATTATTATTATCATCATCATCATCATCATCATCATTATCATCATTATCATAATCATGATCATCATTATTATTGTCATCATCATCAATCATTTAAAACATAACAATGATCTTCTGCTTTGTGAGCCCTGCAGCTTAGTTTTTGAACTATCACATGTGAGAAAGAGATGTGTTAGCTTATGAAACCCAATGAAGTGTAGGTCACTCTGTGCTGTTTATAGGGACCATCAGCAAAATCCTTACCACACAGGTGCACAGCCATGTCGAATGGTGAATAAGCAATTAAGCGGTTGCGTTAGGTAATAACAATTAAAACGTCATATAAATTATTCCTGGTTGAATATGTTTTAGGGCCATAACGAGTGGAAAGAGATACTGTACAACGGATCGTGGGTGAAAGGTGTGAATGCCGGGGGCAGCGAACATGGCTCAAGAAACGGTGAGAACTGAAGGTCATTTCTTTCTGATAAGCAGTCCTAAACAGTATGTGTTATATTCTCCTTTATTCTGAAAAGCATGTACTCTGCTATACCATGAGTTTTAACACGTGCACGTAATGTAAGCTTACTGTTTTGTAATGTTCGAAAATTTCTGGACTTTTAGGACTTTACTGTAAATTTGTAAAAATGTAGTACGATCCTTATTGTTAAGTCCTTTAAAAGTACGAACTGTAAACTACTATATAGTTTCACAGTTTGTACATACATACATGTACTGTATTGTCCTAGTGGGGGAACGTCCGGTGTTAGAAATGCTGGCCATAGCATTTGCTGTGGCTCGAATAGATTCTCGACCTGCCGCCATAGAAGTGTCCAATAGACGGAAGATGTACAGTAGTCAATTGAGCATTTTATACCAAAGACAATCGTCGGTTCCTCTACGATTCCTCTCTATTGTCATCATCTGGCATTTGTGTAGAGTTAACCCACTGTGATGCGCCTTGCACTAGGAGACACCGAAGAGGGGATTAGATTGAGAGGGAGGATACTGAATAATCTCAGATTCGCGGACGACATAGACCTCGTAGCAAAGAGTAAAACGCAGCTACAGGACCTGACAAATAAAGTGGATGCAAGCAGCAAGAGACTGGGACTCAAGATCAACGCCCAAAAGACCAAGACGATGACAGTGGGGAAGACGCACGCAGAGCTGGACATCAGACTGGGAGATGAGGAAATAGAACAGGTGACAGAATTTGTGTATCTAGGAGGGCTTATAACAGAGGACGGAAGATGCACCAAAGACATCAAGAGGAGAACTATTCTAGCCTGCGCGATGTTCGGTAAACTATACAGGATCTGGAGGGACAAGGGAATATCAACGAGAACCAAGATGAAATTATACGAGACCTTCGTCATCCCAGTGCTGCTATATGGCTCAGAATGCTGGTGTATGCGAAAGGAGGACGAGAGAAGATTGTTGGTGGCAGAAATGAACTGGCTGAGAAGAATAAAAGGCAGAAGAGATAGGATTAGAAGTGTCTGTCTGTCTATCTGTCGCAATGTAACGCTTAGTCAGTACAATGTATTCTGCTATGTCTACATGGCCGTTCTGCATGTGTATGTGAGTATATCAGACAGCCTACCTGTGTGCACGCTTTGGTAAACAGTATCGGCGCCAAACTATCCACTCTACAGTAGCATGATAACAGTACTTAGGTCTATGTTGGGTCTTCCTTTGAATAAGTACGTTCAGTAAAATTGTAAAAATGATCTTACCTTCGGTGATTCATACATACATACATACATACATACATACATACATACATACATACATACATACATACATACATACATACATACATACATACATACATACATACATCCATACATCCATACATACATACATACATACATACATACATACATACATACATACATACATACATACATACATACATACATACATACATACATACATACATACATACATACATACATACATACATACATACATACATATATGGGCCTATATAATATACATAAATTCATAGACGTATACGTACATACAGATAGACATACAAACACGCATGCACACATGCGTATACATACATACATGCATGCATATGTATGCCTACGTACATACATTCTTATGTACACACATACGCACATACATACCTAAATACATGCATGCATACCTTAAATCCTACTTTTTTTCTCGGGGTCTCGCGCACTGGGAGAGCTTCTGAATGGTCTATACCGCGAGAGGCGCTTTATAAATGCCCATATACAATACAATAAGCAATACAATACATATAAAAATACATGCAAAACTACAAAGCCTACATTGATACATACATAAGGAAATACATACATAGCCTACAGAGTGCAGATATTATGCATACATACAAGAACACGCCAGCATACACCTAAATATACATAAAGAAGGACATACTGCAGATATATATAGGATATAGCGGACGTGGCGCTGCATAAATTGACTGGTTGATTTTTGTCTGAGACCAGATCAGTACTGGACGAATTCTCAGTACAGCGTCGTCCTATCCGGAGAATCGGAATCGGCCGAAACTCCGAAGAAGAAGAACGCCATGATCGTCTCTCTGATGCAGAAGTACGCTCGAAGGGCAAGGACGGTCAATAAAGTCGACATGGCCGAAATACCAATTGCCTTTGACCTCTACCAGGTCAGCCAAATATCTCTACACGATCATCGCGTATTCTTCCTCGGGCTCGGCACATAAATATAAAACCCTGCCAGCATAGCCACATGGAACCCATATAGGACCGATGTTCCCATATGGGAACCTTACACCTTACCTTACAGCCCACATGGGTCCCACCGAATGCCAATGAAAATGCTGGCAGGGAAAGCATTCGTGTTTTTAACAAACAGTTTAAATGTGCTTACTGTGCAACTCTATGTAACTCGATGAAAGTTGAGTGTAAAGCATCCTAGAATTGCTTGCTACTGAGGATGCTATAGAAATTGTTGTGTTTACAGTTACAATTACAAATAAAGGGGCTTTCCTTGGGCGACTTACAAATGTACGAAATCAGTAGGTGTGCGTCTGAAAGGATACCGTGCATGGCAACGGTTAAGAGGCATCTCTGAAATAATCGTAATATTTATAATAAAGTATTCAGTATTTGGCATATTTTTCAATTTTTTTTAACATTATTACGATGGCAAAATGTAGAAATTTCAAACTATATTTCTATTTAAATATGCGCTATAGAGGTTCTCAATTACTTGTCAAATAAACAGGCGCTTAGCTACATGAAATAGTCTCCATAGAAGTTGCTAGTATAATCTAATTTGAAGCGGCGCAATAGAAACCGGACTTGGACCTCCTTTGGAATAAACCCTCTGACTTGACATAGCGCTCGTGAATAAGCTGGTGCCCAGCGCTTGGCTTTCCAGTGGCGCTTCAGAAGTTTGAATTTTACGATTACGATTACGAATAGAGGTGGCCAATTACACATGTTTCAATGAAACAGGCCAAGTCGAAGGAGCTGCCCCCGACGCTGACCACGGCCCAATACGACAAGTACGCCCTTCAGATCGAGAAGAGAGGTGGACAGTACGAATACTACCGCGAGATCTCCGACTGCTTCCATCTGGAAGATGGCACTTTCGTCATCATTCCATCGACCTACAAGGCAAACGAACAGGGAGAATTTCTGCTGCGATTCTACACGGACGGATTGGCCGACAGCACGTAGGCAACCAATCAGATCTCAGCTACACTCTATGTATTATTATTATTAAAGAACATTTATATAGCGCCCCTTTAAGGCAGTATACTCTGGAGCGCTATATATACAGGTGTCTGTGTACGTCTGTGCGTGTATTCATGTGCATATGTGTGCGTATGTGTCTGTGGGTATATCTGTCAGTCCTTCCGTATGTCAGTCTGGTATTTCTGGAGATCTCCGATTCACCTACAGGCTGGCAGTCTGTCTATATGGCTTGGGGTCCGTCATCAATAACTCAGCCTACCATCCGTCCGTGATCACTAAGCTGATATTACCAAAGTTAAGTAGAAAGGTTTAACCTCTTTATTTTTTTACTCCGGGCATGCATCAGCTTAGCACGCTTCTGATTACGAGAAGCTTTTTTACCTTACCTTTACCATAGTAGAGGTTTTGCCTGTACCGTTGTATATATTATTATTATATTACTATAGTAAAGGTCTTTATCATAACATTTCTTTTCTTTCGTACTTTTGCAATAAAAAGGCGCTATATTAAGTGAATTGTTAGATACATACTTGTTTACATGATCTGCTTTGAATTATGTGTTTTTTTATGATTAATTGATTCATTTATTTACTAGACTAGACTGTTCTTGTTTGCAGTGAGATGGATATTCCAACAGAAAGAATTGAGGTTGGTACTTTCATAATTTAAGAAGATGTAATTAATTAGAAAGACTTACCTGTATCTTGATTAAAGGACAACTTTGATTCCTATTTAAAGACGAGGAAGGTTGGCACTGAACAGACATGGAAAACTGACAAGTTTTTCTAACCTACCGTGATCCGTAAGGTTAGTGAAATATATACATAATTTATATAGCATATATGATTATATATATTATTGTTGTTATATATTATTATTATATATATTATTATGATTATATATATTATAAATATTATATATTATATACGTAATATACATGTATATGAGGTAAATGGGCCTGCATAGGGTTTTGATGAACGCCTTGGATAGGCTCACAAGACATCTTATACGAACCTGTCCAAGGCATTCCTTAGAAACCTAGGTGATGCTAAGGTCTTAGCTTATTATACTAAGCTCATTATACGAAATAACACAGTTATAATTATAAAGGTGCTATTAGTTCGGGCGAAATGCCAACGAGCAATGAGACGGTGTTGCTGTTTGTTGTTGCCTAGAGACCCCGTGCAACAGCTGACACGGTGGAGGATATGTTCAGACGATACGCAGGCACCGATGGCGGTATCGATGGAAGGGAACTTCAGATGCTTCTCAACGAAGCATTTAAACAGGGTATGTCATCGAAATCTCAGTCTTTACCACAACCAGCAAGTTATATAGCGCCTCTAATGACTGTTGAATGTCTGCTAGTAGCAGAAACAAATACGGCGTAGACTAGGTTGCTTGGTAGCACCGCACAAGTTTGGTATTCTACAACACACTATACGCTGCTGTAGTACATGTATGTACATCCATAAAATGCCACTTTAAACTTTCCAGTCGATTAGTGACCAAATAAATTCTGAATGTAGGCCACATTGACTACCGTTTGTTACCAGAAAATTTTCTTCGTGAGCATTTTCTTTGTAATTTTTGTAAATGATTCTGCTAAGCGTTCTGCACATGACTTTCTGAAGAGAGTCCTTCTTACCTATCTAGTGTACGATGTATCCCAATTGTCTGCACTCTAAGGAATGGGTGCAAGTATTACTCTAATGGAGACTTAGACTCTGAGGAATTCTTCTGTAAATTGTGCTGCACAAATTCGCGATTGCAATTGCAATGAACTGCAATCAGAGAATTTGATTCCAGGTAGAGAAATTTATTCCACATAGAGAAAGTTATTCCAGGCAGAGAAAATTATTCTGGTAGAAATTGTTACTGTGGGTTTTTGTATGCATGTATGTATGTATGTATGTATGTATGTGTGTATGTATGTATGTATGTATGTATGTATGTATGTATGTATGTATGTATGTATGTATGTATGTATGTATGTATGTATGTATGTATGTATGTATGTATGTATGTATGTATGTATGTATGTGCGTATGTATGTATGTATGTATGTATGTATGTATGTATGTATGTATGTATGTATGTATGTATGTATGTATGTATGTATGTATGTATGTGAGTGAATTTTTATGTAGCGTATTTTTAAAGAACCTTTCAAAGGTGGTCCTTCCTGGTACAGAAAGTGAATCTAGGCAGAAAATGTCATTTTAGGATTCCGAGTAGAAAAGGTTTTTCTGGTATAAAAGTTATTCAAGGGAGCGTTATATATCTGGCGTAGAAAAGGATTCGAGATAGATTGGTCAAGAGAAGACTATACTGACTCCATTTTGCTCTGACATTTCATATGGAAAATTAATCCACACGTAATACGAATAAGCTTTGTGTTAATTAAATAAAAAAAAGGCCTTAACAATCGGATAGCAGTGAATTTAATTTGTTATTTTTTGTGACGTTTTGTTTTAAAGAAATCGGCAAAACCAATGCATTCGACTTGGAAACCTGTCGAAGTCTGATTTCGATGCTTGACGTATCCGTTGCTTATAATTAATTAATTTCTCATTCATTCATTCATTCATTCATTCATTCAGCATTTAGATATTTACTCAACGCTCCTAAAATATCTACTCATAGGCGCTCTCAACAAGAGAATGGTTTTGGTAAAAGGTGTATGTAGCGTCTATTCTACAGATATGGATTGTGGACCTAATATAGTTATTGTATAGACTCTAAATGCCCCATTTTTTCTATGCATTGTATAGCGCTATTCGAAGAAACTCTAGCAGACATGTTAGGACATCAAGTGGTAGAATATTGACGTAATGCATCAAGAATATTGACGTAATACATCAAGTGGTAGAATATTGACGTAATACATCAAATGGTAGAAATTTACGTAAGCTATTAAGTGGTAGAATATTGACGTAAGACATCAAGTGGTAGAATATTGACGTAATACATCAAGTGGTAGAAATTTACGTAAGCTATTAAATGGTAGAATATTGACGTAAGACATCAAGTGGTAAAAATTTACGTAAGATATCAAGTGGTAGAATATTGACGTAAGATATCAAGTAGTAGAATACTGACGTAAGATATCAAGTTGTAGAATTTTGTACCTGGCCGGAGCGGGTCCTAAACCAAGTCATGCAACGTTCACCGTCCGTTTTACTTCGCTATCAGTCCTTGTTGGTCCATTGCAAAATAATATAAAAAAAGAAGCGAAGCCTCGTCTACTTCCCAGTTCCCATAATGATTAGAGTTCATAAAAAAAGAGAATAATATTCCAGATAACTTCCGGTTAATAAACTCTCATCATCAACGGAGTTGCGCGTAACAGAATTTTTCGGTATATTTACGTTGCTGTGAATGCTGTCGCTCATGTTTCTCAATCTAATTTGCTACTCTGACGTAAGAAGAAGAAAAGGAAGAGCATTCCTTTAAGATAGCTATGAGGCAGCCATGGGTATGATGTGTTAGCGACTTCGTTTTCTTAGTCTCAGCAATGAGGGCGGTGGGCAGTTCTCTCCCTCGCGGTCTAATCTTTTCACCGACAGTGTACGGTCAGCTTGCAGCTGTTTGCTCATTATAGCTGAGTTGGCTAGGCGTGCATGTGGAGCAGAAATCTCGAACCAAATTTTTGCCTTAGCGGAGATTTGAACCCCAGACCTGTCAATTGACAGTTCAGCACGCTAACCACTGCGCTAGCGAGCACCCCTCTGGCGTAAACTAGGGAGTAAACCCCAATTCTTGGGATGCACTGATATAGCATACAGGATTTTGGGAGGAGCGGCACGTTAGGGCCAATTTCTACTAGTGACGTGTGAGATAAAGGCTAGTTTAATAATTAATCCATGCACTGGAAAACGGGCGCCGTAGCGGTCACTAGTTTTCCTTGACGAGATGGTCGTAGAGAAATTGGTCCGGACTGTTGGAACTGGATGAACTTCGTCGCATCTGGAATGAACTGACAATATGGAGAGACGTCTTCCTCCAGTTTGACAAGGACCATTCCAACTACATCGAAACAGCCGAGCTCCAGAGTATCTTCAAGACAATAGGTACAGAATCACCCAAATAAAAAGTTAAGGTAAAAGGTAAGGTCAAGGTGAAAGGTCAAGGTAAAAGGTTAAGGTGAAAGGTTAAGGTAAAAGGGTAAGGTAAAGCTAAAGGTAAAGTGTAAATGGTAAAGGTAAAAGGTTAAGGTAAAAGGTAACGGTTAAAGGTTAAGGTCAAAGTTAACGGCAAAAGGTAAAGGTAAAAGGTTAAGGTAAAAGGCCAAAGTAAAAGGTAACGGTAAAAGGTAACGGTTAAAGGTTAAGGTAAAAGGTAACGGTGAAAGGTTAAATTAGCAATCAACCAAACTCCAATCAATGCAATGAAACGTCATTACAATCAGATCGCAGTGCAATCAAACTGCAATGTAAGCAAACTATAATGCAATCAAACTATACTTAAACTGTAGTGTAATCAAACTAAATGCAATGCAATGTAACCTCATTGTAATCTAACCGCAGTGCAATCAAACTGTATGTAACTCGTTCAACGGGGTTTCATCTGCGTTTAGGTTTCAACCTGAGTCGCAGTGTTTTGAAGGTGATTGCGCGCAGATTCGGCGGGAAGGAGTGCAAGCTGTCATTCAACGATTTTGTTCATGTCGTGACAAAGATCGTCTCTCTAATTGGTAAGCGAGATACAAGCGTACGCCGGTGTCTATCGGTGGTGCAGAGGAGATCCTGGGCGGGGGGGGAGGTTCTCGGATCTCATCCCCAACTACTTTCAGGGTTGCATAAGGGCTCGTTCATAAATGACGTCACACTATTTTGACACAAAACTTACCTCCACCCCTCACGTCACAGAAGCAGCAAATCAATATCGCGCAGAAAGTTTATGATAATGATGGTGGTGACATAGCTTCACACAAGTCTAACTCCCTCCCCCGTCTGGACGTGACGTTATTTATGAACGACCCCTAAGCCCTAAGAGTTTCATTTAGGCGTTTGTTTATTATTAATGTTTAAGTTTAAGGTTATCATTGTTATCAAGGTCTATGTTAAATTTGTTGTTGATGCTAAAGTTTAAGTCTCTTATTAAAATGGTTTAGTTGATTAGAAGAAAAAGACTATAGATTTAAATAACGTGTCTGTAAAGACTGCAGTTTTGTTGGGAAGATATTCCTGGAATTTCTAGTTGTGTATAATACTTGCACATAAAACCTTCCAAATTAATTAATAGTTACATGAGATATTTATTATTACCAAAAAGAGATTTCACCCAGAAATATGAGTGTGTGTGAAACATAGCGGAAATATGAGTGCACTGCGACCATCAGTTAGTTAATTACAATTAGTCAGCTACAATTTGTCAGCTACAGTTAACTACAATTGGTTAACTACAATTAGTTAACTACAATTGATTGACTACAAGTACTTAACTACAATTAGTTAACTACAATTAGTTGCCTATAACTGGCTCCATATAACATAAATAGAAACTACTTTTACGACCTATGAATTATGAATGGAAGAAAGCTATATAGGCCTATAGTATACTTATGTCGAATAATGTTTTATTTGTCGCAGAGCTTTTCCCGAAAATTAGCGCTAATGGTCTTCAGGGAAAGGCAGAGCTGCCCTTGAATTCGGTAAGAGTTACCACAATCCTATTCTACACATCGAAAACAGTTGATTATTCCTGTTTGTTCTATACATTTAAATTACGAATATACATTTAAGCATTTAAGCATTTGTATGAATGTAAAAGACACGTTTTTCGTTACATGCACTGGGCAGTTGTATTGAACATTTGGATTCAACCTCTGTGGGCACGGAACCTATGAACAGGAAAAGAACGTCTTCCTTTCATCTAGCAAAGAGCGAATTTACCCATTTCACAAATAATTTACCTATCGTAATCGTAATCTCAAAATTTCTAAAGCGCCACTTGAAGGCTAAGCACAGGGAACCAGCTTATTCACGAGCGATATCAAGTGGAAATCCAAGTCCGGTTGCCAAAGAGGCGAGAGAGGGGAGGAGCTGCTAAGGCTGGTTTCGATTAGGTCGAGAAAGATTGGAAGACAAAGGATGAGATGAGTCAGGGTAGGATTTTTGTTAAATGGTGATACTTTAATTTTTAGTCGAAAGCCTGAGGTGAGAGACGAGCGTGAGGCATATGATGTTGGAGGTGAGAATGGCAATTAGGAGTTGAGATGCAGTGTGATAGATGGCTTCTCATGTTTGGGATTATAATCAGGTGGTTTCTGATTCTTTTGCTATCTGAATGTTGTACCTACCAACCACATAAATTAAAACTGCTACGAACCTTCACCTCTAAAGCCAAGATTCGTTCCTATTCTTGACCTACCGGGATAATAACGTATTCAGAGGGATTTGATTCGCCTACATTCACACGTGCAAAATTACAGATATAGGGGCCTACCCATACAATAATGTATTGAGAAACACGCGTGCACAAAATACGTTTCACATATCGCGCAGCACGTGTCGTTAACCGCTGAGTCAATTATCCAAAGACTGCGGCTTTGAGCCGGCTGAATAGACTCTGCATAACTATGACCTGTTCCCGTGCATTTGTCTCGCACCTAGATTTACTGGGATTGCGTTTGTAATAAGTGTAATAAATAAGTCTATTATTGTTCTTGTTAAACAGCTTCTTGAGTTGGTGCTGGTTTTCTGATTCGCCGACAAAGAAAGCGGAAGACGAGACGAACGGACGATATTCATGGCTTTACATTTCTTGGTGCTGTTGTTACAAGTATTCGGACCATGCGTTGCAGACTCGTATCTCATGATTTCAGTTAAACAGGATCCGTAGTTTTATTAGCCGAAAGCTGTGAACGTTTAATCAAAGAATCGCATATTAATACAGTCCTAGTCGATAGCGACGACACTGACTCACAACCTCAGGTTTTAGGTTGATGCATTCAGGGATGGGCCGTAGGGAGACGAAGCCTACGTCTCGTGTCACTGTCGCACTGATAGTAATTAACTGGTTTATCGTTACGTCCCCGATCCTAATATCGCAATATTCTCTCAGTCATTTCATAGATCAGTTGCTGCCTTGTTGCATACAAAGGTAGGCTAGCCTTTGTATACCCTACCAGTATTTCCATGGGCATTAGATGGGACCCATATGGGCTCTATGTGGGTCTTATAAGGCTCTATGTGGGCTTGCTGGCAGGGCCTGATTCTTAATGAAGTGCTCGACAGATTTTACTCCATTGCATAATTTGTCACTGGTTTTAAGATACAGTAAATATTTAAGATACAGTAAATATTTAAGATACAGTAAATATTACGGCCAATCTATATTGCTTAGTCGTAAAGCTAATTCGACTAAAGCATTTAGGCCCCTACAGAGTGGCGCTATGCCCAGTCAATTCTGGAAACTTCTAGCGTAATGCAAAAGACCACCAGTCGGTGATGGCTTCTTCGCAAACCGCACTTCGAAATTATAATCCACTTAACATAATGAGTTTTTCAGATACCGTACTTTATCATTTTCAGATACTTAGTCATGATTCTCTGTACATTGGCTATCAAAATAATCAAGCGTATTAGCACATAAAAATCTGCTGCTCTACGTCGGCCCATTATAAGTGAACAGTAAATTGGAAATTAACCAGTGCAAACTGTGATGGTTGTTTGAACTTGTTTCAATTGTTCTGTTGCTATAATAGGCAATATTTCTCTCAAGGGTCGTTACAGACTTGTCTGCTTTACCGAACTTTCTTAGCTATCTTTTTCGTAAGTATTGTATTCAACTTTCATCTAAGCTATCCTTGTTATGTTATCCGAGAAATCACATATTCTCGCAGTGGATCGTAAACGCTTAGAAAACCTTTGAACATTAGGTGAATTGAAGCATACATCCGCTGGGCTTTCGCTTATCATGTTGCATTGTGACTCGTGTCTAAGTCATGGTATTACGACGAATAAACTTGAATGTTATGATTGTAGAAAAGTGAACGTAGATGATGATGATATTGATTAAAATATGCATTTCTCATCCGAATAAATTTAATTAAGTGTGTGTTTCTAAATCTCTTGTGCACGTCTCTGGCCTTTTCGGAAAAAGGAAATCGTAAAGAACCCGATCAATGACCGCGAACCAAACACACATATTTCAAGGTTGTTGTCAAGTCCTTATTCGCTTTTTTCTACTCTCATCTTTCCTCTGTATTGTATACATAGATGACATCTGTATTGTGTATAGATGACTTCTACTTTCAACTTCATATTTCTTCTGTATTGTACATAGATGACTTCTACTCCTATTTCTACTTAAATCTTTCTTCTGTATTGTATATAGATGACTTCTGTATTGTATATAGATGACATCCATCTGTAATATTATGTAGATGACTTGTATACTTTCTACTTCATATTTCTTCTGTATTGTATATACCAGATGACTTCTACTTCTATTTCTACTTAAATCTTTCATCTGTATTGTATATAGATGACTTCTACTTTCTATATCTACTTGTATCAAGGTGCGACCGTACGTACGGTACGTACGTTATTTTTTCTATAACGTACGTACGGTACGCGTACGTTATTATGCCGTACGTTACCGTACGTTCACATCAGTTCATGACGAAAATAAAATACATAACATTATGCACAAGAAAAGTCAATAATAGTTGGTGATTGACAGTCGTAAACAATTTTAACCATTACATCAGTAATGTTCAATGATCTCTACTTTCAAACTTTTAAATTCCAACTTGCTAATATTCTGTCTAATGTATAATATGAAGATAATTAAGATTTTACGGCACACTTTATAGGATGGTCGGTGCCAGTGGTCATTTTTATTGGTAGTACTAAATTTCGGTACCGTTCGTAAATAATTAAGCCTGCGTACGGGGAGAGTAATACTGCTACAAGTGCTAAACTGATCATTTTTTACGTAAGCGTACGTTATAAGACTATATACACGTAGTTATATTGAGGTTCTTTGTGAATGATCAGATAAACTTGTGGCATTTTAACGTACGCGTACGGTACGCGTACGTTATTTTTTTCGATAACGTACGTACGGTACGCGTACGTTATTCCAGCAGGTAACGTACGGTCGCACTATGACTTGTATCTTTCTTCTGTATAGATGACTTTTACTTTCTATTTCTACTTCTATCTTTCTTATGTATTGTATATAGATGACTTCTACTTTTCATTTCTACTTTTATCTGTGTTGGATATTGATGACTTTCAGAAAGTCATCTATTTACAGTATAAGACAATGGAACTAAAGTTTAATAATGCCTCTAAAACAGCTCAGAAGTGTCACTGAAGCCGAGCAAAAGAAAAAACATAAAAAAGACTGGAAGAGGATATATGGACATAAGTCGTTTAACAATGGTTTAATACAGTAACCATGCATATCATAACGTAAAGTTACACATAGTTTTGAGGTGGACTTGTACCATCGTAGGTTTAAAATACTATATAAATTCACGGATATAGAGCGATATAATCCTCAAAGATAGGTCTTACGAAAGCACTTACAGATAAGCTTAACCATTCAGAACACATAGTCACTCAGATGCGCAATACACGTAGATATACTATTAGGTTGATGTTTTTAAATTGGACAAATATAGAGCTGTATTATTTTATAGTAGCGTTTTGCTGGTTTTCTCTTAAGGTCATCGGCGAATAGTACTTTCTGCTTTTCTTCTTCTAGTCCTCGTCGAAAGGATATTCTTTTGAATGTCCCAGCATTCTGAAAACATGCAGCACACGTAACACGCATATTAATGCTTTGTTTACCTACCTTTAATTACCTAAATGAAACAAATTGCAGACAACTATTTTAGTTTTTTTTATTGCATTTGTTAAGCGCAAGGTTGGCAAAGCTGAGTCTGAGGCGGGCAGATGAGAGTGCACGCTTCTATGGAGGACGGAGACGTTTATTCTGTATAGAGGCGCCTTTACGTGTAGAGTAGAGGAAATCTTGCGGTGGAAGTAATTCCGAGTTAAACAGCAAACAGTTAATAGGCAGGGCTGTAGTCGAGGGTATACGCGGATATATCACCTCTAGAGACCGTATACTCACCTCACAAAATAGGGCCTATTTATACTCGCCTCTAATATGTTTCGGAAAACTAACCATTAGCGTATAGTAGGCCTATAGTCACCTCCAATTTGTTTCGGAAAACTAGCCGGTAGCGTGTACTCACCTCTAATTTTACCACTACAGCCCTGATTATAGGCAATCAAAAACGAGACAATATGTTAAGATAATTAGACTGTATGGCGTCTGGTAAGAAAGTATGAGGCGCTATATAAAAGTCCAAATAAAAATACAGTGTATTGTTATTCGTTAAACAGTGGACTGTCTGTTCGGAGACTTACTCTCGCAGGTAGAGAACTCTGAAGTTATGAGAACCGCAGTTTGTGTGGATGGAATTCATTTCTTCCTCCGTCAGTTGGAAGTCAAAGACCTGAGACAGACAGATTTTCTCATCTGATTACACAAATATATAATATTACCAAACTCATGCAGTGGTGTCAAGTTTTCTAATAAGTTTATGGCATTAAACTGCATTGCTTTGCTTCGCATTGACCGAGCACATCGAACACTGCAGTTAGTAACTTATCCCATCACACTACCATCCAAGATATGCTAGTCTTTTTCTGTATCCAATAACACAGCAAGAGTAGATGGTGCTGAGCATTATTTGCTTGATGAACTTGAGCGCTCAAGTCCCTGCGTTGTATGACAGTCTCAAAGGATATGGTCAGAGTCGAACTAGGTTCATTTTGGGGGCCTTGCCATTTCAATTATACAACGGCCCCAAGCTGTGAGAGTCTGAATATTTAGAATATTTCTGTATTGATGCATAATTAATTCCTTTCTGCCCTAGAGCCCTGCACGCTGAAACCAGAGGGGCCCGTGTGCCACGGCACATGAGAACAATGGCCAGCCCGCCACTGGATGTGGTCATACTATGTAGAGCATGCGCGGTCTCAAGGGACACTGCTATTACAAGTTATACCGCTCCTCACTCCTTGTGAGGCGAGCTACCATGTCACAATCTCTTGCCATCTAGAGTTAGTCCGCGCCCAGAACTTAAACCTCGTGCCACCCTTTCAACTCTCACCGAAGGATGACAAAAAGTATATAGGCCTACCTTGTATTCTATATAATGACATCTACTGAACGATCCAACATTTAACAGCAATATTTATAGGTTATTTCTCAAATCTTTTTAATATTCTTTCCTTTATGCTAGCGTTCAATCAGTGTAACTTGTCCACGGTTGCGGTGTGTCAACCAGTATATGATCAATAATAAAACGAATATGATGAGAATAGAAAGATATAGTTTCTTACCTCAATGTTCTCCTTGATATGCTCGTAGCTGCTGCTCTTTGGAACAACCACAAGGCCTCTCTGCAGAAGGAATCGTAGAGCCACCTGTAAGAAGAAAACCTCTGCAGTGAGTTCAGTCATTAGCGGGAAGTGATCCCACCACCCGTCACGAGAGGCGTGACGCGCTTCCGGGTTGGCTATCGTTAGGCTTAACCGCCCCCAAAAATAGACAAATAAAAACAACTTTACGCTTGCATCTGATGAGACTTTATGTTTCATGGTCTTCATAGGCATATTGGACTATATTTGCAGCGTGACCTAATGTTTACGCAAGCCTATTAGGGTAGATGTAATCTCAGAGCAAGCTAAATTTCTGCATAAGCCTATATCGGACTATAGCGTGACCTCAAGTTCTTTTTCATAATGGTCAAGACTCGTACCAACTACGCGCTGATTTGGGAAATGCTCCCGTTATAACTACAACATTTTCTCTCATATTATTTGCGAGATGGCCAGCAGATATATGCAGTGTTTAATCAGAACGCCTTTGGGGGGAAATGTTCCCCCAGGATTTATGTTTCCCCCCCAGAGGCCAGCAATATTACAATGTAGAGACCTTTAGGGGAGGAAAATTGCCCCCAGGATACATGTGGATACATGGTCCCCCCCCCCCCCAGAGAGATGAATTCCTAAAAAAAGGTCATCAACCTTTTTTGAGAGAGTAATTGCTTTAAAAAAGCGGACGAAGGACTAAAAAAAGTCATCAACTTTTTTTGAAGATGAAATTAGGAAAAGTCTGACACTTTTTCAAGATGGATGAAAAAATCTTGTGTAAATTCGTTGGTCCTCCCTCAAGAAACCTAGTTTCCCCTCCCAGAAGAGGGGGACTAGATTAAACACTGGATATATGTCGAGTTTGGAAATGTAGGTCCTACCAAATGCGCATACACGCGTAAAAGTCTATGATTTATATATAGATGTCGACCTGCATTGGCGTTTTGTTGTGTGCCTTTCCTATGGCATTCAACGTGGAATCAGTGCTTACAAAAGGATCGTCGTCCTTCTTCCTAAAACAATTGGCATACATGTCTTCAATAGTTTACACCAGACGACTTAAGCACCGATTAAGTAGCATGCCTGTAATGTCTGAAAAATGCATCATGCCTATATAAAGTTTTGGTGAAATGACATTATTAATTGTGATAGCCATGAATTATTTTGTTATGTATGTAATTCTGTATATGTATGTATGTATGTATGTATGTATGTATGTATGTATGTATGTATGTATGTATGTATGTATGTATGTATGTATGTATGTATGCATGCATGCATGTAGGCCTATGCATGTATGTTTTAGGCTACTTAATGTAACGCCCTTTTGAGTATCATTCCAATGCGCTGCAAAATGACAAACTTTGCTAAAGAAAGCACTTCAAGGTAGTTTGAAAATATGTGGCATTCCTTTCCTAATCAAAGCTAAATTACCTATACATTACTTTGCAGCATCGTAACGCTGGACTTAGAAGCGAGCCGTGAAGTTAAATACGAGTAACAGACAGGTAACCGTTGCATACCAAGGTCGTCCTGGTTTCCCGAGTGGAGAGTAACAGGAGACAACAATGTTGTGTTGCTTGCACAGATCGATTAGCTTTGTGTTCGGAAAGAAAGGATGGACTTCGACCTAGACAGTTAATTAAAGCTCTCTCTCATTTCCAACGTGTAATTAATTAAAACAGTTAATTAAAACACTCAAGTTTCAGTTGGTTGAATAGGTTAAAATCGCTTTGCATTCGATTTCGGCCAAGGACGCAATGAATAAGTCTATGAAGATTAAGTAATAGCTTGCACATCTATTTTAGACATTGTACTTTGATTGCAATTAAATATACATGCATATGGTGATCTTCACATTTTTTCTTTTTTGCAGTCCCTTAAGCTAACCTTGAGACTTAGACATGAAGTGTCAGCGACTTTATTTTCTTAGCCTTGGCATATGAGGGTGGGTGGCCAGTCCTCTCCCTCACCGTCTGATCCTCCCACCGACAGTGTACGGTCGATGTACTCATCATAGCTGAGTTTATCTTTACATTAAATTACATCAATCACAGATGTGAGTGCAATAATAATTAGAAGCGTTTTGTTATTATATTACATATTATTACATAACATCATAAAAATGATGCATTTAATTAAATTGTTCAATGATTTAAGTATAGGTTTAATGAAATGATAACCTGAAGTGCGGCTGGTACTTCAGTCGTGGAGTCGAGCAGTCTCTTGATCTGTCTCCGATTGAAGTTGGAAATGCCAATGGAACGAGCAAGGCCAAGCCGCTTGCATTCCACCATTCCCTAATGGAAAAGGTATAGCATGCATAAAATGTAAAAGGCACAACACGCAGACATGGGCCCGACATTCGATAAGTGACTGACATCATCTGCTATGACCGAATACAGTGGTTACTTACTGACTCTGCGACTGTATCATATTACAGGACAGTTCTTATACAATATAGAGTCACTGAGGCTTTGCTGCGGTCGGTAAAACTTTCTTAATGGTTGCCTGGTAACCTTTCTTAAATGGTTGCCTGGTAACCTCTGCAATGAGCCACTTGATCTTTCTTCATCCATACCTCCTAAAACCATTTGTTCGATCGTGGTTTTTGTTCTCTGATCGGAGCGCCTCTGATAAGTCTCTCTTGAACGTATATTTTATATAGCTACACCTACATGCACATCTACACGCACCTACACACAACTCACATACCTACACACACCTACAACCAAATACACACACACACACACACACACACACACACACACACACACACACACACACACACACACACACACACACACACACACACACACACACACACACACACACACACACACACACACACACACACACACACACACACACACACACACACACACACACACACACACACACACACACACACACACACACACACGCACGCACGCACGCACGCACTAAATCATTACACTGTTCCTCATTAGCTCCTTCGGCCAGGGCATTAAATTCACGGCCCCTGGGTGCGAGAGGAAGCTGGTCCGTATACCCACCGTGGTTTCATTTAAAAGAGTTTTGTATTGCCGGCTAGAACTATCTGTAAGTAGGGCAGTGAATAAGTCATGAAATCCACATGGCACCCTAGATACGAACGTTTAAAGACTTCGAAAGCTGCTCACCTTCCACGTCTCTGTGAAGTCCGACTCCTCATCCAGGATCAGCTGGCCCTTATCGTTCTTCGGCACCAATTCGACTTCTCTCTGAAAATGAAATCGAAAGTTAATTTGTACACAAAAAACAAAATTCGTGTACCTGGTACACTGTACGAGTGCTTTTCTGGTTATCCAAGGTTATAATAATAATAATAATAATAATAATAATAATAATAATAATAATAATAATAATAATAATAATAATAATAATAATAATAATAATAATGATAATAATAATAATAATAATAGTAATAATAATAATAATAATAATAGTTATTACTTTTTTTGCCCAAGGTAGGTAAGATCCCTCAGGCTCTAAGATATCAACAGTTGATTGAAAGGTTAAGCTTGGAGTACGTTATTATTATTATTATTATTATTATTATTATTATTATAACTTTTTATTATTATTATTATTATTACTGTTGTTATTATTATTATTATTATGCATACAGTGCCATACATACATGCATACATACATTTATACATACATAATTACATATATGCATGCAGTCATTCATACATGAAATATACCTATATACATATGTATATATGCATGCATACATACATACATATGCGCGTACGTACGTACATACAGACAGACATACATACACACATACATACATATTAGTAGATGCATTGTAAGGCAGTGACGTTCAGTGGACAAGGCAACAGACCTTAGCTCCAATTGGCCAATGGATGAGAAACATATCAATGTAGTCTAAGCCGAGTCTTTGAAGGTTCTGACGCAGAGCTGGAACGACGTCATCCTTGCGATGGCTGTTGCACCACAACTTAACACCAGAAAACAGACATCAAGACCAAGTTACTACATAATTGACATCATAAGGGCTTCTGGCATCATCTATTTAAAACTGCTGCTGACATCGCTGATAGAAAGTCATGTTTTCATCATTGACTTTCTCATACCTTATCTTGCCTTATCTTACTTTATCATATGATCTCATCTGATTTTATCTTATTTTGCCTTATCTGGTGTGATCTGATATGATCTTATCTGATCTTATTTTATCATATCTTATCTTACCTTATTTTATCTGAATTTGAGTTATTTGACATAACTTACCATATTATGTCTTACATTCCCTTGCCTGACCTTACCGTATACCCTGACGGATGAGAGACGAGGGTGATTTACCTTGGTGAGGATGAAGATATCCTCCCTCTTGACCACCCCCTCCTGGATCTTCTCCCGCACGGCCTCCCCGATCGGTTGTTCCGTGTCGTATAAGGTGGCCGTGTCAAAGAGACGGTAGCCAAGGTCTATGGCGTTCTTCACCGCCCCAATGACTATGTCGTGGATACTCTGCGGATATAACAAACATACACTTGCTCGTGGTAGGACCACTGAAGCATTTGGACTATTCACTGGGGCACGGTAACCGATTGGTTAGAGTGCTCGCCTTGTAACACGGAGAGTACGGGTTCGAATCTCTTCCCCTGAGACGATCATTGTGCAGCGACCTTGAGCAAGTCCTTCACTCACTACTGTTCAGCGCCATCGATTGATGCTTGGTCATTATGTAGTGGCGCTTAATAAATGCGTAATAATACTGATAGTAATAAATAAGGAATTGTGACTTGTGATAGATTCTGCCTATTACATATTGTGACTAACGTTGTTCGTGACTTTCTTAAGCATCGGACCTGCCTCGGTCCGATGGAACAATCGTCCAATAATGCTTGTACTCTTCATGTGATTCAGCTCAACATAGTCCTCTGTTTGCCCTTAAGCCACACTGGTGTAGGTCTATATCGGTTAGATAGCGGCGTAAGCAGTGCCTTTGGGAATCTTCTAGAGATGTATAAATGCTCTGCATACATACATACATACATACATACATACATACATACATACATACATACATACATACATACATACATACATACATACATACATACATACATACATACATACATGCATGCATGCATGCATGCATGCATGCATGCATACATGCATACATACATACATACATACATACATACATACATACATACATACATACATACATACATACATACATACATACATACATACATACATACATACATACATACACACATACACACACACACACACACACATGGGCAACAAGGCATTGGCTCAGTAAATGCTCATAAATACATTCACGGACTACATTGTACTACTCAGCGGCGTCACTAGGGCTGGTGTCACCCGGTGCGGTAAGTCATGGTGTCACCCTGACAAAAAAATGTGATGACCTTTTTTTAGGAATTCGTCTCCCAAGAAATTTGATGACCTTTTTTAGGAATTCCTCATCTTGCAAAAATTCATCATTTTCTCATGTTGGGTGTCACCCCCCTCTGAGGGTGTCACCCGGTGCGGTCCGCACCCCCCGCACCCCCATCGTGACGCCACTGGTACTACTGTGATTGTAGGTTACATATAGCATGTCATTTGTCGTCTCTTGCCTTGACAGTTGCAGTGCTCTTTACCTTGGTCTTCCAGTGGCTGCAATTGGGTGCTTGGACCGGGTTCTGCGCAGCGGTACGCCTCACTGGTTGCATCCTGACATTTGGCCAGTCACCGAGTACATGCGGGATGTTTTGCATTGTCTTCCTATCCCGCAGTGTATTACCTTTCTGGGCCCCGCCATAGTGTAGCGCTGCACTGTGACAGAAGTCCCCGTGTATTTGCAAGAGTATTGCCTCTCCACTTCGAACACCCAGCGCCGTGGTTCCCTGCGCTCTTCTGAGCAGGCTGAGCTCCTACTTCCCCGTTAGCAGATCGCTCTTAGGCAGCGCCGTGCTTTTTTCCATCGCTTCCCCTGCAACCTGGATCGGGCTCTCCGTGGCGCTTTACTTGGTCCCAACTCCCAAGTGCCTATACCGCCGCATTTTACTCTAATCTTAAGACTGTGCTTTTCAGCCAGGGCTGGGTCAGAAGTGCTTCTGATCAGATAACCCTGAAGGGGCGCTATATAAATGTTCGGTAAGCACCTGAATATTATATATTTTTTAACTGGTGTAATCTAAGTTCTTATTGAAATTTGACATCATCTAGGGTGGCGCACAGATCTACCTCCGACTTGAAGTGGTGCAATATAATTACGCCTGCTCAGTGGCAATTACAACAACGCGAGCGATCAATAGGCCTACATAGGCCGATTTTCGATTCAGAAAACAGCGTGGATGCTAACTGGGACAGGTCACCCGATATGCGCTGCGACCTGACCTGCATTTGAGGCCTAGTCAAATACCTACCGAATAGTCGTAGCTACCCTGGAACGTCCCGAGTCCGATCACGGGTATGGTATTACCATCGTTCAGCCTTATCTCCTTCTCCACAGTCGACATTTTGCGGTGACTAGTTGCTAACTCCGTTGTCAGTTGACCTGGGAAGCAGTTGGCGTGGTAGGAAGTTGACTTGGTACTATGTTGACTGGAACTAGACGACTTAGGCTGAAAGTCTTAGCTGCAGTTGCGCCATGGCTTTTATAATATTGGGCAGACCTTCGGATAGCTACTGTTACAACGCAGGCCTCAGCTAGGTTAATGCAGTCTCACGCAATGCTACTATGACCCACAAGCCAAGAGGACTACCCCTTGAAATGTATGTCGAGTATGGACAGCCGTACATTTCAAAATTCACCTAGACGACTCGTCAGGCATTGTGCAATGTTGTCTTGTGGTGGTTGTTTCTCGATTCCAAAACGGGCCTACGTTTTTAGCCTACCGCTTGCGTATCAGTTATTCTAATTAAATATTTATATAGAGCCAATTTAAGAGCAGCCTATTCGCGGATAAACGACAGAAGTAACTATGACTCTTTTGTCAGAGTGGGAATTGTCGGGAGGGGTTGGGGGTTCAACCCCCGTAGTCTTTCTTAGGACTCCCACAGTCAAGTCTTCACTGCACACCTGGGGACGTTTCCAACCCCTCAGTTGTGCTGGTGTGATTTAGCATTATTTGACTCTGAGTCTCTGACAAAGAGAAGACATTTTCATGGTGTATCGTGCATTTTTGAATTTTCTCAACATAGGAATTATATTTTGATTCGAGTCTGACTTGCAAAACTGCTATCGTTGAAATCAACTGCTTTCATATTTCGTTGACATCAGTGATATTTTCGTTAACGAAAACTAAAATTAGAAGTAAAAATAAATGATTTCGTTAACGAAAACTAGAAGTAAAAGTAGGAATTATTTCAGCAGAAAGAACGAAATTAAGAATTGAATTAGGAATTATTGGCCGAACTAAAATTATGAACGAAATTAGGAATTATTTTCAGAAGTAAAATCATTTTACTTCTTGTGGCGCTTAAGTTGAGACGAAGGCGAGTACCGGTAAAATTGCACGCACTCCACACAATCCATTGGAAAACTTCGGTTGAAATGAAGACGCTGCGCATACCATGTCTAATTATCTTTGGTCTTCGTCGTCTAATAAATGTCCCCACTTAATTGCGTACCAACGACCTCGGTTTCATACGCCATTTTATTTCGGGTTTGATCGTTAAATTGTAAAATTACGAGTTTATCGAGAATGTTGACCGGAAGGAAGCGAGATAGCCCAATTTTGGGTTTATCATTTCGACGAAACTACATGTGCAGGCAGATCTACATGTCAAGTACTAAACGGGGAAAATGATGGAATTTGTGGAACAGCACTAGCTGGAGAAATACAAGCAATATGGGGCGTGGTGGCTCAGTGGTAAGTTCGGCGCCTTGTGACCGGAGGGTTGCAGGTTCGAATCCCACTCTAGCCGCTGCGTACGGACCTTGGGCAAGTCCTTCACTCGCAATTGCTCGTGGCGCTTCGGCGTGAAAACTCCGACACAGTATCAATGCTGTAGCCGGGAGCGCCTCTGAGTAGGCCCTGGTAGTTGACTTCGAGAGGCGCTATAGAAATATCCGAAATAAATAAATAAATAAATAAATAAATATGTACTTTAACAGCACGGAAATTAATAATTATTTGGAAAACTAAAATAAGAAGTAAAATTATTTGAGAACTAAAATAGGAATTAGAAGTAAAATTATTTGTGAAGTAAAATTAGAATTAGAAGTAAAATTCAAGAGCTCAGAACTGAATTAGAACTGAATTAGGAATTATTTTTAGAAGTAAAATATCACTGGTTGACATCAGTTTGCAAAATACGGATAAAATATTCCCACACTGTGTCTAAGCACCTATTTGCTAAAAGCCGTAAATGGCGTGTGCAGCCCTCGGTGATCTGTCCCAACAGGCGTTTATATGAGTCTTTGTTGCCCATATCTGTTGACCGTGTCCCTTCTGGGGTGGACGGGGAATGGACCAACAACTACCTTAAAAGTTGAAATTGAGTCAGGTCGAGTGCCAGCCCTTGGTACAAGTAGAATGATTGCACCCTGTTAAGTGGCCATCGTTAGAACGGAGTAGGGCCTATGTAATCCAGGGCGGAAACTCCAACACACCTACTGCTTGTGGGACCGCGGGAGATTGCCACAAAAGGGGAGGGTGGCAGGTAGGCCCTATACCTACTGATGAACGTAGGCCAGAGGTTTTCAAACTTTTTGGACCAGGGACCCCTATTTTTTCTAGTCATAGCTGGCGGACCCCAGTATTTACAAAGCAAAATTTAGGCCCCTATCCTTCAAATTTAATAAAAATAACAGGCAGATAGATTATTTCCACAATACACGCTTGCTTATTTATGACGCTGAGGACTATTATAATATAAAAAGTAACACTAAATAAATTGTTATTAACTCCCTGCAATAACTATGGAACGCAGTCATTTTTAAAAGAAATGAATAACATCGGTTTGCCAAAAGCCAATAATGTCAGCGAGAGGGATGTGCTTGCTTTGCTTTGCAAAAACTGTCCGTTATTGGTGATAGTTTGGATAGGCCTAAGCACTGTTTTCTTACGTTTCAGAAAGTTATCCATAATACAAACAGCAAAATTATACAGTTAGCATATAACAGCGAACGTGAACGAAATAGGGATATGCTTTGCAAATCTCTGTATTATCGTTCATCTAAAGGCTAACTAAAACCAGGCGAATTCCACAAATTTCTAATTCTGCAAGTCCAGAGTTCACAATCCGGAAATAGACCAGCATATTGCAAATGAACCCTTCACTGGCGGAACCACTGGAGTCCATTTTTGACATTATGTTTAGCTAACTATGTCTTGTAATACTTAATGCTATAGACTATAGAGCAAGTGTGTTTTTTCAGAAAACCCAAGTCAGTCCAGAGTTACAATTAGAAGAAAATATAGCATTTATGTAAAAACAACTAGCCTAGAGTCCTAGCTAGAGCTTCGGTGTTTCTTCCATGGAAAAAACAATCAGGCTCATATTCAGTGTTGATTTTCCAAATGAAACACTTGTAGACTTTCAAAGTTTGTTTTGTGAATATCTTAAACTTTTTTAAATGGAATCTAGTTGTAGGCCTACTTCTGATGAAGGTTTCAAATACATCGCGTTTACATTGGGTGCAGAAATGATTGGCAGTCGATTAGCAGAAATTATAGGCCCTATCTTAAATTTTATAAAAACACACGTGCTATTAGGCTAGAAATGTAACGTGACCATAAGCCTACATCTTATTTACGTCACTGAAGGCCCTAGTACGCAAGGAATAACTATCAGCAGCATCACAAAACTGGTGTGATCGAATACCCAATTGGATCCTTGTGGACCATACAGTTACAGGCACACTATAATTATGTAGCGTATGAATTTGAAAACACAGGCTGTTAATGATAAAACCATACAGTGTTAAGCATCACATTATTTTCAGAACGCTGTCGCGGACCCCCGCCATATCCTTCGCGGACCCCCAGGGGTCCGCGGACCACAGTTTGAAAAACTCTGACGTAGGCAATATTGGACGCTGTGTGAGAGACCAAAAATAGCGAGTCAAATATGGTTTATCCACCTTCTATGCTGGCGACGTTTAGTGTCAGTTTTGCATCTGCTTTAGTCGAACGTCAAAAATTGTTAAACTAATCAACCATCTCAGTACACAACAATAATTATGACAGACATTTATATATTTGCTAATGTTGTTATAATGAACGACTCAGTGATCGATTGGAAAAAAACTGACACTGGGTGTCACTGACTCACTATCATGTAAACTGGATAAACATTTGGACGCGCTATTTGGTCACTTCCACAGCTGTAGTCATAGGCGTAATTTGTGGGGGTACGAGGGGTACCGTACCCCCCACTTTTTGGACTGGGGGTACCGTACCCCCACTTTTTAACAATGTCCATCAGTATTTGATTATTGTGCCTTACCAGAGATAGTCTTCATGGAAAGAAATTGGTACCCCCACTTTTTAGACCAAAGTTACGCCTCTGCTCCTGTCCTCGGCCCCATTCTGTATAGATACTCTACACGGCTGACATTCCTTCTATGTTTACAATAAACCTTGTATACCTCTGGCCACCTGTATTCAGATGACGTTCAGATCTTTGTCCAAGGCTCCTCCTCTGAGCAGATCTCCCTCGTTGGATCCATTGATTCCATGTTACATAATCTCCACACTTGGATGTCCTGAAATCGACTTAACCTTAACTCATCTAAAACCCAACGGATCTCAGTGATCTGGTTTAGCACTAAACAACAATAACAACAACAACAACAACAACAACAACAACAACCAAAAGCAGTTGTGTCACATGCAGTGTGTGAATGATTTGTATAAGGCAGCGGTTTTAAACATTTTGAGACTCAAGGACCACTTATAAATTTTGTGTCTCGGTCGCGGACCAACACTAGGCCTACAAATCGTGCCAAAAACAAATCAATACAAATTTTTTTTGTAAATCGGCGAATTATTAGTTTCATGCTGCCCTGTAGCCGATTCTAGCAACTGAAATAAAACAAAAAATTTAAAAATTTTAAACATTTTGTCTGCATGCTTTTAATTGTAAAAAAATATAAATTGTAGCCCTTGCTCGCGGACCACCAGATAGGCCTAGATGACCGCGCGGACTACAGGTTGAGAGCCGCTGGTATAAGGCCTCCGTTCTAGGAAAGAATTGAACCCCAACACTGTGAGTGATGATGTTGGCTCTCGAGCTATCGGCTGTCACAGAGCTATATAATTTCGAAAAATTGTAAGGTAAGATCGGGCAGAGGGGACTCTCAGAAATATTTTTTGCCTCGTATCAAATTATTATTATTATTTAAGTGGTTAATTATATCGTCACTATAACACAGTATAAATAATTACACAGTACGTCGACTCTCATTGCTGGCTGTTGACTAGTTTTTGTGGTCACGTGATTGCGACGCCATCTTGAATCTGAGCTCCTGAATTATAGATTTAAGCTGAAATTAACGTTAAAAATAATATTGTTAATTCTAATGAAGTTCTCGATGTTGTTTAAACGTTTAAAAAATATTTTATTTGATGGATTCCGATATATCGGCGTGTAGTCCTCAATGTTGTTGTAACGTTTAAAAAATATTTGATGTGATTGTTTCCGGTGTATCGGCATGGAAACGTTCTCTTTCAAGATATTTTTTGGTCACACATTCTGACTGCTGCAGAGGCCGGGAGTCGACGTACTGTGTAATTATTTATACTGTGACTATAATTATTATTGTTGTTGTAATAATTATTGTTGCAGTATAAGAATAAAGTTTATCGTTTATAAATTACGTCATAAAATATATGATTATCATGACGTTATTATCGACTGTTGATGATGTCCGGTGACGTCATCGTCATTGTCGAAGAAGAACTTATGTCCGCTTCGGTTAGCGATTCTCTGGAGATGTTTCTCGCGAGTTTGGCTTGCGATTCGTTGCCCAGACAGCATTCTGCATGTGGAAGTGTGAGAGTTTGAATTTCCTGCAGAATTGGTTGAGGAAAAGTAAGGTAAATTAAGTGTAATGTGATTAAGTATTTCAGTGACGCAAGTTTGGTGATACAACGAGACTATATTAAGGTCGGATCACGCTAGGTAACGAGTTTATGCTAAGTTAGGTTTATGAAATTGCGATTTGTTAAGATGAGATAAAAAAAAAGGAAGATAATGAAGATGTGGTCAGGTAAACTGATGTAGGGAGAACTAATATGCATGGTCAATGGTCATGTTACAGTAAAGTAATGAAATTAAGGCAATGAGAGGACGTATTATAAGGTAAGGTAGTTAAGTTGAACGGCTAAGAAAATGAGGTCGTTAACACTTCGTACATGGTTTCCTCTCGTTTAAAAAAAATTCTTTTCCTCATCCATTAATTTTAATCTTTCTCGTTTTCCTCCTCTTTGCCTTCTTGTTCCTCTTGTCTTTCTAAATTTATTTTTCTTCTCTAACTTACCTGCCTTAGTTTTGTACACTTTAAATTCTATTCATCATGAAGAGCTTGGTTTTGATGACAGACAACAGCATTCGCAGACCGGATAATGTCGATCTAGCTTAACCAGCAGAACAGAGCAACTGTGCAGCGACGTCATACGACAAGACTGTTTAAAGAAATGTCATCAGGATCCAGTGCTACAGATCGTAGGTATTGACCGTACATGTTGGTGAACTTCATCCATCCATCCGTCCGTCCGTCCGTCCGTCCGTCCGTCCGTCCGTCCGTCCGTCCGTCCGTCCGTCCGTCCGTCCGTCCGTCCGTCCGTCCGTCCGTCCGTCCGTCCGTCCGTCCGTCTATCCATCCATCCTTTCCTTCATGCTCTTTTTCTTTCTAACGTTAGTCTTTCGTTCATTCATTATTTATTCCATTCACTCACTAGGCCCTAGTGCTTCCTAATCGTTCTTGCGTTCGTTCGTTCGTTCATTCAATCTTTCCATAGGCGTAGACTCTGGGAGGAGGGCAGCCGGGGCATGCGCCCCCAATAATTGAAATCGACTGTACATTCAATGCAACAAGTGTAGAATAAATAACCAAGTCCCCCATGACCAAAGCCGAAGTAAAGTAGGCCTACATTATGACGGTTACCGTAAATGCGACTGAAATCAGAAACCGAGATCCATGCGACTGCGACAGAATTGACCTCAAGAGATTTGCAATAAATTCGAATCAATCCAGATATCAAATTCATTTTCATGACGATGTAAATGACCTCACGAAGGTCACCCTAAGTGAGACTCAACGCAGAAATCGAAATCAACTTAACTACGAAGTTAATCACTCCAAGAGTGTCCCCATTCAAATGAGACGCAGCCCAGAACGTAAACCTCTTTTAATTGTGAGGTAATTAAACGACGTCAAAAGAGTACCTATAAATGCGACGCTGCCGATCCAACCCGGAAACCAAACCTCATTTGACGTTGAAGTAGTAACCTCAAGAGGGTTGTCAACACCGCAAACGGAACTGCACAATCAGCGAAGGAGATTATCTGAAGAGGGTTGCCATCACTACCGTGTTTCTACAGGTAGCCTGCTTGTGGCTGACTGAAGATTCTGCGCTTTGGTGAGATGGATCGATCGTGATGAAGGTTACGGTTGCACTATGGCTCTGTGTCGTCGAGATGGTGTGTGTGTTGTGTGTGTGTTTGTGTGTGTTTGTGTTTGTGTGTGTGTGTGTGTGTGTGTGTGTGTGTGTGTGTGTGTGTGTGTGTGTGTGTGTGTGTGTGTGTGTGTATGTGGCCCTGCTGGGCCTCTGGCGTGGCTTAAAAATCCGTAAGCCCTTTGTTCGGCAGGTGGGCCTCTGGCGTGGCGTAAAACCCCGTAAGCCCATACTTTGTGTGTGTGTGTAGGTGTGTGTGTGTGTAGGTGTGTGTTTAGGTGTGTGTGTATGTGTGTGTGTGTTTGTGTGTGTATGTGTGTTTGTGGGGGTGTGTGTATGTGTGTGTGTGTGTGTGTGTGTGTGTGTGTGTGTGTGTGTGTGTGTGTGTGTGTGTGTGTGTGTGTGTGTGTGTGTGTGTGTGTGTGTGTGTGTGTGTGTGTGTGTGTGTGTGTGTGTGTGTGTGTGTGTGTGTGTGTGTGTGTGTGTGTGTGTGTGTGTCGTTGACCTGCTGGGCCTATGGCGTGGCTTAAAATCCCGTAAGCCCATACTTTGTGTGTGTGTGTGTGTGTGTGTGTGTGTGTGCTCAGTGCGTCTGATTTGAAAATAGCAGGCGGGTTGAAAATCGATCTTGCTGGATCGAGTAGGCGAGCGATGCGCGGTCGACCTTGGGAGCGTTTGTGTACAGCGAATTTTATGTATCGTATTCGTTCGTATAGCTGCATATAATAATCATCTAATAGCTCATCTCAATTCAGTGCTGTTATCCGTCCTGCATCATAGTTGTAATAAGTTTTAACGTGCCACTTGGCTATAATTAATGATTACAGTAACAGTATTACCGTATTCCAGGACAGAAGTAATTGAACCCAGTGAATCACTTATTTCAAAATTTTCTTATGAACAGTACTGAAAAAGATTAATGGAAGCTGCACAATAACAACAAATTAAATAATCACATTTACTGTAACATTATCTGTAGCTCACTAGTGTTTTCGCATCACACATTGACAAATTCAATCACTATCACTGTCATTGGGTGGCATTGTGGGCCATGCCATAATATCTTATTCTGCCATGTCAATGTCACCTGCTCCAAAATCGTCATCACTTGAGTCTGAATGATCTGTTTCATGATCAGATCTGCCATTGGGTGGGATTGTGGGCCATGCCATAATATTTTATTCTGCCATGTCAATGTCACCTGCTCCAAAATCGTCATCACTTGAGTCTGAATGATCTGTTTCATGATCAGAACTGCCATTGAACTGCCATCCTCATCAGACTGAAGTGGCTCATCATCGCCAGATTCGGATAGCAAGTCATCAGGCTTGCTGTCTGAAGCGCCGACACTGCTCGAGATTTGCTGGTGGATGGGAACATGCACCGTATCGATACCACTGAGAATAAACTTACGGCGACTTAACATGTATGTGTTGACTGTGTCGTTTATCAAGTCTTCACGTTCTTTCTCCAACCACGCTAGGTGCTTTACACGAATCAACAACAAGTCTGCCATTGTGCTGTGACCCATAGACAGCCTTCGATCAGACAGCATTGAAGTGAGAAAACTGAAGCACGATTCGGCGAACCCGTTACTAACTCCCATCGCCATCGCCATATCAACAATGCAGCATGCAGATAGGGGCCTACTTGGCAGTTCCGAACGGTGGCAACGTAGTGTGCACTGCCAGACATCTGAGACAGATTTGTTGTCATAATAATAGCGCACTATGCGCCTGAGGGATTTTAGTTCAGTGGCCAGCAAGTAAGTAAATTGAAGTAATCCTAATTAGATAAATAAAATAATGGCCTGGCTCCAGGTTCACCTATCGTCTTGGAGTCTAACTCAAACTCAGCGAGCGACGACCGACTGTCACCGATGGTGAGAAATCTTCGGCTAGGCGAGCGGTAAATCGCTCGCCGGTACCTTTGCTAGGCGAGCGACCAAGAAGAGCGATCGATCGCTCGCCTTAAATCAGACGCACTGTGTGTGCTGGTGGCGTAACACCCCGTAAGCCCGTCGGTTGTCGGTTGTTTGTGTTGTGTATTTTGTCGTTGTCCTGGAGATGAGCCGAGGGATAAGAAGGAGGATGGGAGAAGACTAGATTAGAAGGAAGAAGAGATGGAAGTGGAATCGAGGTGGACGTGGAATCAGGGCCTACAATACTCATAAATGTAAACTGCACACTCTTGTCGTTAAGGGGATCTGAGGAAACGCCGTTAAGCTACCCTAGAGGGGTCTGTGCGGAGCCTCGACATAACTGGACATTTTTCACAAGGCCAAAAACCAACTATTAACCGTCAGGATTCCAGACGCCTATCTTTGGTATGACGGAGTGCCATGCTCACCAGCGGTTTTCGATTCTACTTGGGCAAGGTTCATCGAACAGTTTTGTAAACTTTGTTGGTATAAAAAGTCATCGCGACATGTCAATATATGATCAACTTGATGAACTGCATTTCAGATTGAACTACTAGTAATTAGCGCATTAATTATTTCATTTCTCATGATCAAAACATTTATTTTTACGATGTTCCGAGTGCTTGTTCAGGTTTTCGGAGAAAAGTTAAATCGCAGTTATTTGGTAAACTAAACTTTTGCAATGCACTGCCGTGCAATATAATATATGGGTTACTTCAATATCTAGCGGGCGTCTAATGTCTCTAGTTCTTAGGCCTACAGTTCACGAAAGCCTAAATTAAATATAGGCCCCTACTGTTAAATTTTACTGTTTTCAACAAAAGTTCCTGTACCGTAGTTGACATCTTCAATGTCTTCGTCAAATTGAAACTCGGAAACCGCGATTAAAAATTTAAAATAACAAGCAAAATATTAACTGAACGAAATCGCTATAGCATTATTCGATATAGTTTAGCGACTGCAGGTTTAGGGCCGCACCGGTTGTGTCACCGGTTTAGGCGGGGTGACACCAAAATGACTCTACAAAATCTGTGTGCAGCGTTTCAGCAGAAATTTATTACTTTTAAATGAATAATAACAGATAACAACAAAAACATTTCCCGTAAGCCCAGCTTACATATAGGCCTATGTCCTGTGTCAGTGTCAATTTACCTAAAGCGCCTCAGATTCGCATTTCTGTGTGACTTTGCGCGCGTTAAAAATGTTTGTAATAATAAAGCTGAAACTCTGTGCTAATTCACTTTTTTTACCCTTCAAATGCGCTCCGCTCAGTGCAGTCATTATCGTCATAGTCCTGGTCTGGATAATAAAGGTGTTAGGAAAAGAACTGAAATCTCTTCAGCAAACCGCCATGACTTCCAGTATAGGGCTATAATATATTTTGTATATGAGAAGTGGTATGCTGTACTTAAAAAAAATAAAATGGACCCAAAAACTCACTGTGCTGCCTGTACCTCAACTATCTTGTACTGTAAAAGCCACATTAGGAAGATCATAGTTTACCATTATGCACTGTGCTGTATCAAATCAAGTCCGAAAGAGCCAGGTTGGTTGGTGCTATATGAAGTCCAGTCCGAAAGAGCCAGGTTGATTGGTGCTATCATGCTAGGCCTATGTCAAATCAAGTCCGAAAGAGCCAGGTTGATTGGTGCAATATCAAATCATGTCCGAAAGAACCATGTTGATTGGTACTATGTCAAATCAAGTCCGAAAGGACCAGGTTGATTGGTACTATGTCAAATCAAGTCCGAAAGAACCAGGTTGATTGGTACTATGTCAAATCAAGTCCGAAAGACCCAGGTTGATTGGTACTATGTCAAATCAAGTCCGAAAGAGCGAGGTCAGTTGATTGGTCGGATATTCGAGTCAGGTCAGAATCCGTGGGGCAGCATATGGTGCTACGATTGATATCGTTGGTGACTGTGGTCTTGGGATGCTAATGGATCTCAGAACCATCGTGCAAAGGCAAGAGTTTTAAGCAACGCTCAGAAATCGTTATAAATTCGTGCGTTTATTTTTTAGAATGAAATGCAAGGAAACTATGCATCAGAAGGAAAACCGGCTTTCCATAGAAAGGGGCGTTTCTTTCAGGCACGGCCCGTGCGCAGCGGGTTAAAGTTTACCGGATGTCGCGTCAACTGCACATGTTAACTCTTCTTTAGTCTGCCCACATGGCGCCCGTTTAGGACCTGCATTCCCATATTGGACCCATATAGAGGCCCTAATTATAGGTCCCATATCTAATGACCATGGTAATGTTTGCAGGGTAGCCTATAAATTTATGCAAACTTGTGTGTGAATAATTCAAGATCGGCTAAAAAAACGAGAATAGAGTAGGCCTAATGGGATGAAATGTAATGGCAAAATTACACAGACTGGGCCCTAATAGAATTTCGAAGATTAATGTTAACATTGTTTGGAAGGTGGAGTTAAGCAGAAGATCATGAAAATAGGAAGAACAGATGAAAGAAAGAAGAACGACGGGAGGAAGAATGAAATGAGGACGATAGGGAAGGCAGAGAAGAGGGAAGGGGGCGGGCGGGCGGGCGTACGAACATGGAGACGAAATGAGGGAGACAGAGGTGGAGGGAAGTATAATTAAGGAATTGAGGATAAAATGATCGTGGGGTTTCAATGAAGGAAGCTTGGAATTAAGGAAAGGAAGAAGGAAGGAAAGAAAGAAGGAAAGAAAAAAAGGAATTAGGAAGGTCTAGAAAAGGAAAAGGAAGATCGATCGAGGAAGGATATGTCATGAAGAATTAATGAATGAATACACGAATGAATGAAGGAATGAACGAACGACCACAAAAACGAATGAATTATTTAAGGAAGGAAGGAAGGAAGGAAGGAAGGAAGGAAGGAAGGAAGGAAGGAAGGAAGGAAGGAAGGAAGGAAGGAAGGAAGGAAGGAAGGAGTATCGCTATAATCAAAATCCCGAGATTTATACAGCGCTCAAAAAAGCGAAATCGCGGGAAACAGAATCACATTCGCTCAATCAAACAGAATCGATCGGCGGCTATAGGTTCAAAATCGGTTCCAGATCAAGATCCAAAGGGTCAGACAGCAGACAGTCAGACGGCTATGGTAAATGGACTGAAGCGGCGAGAGAGTAAAGGGATGAGGTGGAATCAGAGTAGGATTTGTGGAAAAGGAGTGTTTTCATTTTCGAGTGGAAGACATGTGCTATAGTTAGCAATTAAGAGGTGAGGTTTTGGCGAGTTCATATGACATCAGATAATTTTCATAAAATTTCAGACGGGAGTTTATTTCAGAGGGGCGGAACAGCATTGGCTAAGAAGCGCGAGTAGGCCGGAGTTACAAGTCGTTGACAGTGCAATGTCATGCTGTCGTCTCAAAATAGTTTGAAAATATCAGCACTTGATCAGTAGGCCATGTCAAGGTTTGCCATTTGATGTGCATAAGTAGACCTGTGTACACAGCTTGTTATAGCCTAGTTCAATAAGGTTCCTGTTTAATGACGCTGGGTCATAGCAAAGATGTCTGGCTGAACCCTGCTAGCAGGGGCGTCTATCCCCCCCTAAGTCATTGGAGCAACTTCCCCTTCCCCTCTTCTTCGTCCCTCCCCTTCCTTCCACCCCCTAAAATGGTGACACACACACTGACAGATCCCCCTATTTCTTGGATGGAGCATATCTGCTTCAAGGTTTCTATGGTGTAGACGCCTCTGCCTGCTAGCATGCCCACATGGAGCTCATATGGGAACCCTTATGAAACCCATATGGGTCCCATGCTCATGGATATACTGATCAGGAAAGCAACCATATGCTAGGCTACTGATTACGCCTACTCATCTCTCCTCACTGAATAATAGTTCCCTTCTTCAAAGTAGGCCATATTCCTACTTCTCTCTTAAAGGAGTGCTTTGATGTACTAGGCCTATAGGTCCAACAATTACAATTACCTATAAGTCCAACAATTATCATTAATTATTTCTCATTAAGCCCCTAGGCCTACATGTGAGTGATCTTTAAATTGCCATTCACCAAAACCTCATATCTTGCTATCTCTCCACAGGTCTTTAGGCCTACCGTCTTTCGCTCAAATCTGAAAACACTGCTCTTTCGCATATCCCGATTCCTCCTCTTCCCCTTAGGCCTAGGCTACATCCCTTGCAGTTTCATATCTAAACACCACAGTGCATATTTTAAGGAATTTAGACTACTGGGACAAAATTTTTGAACTCGTCTCTGAAAAACTTTGATGACTTTTCTGGGAATTCATCTCCCCGAAAAACTTGATGACCTTTTTTTAGGAAGTCATCTCCCAAAAAAGTCACCTCCCGAAAACCGTTGATGACCTTTTCTTCGTAATTCTTCTCCCAAAAAAAGTTTATGACCTTTTTTTAGGAAGTTGTCTCCTGACTTTTCTTTAGGAATTCACCTCCAGAAAAAGTTGATGACCTTTTTTTAGGAAGTCATCTCCCGAAAAAGTCACCTCCCGAAAACAGTTCATGACCTTTTCTTAGGAATTCATCTCTTTGTGAATTTACTACTGGGGCAAATCTTAAAACTCTTCCAACATTTTGTCTCACTACTCATACTTTAACCATACATTGCCTAACTACTGGGACAAATCCTAACATTTGGCCCACTAGTTATACAGTTAAAATATGCCCTGAAACACCATCCACCTTAGCCGTCGACTGTCAGCCTGCCTGACCCCTTGGCATCTTGACCTGGAACCAGTGGCGGCGATCTTGTCTGAGAGGTGGGGGGGGGCACAAAGTCGGCCACGATCTCGTCGACGACCGGTTTTGGAAAATCTTGTCCCAACATAAATTCAGTTGATGACCTTTTTTTTTAGTCTTTCACCTCTTTTTACAACTTTTTCTTACACTATCCTCTTTTTGGACGAATTCCTTCTTCTTTCTCATAATTTTTGGGGGGACATTTTCTGCTCAAAAAATTTATTTTTACCTCGTCTGGTCAAAAACGCTGCCAAAACCCTCACGCGCAATTACATTTCTCCGCCTTTTTTGGTGTTTCTTCAAAATGTGGGGGGGGGGGCTCAAATGCATGGAGTGCCCCCCCCCACTCTTAAAGGTGGGGGATATGTCCCCCGCCCCTCCCTAGATCGCCGCCCATGGGTACACCGTAGGCCTACACGTGATTTGTGTTGCAAGCAGACTATTTTCAAATAGTTATGGGCGCGCTATTACTACGCTAGGAGACGATATATACGTGACACGTCTAGCAAAGATTCTCTTGGACGTAGAAGAAATACTAGTAGGCCAGAATGTGCCATGGCCGGTAAGTTACTTACTTACTTCAAGAATAAAACGACAATATACTTATGAAGTTATGACGTACAATCGTATATGCAATATATACGTCATTTTTGCGATTATTGCTCAGACATGACGTCATAAACATCTGATAGCTCGACTTGGAAGAGATCAGACGAGACGAGACATTTCCAACAGAAATTTACCGAAAATGTCATTTAAAAAATTGAAATTCGACGAAAAACTGAATTTTTTTGAAGACGCAAATCGACAAAGACTCGATGGTGCGAAGAAATTGTCATTTCGACCAGAAATCATCGAAAACGTTGAGCATAAAAATGTTCAAATTCCATCGAAGTTCGACCTGGGACTAATATTAGTCTCAGGTTCGACTAAGAATTGTTAAATCCAGGAATCGCAAGGCGATGAATAACTGACTTATCAACACGAATTAAAACCTCGAACAGAACATCAAAGCAGGCAGAAGTCGAAATTAAACGTAAGAATTGAAAATTTCATTTAATAACAAATTGAATAAGGTATATCTGGGATTAAGATTACTAAGTAATCTTAATCCCAGGGTATATATAGGATAGGCCTGGGACTACTAAATTATGGTCCCAGGATAGGCCTAGGTAAAAGGTCTAATTATCTAATATAACTTTTCTAGCGCCGTTTTCATGATGCACAGAGCACCAGATGATGGTTGCCTCTAAGGAAAATCCAGTGATGGGCAATAGTTAACTAAAAAGTTGCTAACTGTTAGTTTACTAAAAAAAAAATGTAGTTAAGGATGAAGTTTAACTAAAAAAATTAGTTTAGTTAAAACCACTGGCGTAAACTTGTCCAAAATATTGGTGGGGCAAAATATTGGTGGGGCAAAATATTGGTGGGGCATGATGTCTGAACCGGGGGTGCAAAAAAAGTATTTTCAAGATGAAACGTTGTTTGTTGTTGTTTTTTCGGTTTTTTGGTTTTTATGGGTTTCGTTGTTTTGGTTGTTTTTAAGTTGTTCTGATTTCGGATCATAAAAATCATGAAAAATGGCATGAACAAGAGCTCCAACTCAGTAAATTCAGTTGCGATTTCCGAAAATTTAAAGTCATTTAATCAATGCTATTAAAATAACTTCTACAAAAATAAGAAATTTATTTTTTTAGACAAAAACAAATTTTGTGGTTTTCTTTTTGTTGTTGTTTAAAGCAAAATCTCTGGTCTGGACAGTCAGCAAAGGCTTCCGGTGTTACGTTAATGCGTATGAAATGGGTGTTTTGTTTAAACATAATTATAGTAACAGATCTTACTTCAAAAGATCCACCAACCTCAAATTCAGCCAAAAGTCATGCTTCAAAGGATCAAGCTTCAAAGGATCCGACTGCAAGTACAACAAAAGATCCTTCCTCCAATAGCCCAGCTCAAAGTTCAACCAAAATCTTCCCTTGGTCCAATCAAACGACTGACTCTTTAAGTCTCATTTCAAGTCCGGAAAAATGAAAAAAAAAAAACAGGTATCTTTCATCTCCATGCAACGCAAAGCAGATGAGCACAAAACCTCCGCCGCTGACAATCGCATAAAGGTTTCTATAGAAAGTTCAGCCAAAAGTCATGCTTAAAAGATCGAGCCTCAAAGGATCCAACTGCAAGTGCAACAAAAGATCATTCCTCCAAAAGCCCAGCTCAAAGTTCAACCAAAAAGCTTGCCTCAGACAGTCCAATCAAACAGACTGATTCTTTAAGTCCCATTCCAAGTCCGGAGAATGAACTCCATGGAGGTAAACTGTTCTCTTCTCCTGGTCGTTTGTTTAAGATATTCTTATATTAAAATTTTTAAGATCTTGGAATGTCACGGTCTTTTGATTTGGCCAGGCTGTGCGATAAGATGTGTTTAGATTCACAAGAATTTAAACTACTGGACGGACTGATGAAAAGCCAGAGTGTTAGTAATCATTGTAAATTTTGAACTGAACAGTGTTATTAATTTTTTTTAATTACTGGTTTTACGGATGTGCTTTTATATGCCTATGTAACATACAATGAAAGCTTAGAAATAATTTTGACTGAGAAATACCAGTGATCATGTAACTTCTGCCATGTTTGTAGCATGAAGTTAAAACTAAGCATTAAAGTTCATGTAGAATAAACCACATTATGCTGTAACTATTACTTTCCATTTATCTCATATTTATGTTTACATGACAAATGTAAACAGCTAAAACTCCAGTGAACACATTTAGGCCTACTTCACTGCCCATCAACATCACTTGTCATTTGGTAAAATAAGTTAGAGTGAGAATATGACATTACATGTACATTACATGGGGCTCATAATGTCCTACATAAAGGTTTTGATGTCCCATCGGTTGATGCCTTGTGCATAACATACCGGTGCAACAGAAGTTACTAATTAATAATAATAATAATAATAATAATAATAATAATAATAATAAGGATCTTTACAGTTTTAGACAACCCGAGGGATCATATCTACCTCGGGTATAAAAAAAATAATAATAATAATAATAGTAATAATAATAATAATAATAATAATAATAATAATAATAATAATAATAATAATAAGAAACCTTGGACGTCTCCTAAGCCAAATCTCGGGAGACCCAAGGGAAACCAGCTATCTCTTCCAGCGCCTGTCCGTTGTAATTCAACGTTTCAACGCAGTCGCCTTCCACAGCACTTTTGTTCTCCCGGATCTTGACCAGGACGGCCACTCCAGAGTCAACACCATTAATTAGTATCTTGCACCTGAGGGATCATAAATACCTCGGGTAAAAAAAAAAAAATAATAATAATAATAATAATAATAATAATAATAATAATAATAATAATAATAATAATATAGACCCTTATGAAACGATGCTATATAAATTTTCGATTATAATTATATCAGTACTTAACAGAATTGCTTGTATATATGTATGTGTGTATTTATTTATGTATGTATGTTTTCTTGTATCAAGCCACTTAATATAGCACCTTTTAAGTTGGCTACTTCACAAAGGCGCTGCACGAATGACTCTTACTCATCTAGATTTTTAAGTGCATTTTAATACATTTTTTAATTGTTTATTGAACAGAGCTAAACGCAAGAGCACGTATGTAAAGCTGAAGACTGTTCCTAGAGGAAGATCCTAGTCATGATAAGAAACAATAAGCTTGAGTTTACATATGGATGCGAGGCACCTGCATATCTCCCCATGCAGATGAGCCCAACGATCGCAGACCTGGTCGACTTCAGACTGGAACATAAAACTTCTTGAGGTTTGTCGGTGTGATGCCGACCAACAGGGCGCGCCCCAGAAAAAAGACTTGAATTTTTCTTTCATTTCATGTTACTATTAAATTGTCATAACGTGTAATAATAATAACCTTCATTATTTTACTGTGTTTCAATAGGTGCCTTTGGATATTCCGGCCGCAAGATTCCTGCTTGAGAAGGATGGGTGTTAGGATGGTTGCTCTGTATTGTCGGGATTGGTGTTCGATTTGTGTTTGGTTTTAGTTTTTTATTTGTCTTTAGTTTTTTTGTAGTGTATTTGTATATTTTTTTATAAGTATTTAGATTTTTGTATTTGTGTTTAGTTTAGTGACAAAATAAGCAACAACTCAAACAACAAATGACAAAGTATACACAAAAGTAAATGACAAAACAGACACGAAAGCAAACAACAAACGACAAAGTAACAAAATAGATAACAAAACAATCAAGACAAAATAATCAAAAACTACACCCCTGCTGAGCCTCTGGCGTGGCTTAATCTCCCGTAAGCTCATGAAGGCAGGGGGGCCCCTGGCGCGGCTTAGAATCCCGTAAGCCCTTTGTGTAGTTTTTGTGTTTTTGTCTTGTTTGTTTTGTTGTTTATTTTGTTACTTTGTCGTTTGTTGTTTGCTTTCGTGTCTGTTTTGTTGTTTACTTTTATGTTTACTTTGTCGTTTGTTGTTTGAGTTGTTGCTTGTTTTGTTGTTAAACTGAATACAAATGCAAAATCTAAATGCTTTGTAGTGTTAGTTTGTTTTTAGTTGTCGTGTGTTTGTGTTTTTTTTTGGTGTCATGTGCTTTTATTTTGTCGTGGGTTGTTGGTTTTGTTGTTTATTTTGTCGTGGGTTTTGCCGAAGGATTAGAAGGAGGCTCATAGAACAGTAGGTCAGACGGGAAGAGTTAGTGTGGAATCCAAGGACGTTTTATATAAAGGACAGGAAACTCCTTATGTAGCGCCGTTGGTCAAGTTATCTCATCCATGGAGTGACAAAGGAGTATAACGTCATGTTTACATAACAAATGCATTGCGGGTTCTATGAAGACAATCAATGAATAATTATTTTTTGAGCAATAAACAATAAACGGTACTTGTATATAATAAAACATCATATGTAATATGTACTGTAGTGTCTTACAATTTATATACATTTTATTTAATTTTAAAGGTAATTTTGCATAACTTTGCAGTGCACAACCATGCTGCAGTGGACCACATTATGTCATCAAATCTTTCGACATGACCGAGATGGATGAGAATTAAGGTTTAATATAAGAAAGCGTACGAGCAGATCATACGTGTGTGTGTGTGTGTGTGTGTGTGTGTGTGTGTGTGTGTGTGTGTGTGTGTGTGTGTGTGTGTGTGTGTGTGTGTGTGTGTGTGTGTGTGTGTGTGTGTGTGTGTGTGTGTGTGTGTGTGTGTGTGTGTGTGTGTGTGTGTGTGTGTGTGTGTGTGTGTGTGTGTGTGTGTGTGTCGGATGTTGATTACTGTTACCATCTGATGGCAAGTGTTCCGACTTCTTAGTCAGGGCTAATAGGCCTAGTCAGTTATTAACTCTGCTGCCAGCCTGATCTAGAGGCTTTGCCACGTGAATGTATTACCGTAATCTGTGATATACATAGCCTGATCTAGAGGCTATGGAGAACTTTTAGAGTTCGTAAACTATGCCCATTTGCATGTCATCATACACGGCACTGACTGGCCTCATTATGAGACTATAACAGATTACTAGTATCCATTCAAGTGGAATATAACAAAACCAGTGTTGATATCAGCTACAGTCCTCGTACTAGGAGTCAATAGCATGTCCCCAGGGCTCGAAGTGGGACGGTATGAAACGGTTTGCCATACCGGCACATCTCCTGGCCGGCCGAAAGCATACCGGAACTTCTCTAGGCGAAAGTTCCATACCGGTATGGCCTAAAAACATATTGGTATCGACGGTATGCAAGTCAACGGCGCCTGTAATAATACATGTGCTTACTTACATTGTAGGCCCTATTTCAATTATAATTTACATCATTGTGCATAGACTGCCAAATTATTTGTAACGATCGACTTGGCAGATCTGGATTAAGTAAATTTAAATATTTAATTCTGATTAGATGCTACCTCTAGCAGGTATCACGTACTCAAAACATACTATGTTCATAGTGTATTTTAGCAATCCGGAATGCTCATAAAAAATCGGAAGCCATCTTGTCGTGTAACTGGTAAAACTTGAGACAAGTCAGTGATTGGCAATTATATCAGTCATCTCGTGAATTTTAAATAGTTTCTTACGACGAAACCTTGACAAGAAACCAGTTTCCTTTCTCCGAAAATGCGCTAGAACTCGCCTACGGCAATGTAGAATTCCAAAAAATTTCCGGGGAGGACCTCCGGACCCCGCTTCAAGGGGTTGGGAGGGAGGGGAAGGGAAAGGGACTGGCAGGGCAGGGGAGGGATGAGATTGGGGAAAGGGAGAGGGGAGGAGGAGAGGGAAGGGGAGAGGAAAGAGGGGGAAGGGAAAGGGGAGGTAAGGGGAAAAGAGAGGGAAGGGAAGGGGAAACGGAGGGAAGGGGAAAAGGGAAGGGAGGGAAGGGGAATGATGTCCCATACCGGCACCTCTTGTTTCCCACTTCGAGTCCATAGTCCTCCACAAGGTTTGGCAAATGTTCTTGTAGTCTCTGGGTGACTGCTTGGAACAGTTTTCCTGACCACTGAAGAACGCAACATCTTTTGAGAGTTTCAGATCATGTGTCAAGTGTCAACAAATATTTAAGTAAAATTAACTTCATTACCGTATTACATGTCTTTATGGCCTTTCCTCAAAAACCTGTCTTTGGGGTTGCAGTACGTACCTTATGGCTGAAGTGCAAGCACTATAAGTGTAAACCAAACCAACAACATGGAATACGTACATTTTAACCATCCCAAAGTCAGTCTTGTTGTCCTCGAGACTTAAGGTCTTGGTCTCCTGTTTTCATTAAAATAGCGAATATTCCGACTTGACAATTTTAGAAGTCTTGACCTGATTGCGATTTTTTGGGTCTTGGTCTTGGTCTTAATTGAGGTTCAAGGTCTTGGTCTCGAGGTTCAAAGTCTTGGTCTTGGTCTTGGTCTCGAGGTTCAAGGTTTTGGTCTTGGTCTTGAGGTTCAAGGTCTTAGTCTTGGTCTTGGTCTTGAGGTTTAAGGTCTTGACAACAAATGTTCTTGTTCTTGTAGTCTCTGGGCGACTGCTTGGAACAGTTTTCCTGACCACTGAAGAACGCAACATCTTTTGAGAGTTTCAGATCATGTGTCAAGTGTCAACAAATATTTAAGTTAAGTAAAATTAACTTCATTTATTATATGTCTTTATGGCCTTTCCTCAAAAACCTGTCTTGGGGTTGCAGTACGTACCTTATGGCCAGTGGCGGCGAACTTGTCTGAGAGGTGGGGGGGGGACAAAGTCGGCCACGATCTCGTCGACGACCGTTTTTTGGAAAATCTTGTCCCCCCAAATTTTTTTTTAGTCCTCCACCTACTTTCGTGACTTCTTCAAAAACCAACATACCTTCTAAATAACTCACGACCTTTTTTTTACCTATTCGAATTACAAAAAAAATTCTCCTTCTTCACATTATTTTTGGGGGGACACTTCTGCTCGAAACAACTGTTCAGGTCCAAAAACGCACTAAAAACTCATTTTCGCCCTCGCACACTATTGCATTTTTTTAGTCTTTCTTCAAAATTTGGGGGGGTCCGATGCATGGCGTGTCCCCCCACTCTTAAAGGTGGGGGGTCTTGTCCCCTGCGACCCCCGGGATCGCCGCCCATGCCTGGAACCGATTTCACCCCCGGCCTATCGTCGCTATCGATTATGTTTTGACTAAGCGCCTGTGAATAAGTTACTGCGACTTGGTTTGGGCGCTGTAGAAATTTCGAGATTACGATTACGATTAGGTGTAATTATATTCAACAATCAGTACCTAAATACTTACTCTTTTTTGAATGGTACTTCAAGGGCTAACAATGAGACGCAGTTATTAATGGTTCTAAACTCGTGCTTTGAATTCTGTTAAGTGTTTACTAGTGGTTTGAAATAGTACGCAAATTTGAACAGGTAATTCTATGCTTTAGGAAAAAAGCGCAAGCACCATGAAAGCGTGGTTGAGGTTTTCGTTAAATCATTTATTAAGCGCACGCAAACGTCCGCTGGTGTATTTCAAGCAATGTCGAGTTCAATATTACTGTTCCGTGACGGGCGTTGATTGTCGGAATGCGTTTCAGAAACCGAATGATTGTGAACACGAAGATGTCAAAATTAGGTCAGGAAGTTCTGAGGATAAACTTGACTGTAAAACCGTCGCAAGTCAAATGCACCTTGCTGCGCCTTTTGATATAGTTTGCCCGTCAAATTCACTTAATGCTGGAACAGTACCAATCAACGATGACGCGAATGAATGCGATAGCACAATTAAAGTTGGATCAGTGATAAGCACAGGTTATTCGCAGACAAGGTTTCTTTGCTTTAGGCCCGATATTTACTTTCGGGAAACCAGTAATGAAGCCGTGACTGTACAATCCCCATCACATCTTGAAGGTGGTGATTCTGTGATGACGCTACAAAACGACAAATTTCAGTTAAATGAATTAGTCATATTGCGAGTTTGCAAACCAAGTGGAAAGCATTCAGATTTCTTGCTGCGACTTACTCTTGAAAAAAGTTTTGCCATTAGCCCGCAAATCAGCATTTCATCAGAGTCACTCCTGGAACGATCTGTAAGTGATGCCAGTTGGGAGTTATCAGGTTACAAGATGTCACTCAGGAGACCAACGCTGACAGAGTATCTGGAACTCCTGCGGCGAAATACAGCAGCTACATCTCCTAAGGTTAGAGACAGATGAAGTATGGAATTATCTGTCCATTGGTTTAGACTATTTCTAACTGAAGATTCATGGTTCTATTCAGTAAGAGCAGCTTATTAGTTTTACCTAAAGTTTCATTGTGGAAATGGTATATTCAGAAATTAAATCATTTTGTTTTCATGTGTATACTTATATTTATGTATATTATGTACTAGATATAATGCCTATTTAGTACATCTAGAGAGTGCTAGATCCTAGAGGGCGGTCTAAAAGTTAAGTTTAGCTGAAAATGTGTCTAAAAGTTAAGTTTAGCTGAAAATGTGTCAGGTGCATCACCAGTAACAGTTCACATTTCCACATGACTGCTTCATAATCCTGCATGTGATACTAATTTTTACAGACAATTTCCAAACTACAGTGTAGTGTCATTTTGGTTTTTAATTAAAGTTTGTTGCTGTGTTATGTGTTGTAACGATGTTGTATGTTTCAGGTGTTGTACAGCATGTTTCATTCGCTTGGCATTGGCAAAGGTCTGGACATTTTGGAGACTGGCTCTGGTTCGGGAATAGCAACGTTAATCCTCTCGTCTCTTGGTAAAATTAGTGATTTGAATCCTCTCGTGTCTGTGTGAATGGCAACCTTAAGCTTCTTGCCTCTAGGTGAATAGCAATATTAATCCTCTCTTCTCTAGGTGAGAAATTGCTTGGTCCACTCAAAGCATGACTTGTGATCAATTCTGAGGTTTGTGATGGTTAGCATGCTAGAGCTTAAGCACCATCAGTCCATCACCCAACCACTATCATCACCGATTACAACCATAGGACTGTGCTGTCTCCTCGGCTTGACTTCCAACGATTCTAACCTTGCACCGGAACGGACAAAACAATCTGGCTTATAGCGGACTTGATTTTGATATAACGTAGGTGAATGAGCTGGTCTCCCTGACGTGGCACTTGTGTGGTACTGAGAAATTTCGGACATTTACATTAAGTTACATTAGTGTTGCAGTTTCGTAGAAAGTGTAGTATCATTTTGACAAATTGTTGAACATTTATTGTATTAGTTGGAGCAACTGGTCATGTGACGACTTTAGACCGAGCAAAGAAGAACCACAGTTCAGCTAGGCGTCATTTTGAAGATTGGGTGAACTCCTACAGTTTGTCCTATGGTATCCAGTGGCCATGCAATGTTAACTTTCTTCATGACGATATATGCAGTTATAGTACAGAAAAGAAATTTGATCTGGTAAGAAGTTGCAAAGATTTTCTTCTACTGTGAAGGTTAAGATTAAAGTCTGGCATTTAGGCATTTGGCATTTTTGTCTTATTTCTCATAGTTTAGACAAGTTCTTGTTTTCTAATTTGTTTAAAATTTGTTATTTTCTATTTTAAGCATGTCACGCTTCCTTCCTTGCTGTTGAGGCAAATGTTGCTGTTTCTAATGATCTGAAAAACATACTGTTTCTCTGGTCATTCTTGATGGGATTGCAGCTTCTCTAATTGGGTTCTGTACTGGAGCTATATAATTTCACATGCATTACATTGAAATAGTGATAAGTGACCATGCTTTGATATAATAATGATTGACCATATTATATTGAAATAACAATAAGTGGTCACTTACATTGACATAATAATGTTGCTATACAGAGACATGGTCATAATAAATGTCCCTACATTGAAATAATCATAAGTGACCATGCCTCAGAAACACTCACGAATTCACAATGTTGGAAAAGTTATTGCACGAGAAACATGCTCAGAAGGTAAGTAGGGATAAAATAGGTCAAATTTAGCTCTGCAAATTTGTATTCCGTGTTGTGTTAGCTTAAAAGTGTAGGTCCCTCTGTAGAGTTTTTGAAATTTCTGTTGCCAATAGTTTTATGTTTCAATTTCATTATGATGCCTTGCAACAAAAACTTAATTTAACATGTCCTTTGGTGCCCTAGAGGCCATGTACATTGATTATTATGCAAATGACAAAGATCTATAAATATAAACTAGTTTTTTGACGGTTTCATTCATGACAGCCTCGGAGGCACGGGGACACGCTCCAATTTACTCTGTTCACATACATTCATGCCCGGGTCACGGTGACGTAGGATGGTTTGTAGTATGTTAAACTTTAAATAGTAATTTAAATTACAATTTCTCACCAAGAACCATTAAGAGACGTATTATCACCTACTGGTATATCTTTAAATAATTTATTACATTTGTGATAGAAACGTGGGGTTTTAACCATGGCACAATCCAGGAACTTCACCTATGTGGGGCCCTCTGCTTGGAACCGTCTCCCCTTGTGTCTCCACCAAGAGCTTCTTGCCCTCCCTCCTCTCCAATTCTGTAGGCACGGGTCTGAAAACCCTCCTTTTAGCCGGTGCTGGCATTAATGCGGGTTGAGAGTGCCGCTGATCTGAGTGGCACTGTATAAGTGTTCGGTTACAATTGCAGTTAATTATTCCGCAATTCTGGCGCAATCTAGTGCAGTTTCGAACCTAATTGTGATGTTTTTTGACTTTGTGGGGGTTTTCTTAGGCATGGTTGCATAAATATATTATTTATTAAAATTGAAGGGACTACTGTCTATCTGATTCGATTTGGTTAGAAGTGTTCAGTTTAAAACATGATCCGTCTCAACTTCTAATTTGTTTATCAGCAAAATGTCATCACTGTATATGACGGGTTCATAAATTAGAGTACCAGAAAAGTTATACCATAACATTAAATTACATTACCTAACTTGAATCAGGTTTTTCTAGACGTGTCGGACCTAAGCAGGGTGTTGGAAGTTTCATCTCGTTTATTAAAGAATGGAGGAATTCTGGCTTTCTATTCCCCTAGGTAATACTTTTTCTATTGCTTTAAGTTCAATTTTTTATCATCTTTATCAATAATTTATACTTTCTTGTATAACTTGATGCTCTGTCAAATGCCTTGGTTTTTAAAGATCTTGTGCCCTCGTGGGTATGGTAACAACTTAACTCATCTCCTGTAGTCCACCCCACTAATGCGATGTCAGGCTGAATGGTTTGGGTAATAGGATGACAACTGCAACATAACTAACCCAGACATTACTTTGAATTAGGCTTAAGTGCATGTAGTGATTCACTTGTGGCCCATGAGTATAGTACCCACTCGGAATGGACTCGAATATCCGAGCCTTTTTTGCTAATATTTTATGCCATAATTTTTAATTGCCTCTGCTTCTTAGAGTGTATGGAAAACGAAATGAGAGGATGGGCAGTCCTTCAAACAAATCCAGACAGTCTTTCGAGAGCAAAATGATATTGCTGACTTGCTTTCATGCTTCTGCTAGTGTTTGATCCCTTTCTGATCTACTGCCTGATCCAGAACATCTGAAATTGAAAATAACTACTTGTACATGACTGAGGTCATTATTCTGAAGCATGGTTATCTGTGTGGTAGAACACTGGGCGTGTAATGCAATGATTTCGAGTTTGGGCTTGCTGAATGGACTGTATAATAATCTCATACAGAATGTTAGTGCACGCTTGTCTCATGCCTTAAGTTCTGATTTACTGAAAATGATTAGTATAATAAATAGTAAATAACAAGTAAAAATAAATTATAAGTTAAAATTTTTCAGTGTTTCAAGACTTGTGATGGTGGATCAGGTGATTCGAGAGACCAGCCTACATCTGACGCTTGAAGGCGTCTTTGAGGAAACAGACACTAGGTGGCATGTTGTTTCAAAAGGTATAGGCTCCAAGATAAATTATGAAAAGAGACATATGCCTGTATGAATATATTGATATGTATGTTTGTTTGTGTGTATTTATATATCTGTGTATTAAGTATGCAATCTTTCCAGTTCTTTACAGAACTGCTGATGTACTTGCAATATAGCTCTACTTTGCATACATTGGATGAACATTTAAGTTACTGCTGTCATATTTGATCATTTTGAACTATTGTATTGTATTGTTTGCCGATTATTCCGATACCGCGTATAGCCAATTATTGCAATAGCCGATACCGCGTACGAAGCCGATTATTTTTTTATTTGTTTAGTGAAAATATTCGGTTCACAAACATAGACCTACTAGTACTTTAATTACTATTACAATGTTTTGCTGCTTGCGCTTGCCGTGATAAAAATGTGCAAAACTTCGTGATTTGAATTTTGGAATTTTTTAGAATTTTACGAAGAATTGTGTGGGCCGGATAAAGTGTTAGGGGCGGAATAAAAAGTGTTGGCGGTCCGAATCTGGCCTGCGGGTCGTAGTTTGTCCACTCCTGTGTAAACTGTATAATACGTCCTTGGTTTCTACTGTGCCTACTAAGTAGTGCAGTGCTAGATATAAATCAATAATAGGAAACAAAACAAAAGATAATTGTGTTTATTTTTATTTTTGTTTGTAACGATTATTGTGCAAAAAATGTAAATTGTAAAATAATTTGCATCGGCACCGATACTTTTTTGCCGATACCGATTATGCCGATTCCTGTAATAATCGGCCCGATTACGAATGCTCCCGATGCATCGGTACAGCTCTAATTGTTACTGTATATTATTCAGATATTTTTAAAGCGCTTCTAGCTGAAGGGCCATTCAGAATTGCTCCCAATGCGAGAGACCGGAGAGAATAAGCAAGTTTTAAGAAAGGTAAAAGAGGAAGAGATGTTACCTGAGAGAAGAACGAACGAATGGAGGAAGCTCATTATAACATAAATTATACTATTATAGCAAACAATTGCTTCCTCAGAATGAATGCATCTGTTAGTTATACACTTACGTTTATCTTTATATGCTTGATATGCTTGTCTTTGTTAGTTGAGCCATCCTTTAATAGTATTTCAATTGTGGATTTTGCTGCAGATGATGCACTGAATCTTGGTTGGCCTGAGAAGAGAGAAGATGTGACAGGTGATGCTGCAAACCTAAATGATTTGCTAAGACAAATAAATAGTATTGTTTGAAAGTATTGTTTTATGCTTTTATAAGGCTTTCTTCCAAACTGCAGAGCGTTTATGACATGTGATAAGACTAAACTACCGTGATTTGTTGCAGTACTGTTAGAAACATTTGTGTTTTAAATTATGTTTTAAAAGTTTTGTGCCAATTTAGAGCAATCGTGCTGTTCAAACTATTATTTGAGGTGCTTTGTTTGAACAATTTTGATAGTTGAAGCAAAACGTTATGCAGTAAATCAGTTACATTACTGTTACATAATTGGCAAAGGCTAAGTTTTATAACAGTTTACTGCAGAAATGTTGACAATTGATGTTATATCTGAACAATTTGCTCACCCTGTTGACCATGATAAATATTGACAGGTGTATTTTGCCTTTCGAAACGTCCAGTTTCTGATTTCAGCTTTCCTTGCAAAATTTCGCAAAGTTGCAGCTTTGCATGATTTGGAAACTCCTGGATCGATTAATGATAACAGGACAGCAGCAGTCCCCAATGTTTTTGCTGTGAACGAGTCCGCCGTTATTCGCTATACTGATGGAAAGAAGACTGGCCGCCTTCATGAGCAACTTATGAGGCTGAAGCATGGAAATATGTTTTATAATGACTTTGGTGGTGTAGCTGCAGAAGATATTATTGGAAAGCCAGTAGCTTCATTCCTACAGTCTTCAGCAGGATTTCCGTTCTACTGTACAAGACCTGCTATTCTGGATCGGCTGCAGTTAGCTAAGGAGACGGCTTTAAGAGCTTGCAACAAGGTTTGTAGTCTAATGTTTTATGTATATATAAATGAATTCTGGGTTACATTACATGTGTATTCATTTATTAACTTATTTTGCACATGTATGCATTTAGTAAATATGAATCTCAGATGTGAGATTATTATTGTCCAGTCTCATTACATTGAGTCCTGTCAGCAGACTTGAACTTGCAATCATCGGATTAAAGACCAACTTGTGCTACTGAATAGGCCTCCATGCCGCACCGGTATCAGGTGGTGAAGAATTTTTGGCTAAATGATTCTTGTGGATAATCTGCAGAACTTTGGTAACATAAAACGAAAATGTTTAAGCAAAAATGACTATAATGTGATACATCTCATGGTAAACTCGGCCATCATTGGTATATGTGCTGGACACTGTTGGTGGGAAGATCAGAGGCAAAGGAGAGGACTTGCCATCTGCCCTCATGTGCCAGGGCTAAGATAAATGTAGTCGGTTATACTTCGCAGGTATCACTGCCTTTAGGAGTTAGCCTAAGGCACTGGGATTTTCTCCCGTAGTATCAGTCATAGGTAGTTGAATGGCTTTGGGATTTGAACTGCAGATGTAGAAGTAAAAGTTGAGTTTCATTGTCTATTCTGATGACAGTGTAATGTTCTATTGCTTGCTACGGGTAGTAAGTAGGTATGATGTCTTGAAGAGGTCTGTATTCTGCTGGTTGAGTGGTGAAGTGTTTCTTTCTTGACAGCACATTGCTTTATCGCTTCGGTTAATTGATCTCCAAGAAGGACGCAGTATCATGGTGATTGACGATAACAACGATCTGCTGATGGCAACAGTCATGATGCTTCTGCAGACAGGCAAGTTATTAGTATCTTCATACTTGATTGTTCTTCCTGTTGTTAGTTCATTTCTTCTTTCATTTGGTTATTTGTCATTTCTCTGTGCTATTAAGAAACGAAAACACTAGAGGAACACTGGACTTCACAAATGATCAACAGAAATGGAGGTCATGTGCGTACCCATCATTGCCAAATGGTTGGCACAGTAGCCGATGATGATGATGATGATGAAGATGATGTTGATGAGTGTGACGGTCACTTTCAACATTCCTCAGTGAGAGTTTTTAAAGAGTGCAAATGAATGTTCAGATGCAAGGTTTCTGTGCATGTCAGTGGCCACATCAGTCGTCATTTCGCAGATTGTTTTGTCTAAAGGCAGAATTTGCTCAGTGATTTCTAACATTTGGAAATTAGTGTTGGTAAGTTACCACCACTTCGTGAGGCACAGCTATGCCCTTGAATTTGACATCTAATATGCCAGCATAGAAAGCTCCTTTGATTAGTTTTTTGTGAAGTGGCTCTATATAAATTTCTAGTTACAGTTACATACATACACGCGAACATGCACTAGTTTAAGTGCTGTAATGCAAAAGAGGATGGTTCTTGAATGTACCTGGAATTGCACTGTGCTAATTATTAGTAGTTGCCTTAGCATTCTAATAGAAAGCTGATTTATAGAATGGGCTGCATATGCCGGTAAAATTTTGTAATTTGACTATGTATATGTAGCATCTTAATGTTCTTCAGTTGGAGAGTCATGTTTTTTTAATTGACATATTGACTTTTAGTTTGAGAACTGTTGTGATCAAATTTTTGTAGTTAACCTGTCTGGACGGATCTTTGTTTCTCGACTGGAAACTGAGGAACACTTTGACAGTTCTTCTGAATGCCAGAAATTCCACAATGAATTAACAACCTATCTTGGAGAAGATCTTTGCCACTTCTGTCCATCGCTTGAAAAGATTACATTTGTATCAACGTCAGAAGAAGTCAAAGAACAGTGTGACTGTGTAAATCTTGAGTTTTCACTTTTGTGCCTTTGATTAGTTAATATAAGTTGTGTTGCATGATTTTTAGCATGTTGGAGTTTACTGTTGCCGAGTTTGTACAACATAATTATTCTTCGTTTCTGCTGCAGATTTTGTACGTTTTGCATGAGAAAGGATGGGCTTCTTGATATGATATTGTTGTTATAGTAGTAGCAACGTATTAGTAATAATATTTGCTTAAATATGTACACAATTAGTTGCTGATGCCACCCCAAGAGAAAGTGTTGTGCATGAAGTTTAGTATCCTTGTTTTCTTGGCCATTATCATGATGCTTGGTAGCTTAACGTGGCTAGTCCTCTTCCTCTGTGCTTAGTGTGAAATCTCTGTTAAAGCTTGCTCGGTCATTTTGTCAGTGAGCTTGCTAGAGAATTGTTCTAGAACAAATTCTGAATTATTCTGTTGTCTGGGGAATTGAGTGCTCATTTGATTCATTCACTTTTAAAGCCAAGACGGGCCTTTGCTTAAGTGCAAGTCACGCTGGATGTTGCAGGATATATCAGTCACGGTATATTACATTATGCTACTTTCAGAATTTGCTAACCATGACTCCTTCCGTGCTTTCCTTGAGCTATCTTCCAGTTGGTACACATCTCTCCGTATTTGACCATGCATGTGTTATCCATCTTAAACTAAACTACCAATATTCATATGTAGTTGAAGTTTACACCGGTGTTGTGAGATTTTGCCTCTTGGCAAAATAATTTTCAGTTTATTTGGTATTGCATGCATTGCTTTGCACACTGTGTAAATGCGTAAGTGAAACATGGGTAGCTCTGTGTAGGTTGCAATGTCATCTTTGTTTCTAGAAGAGTGTTTTGAAAATGGCTAGATGTCTGAGTACATTATCCAGCTTAAACTTTTTCTTAGAGAAATATGGAGATTTCTGGGAGATATTCTGAGCTGTGAATATCTCATCGTTCCTCTCCAGACATTTGTAAACTTTTCCTGATTTTACCTTCTATTAAAGGCGTGTTTATGACTTACCGGTAGCTGTTTAGATTGAACTGATGTAGTATCATTTGCCCATTGGTACATATCTCCCCCTGTTTGACCATCCATCTTACACTAAACTACCAGTATTCATATACACTGTAGTAGAAGTTTACACCGGTGTTGTGAGATTTTGCTTCTTGGCAAAATAATTTTCAGTTTATTTGATATTACATGCATCGCTTTGCACTGCATGTGTAAATGCTTTAAAAGTGAAACATGGGAAGCTCTGTGTAGGTTGCAATGTCATCTTTGTTCTAGAAGAATGTTTTGAAAATGGCTGGATATCTGAGTACATTATCCAGCTTAAACTTTTTCTTAGAGAAATATGGAGATTTCTGGGAGATATTCTGAGCTGTGAATATCTCATCGTTCCTCTCCAGACATTGTAAATGTTTACTGATATTACTGTCTGTTAAAGGCATTATATTGAACTGATGTAGTATCATTTGGTGCACTGTTAATACATGTAGCCTACTTTTGAGCATTAAACATCACTGATTGAATAACAGATTGAATAATCTGAAAGTTAAGATTTATCTTTATTACGAATAGAGTTGCAATTGATGTTCATCTGTTGATGTTTCCTGTGTAATTATTTCTAGGCATATATTCGATGCAGAGAATCTGAGAAGTATCTGTTTATTGCTGCGGGATCGCTGAAGAAAAATGGTCTTCTGGCTGTGCTTTGCAAAAGGTATATCAATTATACATTTATTAGGAAGTTTGACACTTTAATGATGAACTGCATTGGTTTCCCAGTCGCTTTTAGTACACTCTTGTCTTAAAAGCATTAAGATGCTGCTACTGTGGATTTTCAAGTGAAAAAGGGACGACTAAAGTGAGTGAAAAGTTTGTGAATTTTCACGAAGTTTGTTTTCTACACTGAAGTTTGAGTTCGGTTAGATGTTAGATGTTTTGTTTGACTGAAGATTGCAGAGAAATTAATATTTTAATGTATTCTATTTTCTTTATTGGACGTGTGTTTGTCTGTATATATGATCATTCTGTCTGTCCATCTTTTGTCTTATGAGTCTGTCTTTATCTCTCCATATGTTTGTTTGGGGGATAGGTGAATGGTAACATTCTTGCTCGAAGAACTTAAGATTTTGAAAGACACTGTTCGATACCCGTAAGCTCCCTATAGGTCGACTCAGCCTTACACTCCCTAGGGAGCAGCTGTAAAATGAGGTGGTGCCTAACAGGCTGCCAAGACATGTGTTCTATAAAATCTTGATAATTGTACGTCCTATGTTTCAGTATTACGGCGGTTTGTCAGCGAGCTTGTCGATAACATGAATATATGTTATTAATATTATTCTCACTATATATGTGTGGTGTGCTTCTGCAAAACAATCTACTCAACTTTAGGTGTACTACTGACAGACACTTGCAAGTAGTGAGCAATTATCTTGCCTTATAGTGCCAATTATAAGGGAACAGATGTATTGTGAAATGCTGTGCAACTGTTTTGTTTTAGTGTATCCGAGGTGAGCCTTATCCTTGCGCTTGTCCCTGGACTACCCCTCGATATGGCTGATGTCTATGAACATGTCGACAGACCCTGGGTGGTTCAACCGATTGGCATTCGCAGAAAGACTCAACACCCTGGTAACTTGGCCTTTCAATCTGGCTTCCGTTTATTTGCATTAGCAAGTACTTTGACCAAGCCGAAACAACGTTGAAGAGGATTGAAATGGTTGCATGTGTTTTATTTTAGAAGTCTCTAACGGAAGCTATATTTGTCGCCCCAAACATCGACTACCACAGAAGACTGGTAAGTAGTTGCTTCGGAACTATTTCCTTATATGAAACATAACACATTTTTAATACACAACTTATCTGCAAAAGCTATGTTTGTGTTGCTTTGTCTAAGGGGCCATCCACATATTACGTACGCACTGAGGGGGTCGGATAGGCGATTTTGCGTACGGGTGCGAACGGGGGAGGGGGGACAAAATGTGTACGTACGCAAAATAAATTTCTAATTATGACGTCCACATTAGCCTATTTATAACTCTGTATTGTCCTATAGTCGTCCGATGGCATTTTATTACATTATATAAAAGCCATGTGCAGTTATTCTGTGCTGTGAACGAGACACCTATAATTAATTTGTCTATATTGGCCCTCACTCATCTTTCAATCTGGCCTAAAGTTCATACAGCCTGGAGCTGTCCAGACACTTTCTGCAGCTGGTCTTCCGGGGTGGGGGGTGCGTCAAGCGTACGTACGCGGGGGGGTGTGGAAGAAAGTACGCTTGCGAACAGGGGGGAGGGAGAGGGTCCAGTTTTCTGGGATTTTTGCACACGTAATATATGGATGGCCCCTAATTGTGCAGTGCAATTGAAAGTGAAATATATAGTCCTATTTAAATGTAGTTTGATTAAAATATTTTTACAGGTTATTTTCTCTCTAAGAGCTGTGAAATTCATGATCTTATAGAAGAAAATGTGTACAAAATATGAAGTAGTATTTGATTTCACTGTTAAAATTGGTTTGTTTTTGCAGGGTACATCATGATCTTGCGTAAATTGTGAGAATCGTTGCCGCTAAGAAGTTTGATCGCAGCTGAAAGTACAGAATGGGACGTGATTAACTGAAATGAACAATAAAGATAATAAAAGAGTTCTATGTTTTCAGACTGTAGTTGCGTTTATTTGGACTGTCTTAATAGGAAGAAATACACATATAGCCTGTATTACATGTATTATGTAGCCTGTATTACATGTATTTCTCTGGAAGTCATTGATATTAAAATGCCTTTTAAGATTGTACTTTGCATTTGCCTAAACAAATTTCTGCTTTGCCCAGAACAAAAACTGCCAGATGTGAATTTGTGTCCATTGAAGTAGAACCAAAAACGTACACCATAAATTGACACTGATATGATCCTGGAGATTTCTCTTAGAAAAACCCTCAAATTCTTTATTATATACTGTAGCATCGTTTATTTAGGTCTGTAGCAATAGGTTTAGCCCCTATACATAATTAATATGCTTCTGCAGGACTACTATAGTATAGAAGAAACCTCAATTTAATGCACCTTGGCATAGTTCGAGCACACAAATATTCTTAGAAATTTTTTATTGATAACGAGCGATTTTCCAGTCTGTTCCATCAAATGGAACCACAACAATAGGCCTATTGTTTGAGTGCGATGTGAAGTCGACCAGATCAGACACACGTGTAGGCCTATTGTCGACTCCTTTTGCTTTGAAATAAATTTCGAATGCAGATCAACAATCGTCAGACTCCAAATGTGTGCATTGTTGAGCAGCATAATGTCGCTGTGCTTCCATGTGATGATTGTAACATAAAATCCAAGTTGAGTTCATACCCTCCCTGCCAGCATATCCATGGCCGGAGATGGGAGCCATATGGGCTCTACGGGGCCCATATGGCTCCTATATGGGTGCCATGGCATGCTGTAGTTCAGATGTCGACAATTTGTTCAGTAACTGTCTCGTGCTATCATGTCAAAGTG
>OY744609.1:17361897-17369397 GCA_963556255.1 Allolobophora icterica | reverse complement strand
TGGTTGGTATTGTGCTCGAGGTGCCATTCTCTTCCGCAGTAAAGTTCAAGGTCGAAACTTCCTGTGTCGTCGTCGACACTCCAGAAGATGTACCGGTACTGTGACTTTGGGCGGAACACTTCGCGGAGAAACTGGAAAACACGACAAGTAAGTTTAAATAGTTCAACGCTGGAACAAATCATATTAAGAGCATATTATTGTGATTAGTAATATGAATTTCAGCTGGCGTAAATCGATTTTACTGTAGAAACTAATAAAGCGTAAACGACAAATGTCATGTTAAAAGAATTTGCCCATGCCTCATTATAGGGGTGATTTAGGATAAAGCGAGCCTGCAGATAAAGCGAGCCACAACTACTCTTGGGCGTGTAGAATTTAATTTTTGCAGAATATGGTAAATATTATTGTTGATCTAAACTGAGTTATTATACGGTAACTGGTTTCCATTACGTTCGCGAGTTTGGCGCTGTCAAGGTTTTAGTAAAAGTTCGTGACTTAACGTGACCCATGATTTAAGTCGTTTTTCTTGTAACTTGACTTTTAAACTGACAAATCTTAAAAGTTCCTGTACATCTTTAAATCAAAGAACCAGCGTACTCAATTAGTTTTTGTTTATAACTCTTATTTTTGTCAAAATGTTGAGCGTGTCTGATTGATAATTGAGCGATATCAAAAGGAATTACAGTTAATTTAGCATGTGGCTCGGTTTATATGACCGTGTAGATTAACCGAGCCTCTTCGCATCAGATAAACCGAGCCATTGGCTCGGTTTTTATTAATTCTAATTTCGTCATAGCTTCTCACTGTTTTGGTTTTAGCAGGCCTTAAAATAGGATTTTTCAATCCTTAATCTTGCTATTCGCTTGTCGTCAAGTATTATTAATAAACAGGTTTGACTTTGAAGTCATGTTTTAGCATGAATTCGACTTATTATTTAATATAAATGAACGTTTTTTTTTCAGATTTTCAAGTTGTACGGGTTTCATTATGGGAAGATACATTCTAACGTCTAGACACAGCAAAAATAAGTCAAACAATAGGCCTGTTGTAAGACGTGGTGCTAACCGTTTGACTGACAATGTAGGCCTATATAGGCGTACTGAGAAGAATCCACCTTTGAAAATAGCACATACACGTGTTGGTGCAAGTCACATGGGAACAAAGTTGAACAGATGGTCTCTTGAAAATATGCTGGCTGCCATAGATGAATACAAGAATAAAACGAAATCTTGTGATGACCATGAACATCGTGGATTGAGAGCAATTGCACGTGCGTGGTCTGTACCTTATGAAACATTTAGAAAGCGTGTGACACATTCCCTGTCCCATTTACCTCTTTCGGGTAGTCCAACAGTTTTACCAAAAGATGCAGAAGAAGAACTATCAAGACACATAAGTCTGCTGGCTTCAGTGGGTTTTCCATGTACTAGAGCTGATGTTCGAAATTTAGCTACAACCACATCGGACTTAGAGATTTTCCAAGCTGCTGTCTATGAAACACAGTTGATTCCATCCACAATTATATCAGATAATGGTGTTTTGACATTTGCACAATTACTGCCAGTTCCTCACAGAGAAAGACCTCTTATTAAAAGACCACGTGTTAAACCACCTTCTTATGAACTCACAAGTTTAGAAACTTTGAAGCACGTGTCTAGCAAAGTAACAACCAGGAAAGGAAAAAGCATCAAAAAGAAAACCACTGCATGATGCCGACCAGCTTGTCAAGAAAAACGTGTGTCAGAAAAAGAAGAGCAAAAAGAAAATTGAAGCAGGAAATAAAGATGCAGATAACAATAAATCTTCAGATACTGACAATACACCATGTGCTTTCTGTCAGTGGATTTATGGAGACATTTCGGACCCACTAATTGAAGATAACTGGGAAATGTGCATAAACTGCAGCAAGTGGTACCATCACACATGTGCTTCTGTATGTGGGAAGTTTAGAGCTGGTTCATTTACTTGTGATAATAACTGTAGGCCTATCTAATGAACGTTTCTACTACTTTTGAGAAACACTTCAGAAAGCCTTGGAAACTGCTTCAGCGTTATAATTAAAGTAACCTTTTTAGTGACATCTTCAGGTTTTAGATGGACCCTAAATAATGTTCAATTTGTTTTGTTCAGTTAAAAGTAACTGCTAAAAAAAGTCAAATCCTGATAAAAAGAAAAAGAAAATGTGCTAGTCATTCATGCTTTTTCTGGTAAAGCGAGCCTTGGCTCGCTTTATCTAAAATTCTGGCTCGCTATATCTAAAATTCTGGCTCACTATACCATATTGCCCTGGTAAACCGAGCCCATTCACCTGTGCTAGATAAGATACATTTAGCTGGGTTTATATTACATTTGGCTCGGATTTCCTTAGTTTGTTAAGTGCAGGGATTGAGTACGATTGGAACTGCAGAGTTGCTTTTACATAGAGATTGGATTACTAGCGATTTTGGCCAGAATAAGTGGTATTGGCTCGGTTTTGCCGAAATCACCCTAGGGCAGCTCAGGGGCCGTACGCCAATCGCGGGCTAATTTTTGCAGAGTCATTTGCCCCAGAAAATGTGACAATATTAATTTTATTCAAACTAAATATTGCGGAATAATCGTTACGGTTAAATTTAAGTTTTAAGTAAATGAAGATAATTTTTATGATGGAAGCATAATTATCCTAATAGGTCTAGGCCCTACCTACAGTCTAACACTACAATAAAAACAACCTTTATTTTAAGTTTCTTCAGTTTTAAATATGTTCTAACACTTTAACGACGAGCTGCATTATTTTTCAACTTTCCCAGTTAGCTCGTCGTTAAAGTATCAAGTTTCTCCAGTTTTAAGAATACATAAAACTGATAGTCTATACAGTGTAACCATTTGCTTGGTGTGCTATATTTAATGATTGTTGTGAGACCTGACACTTCTCACGACACAGATCCGGGATGTTTGCTTTAATGTTGGAAGTGGCAATTTGAAGTTCATTAGAGAGATCGTCACCTGATTGTGAATCTGTTTTTTGCATTTTGTTAGTTTCATTTTTGAGAAGAACTGTTCACAAATATAGGTGCTTGGAAACAGTGCACCTATTTCAGGGCATTAAATCTAAGTGAAGATGGCTTCTAAAGTTTCGAACCTACCCACTCTGTGGTCTTGTTTCATGCAGAGAGTCATTACATTGATGATTGAGTATTTGAGTGTAAACTTGTTAACTAGACTAGAGGCCGGATTCTTAATAAATAAGAAACAGATGTTTTAATGTCGGTCTATGTACAGAAATCCAGACATTCGTGTAGGGCCCGATAAAAGGTTCTCAAGTGCCAGTTACCATCTCTTATATAGTTTCCCAGATCTGTGTGTCCGTCGTACGATAGACGCTCTGGAATGTATGGAATGTAACTGATGCTGCCTAAGGCCTGCATCGGGCAAAGCCCGATGAGAGGCCGTTCGCAGATCTCCCTACTGACGCTGCCTAAGACGCGATGCAGGCACACGGGCGGTGCTAACCATGCAGACCTCCCTACTGATGCTGCCCAAGGCCTGCATTGGGCGAAGCTCGATGAAGGCACACGGGCGCTGCTAACCATGCCTGAGAGGCCGTACGCTGACCTCCCTAAGTCCTGCATTGGGCGAAGACCGACGCACTGTCACACGGGCGCTGCTTACCTAGTCTCTTTACCTCCCTCCCTCCATCTCACCCTCAATCCTTCCCTCCCGGAATCACTCCCTCAATATGGCCCTCGATATCACGGAAGGTTGAGGGGAAGGAGGAGCAAAGACGAGACGAAGACTGATCAGCCTAAGCATGCATTGGTCATGTGCAATACATGGCAAATACTCACTTGTTCGTAAACAGTCCTTGTTGATTTCTTCTAACAGTCCACAAGATGTAATAAAACTGGAAAATGCTATATTGTTGGTAAATAGCCCTTGAAAATTTCGTTGTCCCATAAATGAAGAAAGTCTCCAAGACCGACGATTACGTTTAAATCGTCAGGAAAGATGGAGAGCCGAAAAAGCTCCAATTTTTACTCGCAGTGTGACTTATAATCAAGCATTCCAATAAACAAATTATTTTCTCTTCCTATCAATCCATTCCTTTTCTTTTTCAACCCGTCATGTATGACGGGCAAATACTCTAGTGCTAACATGAAAGACATTCAAGTGCCGGTTCAAAGGTCCCCAGGGGCCGGATTCGGCCTGGGCAACATACGGCTCGCATACGGCCCGCGGGCCCTATGTTGCCCACCTCTGCCTTAAAATCTTGGGGCGGCCCTCCCTTAAAATAAGTTACCCATGCCTCATATAAGGGCATCAAATTAACACAAATTTTAGACTGACGTAGGCCGCGCCTTCCTCCAAAACTTCATTTGGCCTAAAGAACGCTTACTGAAATATGGTCCTAAGAAATTTTTGCGGATGACTAAATAGGCCCTGTAACTAGAAATGTCTTTAGAAGTAGGCCTACTACGACAAAAACTCATCGTTCAATGTTCTGAGTAGGCCCAACACTGTACACAGTCGTCGAAAGTTGAACCGTATTCGAGAACGCCGTATACGTGTCATTGACCGCAAGGGGACTGTATAAGCCTCTCATTTGCCTACGGAGAACAGACGGCTTGAAGCTGTAGTGATGGGAGCGTTTCCCTTTACCTTCTACGATTACGTTTCGACTGATCTACATACTTACAGGCATGCTATGCAGAAGAACCCAAGTGTTGCGAATGTTAGACGACGCCCCGCAGGTAGAAACGAAAACTGTCCGGAGGCCATGACCGAATCTGTAAATATATCCAAAGGACTTTACACCTATACAAACTGCTAACAGATCTAACTGTTCTCGTAAAACGTCTGCTAGTCTTCACAAGTGATGGGAGGACGGCAGCATTACAGGCCCATAAGACTAATACTGACTGATGCGCTCGCTGTAGTATACGCGTAGGCCTATAAGCTAGGCAACCTGTGATCCATATGGACGACACGTGCCTTCCCTTTGTAAAACCAAAACATTGCCTATAGGCCTAGTCAGCGGAAGACAGGTAGGTTACCTGACGAAATATACTCAATACATCTTAAACTTAGACATGTCTGCACTGAAAGGGGGTGTTCGTACCTTATGCGCGCATGAATGCGTACTAAAAGCTCTTAATTACATCAGTAATGTGTTATATATATAAATGTATATAATTTTTATATAACATAACATGATACTGATATATATATATATATGTATATATATATATATCAGTAGGCCTACATTCGCTTAGGGCCTACCTACATGTACTACGTATACACACACATCAAATATTCACAGATCTGACACACAACATTAACATAATTACACATGAATATAAGCATAATTATATACACATATATATATAGCAAATATGTGACTACTTGACAAATGTGTAGGGCCTACTGATTAATTAGCCATATATGCGTAAATAAATCGTAAGCACCCTGTGTATAATGAGACTGTCTATCAAGTGAATATACTGCATGCTATAATATACCAGTATATTAAGCCATATAATAAATTATAATATTTCATGTTTACCTTGACTCACATCAAGAGTCCTTGTTTGGACAGTTTTTCTCCTCGCGGTGAAAGGTCGACCGTCGTCGGCATAGGTTGTCGGTAGTTAGTAGCATCGAGTGCTATCAGAGATTAGATCGCTGGGTGGTTTCGATGGATGACTTGGTCAAGTGGACGGTGGTTGCCAGTTCGTACCTGTACAGAGCTATGTACGACGTGTAGCCTACCAACTGTACCATGCACGCTGCAGGGGCTGTGTTCGATTATCTGGCCAACGTCAGTGGCGTGCTGAGACTTTCAAAGTGTGTCCCATAACACAATTGATAACTTAGGCCGACATGTACGAAAGGCGGAACAGGTCTTGTGATGATGATGGCGGCGATAATGATGATGATGATGACGACGACGGATGATGATGAATGATGATAACAAGGACGGCGACGATATTACATACCTACATGCATAGGCCCCTACATACACACATGCACACATACACAACACATACATAGGCCCTACATACATACAATACATTCATACACACATACACGTGACGATGATGATGATAGTATATATATATAGCCAGGTACAAATTAACTCACTGCTAAGATAAATCATCATAATCATCAAGATTACTGCAGCTTTAGAAATTTTCAAGCATTTAAATTACGATTAGAAAATCTAACATTCAGTTAACCACTGTTGTTTTGAATCAGTGTGATTCTCGTTAACGATAACGAAAAATGTTCAACAAAAATAAAATGAATTCGTTAAAAAACGATAACTATAGGTCCCTAACTATAACCAAAATATCATTAACAAATTTAACAATAACTAAAACTATAATTCTAACGAAAATAACACTAACGAAAATTCATAGTTATTTTCGTTACAAAAACTGAAAAGTTTATTGATTGATTGATTGATTGATTGATTGATTGACTGAAAAGTGTAGGCCTAATATCGACAAACATGAGAACGTGAAAGTGCACTACAACTAATAGCCTATGTTCGCCTTGGATGTCGGTGAATATGGAGCGTCGTGTATTCATGAAGCCTGTTGAAGCTCTAAGCAAATTGTGTAACGCCTCCGAATATCAGTGTGATTCTCGTTAACGATAACGGTAACGATAATGTTTTCGTTAACGAAAATAAAATGATTTATTTCGTTAACGAAAACTAAAGCCTAACTGTTACTAAAAATAATACTAGCTATAACTGTAACTATAACTAAAATGAAAAACCATTAACTGTAGGCCCTAACTGTAACTGTAGCCTAACTAAAATAAAATCTGTAAGCAGAATCACGACGTTTTGAATGCTTTTCAACAGCATAGTTTTCAGTTGCATACTTAACAACTTATCTCTAATGTCTCGAAATTTGTTTTATGTAACATTTGGTAAAACTGCTTTTGTTGTTCTATATTTCTAGTCATAGCATTGTCCAACGCTGCTTAATAGGGGCGTAACTTTGTTCTGAAAAGTGGGGGGTACCAATTTCTTACATACACGAAGCAAGGCTGAGACTACGATCTCTGGAAAGGCACAATAATAAAATCTTGATTAGCATTGTTCAAAAAGTGGGGGGTACGGTACCTCCCAGTCCAAAAATTTGATGGTTCGTACCCCCCACAAATTACGCCTGTGCTGCTTAAAGAACCTTAAATAGGCTTCTGATTTAAGGTGAATATTAATGATCATTTACACCTGTGTCCATAAATTCGGTTACCGCCGTAAGGCAGAAGCAAACATAGTCGCAAATGTAGATCCAAAAGTAGTTGTAATTAAATTAAAATTAGTTAAACTAAGCGAAAGTAGTTTTAAAATAGTTTTAGTTAAGCTGATCATGCCTTGGTTTACATCACAGTACATTGCATTACACAAAACACGAATTCGTATCTGCATGGGCAGCAACGTATAGAGCGTTCGAATAGTGTATGTTTTGGGGTTAGAGGTTTGGGGCAAGGTTTCGGGGTTAAATA
>OY744609.1:17321897-17359397 GCA_963556255.1 Allolobophora icterica | reverse complement strand
TTGGACTTCGTTGTATGTTTTATTCCTTTTATAAACTTTCAATTGCGTTTGTCAACCTTCATAAATTCCCATTAAAGTTTCAGTCATCGGTCTGTTCTATATCAGCACGCCTACATGGAGCGGAATCCATAGAGGACCAATATTCACACATTGGACCCGTACAAAGCCCATATGGATCCCATCTCATACCCACAGAAATGACGGCACGGTCAGTGCAGTATGCGGTAGAATGCATTACATTGTTAGGTGACTGATAGATTAGGTGACTGATAGACATATCTGAATACCTGAAAAGTTGATAGCAAGTCGGTAAGTCGGTCGATAAGTCTAAGGTTAGTCAGTTGATAAGCATGTGACTTAGTCGACTGTTTTTAAGTTAGTCGCCAACTCATTGTCAGTCGACAACTCCTTAGCGACTGACTTCGAGTAGGGCCTACCAAGTGGATGAGCTCAACTATGCTACCAGACAAGTTATATCTGTGTGCTACTCAGTGCTGGATTTACACCGTGTCTCAAAATAAAATGTGCAAAATTGTTTCTGTCAGAACTTCGTCACATTTTCACCAATTTTAATAATTTTTGGTAGGTAGATGGCAAAATGGCTGAAATTTTATGCTATACATAAATTTTCCACCTCACCTGACTCATGTCACCGCACTACCTTGTTAAACACAGATGTACCAATTTCTCATATAACGCTAAATTTCAACAACTAGAGTGCTCAGATTTTGTTCATCAATTCGTCATCGAGCTGGGTGTTAAAGTGAATGGGGCCTACTATCGCGACAACCTTCTTGCCCAGAAGCTACTGCCAGACATACGCCGGATATCCCAGGGCGAGTTTTTTGTCTTTCAACAGGATGGCGCCCCGGCGCATCGAGCACGCGACACTGTCTCTTTCCTGGAGCGAGAAACGCCCGACTTCATACCTCCAACACAGTGGCCGCCGAATTCACCGGATCTTAACCCAGTCGACTATAGCATATGGAGTGTGCTGCAGGAAAAGGTTTACCACTCCAGAATAGCCAACGTCGACAGACTCAACACGCGTCTGATCGACGAGTGGCCGCGCTTTGACCAGTCGAGCGTTGATGCTGCTATTGGTCAGTGACGTCGCCGTCTAAGCGCTTGTGTCCGTGTAAGCGGGACACATTTCGAGCACCAATTCTAACACTTTTAAGCAGATCTGTCATAACAATTAAAAACTCTGCTAAGTAAACCATATTTTACTTTACTGCGTGCTAATTAAGTCGTCCGATAGTTTGTTGCATGTCATAAAATTTAAGCGTTATATAAGAAATTAGTACATCTGTGTTTAACAAGGTAGTGCGGTGACATGAGTCAGGTGAGGTAGAAAATTTATGTATAGCATAAAATTTCAGCCATTTTTCTATCTACCTACCAAAAATTATTAAAATTGGTGGAAATTTGACGAAGTTCTGACAGAAACAATTTTGCACATTTTATTTTGAGACACGGTGTAGAATTCGAGAGAGGCCCAAGCTATAATAGCTTTGAGGCACTTTGTTAAAAAATTACACCAGAAGGTCTCACAACACTTGAAATCATATATGCATTTTAATTATTAAATAGCATGAACGGGTGCCACGTTTAATCTATCGCAAGATAGTTCAGTGTGACGAAGAATTTTACCTCTCTTGTTATCCGTTCTGCGTAGTTGGCACCAACTTAGGCGAGATGGAATTTGCGACATGAGCCGTTTAAAAAGTTCTATATAATATAAATATAAATATATATATATATATATATATATATATATATATATAGGCCTATTTACAGTACACATAAAAAAAATTAAAAGCCCCCAAAAATGTTCAGGCTCCTACGGATTGCGAGGCCTAAGCTGTAGCTTCTTTTTTAGCTTACACCTAAATCCGGCACTGATAGGCCTACCATCCTTAACGAAATGTCGGCAATTAAAGTACACGATTAGGCCTACATGTTAGCAGACTTAAATGTCCGCATATCATGAAAAACTGGGAGTCTAAAAATGTTTCCGACACTTGAATAATTCCAAAATAACGGTTTATCATTAAGACTCAACTAAAAGTGTTTGCTGCTCCAACATAGATATTTTAAATGTAAAACAGTAAAGATGAATACAGTGATGAAGTCTTAAGTAGGCCTTTGTTACATTGTGTAATTTGCGTGCCGAATAGGCCACTTTTGGCCAGTAGGCCTACTACATTGGATTACCTGTATAGGCCTACCCAATGGATGGCACACGGCACTAGCAACAGTTTTAACGAATAACAGCCCGCGATGATCATTGGCAATATAATTCATAAATAGCTGTCAATCACAGAGAAGACGGTACACAAAACTCACACATAAATAGGTAAATGCACGTTAAAAACAAACAAAAAACGGATATTTGATGGAAACTGGAAAGAAGCAGGTCAAGATGGTTCCTTTATGCGTGAAATTTAACGCTCAACGGTTAAGAATCAGTTCGCAAACATTATAATTATTAATCAGTTTAATAATTTTACAATCCTTTCAACACGACGATTACAGTTTCTTAACCCACTTTTTTCAGCTCATAGTCAGACAAAGGAATTTCGGTGTTTATAAACTTTAGGCTTATACGCCTTCCAGGATTTCCAACATTTTTGAAATCGAAGTGAGCAGCTTACCGATAAAAGCTCCGTTTTGCCCTTCCTTCGATCCACTCCCCCAAGGCCCGTCTCACCTGCATAGCAGTCTTGCCTTGAACCTCGTCCCCTCGAAAGTTTGACAACCATGATAACTGCCGGGTGCTTCAATCAAATCTTAATAGATGTTCACCGAGACCTTTTCTAGAGTCATCACATTCATGCTGCATTTATAAATCGTCTGCAAGGTGGTGGTCGATACATTTGATTTTGTTAACGTGCCTTCGGTACACAAACAAAACACGTGAAAAGCAACGGCGCCACGGTGCAAATTGCTGAGAAACGGTTACGGGACACCGGGTTAGTGGCTTCAACAAGAAAAAAGAACTTAATTGTAAGAACAATAATTAGTATAATTAAAAATGTCTGCTATGTTTTAATAGCGCATAAAATTCCTAGCCGTCAGCGTCACGTGACTTTACCATATCATTAAGAGGTGCACGCCTATTGGCTGACGGCGATCACCCGATTTCTTTCACGTGTCGGTCCTTGTGATTGGCCATTTTGTGCGCTGCGTGACGATTACGTCAGCAAACGGTTGCAGAAGTCGACGATCTCTGAAACTCTCTCGCAACATTGGTGATAAATCATGTAGTTTTCAGCGACTTTTCCGCACAAGAAGCAGTCGGTGAAAATGGTGTCTTCTTTGCACCCCTCCGGGCGATTTATGGGACGGGCCAAACGGCGCGGCTGCTTCGGCTGATGGTGTGAAGAGGAACCCGAACGCGTCGACAGGGACCCGTGCGATCGGCGTGGCACCGATCCGAGGATGGCCGCTGGGTGGCTAGAAGTTTCTCGAACGATCAGGGCGATTACGACCGCCAGAAGTACGACACAGTATGTCCACCCACGTCCACAGCCAACAAGACTCTTCATCTGAAACTGAACATAATACGAATCGTCAGCATAAAACTCTGGTAACGGCTAAACGAAATATATATATATATATATATAGGGTAAAGTGGGGTAATTTCGGCATGGAGGTAATTTCGGCACCCCCGAGTAACCGAGAAAATATCATGCAGCAAGAAAGCTGTATGGTGCGACGTCATAGGTCTGGACGCTATAATATAGAAAAAGTTTTAAAACCTTGTAAGAATCGCATTTTTAGAACGATTGGTGAGTCATGTTTGTTTTGATGCATTTTGTTAACTGTTTGTCAATTCAGAGACATCGTTGCTAAAAATTTGGTATCGCTCCTATAAATAAATGTAATGGTTTTTCTCCACATTTAAATATTGCTCTTCAGAATCCTGAGCGAATACAAAGTGTATAGCAGCCGATTATTTTTTCTATGTACGGTCAGAATAATGCCTATCTATGAGGTAATTTCGGCATTCGACTCTTTTCTAATTCCGGCAGTGCCGAAATTTGCTCTAGGGTAGTGCCGAAATTACCATTCTCTCTTGCTTCAGTTGGCCACGTTTAAATAGACTTTTTAATTATGTCAGCATCCATTGCATAGCTAAAACGCATGAGTATTTGCACAGATAAAATAGTTTCGTCGACACAACTCCATGCCTGTTTTTGCAATATTCCATATTATAACGTTGGTGTAGACGAGGCGAGAAATGGGTGTGCGAAAACTCCACTTGCACCGACAATAAACGGGCCTGTCTTCTACTATAATACTATGGTAGTTGCGTGTGGACTTTAGATGTCGCAACTCACAAACGTCATGTTTATTGCACTGTAGGGCCTAAATGCTTCATAAATGTTTCCATTATGCTTGGTCATTTTTGTCGTCGTTAAATTGTTGACTTACTTTAGCTAGGATAAAGATTTGCCCAAAAGCATTTGCCTCCACTCGCCCGTCCATCTGCACTAGGCTACTATGACTCGGGTTTGTTTGAATAGTTTGTTAATTTTTAATAAATATAACCTAAACATAGCGTTGCGTGTTACAGTCTCTGACTGTAGAGTGTAAACATATGCAGGTATATATGCCCCCATAGGTATACATTCATAGTTTATTCCTATCTGCTCAATGTAGCTAGTCATAAATGTATGGTAATTTTCATTTCGGTTAATTTCGTCACCCTGCCGAATTTACCCTACAATGTGGCCGAAATTACCCTACCCTATGGGTAATTTCGGCTTTTGAATGACTTCACTCAACATGTTATAACAGGAATTTGTGAAAGACGATTCACAATTTGAAGGCGCCATTTCATAGCAGAGGGTTGCAGCAAACTGTGGAAACTTCAATGTGTCCTACAGATGTGATAGCATTTTAAATATTGAAGAAATTGCTTAAGGTGCCGAAATTACCCTATTTTACCCTATATATATATATATATATAAGCTTATATATATATATATATATATATATATAAACTCCTAAGCTTCAGTCGATTTCGCATCTGCCGTAATTAAGATCGTCCAAGCCTTAAGACCAATAGGGCATCTAAGCCGCTTATCAACCGCACCATGACAAACTACCTTTCCTATTCGACTCATATACGAAATCGCCATCTTCATTTTCGGAATTATAAAATCTAGCCATAAGCCCCTACATGGAGCCAGCGGCGTAGCTAGGATACTTTGCGCCCGGGGACGAACTACGAAATTGGCGCCCCCCACCGTTCTATGTATTTCACATTTTCTAAATACCGTACATCGATCGTCATTTGTAATGAGTAGACCTACATGGTGCCCCTTGGTGCTCAATGGGGCGCCAAAATCATATCTGACAACTGATTTGTAGGTAATGAGGATAAAACTGGATATTTTGGGATGCCAAAATTAAATCTTGATTTGCGATAAATTTGTTAAAATTCCATAAAAAATTTAGAATAAATTTTAAGTTATTAATTTTAACCCTCAATTTGGCGCCCCCTTGCTTTGGCGCCAGGGGACACATGTACCCTCTGCACCCCCTAGCTACGCCTCTGTATGGAGCAATTCCAGCTTTCGGTATACACATAAACTGTCAACAGATACCAGGCCCTATCTTTTCCTATTCTATCCTGTAATCAATCCTTGGAACAGGGATATCTTTCGGATTAGACTGAAGATTACTGCACGTAACAACGAATACTCTTGCCTTTATCACCTACGCAAGTCTCTTTCGGCCCATGCTGTCACTACATTGATCCACACTTTGATCTGCACTCGAATAGACTTTGGTAATGCTGTGTATATTGGCCTTTCCTCCTTCAATATGCACAAACTTCAGTCTATTCTTAATGTAGCTGATCGGCTTATAGGCGATATTCCCAAGTTTGCCCACATATCTGCCTTTATTCGTGACTCCCTCCGCTGGCTCCCTGCCCAACAGAAAATTCAGTTAAAAACCTTCACCCTCATGCATGCGCAACTGCCTCACTAGGTCTGCTCCGTCTCACCTAATGTATTTTTGCGCCCTGGTTCCTTCCATGCCCGCGAGGGCCTCCTAACGATCAACGGCCCGTGGCCTTGTGGTTGTTTCTCGTATGCACTCTTCCACGTCCCACAGACCCACACCTATGTGGGTCCTTCAGCCTGGAACGGTCTTCCCCAGTTCCTCCGCCAAGAGCTTCTTGCCCTCTCTCCTCTTCTTTTCTGTAGACGCTTGAAACCCTTTCTTTTTGCGGATGCTGGCGCTGATGCGGGGCGCTATATATGAGTCTTCGTCTACAATATATATATATATATATATATATATATATATATATATATATATATATATATATATATATATATAGTATAGCCTATTCGTTCTTGCAAACATATGCGACTCTATATATACGCTTACGCCAGACAAATAGTTTATAGTAATCTATAACACAGATCGTCCGACCGCACATGTGATCTCTGAAAAGGTCTATCATATGGTGCATTAACCCACTTGCAGGCTCAATCCTGCCCTTTGCTAATCCATCTGCTACCGTATGACCCAAAGTTGCAAGTCCACTGGGGCTGCTTCACTACTAAAAGATATACACGTGATACTACATGGGTCTCACATCTGATCTGATCGTCACTAGAGATATCTTGTCTGAAGTAATATTTCAGACTTTGTCCTACAGAGAAGTGTCCTGTGTAGGCTTATTCTGTCATAAATTCTTCTGCAGACCAGAGTTTTTGCATTATAATGGACAATGATAACTCGTATCTCAATAGTTCTGACGGAAAAAAATCACAGTTCGTAGATCCAACAACTCACGTGACTACCAAGAAGTCCTTGACCGGTTGACTTGCTATTCAAACCGGCGACGGGCATTTATACAGCCTAGGCCCTAATGCTACAATGGTCATTCATGCAGCAGCGCAAGCTAACATAGCCTCAGAAACTATATCTTGTACACTCTGAAAGGCATTGCCCGATAACAGCCAACTTCAGTGCATAGGCCTACAGGACAATCATATAATATACACATAATTATAGACCTACCTAACTACCATGTAAACACAGGCACTGCCAGTTTCTTATTAGGCAAATCGTATCCCAGATTCAGTCCAACAAGAAGAAAATGTGAAGCTGTTTATTCCCGAGTGTGTATAATGTAGACGGTTTCTAGAGCGACCACGTGGACTCTACTCTGCTCATTGCGCAAGTAAGTAACGCATTTGTTACCCTGCCATATAGGCCTATCCATCGGCCAAGCAAGTTGTCGTAGGAGTATCGTAGGCCGAAGTTTATCTTTCGGTCGTTAAAAAGCGAGTTGCGAAACTGCATTAGCTGAATTATAAGCAGAATTTTATCAAAGCAGAAACTGCTCGACCCTGTATTGGCAAGCGACCAAACGCTAAAGTAGCCTATAGGCCTACACGTGAAATGCACCAATTTTTAAGTTCTGCAAGACTCGAGCAACAGTCACAGGCAGGTCTTGTTGGCATGTGTTATAGTTAAAAGGCACCCACGCAATTCAGATAGGCTAACAATGCGTATCCTTTGTATCCGTTTTTCAACACCAGCGAGAAACTTTGGCAATTACTTAGAATCCTTTGATTAAGATAGCATAAACAGGTCTCGTGCGATTCTGTAGGAAACAATTCAAGGATATTTACTACAGGATGGTAATGAGTCACAATTTTAACCTTTTAACGCAGTGGGAAGGTTTGCAGCTCCTCTGCAGAGGCAGCTGTTACACTCTGTAGGCTAAAGACATGTATACTGAACAAATTTAGGGTTATATATCAATATCAAGCAAGTTCATCGTAAGGTAGTTGCCAACAGCATCAACTAATTGAATTAGGCCTAAGGTGAAACCAAAAATGGATACACGCTTGCATGTAGAGGCTTAATCTACATATACGAACATAGGCCTATGTTGACAGATGTCGAAATACACCTACGAGACAGCTATAAAAATTAAAAACACGAGTGATAGTACTGTCCAGGTACACAGCTCAACAGACCTACATAAATCTACCTATATTTATGCCTATGTGTAGGCATATTTGGACGTATTCAAGTTCATGTCTATAAATAGGTCTGTATCTATTAGGTAGGCCCTACTTACTGTCTACGAATGCTCTGTGCGATACCTCCTGAAGGACGTTATATATGGATTTATGGTTAATTGCCGCACACGAGGCAAACCGACCCATGGTAATGTTGTTACATGCAGTTGACTTCAAGAGCATCTTACACAAGCCAAGACATCAAACGCGATGCAGATAAGGATGACAGAGCAGGCAAAGACACCACCCACCTGTATGCATGAGCACGTGACATTTTTGTATGTAGCCATCGTGCGCTTAAAATAGATATGTCAAATATATCAGCTAAGACTCTTGTCGTGATACAATGGTTTTCAAGCACAGTCATGCATAATGCATGTCCATATATATTTTTATGATGCTGGACGACATACGTGTGACCTCGATATAGGAGATTGTTCAACTTGCATACCGTCACCAGTTATAAACATCTAAATCTATATTTATCCAGAAATGTCATTTATTATCGCATGTACGCTTATGCCTATCTAAGCTTAACGTAGGCCTATACAGGGAAGTAGCCTAAAGCAGTCCCTTAAGCCCTACGAGACTGCGCATGGAGTTTTAGCTTCTTCATCTTCATAGTCTCAGTATATGAGGGAGATGGAAAGTCCTCTCCATCGCCGCCCGACCTGCCCACTGACAGTGTAGGCAGAGGCGCGTTTACCTGTAGGCGCACTAGGCGCGCGCCTAGGGCCCCCAAATCTAGGGGGCCCCAAAAAGAAGGAAAATATTTTTTTCAATTATGAAAATAACATGTGAATTTTGACTTTTTAAAAAATATAACCTATTTTCTATTTTTTACAGTTTAGCATTCATATTAAAATATATTATTGTAATTTATAATTGTTTTGTTCATTTGGGCTAATAATTCATTTTGACTTTGGCAAAATAAGTAATAACATCAAACTTGTTAGCAACAAGCAGCAACGGCCGTCGGCAGCTGCAGTTTACGTGTTGAATGTTTAAGTCTGATTATTCCGTATAATTGTTAGGTTTTTTAAAAGTAATTTAAAATGAAAACATCACAAATCCCATCGATATGTATCAGCTTGTGTTTCAAAATTTGGAAACAATTTTGCGTATTTACCTTACGATACCAATAAGTTATACTTCTGGAGAGCGGTCGTTTTCTGTACTTAAAACAGTGAAGAACTATATCAGAAGTTCCACTGATCAAGATCGGCTAGGTAATTCAGCTTTGCTCTGCATCGAATCTGCTGAAACTTTGACCAACAAATTGATAATTTTGCTAGGCTCAAATGCAGAAAGAAAGCGGTGAATAGAATTTTTGAATTCTGCATTCGCATGTTTTTGCAAATTGCAATTTAAACTTTCTCTCAGTGGCGGATTTAGCTATAGGCGCGGGGGGGCGGTTCGCCCCCCCCGCCCCTCTTGGTTGTCTGACGGCGCCCCTCCAGACCAGACCCGCCTGTTATGGTGGGCTGCCAGAACGGGCCTGGCATGACCGAGGTTTAGTTAAAGCCATGTCCATAGTGATAGGCGTAATTTTTGCTATGGATTTGGTTATCGTACCCCACTTTCTTAACCCCAATAAACAACGCCCGTCGCTATTGAGTCGGCTAGGTCTAATTTCAACTGTGCTTCCCCAAGTATTGCTGTTCTGTCTATCTTTACGTATGTGGTAGGGAGGGTAGAGAGACAGACAACATAGCCAGGACATGGAAGATTGGCATGACCCTGAATCGACCCTCACTCTCCTTGTAAGTGTCTCAGGATGTAGGCTAAGTTCCAAAGTGCAACAGAGTCCTACACAGCCCACAGGCAAGCAAAGTCATCTTCAATATGAGTCATACGATACTCTCCCAAAATCGCCGGTGCCAAGCTTAAAAATAGGCCTATCCATCATCAAACTAGCACACATTCCTGCAGTTAAAGAGTGTAGTATATCAAATTTATAGCGCACCCGACATCTAAACCTAAATGACACGGCGATTTGGATATTTATCATGGCAAATCTCTACAAGTCGCTTTCGGATTGGCGATCCGCGTATTGGATTAAACTGCCATGAAACGAAGAATATATGGTATTTATAATATCAATTCACGTTCCTTAAATAAATAACATTAGCTTTAAATTGTGATAAATTGGATATAATTATAAATTGTATCCTCGTGGTTGACGTTAAACTACTAAACGCAAACCGGCAGAAAACTTAGCGAAGCGACTATAAGCATAAAATTATGAAGCGAGCTAGTCTTCAAGCAAATGCCAAACAATGTTGGAAACGTACAACATTTATCACAAAATTACCTACAGCATGCAAGTGAAAATGTCAGCTTTTCAGGCGGAGAGCGAAGAACAGGTGTCATATGGTCTCGGTAGGAGAGTCCAAGAGTGAGAGAGTCTTGCAGCCCGATGCAGTATTTTGGTTATACGAAGCAGTTTGCATTCAAGGAGACCATAGAGTTGCAGTAGTATAGTCGCGTCAGGATAAGGCAGTGCAACAGTGTTTCCAGTGATGCTGAATGCAGAGTAGAGCGAAGCTGCCGGCTTCTTCTGAGGTGAAACAAGCAAATCCGAGAAATGGCGGCTATCTGAGGTTTTAGGGAGAGTACCGTACACATGTTGAGTCAACAATGTCTCCAAGTTCCCGAACAGAAGATGAAGGGCAGAGTAGAGAGGAGGATGTAGAAAGTGAGAGTTCAGCACACTGTAGGAGCTTAGAGGAACGGTCAAACCAGATGAGCTCGGATTTGGCAGGGTTAAGTTTGAGGCGCATAGACAGACTCCACAGCATGATGTTATCGATGTAGGGCCTACATGTAGGCACTTAGTCTCTTTGTAGCATCTGCAACCTCATTTAGTCTCAGATTTACACTTTTACATTTACTTGCAAAATTTCGGATTTTAAATGATCAAACTGTAATGCCTAATTTAATAAGGCAGGAACGATGCCAAGTGCAAAAGAACAGAAGAAGAAGAGTATAGTCCCTTAAGCTAGCCCTGAGGCAGCCATGGGTGTGAAGTGCTAGCGACTTAGCCTCGATATATGAGGGTGGGTCCTCCCCCTCGCCGTCTCATCTTCCCACTGACGGTGTACATAGGAAACATTTCTTCACTTTGAAACAGTTTAATATAGGATAGTATATACTAGGCCTAGTGGTCTACTACAAATGGCATTACTTCAAATATACCTGTACTATCATTTAAAGTTGATTACAAATTTACCCTACAACGTGGCGCCCCTCAGAAGAAACCCTTGCCCCCCCGCGCAAGAAATCCTGGATCCGCCACTGCTTTCTCTTCTGTTTCTGTTACTTTGTTTATGACTAGACAGACTAGTTGTTAAAAAAAGTAACACCAATTCTGCGATTAAATTTCAAAGATTTTTTCAAGCATTTTTTTACATTATATAATATAGCATTGATGCATTGTGTTGCACAAAAACGAGTATGCAGACCTACTGTACACTGTACAATTATAAATATTATTGCGTTGTTTACTAAAATCATTAAATCAAATAACGTCACATTCCTTGAAAATAGTTTCTATAACTAATTGTAATTACATGTCAATAACATTCGCAAAAACGGCTTCAAGTTCAACTTCATGGTTTTTGCACATGTAGGTTTAACACCACCAGAGTCTCAGACTTTCAGTCTACAAGTTCAAAAGGGCCCCTAAAAATGTTTGCGCCTAGGGCCCCGTTTTCTGTAAACGCGCCTCTGAGTGTAGGCCAATGGTCAGCGTACTAATTTTAGCCGAGTTGGCTATAGTGAGCACAAGTGGATCAGGTATCTTGAAAATTTTCTCTCCGGGGGAGAATATGAACCTCCATCTCTCGACAGAGTCCAGCACGCTAACCACGAATTATCGCGCACCCATAGGCCCTAACGTCCACAATAGGCTACAAGATAAAAATGTGACTACGGCGCAAGCGGATTAGTAAAAATGTACAGTGTCCATTCACTGTGGATATGGCGTTACAGCTTAGTGGGCTACACTACAGACAAATTTTTTAAGGGGCGCAAAAATTGTTTAGGTGGCAAAAAAATTTTGGACGTGGGCAAAATGACGTTTTCGCAGAAAAGAAAATGTGCATAGAAAAAAATAAAAATAAATAAGCTTAATGAGCAAGGACTTTACCTAAATAATTAAGCGTTTTTTTGCATTGAAAATCGTGTTGGGACTGTTTTACTAATCATAATAATCAAAACATTGTATTTTTAAAACATATTTGCAAAATCCAGGGGGCGTAAATGCGCCCCCTTGCGCCCCACTCCGGACGCCCATGTATATCCCGAAAATGGCCTCTGTCCTTGATTACGCTACAAATATCTTTAATCAACACCTGAAACTGTTGTCTATCGCTGGGTCTGCAATGCCCTGCATGGGCTGGTAGAACTCTGATTAGATATCTTGGTCTCTTTTTTGTGAAATCCTATTGTTTCTGATGGTCAACCCGAATCCTTTATAGGGATTTCTGAAGATGCGTCGGATATATTTGCAAGCATTTGCAAGCATTCAAACCTTATATAATAAAAGTTAGCTGTTTTAGAAATTTCCAACCGCGCTAACTGCTTTTAAATCACACGTGGTTTGTCCTTGATAATTAATTTAAATATGCCCGAAGTCCAAGACATTTATGACTGGACTGGCATATTTAATCACAACTGACGAGGTACAGTGGGAAACGACCCAGTATCGCAGATTACTTCCGAAGAAAAGTAAACAGCACCTTAAAAATATCCGCTAATACTTTTGGAGTGGGGCGCCAACTGGAACATGCAGGTAGGCTATAATGAATGCGTTCGCAGGCGCGTTTCGCTCTGCCTTTAAATAGATTAGATGCTTCGCGAATTGAACACTGACGCCGAGGTTGTGAGCAAGACACAATTAAGTCGAAAATGTATACACAGACCCCACTTGCGTAGACTCACGCGTTTTCAAGTGTTTACCGGCATCGGCGCATGGATTACAATAGGGGCTTTGCCGGAGCTGTATTTCGGTTTAGGGTATAAAAGCCGTCAGAATAGGGCCTATAAAGTTCGTGCCGGTGCATCTGTTATAGCACAATTGTGTAAAGGGCTCCTTGCTTATTTTCGGAGTCAACATGCTTAAGATTATTGATTTAGAACAGAGCGAAAACAAAGGTTATTTAGAGATCTCTACAATGGGATATGTAGGCCTACGCCTATAGGCCTACTTATGTGTACACTGGTCTCATAATATTACGCAACGATTTACCATTAAAATTTCAACTTTGAGACTCGAGTTCAACATAAAACCCCTATAGTTATCAAAATAAATGCAATGGATTTCCGAGAAGCAGTCTCTTATAAAGCCTTAACACTCTGGACTGAAGAGCACTGGATCTTGAAAAGTCGCGGTTCGATACCCGTAAGCCTTCTCTGGGTCGACTCAGCCTTCCACTCCCTAGGGGCACCAGTAAACGAGCGGCCGCCTTACAGGCTGCCAAGACGTGTGTTAATTAAGATACCGTCATGTTTAAGTTGTTTCAATTAATTTAATGCAGTTTGTCAGTGAGCTTGTCAATAAACACGAATATTATTGTTATTATTATCAAATACAAATCCTCACTTAAATAAAATTTGGCTCTAAACTGAAGACGAGTCAAGGTGTCAAGTCCATACATCTGGATATAGAAATGCTACGGAGCACAGCGCATGTAATCCGATTTTAACTATATGCCTACACGATAACGTCTGAGAGTATTCATTGTTGAAGAACAATTACATAAGAGGCATATAGGCCTGTACTTGATGATATTGAGGTAGGCTAACGCTGCGTGTTTCATTTCTATTGAGACAATAGCTAGAACAATGGGCCTATAATGGCGCGTCTAACTCCAAGCTTCACAAGACATCAGGATTATACATTTAGGCCTACTATACGTAATTGCCTCGTCTGTAAAAGACAACCTAGCAAATATGAAAGTTACGGGTACAATACGGTTTTCGAGGTAGCTCAAGGGTTTGAACAGGAGCTTAAAACGATTCGAAATGTTCAACAGAAATTTTAAAAAATCAATAACATTTCGTATGCAATGTAATTTTTATGTGCTCACAAAAATAATATAGGCATGCATACGAAGGAAATGGATGTCTTAGTCACGCCCTCTGGGTTGCATGATATAATTTTGCATATAAAATTATTATTAAAGTACAACACATGGTGTGTGGGTGTGTGTGTGTGTGTGGGTGTGCATGATATACTTTTGCATATAAAACTATTATTAAAGTACAACATACAACATAAAGTTTAGCGTCTTAAGGCTTTTAGGACTTTCTCCCCTCCCAAATTCTGTCTTTGAAGTCTAAGTTTGATTAACAATAGACCATAATAGGCCTATAAATAGTACAACGGCACTTCAATCATAAGCGCATACTTGATCAATAAAAAGATGATCACTTCAACTGATCTATTTATACTTACGTTTTACGTTTTACACTAAGACAGATACGAGACTGAAATATCATCAGAGCCCACAACCATTTGTCATCTCGAGTATCGTTGCGGGAGGCACGTTAGAACACGCATGCACGGCCCCTGCACGAAAACGTTTGTATTTTGAACATGGACGCCTACTTGGACCTCTCTGTGTATACCTTGCGACTAGTCATCAACGCGTCTTAGGCTGGGAACCATGTTACGTTTGTTAATAGCTTTGACACACTTTCTGCACGACTCACAAAGGTTTCGCAACGGAAATGGCAGTGTGTGTGTGCGCGTGTATGCGTGCGTGTGTGTATGTGTGCGTGTGTGTGTGTGCGTGTGTGTGTGCGTACGTGTTGGTGTGTGTCGATGGATGTCTTCGGGTCGTGTGCGATCTGAACAACTGCGATCTATTATCTGCACAGGCGTTTCACTTCCTTTCGTTGGCTTGGCAAGCGTGTCCTTGATCGGTGCATTCGGTCGTTCTGAAGACATTTTTATCCGAAGTTCGACCTCGTTCTGCGCCGCCTTATCTTTTCAAATGCCCCGTTATCTACAAGCGTTCACCACAAGCTATCCTTCACCCTTCAACCGACGATTCAGTTTTCCTTCCGCCCACTTCTCTTCCTTCCTCCCACTTCTCTTCTTCCATTTCTTCTTCCTTTTTGGTGGCGTGGACAGGGACAAGTATCTAACGTATAGCTCGTAATCTTGATCTAACGTATAGCAGTGCATATTTTAAGGAATTTTGACTACTGGGACAAAATCAGCCGAGGTGTGTGGGAGAAAGTCGGCCGTGATCTGGTCGAAGAACTTTTTTTTTAATTAATCTCCACAAACTTACAACTTTCAGACTTTTTCTAAATATTCATCTCCAAAAAAAGTTGACCTTTTTTAGTCATCACCTTCTTTTCCAACTCTTCTCGGGTCTCCCAACCAATAACACGGTGTCATTAACCAATAATGTCATACCTTTCTCATTTTACTACTGGGACAAATCTTTAAATTCTTGCTACATTTGTCCCACTAGTTGTACTTTATACATACATTGCCTGGGACAAATCAGTCTGACTACTGGGACAAATCCTAAGACTACTGGGACATTTGTCCCACTAGTCATACAGGTAAAATATGCCCTGACGTATAGCTCGATCTTGATCTTGATCGCAAACTCCAAATACCTAAAGCGCCGCTCTAAATCGAAGCGCAGACTACCAGCTTATTCAATACCTCTTGCTACGACACGCTAAGCCAGGAGAAATTGACGCGACGCCTAGCGGATTTATAGATGATCTAGTTTTATGGGGAGAAAGACACTTCCACAGCAATAATATAAAGTAGCTTAACATTTTATTTCGCCTTCTATAATTAGCTCTCGAATGCTTTGTTCGTCAGCCGGAATGATGTCAAAGGTCATTAATTACAGCACGCTTATCTGTAAGAATACAATGCTCAAGAAATAATAGACTTATCTAGAACAATAGCAAGAAGTCGTCGAGTGTCCTATACACAGTTGACGGGTGACACGACGGTGTCCAGAGTTCCTGGTCTGTTGTTGTATCGATGATGAGGAATGGTGACAACCGAATTCATGATATTGCGGTCAAGTGAAACCGCTGTAGTTGGTGAAATGGTTGCCATGTACGAAACCGCAGAAGATTTGGACCTCAGTTCAACACATGTCCAGTTGAAGTCCCGAAAGTCCTGATGCAATCTGGACGGGAAGCCTACGATGGTCATGTAGGTCCAGTCATTTGCCTATCTAGCTAGAGCCGTCGTTTGCGGCTGATGGCTCACAGCGTCGACACTCGATGGAATGTCGCATTATGTTTTCGTCATCGCAGTGATTGAGCAGTCACACGGCAATGAGATAATATTTATAGTCTATGAACGAACTGTGTGCATATTTGCCTGTATACATGACTATGTGTATAAATGTATGTATGTATGAAGGTATGAAGGTAGGCATGTATGTATAATATTGTATATGCATTTATACATATATGTAGGTAGGTATGCATGTATATGTTTGTATACATACAACCATATACATACCTACATACAAGTATGCATAAATACATGTATGTAGGTATGTATGTATATGTTTGCATGTATACAGGGCCGGCCCTAGGCAAGGCGAACGAGGCAGCCGCCTTGGGCCCCGCGCTTTTGAGGAGCCCCGCTGCTGGCTATTTTTTTTAATGTAGCCTGAGATTGAACAGTTATTCAAATAATTAAATAAAACATAATTATTAATTATTGCTTTCATAGTAAGCCTAAAATGCTAGTATTAAAAACCTGATTGGCATTTTGTGTTCCTTAACCCATTTTAGTTTGATTTTGCATTATTTTAATACATATGGTATTGCCAATACTGTATTGGCAGGAAATCAGCTCCGCAACTTCCCGCAAGCCATTTTTTTGCTAGGGGACCCGCTCATCGCTTGCTGCCTTGGGCCACGGCCGCCACGCACACCCTAGGGCCGGGCCTGCATACACATGTGTATGCATGTATGTATGTAGGCAAGTATGTAGGTGTTTATGTAGGTATGTATGCACGGAATGTTGAAAAAAAATGTTAATCGCCTATATACACTGTACTCTGGGCTCACATTCTCACCGCATATTTCGCAGCTGAACCTGGGTTGTTATTTCCAGTTACGTCAGCTCCGTGTGGTCTCCCGCTCTCTCCCCAGTCTGCTGCTACCCTTGTTCATGCTTCCATTACCTGTTGGCTTGATTACTGCTGTTCTGTCTACGTTGGTCTCCCTCTCACTCGACTGCATTGCCGTGAACGCGTGCTACGTTCTGCTGCGCGCCTGGTTGGGCGAATTTATAAGTTTGGTCACGTCTCCGATTACATGCGTGACGTCATCCACTGGCTTCCTTTTTCGCAACGCATTGTCTACCGGGTGCTTCCATTGTCTGGCAGCTTCTGGAACGGGCTTCCTCTGGAATTACGGTCTCTCCCTCGGGACTCGTCCACCGCGTTCTTCTCTGCTCTAAAGACTTCTCTTTCGCCGAGGCTGGGCTGGAAGCACCTCTGAATAGTTACCTTGAAGAGCGCGCTATATAAATGTCTAGTTGATCGATTTATTATTTGATTGATTGATATACAGAAACCTCTGTGCCAGCCTAAACGATGTTAAGTGCTATATGTTGTTACTGGCTGATATGCGCTACATTAAGTGACCGTATAACTGGAAACGTCATCACTTTGTCAATCAGTTGATAGTTGATCACAGGTTGCATCGAGGACGAGGAGACAGGGCGATGCTGTCCTTCCCCCGGAACACACTGTTGTCTCATCTGCGGGAAGTCCGTCGCAATTGGTAGGTGCATATGCCTATGTAATTGTAATCGTAATCTACAAATTTCTAAAGCGCTGCCATAGGCATAAAGCTAAGCGCAGGGCACCAGTTTATTCACGAGCGCTGAATCCTATAACCGTACTTTATATCTGTAGGTAAGTGTGTAAAATGTAAGCCAAGTGTAAATGCAGATCTCAAAATTACGCTACGTGCAAATGGACGATGCGTTTGCGTGCAATATTCGTGTGTATTTTTGCTCGTACAAAACGGAGCATTAGTCTAATTACAAGACAGCATGTTCCAACGGTTGGGAGGGTCTGTATATAGGTCGGTGTATAATTACGACATTTATTTCATAGACACCTCGAAGTTAGTACAGTGCAGAGAGGTTTCTAAAGGTCATGCAAACGAGTTACAAAAAAACGCTGACATTTATTGCAACAAGACCTGCTTTGTACTTAGCCGCTCGTTATTAGTTGAATACAACGCCTGACTTACCGACTTTTCTCTGCCACTTCCGTTCACTAACCGATTCTATCAGCTCCTGCAGGTCGTTTGGGTGCTGTTACCTGTTTTCCGACGGTTTGCTGTCTGCATGCCCTTGCGAACGCGAATGCCGTCTTGTTAGTTGTTATTCGCGGATGAATGCAAAACTTTGTCAATGTGTAATCGTTTTTATAATGAGTTACGAAGACGGAATTTTACTGGCGTCTCATCTCTATAGCAGAGCACGCGACTCAACGAAGCCTGACCGGAAAATTACCAGTGAAGCGACGGCCATGATGGAACTTGTATGGCTGTTAGATTGCATGTGAATCCTTGTGGTTGTTATTGTGCAGGATAGAAAAAAAATAGGACAAGTATTATGATTTTGTTTGTGTTCGTACGATTGTGAATGCGTGAGGTATAAGTCTTATATATGCTATACTCGCATCTATTTATATGTAAGTAGTGGGCCTATACGTGAATTTGTATTCATGAATATATATTTCATGAAAATACGTATATGCATACATGTATGTATGTATGAATTAATTAATTTTATCTGTTAGTTCATTGTATTCTGTTGTTCTGTTGCTATTATTCTAAGAAAAAGAACTTATTGCTACGAACTTTCTTCACCAGTTTTAACTCGGTCAGGAAAATATGACCGAGAAACGGAGTGGGTTTCTTGTTTGCCCTCTAAAGGTTGCAATCATCGCAGTCCATCCACACAGTGACAAAACACAGACATGTGGCCTATATATCTGCATATACAGACACATATAAAAATATAAGGGCCTGTGTATATCATAGCAAGAAGAATTCAGTCTGAACGTTATCTGGGGCTAACGAGCTGGAACAACCGATAGCTGCTGCTTTAATGATCTTATAATGTCAGTGTACATGTAGGCTATGTATGTATGTATGTATGTATGTATATGTATGTATGTATGTATGTATGTATGTATGTATGTATGCATGTACGTATGTATGTATGCATGTATGTATGTATGCATGCAGGTATGAATGCATGCATGCATATATGTATAAATGCAGGTATGAATGCATGCATGCATGCATGTATGTATAAATGCAGGTATGCATGTATGTATGTATGCAGGTATGCATGTATATATGTATGTATGTATGTATGTATGTATGTATGTATGTATGTATGTATGTATGTATGTATGCATGTATGCATGCAGGTATGAATGCATGCATGTATGTATGTATGCAGGTATGCATGCATGTATGTATGTATCTATGTATGTATTTATGTAAACATGTATGTATGTATGTATGTATGCATTTATGTATGTATATCAGCATCAAAACAAAACTGTTTTTGACAACTACATGTATGTAGGCCTACTTATGATAGTAAGGTCTATGTATCTCCTCTCTCCGTCATATGTCTGGAGAGTGAGAGAGTCTGCATATGCTGTGGATAAATATTTTCGGACACCTCGCGTTGTTACATATACATGTGTCAGTTGTAAATCAAACCTATAAGCGTATAATCGCGTCGAAGTTACGCGTCTGCATTTCCCATTTTGCGTCAGTATAATTTGCCATTTTGTCTGCCAGTTACTGATCTGCTGTTTTTACATTAAGCCTAGTTCATCTCATCTAAATAACTAAACAGATTTAATGCAGAGGAGTCGCGGTGTAAACATGAGTCCGCCAGCCGTCACCATAATAGTTAGCATTCAGAATTTAGAAACATTAATCATTACCCTTTGTATAAAATGGTCTACAATAATATTATTGCCACGCCGCGAAAATAGCATAATTGGAGCCGACAACCATTGGCCTGGAGTATATGAAACGCATACGGTCAATATAGACTCCTTTCAACAATGAACTCAAGCACACCCACACGCCTAGCGAATCGCATTAATTTGTAAAACACCCAATAGGATATACACATACAAAATGTATGTATTTATGTTAAATGTGTGCGGGCGTGTTTGCGTAGGTCGGAAGACGAGTGGGTGAATGGATGCAATGTTCGTGCATGAACTTTGGCTAGAAACCGTATTAATAAGAGTAATATTCGTGTTTATTGACAAGCTCACTGACAAACCGCAGTAAGTTACAGTGAAACATTGAAACATGACGGTACAATTATCAAGATCTTAATTAGCATACGTCTTGGCAGCCTTTAATGCGCCCGATCATTTTACTGATGCCTTCTAGGGAGTGGAAAACTGAGTCGACCTAGCGGAGCTCATCTTTTCAAGATCTAATGCTTTTCAGGCCAGAGTGTTACCATTCTTCTATCCCCCTCCTGTATTTTGATATTGTCCTCCTGCCAAAGTTCAGAAGTACACCAGACGAGACGACATAACATCGATGACGCTGAGCATTACGCGTGAACGACTTGGTCAAGGACTCAACGTCCCTACACAGTAACTGCCTCGGACGAGTCTCGAACCACGGCCTTCTAAATAGGAGCTCCTGGTAAGAAGGCTGTGCTCGAACCCGCGCTGTTCGCGTTACAGGCCAGGTGCTCTAACCAATCGGTCACCAAACATTGATCGTGGGTGGGGTGGATGGGCGATTGGGTGAATGTATGCAATGTGCGTGCATGGACTTTGACTAGAAACACTGACTGTGAGACAAACCCGAAAACAGTAAAAGGAAATGCATGCATGCTAACGTCTTGGAAAAAACTATCGATGTCAAAACTCATTTCGTGTGGCTAATTACTCCAGACAGAAAGGAAATTAAAGAAAAACATTGTCCAGTCTTATTCACATCCAGGGTGAAATATTGTCAAAGAACACGAAAGAAAGAAAACTGCAAAGCAGAGGACAGGACTATCATCCAAAGTACGTAATAAGAATTGATGAAGGCGATTTATTTCTGAAATGAAGGGAAGTGAATAGACTGGTGCCCTACGCTTGGCTTTCGAGTGGCGCTTTAGAAATTTGGAGATTACGATTACTTCAGCCTCATTGGTTCACACAATTCCTCATTGAATCGAAGACTTTCTTTTGTTAAAACGCGAAACAGCAGCAATTAGTATTACAGTTGATTCAAATAAAATACTGTTGAGACAAAGGAGAGACTTCTAGATACAAACAAACATTCTTAGGTTCTTTTCGCTTCTACATAATATATAGCCGACACTCTTATAGGCCTATTCCTTCTTGAAGCTTCTTCACAGTTTGAAGGGAAATGTATGGGGGTATGGCAGCAATGAGGTATTGCCTTCAACCACGAAATTGCTTCCTGCTAATTATTTGCTCTGTCGTATAAATTGGCAGCGATAACAACAATGGAGTCTCTTGCACCTGCATTCAGACAATTACACACACACACACACACACACACACACACACACACACACACACACACACACACACACACACACACACACACACACACACACACACACACACACACACACACACACACACACACACACACACACACACACACACACACACACACACACACACACACACACACACACACACACACACACACACACACACACACACACACACACACACACACACACACACACACACACACACACACACACACACACACACACACACACACACACACACACACACACACACACACACACACACACACACGTATAAATACATATATCCATCATACATATTCGTACATATAATTATTATTTATGTGAACGGAGATCTGAATATGACTCGTTATCCTGCTTGACATATGTGAAATATTTAAAGCCGTTTAAAAAGGTTCTACAGAGTTTACATATATAGGCATATACATTACACAATTTTTTTTAAAGTCCCCACCTCAAAAAATTTGAATTTTTTAAGCCCCTGCGGATTGTGACACCCTAAGCTGTAGCTTTTAAAGCTTATGCCTAAATCCGCACTGATATTTACTCACGTATGCAGCATCTAATTGCATCCGTGTGCATATGTGCCGTACTAGTAACACGACATACAAAACATATGCTCCTGGAAAGCGGTCCAGTTCAACCCATTCGTAATATAACTTCACCGCCTAAATGACAATACTTGGTCGTACAATTAAAGAACTTGCGGTTACTCGCTAATTACAGACTACGTTTCACAATAGAGGCCGGAGTGCATAAATGTGAAGGTTCCAAATGCATTACAACTAATGACAAGTTTATTACGGGGAGTCTATTTCTGGAGAACGATTCTGAAGCCGGACCTTAATAGTTATTTCCCACGCGTTGTCTAGATATAGGACTTATTCGCCCAAATTTTACGCGTGTCTTACGAATACAGACATCCGTTAACGTGTCTCTTCGCAGCATTACTTTGAATACGTATAAGCCTACAATTCCCTACAGTCACGCGCCATAGTTGCGCCTATCTCTGTAGTCACGCCCTAACGGTGTTTTTCACAATTCAAAGGCTTGTCATTCAATCATAGCCACGGCCAAAGCATGTAACAACAGTCGTAGATAAAGCAAAGGTTCTTTGGTTGTAGCCGTTTTGTGATTTTTGAACGAGGACTGATTAAATGTCAGCTTGCGAATGGTAGCATTGTTAGAACTTGCACGTTCAGGCCATTAGGCTACTGCAGTTCAGTTCCAATGATTTAATGATTTCGGCGTGTGCGTGCAGTTGTTAGGCCTACAGTAGCGGGTGTGTTTCATTTAAGTAACAATGTGCTTACTAACTGAATGGCACTTTTAACGGGACAAATCTTTCGGTCCGAGTAAGATGTCTATTTACACCTTGATGTTACATAGGGACAGTAGAAAATCACGGTAAAAAATGCCAAAAACACGGCATACTTTAAAAAAAATCGCGAAAAACACGGCAAAAACACGGCTTCCGTGTTTGCCGTGTTTTCGTGATTTTCTACTGTCCATAATTTACAACTTGTACAAAACAGACGGTCGGCATGCAAAGTTCCTTTTTGATACTGCTTCGCGCGATCAGAATACGACACGTTAATAGCTTTCTTCATAGTGGATCGTTTAGGATTAAATTACTGAATTCATTCGCAAATAATTTGAAAAAAATTAATAAACAGACAACCGGAAATGAATGAGTGACGTCAGGGTCCTCAGGGACTCAGAGAACCCTGCGTAGAATAGTGAATGACTAGTGAGTAGTGAGTAAGTAAGCCTTCATAAATACTTTCGACTGTGCAAAACTTTAAACTGCCATGGCACAACCAAAAAAAATTGCAACAAACACGGCATTTTTTACGAAAACACGGCAAATGTCAAAAATCACGGAAAACACGGCAAATGCCGAAAAACACGGCTTCCGTGTTTTCGTGATTTTCTACTGTCCCTATTGATGTATACGACTGCGCTTGTAAAGACTGTAAGTAAGTAAGCAAGTAGCCTTTGTTTGCATTTGACAAGCGCACATGTATAACGTTATTGTTACAAAGTTCGCAGTGACGACGAGGCAACCCCAATGATGCCCTACGTGTTCCAAGTAGTTCCTCTTTGCATTGTCTGAGCTACGTGTTTGGTTTGGTAAAGAGTGTGCCAGTTGAAGGAAGGTGCTCAGTAAAAGGCAGTCGAGTTGAATCGAGTTGTGGAAATGGCGATGAAATTGGGATCCAAGATCCACGCGAAGACATTTGAAATATTTGCCAGTGATTATGACGCCCTCCGAAGTTCGGAAGTGAACGTCACTCGTCCCAGAAATGAAAATGACCCCACCCCCCTCAAATATATAGTTAAGACTATGCAAAGAGGAACCATACTTGGAACAAGCAAGGCATCATTAGGGAAGCCTCGTCATCACTCCGAACTACATAACAATAATGCCTCATGTATACGTATATATCTGTATGCATGTACCTCGACACTTACTATAGCGCCTTTTAAGTACGTTATGTCACTGGGTATACTGTTCAGCCACAAAAGAATGGAACATTTATTTGCCAGTACGTGCTCTCATGTACAGTTTCCCGTACTGGTATGAGAAGCGATGCAACAAACTCCCACACAAGGGCTACATCCGCTAGCGATGCAACTAGCTGGCCTAGGCTTCATACAATGCTCTTTTCAGTCGAATAGGTCTACTTTCTTACCGAATTGAATTGCAGTGTACCCTGCCTTGTTACGAATCAGACTGTAAGAATTGTCGCGCATTTAAAAGAGAAAGAATTTGGCTATGCTATTGTGTTCTGAACTTCTTAGGTATACTTGCCGGTAATTTGAGAATGTCTCTTTCAAGCGCTGCGTTGACTCAACTTCCCAGATTCTCTTACTCGTATCAAGAAGTCCCGGAGCACGTCAGTAGGTGCCCAAAGGGCCGGTCACGCTCCGCTTAGCAGAATCTGAAACAGCATAGATCTACAATTAAACGATACGCATCGTCGCTTCGCAATATACATGTTAACCACGCAGCATGCAAACTGAACAGAGCTATTGACCAATAAGATAACAAAGACTAATTAAGATGATTAGTTAACAGTTATGGTCAGTCACTCTCGAGAACCGATGGTCAGTCTGGTACCTTGCATTTTTAACTGGTTCAGAAACAACGTTATAATCGCCAATTAAAGCCAGGTCCTATTGTTCAATTAAGTAATTAGCAATAAGTCGATTGACGTATTGTCGCAGACGAAGCTTTATGAATATTCAACAGCCACTGGCTTGTTTAAAGCGATCCAGTATGTTTCGTGTCAGTTGGATTGGTCACTTTCACCAGTTGGATTGGTCAGTTTCACCAGTTGGATTGGTCAGTTTCACCAGTTGGATTGGTCAGTTTCACCAGTTGGATTGGTCAGTTTCACCAGTTGGATTGGTCAGTTTCGGTATGCTTCAGTTTGCGTCTTTACTCATTGGCTAAAGCGCCTCCAGCGGCCGGTGGGAGTATCATCTTCTTCAAGAACCGCGGTGTAACAGTTACCTATTATTGCATCATCCCTTGGCTTCTCATTGGCCAGCGTCTGACATGATTCCGAAGACCGGATTCCGCAGCTTTAATTGGCCCACTATCAATCCAGGGGATGTGCTTATTCGAAGGACTCGGATTTCCAAACAATTAATAATTATAATATTATATCATCAAATAATGCTTGCAGGCGGATTCTAATTAAAGACTTTGTACTTAGTCTTCTGTATCATAACAAGAAAACACGAATCACGTGTAGGTCCTGTGCTTGTGCCTGGATATAGGGGGCCTAGATCTCTCTAGCGCCTTAAAAGAACTTCTTGCAAAACCAGCGATGACTCTCCAACAAGCAGGACATATCCGTTGAACTTAAACAGTAATCGTAACCGTAAACTTCCCACTCTTTCAGTTCCAAGCATAGTTGTCAAGTTCGATTTGCAGTGAAGAATCCCAAAGCAAGTCCAACTCACAACGTCCGACAACAACCGACAGGTACTGGAGACGTGTAAAGGGTCATCTGTATATAAGTCGAGTGGACAGTCACTAGCTTTACGGTGACGATTACGGTCTACGTGAGCGTCTCTTAAAATAATTGCCCGTTCATCTTACAGCAAGCCACTCCGTGGGGTTCACACAGCGTTAGAGCTAAACGAGTCTGGATGGTATTACAAGGCAGGTGGTGTCTGCTCCACAGGACCATAGAGCAGAACTTAGCCGACCGATGTAATAAAATGCTGTGGGGCCGACGTACATGTGGCAGCTGCTTCTGTAACTGCATGTGCTCGATTTACTCACAGGATTCCCAGGGCCCGGCAGATGGCCGCGGTCTGCCCCGGAATTACTTGCACCGGTTGTCTCCAACAGAAGTGCTCTGTACTATGCGGTGTTGGGTGGCAGTAGCGCATTCGAAACAGCATCGCTCGAAGTGCTTGGATACTTGAGCTGCATATATATATATATAGGCCTATATATGAGGAGTGCACCTATTTTTTGATCTCACCGTCTCCCTTTCTATGTCTAAGCTCTCTCTTTATCTCCCAGTTTCTGTCTCTTTCCTTCTTTCTGTCTGCCTCTCTCTGTCTGTCTGTCTCTGTCTTTCTCGCTTTCACTCACCTCTCTCGCCTGCTCTACCTACCGCAGACGTCTGGACAATGTTTCCTGCACTGACCCACCTTTCCCTACCGTGTTATGAGTAAGCGAGTCTTGCCTGAAGCGGCAGTTACCTGACGTTAAGACAGTGCAAAAGCCCTGCACAAGGCACACTGAACATAATATTTATTCAAGCCAATCTGTGCAACTTATTGTCGTTGTATCAACGCTAGAGCTGGGGTGGTTTCTCCATTCCAGGCCCTACAAACCAACCATGGTAAAGACTCGCCTATTTTCCCACAAGATATTGTCGATTTGGTTCACAGTACCGTGCTTGTACTGTCCCAGTTGCACCTAAAGTAACCAACTTTTCAGGATCACTCACAAGCCACCACTTTCATAAAATTAATGTCCATTTTCAACTGGCATCGGTAACAGATCGGTCTTTACGTTAAAACTAGCACCACAATACCCGCCGGAAAAGACTTTTCATGCTATTTGAATGTCGTATGTTAATACACAAGCTTCGGGCTTTCTAACACAAAGCCCACAACTTTTAGAATTCTTGACATAGTATAAAATTCTTGACGCGTTCTAGCATCATGATTTAGTCGAGCGAAAATCGTCTCCAGCAGGAGCTTCCGTTACATTACATCACAATCTGACCGCATTAACGTCGGATGTTCGCATATATGTAGAATTTTAAGAGTCGAAAAGTTGTAATTTATTAGATCTTAGACTTGCCTTCGGCTAATTAGCCTCCGACGGTCCTTCTAGAAGCTGTTGAAGACAGTTGCACTGATGAATTCTCGTACAAAGTCGTCGAACTTATCTTCTTGCCTTTCTTCCTCTTCTGCCGCTGTTCGTCTTTCTCTTAACCGTCAACAAAATCCAACTGTCGCCGCACTTGATAGTTCCCAATTATAGTCTACTCACTCGGTCCGTCTGTCGGTCGGTCGGGCGGGCGGTCGGTCGGTCGGACGCTTAGGCTCACAGTCCGAGGCGGTGCCTCACGCCCATTGGACGCCGGGGCGTACCTCAAACCGGTTTCAACCGGTCCATTTGCGACCGAACATTTGTCCGTCTGCTTGGATTGGTGTGTGTTCGTCTGTCTGGCATTGTACCGCTGCTTCGCTATCCTCTGAGCCTCTTCGTACGCACTTCACCGCGTGAGCGTCTAGGACGCTGAAGGGTCAATCGCACAGCGTGGAGTAACTGTAATCGTAAATTTACGTAGCGCCTCTCTAAGAGAAGCTCAACGGAATCGCTTCCTACGTGAGGAATCACGATCGAATGGTTTAAGCGTTTGCGGCAAAGACGTAAAGGCAGAAGTCTCAGTTATAAGCCTGACCTTACGGTACTAGCGTCTAGACACACATGCGGTCATCGCTCTTGTGTGTGTGTGTGTATATATAAACAATTAAGTAACTTTGGCACTCGGTCGTTCCCTGCACGTCTGCGCCTCAACACAACGTCTTCCGCCGATACGTAATCCTGGTGTTGAAGGATCTATCGTCACGACAAAACAAACAACATTATCAGCTTAACGCAGACACTTATGTGGTGTGAGTCCCGTGGGACTATAAAACGCTCCTAACATCCAATTTGGATTACATTTGGAATTTATGGTACTGCCCTATCGTGGATCAAGTCGTACCTTTCCTCACGTTCTTCCGCCGTTAATGCCGCTGGTCACTTCTCTAGCCCGCGCAAATGCACTAAATCATTTACGTAAAACCATCACCCAGATATCAGCCTGGATGACCGCCAACCTGTTATGCCTAAACCCTTCTAAAGCAGAATTTCTCATTACTGGCCTCCGCGAGCAATTACGCAAAGTAACCTATCCTTCCGACGTACCTCCTACAAACCTCATCACCTCCCTGTACCTTACTCTTCTCCTGTCCGCAATCTTGGAAGCATCTTCGATATAAACCTTACCTTCGCCGACCACATCACCCAGCTATCTCGCACCTGCATAATGTGCATATGCAGATTCGTGATCTTCGTCGACTGCGCCCAATACTTGATCATAAGACCGTCTGCACGATCGCCACCTCAATTGTTCATTCCAAACTCGACTATTGTAATTCCATTTTCTACAACATCGACTCTTCTCAAGTAAAACGCCTGCAGACAGTCCATAATGCCCTCGCCCGCGCTATCACCAAAACTCCCAAACACCACCACATAACCTCTGTTCTGAAATCACTTCATTGTCTAAAAGTCCCTCAGCGCATCCTTACAAAATTGTACCTACGACGCCCTTCAAACCTCTCAACCTTCTTACATTTGCCAGCTATTCACCATCCAACCGTTCAGGTCTCATCGTCATATCTTTCTGTATCTCGACCTCCAGTTTCCTCCTCTCTGAAATTCTACTGCAGCTTCTTAGTCTATGCTGCACCGGTTCTTTGGAATGAACTCCCAAAAGATTTCCACCAGATTGCTCATTCTCTTACCTCGCCTGTTCATTTCACCTCACCTCCGCTGCTTTCCACACACGACTGAACACTGAACTATTCAAGCTGTCATATCCTGATTCTATTCCTGCGCTACACAATCACCATCATCACCGATAACCACCCGAGCACCATGCTGTCTCCTCGGCTTGACCTCCCCGGACTCTGACCTGGCACTGGAACGGACAAGGCAGCCTGGCTATTGCGGACTTGATTTGATATAGCGCCGGTGAATAAGCTGGTCTCCCTTGCGCGGCTTTTGTGTGACGCTGAGAAATTTCGAAGATTTATATTTGCATTACCGATGTCCCAGTCCCACTTAAAATACCCCTTATTTATGCCTATAGAACAGTTAAGTTACAGAATCATAACTTATAATGGGTGTGTGAAAATTAGGTGTTGATCAGATGATGGTGATTATCGTTTATAGTTGTATGTAAATGACCAACATTTAAGACCAACGAAGTTGATTACAAAATAAGATTAGATTCGGAGATATTTACGGTGGTTCGAGATTAAAGGCCAAAGATGAGGTTTGCTGATCATGGCGGTACTAACAGTTTGTAGGCCTGATTCCAAAATTGATAGAGGCGATGGTTTAGTTGGCGCTGACGGCAATTGACTCGAAAATGCTTCCCATTGAATCCATTCGTCACAAAGTTCTATATTCACATCTTAGGAATAAAAACTTACAAAAGACTTTAAAGATTCTTTTTAAACCTTATTTACTTAGTAGGCGTAGGCCTATAGAACACGACAACGTGCAAAAGTTCTGCATACGTATGCTTCAACTCTGCGTGAGATATCAATAACGACAGCATCAACAATAACATAAAATGTAAATTAAGTTTAAACTTGCTTTCGCCAGTCAGTATAACAGCTGCTTCATTACTGTCATCAGCTCTGCACTTTGTAAGCCTTCAAATAGTGGCGGCGCCAGCCATTTTTTTGTAACCAGGGCATAGCTAGGGCAGTCATACAAGTAACCAGCGCAGAGGGCGATTTATGGAGAGCGCGGTAGCGCGAACGTAAATGGTGACTATATATTATTAAGATCGCGCTACCGCGCTTGCCATAAATCGCCCCCAGCACTATTATATTTGTCTATAGTCAGGAGGTCAGATGGGCGAAGCCTCCCGGAAGTTGAACGCTTTTTGACATTTGTAAAGCAAATTTTAACATTTCAATTTTTAACATTTTAACATTTAACTTAAGTGAATTAAATGAATTTATATCTCAGGATAAAACAAATATGCCCGAACAAATTCTGGACAGGGGAAAAATTCTGGCAGGGCATCGACCAGGGCAAAAGCTTTTTTACCAGGGCATTTGCCCTGGCGCGCCCTGGTGTAGCGCCGCCTCTGCCTTCAAATGCTTCGCTACAAAATTTGGCAGCATCTTGGTGGTGTTGAACAAATTTGTCTCTCTGTGATGACAGAAATTCTGTCAATGACTTTAGAAGTGCTGCTGCAGTACAGGGATCCGTGGCTTCAGTGTGAAGTAAATTACTGGTTTTGTTTTGTTACATGTCAACGATGTAACATTTTAAAACTAAAATAATTGTTAAACTTTTTAAGGTAGTATACTAATGGTAGGCCTCTTATTTGTGAAATGTTTAGTAGACTGGTTCTGTGGACCCACTGGGACCGCGGTTAATCCAGACTTGTTGCTGATTGGAGGAATTCAACTCCAACGGACTGTGAAAAGTATCGTCTGCCACGCCTGCGCATTGGACACTTCTGGAACTAAGGAAGGACAGCTGTGGTGTTAAACTTTGAATTACGTTGATGGAGATGGATGTCCGTCATGGCGACACTAGTATTTAATTCCTGATCGGTCGAGTTTTGTGAGGAAATTCATGAAGTTAGTTGTGTGATAGGGATAATCGAGAAAAGATCCTGTCAGAGTATTAGACATCATTATGATTCAACTATCGAAAGATTAATCGAATATAGATATTAGATGTAAAGGCAGAGCCCAGCGTAAATCTCGTGCGTTGTCAGTGTCGTAGAAGTTCGTCATCAGAAGTGATCGGACATTGGTGATTGACTATCGAGTGATGATACATCGAATGTATACATAGGTGTAAAGGGTAAGGCCATGCGGAAATCTCGTGCGTCATCACAGTGTCATAGGAGTTCAACTTCGGAAGCGAACGGACTATAGATTCGAAGCCATATTCGAATGAACTGGAAGAACTTTTCTGCTTGAAATAGCTTTTGGTGAGCGAGCTAAAAGAAGAAGTGCTTCAAGCTGAAACAGATACGAATCGTCGTCTACTAAAGCTTCATCGAAGCACAAGAGAACGTGGTTACTGGGGGGCAAAACGAAGGAGGATGGCAGATCTACGAATAGAGACATCAACTAGGCCCTACTACCGCGAGGGAGGTTAACTAGACTTATAGATCATAATATCTTTAATATAGATGCAGGTCTAGGTAGGATGGGTAAGATATTCTATGAGCAGCCATCCTATAGTTTGAAATTGCTGTTCATGGAAACTGATATGTATTTCTTCAGAACTAATACATATTCATTATATAGGATTGACTTCGGCGTATCTGTTGATATTATTAGCCTGCTGGACAGAGGGGAGCGGAGGAGATGCGTCGCCCGCTGTGTAGATTTGCACGGGAAGGACTAAGGTCTAAGGTCTAAGGTATTAGCCTGATTAATTATGCAAATGGGACAGGAATGAATTTTAGTAACCTGACATATGAATAATGCCTGTATCCCGATAGATCCAAATATTAGGAAATCGTTACAACATCCATAGGTCTATCTATTCTTGCCTGGTTAAAGACTCGTCCACTGGGAACAGGGTGACAATGGGTCTATTGCAATATTCAGACAATTGTAATCGCCATGCTGCAGGGTGCATTTTGTTGTTGGCAACTGTTGGCATCGAAGCCAAGTGTGTGATGAAAATGATTCTTCATTGCAAACAGTTTGCGGTGGTTTCTAGGGGCCGGCCCCCTGTCATCCTTTCATCCAGACAATTGTCGAAGCCAAGTGTGTGAAGAAAATGATTCTTCATTGGCAAACAGTTTGCGGTGGTTTCTAGGGGCCGGCCCCCTATCATCCTTTCATCCAGACAATTGCACCCTGGTCTTTCAAAGTTAGCCGCACAGTAATGAAATTTCCGGCTGTTACTTTTAATTAAGAGCGACCTCCTCACAGGATGCGATTTACCGGTTACCGTCAGATTCTAAAGAAGATAACAAAAGACCAGACCGTCTGACAGTTTCGACAACATCTGTCAGAGGTCGAAGGCAAACGCAGCTCTGACTAATCCGACTGGAGCACATGTAGCTCCACTGTTCAACTACCTTAAATAATTCGCACAGATGTCGCTCGACGCCTTCCGTGCCTCGTCGCAGTTGGACCGAGAAGCAGCGGATATCGAGCGGCGGAGTGGCTGCGTTTTAACGGCCGCGTCTGGTGTCACTTAACGGCCTCTGCCCCCAACCGCACGGTCCGGGGATCTTCGGGGTTTTCGCTGCTCCATAGATCACATTTTCTGGTTGATTCCTTTCACCGGAAATGGCGGAGTTTAAACTGCGCGGAGAAGAAGGGGGTTAATGGAAACCAGGCGTTCTTACTTGTATTTTGCACGCCTTGTGTAGCAGAACCGCTGCTGTTTTGTTTGGGTCTGTCTATCTGTCTGTCTGTCCCTCTGTTTGTTTGTGCGTCTGTCTCCTTGCTCTGTGTCTGTGTGTTTGTCTTTGTGTCTGTTCAGCAGAGGCGCGTTTGCAGAGAACGGGGCCCTAGGCGCAAACATTTTGGGGGCCCTTCTGAACTTGTAGACTGAGAGTCTGAGACTCTGATTGTGTTAGCCTATTATGTGCAAATCCCAAGAAGTGGAACTTGAAGCCGTTTTTGTGAGTGTTATTCACACTGTAATTATGACTTGTTATAGAAGCTATTTTCAAGGAATGTGAAGTTATTTCATTTAATGATTTTCGTAATTTCAATTATTTTTGCTGGTTAACAAAACTAATATAATGTTTAATTATCGGCCTACTTTAAAACACTAAAAATGATCGACTGAAACTTTTGAAACGTAGGCCTAAAGTTTAGCAGGGTCGCCTAATTACTTTGAAGTTGTTTCTAACAAGTTTGATGTTATTTTGCACAAAGTCTATATGAACTATTAGCCCAAATGACCAAAACAATTATAAACAAAACAATGATATCTTTTATGTAAATGCTAAACAGAAAATAAATAGAAAATAAGTTATATATAAAATAATTCAAAATTCACAAATTTTATTTTTTATAATTGAACAAAATATTTCATTCGTTTAGAGGCCCTCCGAGACTTGGGGGCCCTAGGCGCGCGCCTCTGTCTGTTTATCTGTTTTTCTGTCTTCCTGCTAGTATCCTTCTCCCTGCTGTCTATCCTTCAATGTCTGATTGTAATTGGTAACTTTTGTCGCCGCTTTGTCTACTGCACGCAGCACACGATACATCAACCGATGCCACACAAAAACCAACCGTAATCAGGTGAGTAGACAAGCAGCCTGTGGTGGATCAGCACTAATTTTTTAAAGGTAATTCTTAATTTAGGAACTAAATAAGTTTAGCGACTGAGCAGAGCAAAAAGATACAGGGAGAGTGTTACAAGATCGAGGTTCAGCAACAGAAAAAGCTCGTTCCCCAAGAACAGTAATAGTTCTAGGTATAACCAGATAAAGAGAGACAGTTGGATGAATGGTTGAATGATGATAAGTCTGCGGAATAAGGACTGATTTTACGTATATGTTTTATAAACAATGTCAATGTTTTATAAACTATCAGAGCAAATTTCAAACATTAAACATTCTAGATTGTTATGCAAACGATGTATGATTATGTAAATGGCAAATTAAACTTTCTAGACTGTTAAGTAAAATAGGAATTCTGTGCATGTATAGTTAACACCTAGCGTTCATGATTATTATGCTACAGATGTTTTTAGAAATAAACTTTTTATTGCATTGTTAAGCACCACTTCATTGGTCTGATATAGGCTAGTTTGTGTAATTAGGCGACCCTGACAGCGGAACGGTTTCGTTCCTTTGGGTTTTCCTTTTGTCACTGATCGCAATGTAACTTAAGTTCGTGTTACCATGTAAACTGTGTAATTGTTCAAAGATTGGTGAACAATAAAAGAATTTTGATTGATTGATTGATTGATTGAAACAAATCCTGGACAGAAAGCCAATGCAAGATTTAGACCATATCTTAAAGTATATATTATTACGTATCAGTTTGTCTCGGTATGTTTGTTTGTATATTTGCCTGTTTGTCTGTCTGTCTATCTGTCTGTCTGTTTGTTTGTCTGTCTGTAGAATCAGTTTCTTCCGTCGAATCACTTTCTTCCATTAGGCCTGTCTGTCTGTCTGCCTGTCTGTCTGCTTGTCTGTCTGTCTGTCTGTCTTCCTGTCTGCCTGTCTGCCTGTCTGTCTGCCTGTCTGTCTGTCTGTCTGTCTGTCTATCTGTCTACCTGTCCTTAATGACTTCCGTTTCTGCGAGTACAGGAAGATAAAGCGCCTGATTGCACTGATGCTATGAACCGTCCATCGAAATTGCAGCAGTGTCTGAGTAAGTCGCCCCCGCGAAGATAAACGAGACTCCTTGCATCGTATCAGTTTCTTCCATTAGGTCTGAATTTGTCCTAATTGTGGTGCGTCGACTGTTCTATAAGTAAGCAAGCAAATAAGTATATTCTTTATTGAGAAGCACCAGGAAACTCACAGCACTGTACATTAGGGCGGTGCGAACGTAATGGCCAAAATATTTTTTCAGAATTATTATTATTGTAATAGTGTGAAAAAGTTGTGTCTATAAGAGGTGAACTTATGTCTAAATTTGTTAGTCGCTAGTGCCATGTTTTGAACTGCCCCCAACGACTTTGAAAATGAGCAGTAGCAGATGCTTGCAAAATACTAATAAGCGATTACTTACCATCACGATTAATACACATTATGCAAGTTATTGCCAATATATTTGTCACTAATAACTAAACAATCCTTCACAAAATAATACTTTTGGTTATTGAACATTTCATGATACAAATTTTAAGAAGTTGAAGATCATTGTTATGGACAGTTTGCCAGGCACGGCACACACAAACGCTGTCAAACAGTCAAAGTATAGTTAAAATACGTGAATAAGCTTGATACAGAGACATAAATGCCGATTAAATGATTCAAAACTCATAGACTACAATTGTCACACATCTTCGAAAACACAATCTGTTTTGTTATAAAAGGAAGCCATCTGTTATCTGCACTTTATTCTGTTTCTGATTAATCCATTTTGAGCACTTTCTTCCCAAACCGCTCGACATGCTTCGGTTATCAGTTTCACGCCTCTCTTACAGCTTGTGTGTGACATGGCACCCTGACGAATGGCAGTAAAGTGTTGTTGGCACCAAATATTCTGCCGCATATCTCATCGACTGGAATCTTTGATAGCAGAGGTGGGGCGGTAACTTTCAAATCCATTTACCAGCACAAAGGCTCTACAAATCCATTTACCAGCACAAAGGCTCTATAAATTCTCAAGTGACAACAGAACTAGAGGGCACAGCTACAAGATTGTTAAAACAATCGGCTGGGACAATGATGCAAAGATTCTTCAGTGCCAGAGTGGTGAACAATTGGAATAAGTTGGACGAGGGGGCTGTTACTGCGGACTCGGTTATTGCATTTAAGAAGAAACTAAATAAACTTGGATACTAGAACGAGGTGCAATTGAGAGGAAGCTCGAGAGACACATATGAGTATTCTGAGCCACTTAAAACCTTGTCATGTTATGTTATGTTATGTTATGTTATGTTATGTTATGATATGTTATGTTATGTTATGTTATGTTATACAGTTTATAAATCCGACGCAACTTTCGGCGTTGAAGTTTCTGATACCCCTCGGTTGCTGTTGGCGAGCTTTCGGAAGTCGATGCAATACCAATTCGTGTATTATGTTCTTGTTCTTCTGTTATCATTTCTAATAAGATATTTTCTGAATGTGCAAAGTAATCACCAAAGTACAAGGTTTCAATTGAATCCCTTGTTTCAGCTGTTTGCATTAATGTACGCTTCCTAGTAATTGTTCTTTCTCGGCGAAGCTTATGGCCATCTATTACATGGGTTGATTCGGTCTGTGAAATAATGCCAAAATCTTCTAGTACAGCATTGGCAATTACCACACCTGCTCTGTCCGATATTCCATATCGGTGACAAATTTTTTACAGCTTCGGTAAAACTTTTTTTTCATTTGCTTAGTTATATATACTTCTTTGGAGTTAGGCCTACTTGGTTTCTATGACGCATCCATGGCTTCTTCGTCTGCTAAGCTTTGATTCGCTACTGGATCTACTTCTATTTCCATTGCCGAATTTGATCACTATTGTCTGCTAATGTTTGTTCGTTGCTGAAATCCGAATGTTTGCAACATCTTAGGTGCTCGGTCAGCTTTCGATCATGCCGCTTCTTTAGTTTAGTTGATGCGATCTTAACTTGACCGCCAATAATCATAACTCTGATTGTCCGCTGATCATGTAGGAACTCATGCTCATCTTTTGGTATCTTTCTGGCTTTGGGACACTTACTTGTAACTGTCAATGCAAGCTTAGATGTCAAAAACCTTTTCTCTGCATTTTTGTTCAAAGTTTTGCATATTTTACGATAATTACTATTCCTTTTTCGACCTTTATTGGTCGGCGTTCGAAATTCATCGTGGAATGTTCTTATCACCTTCAGAACTCTTGTATGTGAAACTGCCACGATGGAAGCTATTCTCCATATAGCTTCGATGTAAGGAATCGTAATCCTCACTCCACCTTGCCAGGTTTGCCTCTTTAGTGCATATGTAGGTCCAATCCAAAGCGAGTTTGATCGTTTGGCAGGCCCCACGGTCCTACGGAGTTGCCTGAAGTTGTCGAAAGCGTCCGCGTGGCATCCTCGGTCCGGCCTTTCTTCTGCCAGCTTAACCTTTTCATCGGTCCACTGCCTCTTGTTTTGTCTAAGAGACATCTTCCACTCTTTGTTGGGAGTGGTATAGTCTCTATTGACTTCTGCCATCTTTGCCTCTCTTTCCCTTGGCACCAGATAATGCGTTTGATCACGAATCCGTTCTTTATTTTAAAGGATTCGGTATCCTAGGGCTGCACCGGATGACTCTTGCACGGTATTTCTAAAAACGTCCTAGTTAGTGTAACATTCTAGACTTGTGGCAGTGGCACTAAAGCACTCTCTAAAGTTAGTCTTATAAATTAAAATGTACACGTTTTATATAGTGACTTATAGCCTCGACCCTGCTCATTTTTCAATGAATTGATCGGGTAAGATCCATTACCACCGCTGCCCGTTTGATAGACGCCGCGCCATTTAAGGTCCTCGTGTACGTAGGCAATCCTAACAACGAGGTCTTGTAGGAGCCTGATGTATCTCATAGCCTTGAACTTGGTCGAAGGAGTAGCAACAACTGCTCGGTGATCTGAGTCGCATTCCAGTCTGCGCGAGACTCCACATTTAGTAAAGTTCTGCCCTTGGGTCATGGGTCGAGACTAATGGAAGAAATGTCAATCCACCTAGGGTACTTACTAGCTGGCTATGTCCCTGTTTGACCGACCTCTGTAGGACCCAGGGGCTGAACAAATTCGTTCTCCGTTTGATCGCAACAGGGTTTTAACAGGCATTCAACAGATGGCGTAGCGTTAGGAAGGAAAAGAGCGGCACCTGAGGCTTACCTAAAGACGATTCCGCGCGTAGGAAGTGTTAGCACCTTCGTTTCTCTT
>OY744609.1:17066897-17316897 GCA_963556255.1 Allolobophora icterica | reverse complement strand
TAATATGCTTCAGTCATAAACTGTGTCGACTTGTAACTCCGCATAGCAACGTGTGCATCATTAAGGCGTGTTCATTTTATTTTATTACCTTATATATATGGCCCAGTATAGGAACACAGCATACTGTATATACTGTGCGAACCTATTAGCTAGTGCATCTAAGTATATATAGTTGCATAGCGACCTTGGGAGGGTCTTAAAAGGTGTTATATAGACATCTTACTATATCTTTATATATATATATAGATATCAGTAGCGCATGTACATATATATATATGTATATATATATGTATTTATATATATATATATGTACATGCGCTATTGAGAGGTACAAAACTGCGCTATATTAAGTGCTTGGATGCATAGATACTTAAATGCTATACATACACAAATATATGCATACATATTTAAATACGTGCGTACCTTATCTTACGAACTGATCTTCTGGATATTGACCTGATTACGGCTTGGTTTTGGTGTGCCATCGGTTGATGCCTTGTGCATTAGACACCGGCGCAATAGAAGTTACTAATTGCAATTACCAGTATGCTGGATACATACAAATCTTAGATTAGATTAAATTAAATTAAGTTAGTTGAAATTGAGTTCGACTGGCTTCTGCCTGCCTGGGTCTGCCAGATGTTCAGTGTACGTTATTCGATTACTTAGTCTCTCGGTCACCTAAGTCTCTATCACTGCAGTCTCTGAAGTACATCAGCTCCGATTAGATTAAATAGGATTACATTAGATTAAATAGGATAAGATTAGATTAAATAGGGTTAGATTAGATTAAATAGGATTAGATTAGATTAAATAGGATTAGATTAAACAGGGTTAGATTAGATTAAATAGGATTAGATTAGATTAAAAAGGTTTAGATTAGATTAAATAGGATTAGATAAGATTAAATAGGATTAGATTAGATTAAATAGGGTTAGGTTAGATTAAATAGGATCAGATTAGATTAAATAGGATTAGATTAGATTAAATATGGTTAGATTAGATTAAATAGGGTTAGATTAGATCAAATAGGATTAGATTAGATTAAATAGGATTAGATTAGATTAAATAGGATTCGATTAGATTAGAATGCATCTGTCTGATGGAATGGAAATGGCAAATTCGTTCGCTAGAATTGAATTGAGTGGTACTTAATCCTGGGGAGCGAGTTGGAGTTGTAAAGCGTTGATCAAATCAGACAAGATTTGATTAGCAACTGATGAGATGGATTTAGGTTTAAGAGGAAGATATCGATCGAGGGTTGTGGAGTCCCCTAGTGCACTGACCGAGAAATTTCATCATAGAACATAGGCAACAGACAAAAGACAGAGAGACAGAGAAACAGAGAGACAGACATCGGAGAAGAGGAACAGAGAGAGAGAGAGAGAAAGCGGCCGGGATAGCGTGACAGAGACATCGACAGAACAAGAGAGACAAAGAGAGGTCGAAATAGACATATAATCAGAGAGAGAGAAAGAGACAGAAACAGACAGGGCCAGACAGAGACAGAAAAAGACAGAGAGAGATAGAGAGACAGAGAAGCAGAGAGAGAGAGACACAGAGACAGACTGAATGAGAAAGCGATAAATGTAAATACAGGCGCAAGGGCTAAAACTGAGGCAAAACCAGTGAAAAGACAGAAGAGGAGCAGACAGACAGACGTGCAGTCAGACAGACAAACAGACAGAGACCTAGTTAAGTGTGGCGTCCACCGACAACCAGCCACTACATCATCATGATTACGAGCGCGTTCATTTGCCTAGATACGCCCACGGGCGAATCCACATCCTCCTCCTCCTCCTCCTCCTCCTCCTCCTCCTCAGCTCCAGATTGGGCTGCTCTCCGGTGCACAGCAGCCTCCGTAACACGTACACGGGTGCAGGGACCAGAGCGCCGTAGATGATCATAGCCATGGCTCGACAGATCTCCCTGTTTTGGTCGCGTACACGTTCGTTTTACGCTCTGTCTATACACGCATGACGATCACACGTTCACCGGAAGTACAGACGCGCCAGACCGGAAGCAGAAGAACGCGACCGGATGTCCACTTCACGCATGCGCCGTCAATTCTAAACAGACTGCGAAAGGCGTCGAATGACGTCCAATTGTTCTTTGATCATTATCAGGATTAACTGTTGGTTAACTGCGATTTCTAATTGGATATTGTCTGAGGAATCGTACTGTGCTTATTACAACTGATAAAGGTGCAGTTGCCAGGACGGAATCAACCGTTGTCAGCAGCTGTTGTTAAATTAAGTATTATATGTCTACAGGTATGTGATATGTTATTGTAAGCGTATTATACGTCCATAGGGTGAAGGCTGTATAAAATATTTAATAGGCATTTTGTGTATCATACACGTATATGGTATGCATTTAAAACAGAGATTCAATAATCGTAATCGTTATCTCCAGATTTCCAAAGCGCCCATTGCAAGCTAAGTGCAGGACAACAGCTTAATCACGAGCGCTGCATCAAGTCAGAGAGGTTTTCCGGAAACATGAGATGGATATCGAAGTCCAGTTCAAATAAAGACCAGAGACAGGAGGCTGAGTAATTGCTATGGCGGGTTTCGTTAAGGTTGAGGGTCGAGACAGATTGAGGCGATAACAGGCGAGGATCAGAGGAGGATCAGATATAAATGAGGGTAGGAATTCTTGAAATGATGAGACTTTTACTTAACCCAGACATGGTTATCGCATAAATATATAGATATATTTGGAAAGGCATATGTGTTATGTATTAGTAGGTAATATAGGTATACTGTTACAAACAATTCCTATAATGGAGATAATAATTAAGATATTTTTCTATATTGAAATTATTATCTTATCTCAATATAAATATAACACCTTTGCGCTAGTGCACACGACATCAATTGTTAGTACTAGAAGCCAAGTTTATTCTATATAAGTAAGTAAGTATATTCTTAAGCCTACACTTAATGGGTTTGTCGATTGTCATCGTCGTTGACATCACATTCATCAAATCATCGCTTCTTTTATACATCTCTCGTCATCGTCATTTATTATCATATCATAATCACCATCCGTCGTTCATCATTTTCTCTTGTCATCGTCACTTATTGTCATATCGTAATCTGTGTTCATCATTTTTTTCTTGTCATCGTCATATATTTTCATATCGTAATCACCATCAGTCAGTTCTTTGTTCAGCATTTCTTCTTGTCATCATCACTTATTATCATATCGTAATCACCATCAGTCGTTCATCATTTTCTCTTTTCGCTGGTTTTGCGTCGTGATCTTTGTTTTACTTGTTTTCAGATTGCCCCCGCGAGAGCGACCAACGCAGTTGACGGGGGTCTCCGCGAACAATGATTCCCTACAGGAAGGGTCTTGTCGCCCCGCAGAACACCTTCCTTGAAACGATCATTCGTTCCAGTACGAATCAACGTTAGTGCCATCGAAATACTTTCGACAATGGATTATGTATGTATGTATGCATGCATGCATGTATGTACATATGTACATATATATATATATACACGTATGTATGTATGTATGCATGGATTGATAATAATAATAATAATAATAATAATAATAATAATAATAATAATAATAATAATAATAATAATAATAATAATAATAATAATAATAATAATAATAATAATAATAATAATAATAATAATATTTATTCTTTAATTAAGCGCCTGCAAACGCACTGCGCTGTACAAGTACATGTTATGCGATAAATCTTAACTACTAACAGAACAGACAGCCTGCAATACACGGCGCAAATTGCAGCCTACAAAGCATGTCCGCCTATGGGACACGATCTCTGTACCTCTCGCACTCTACGCCAGATGTTATCCAATGCGCTATCGGGTGTATGTACAGCATGTTCGTATGTATATGATCGTATGTATATACATAAGTATGTATACATATGTATGTATGCATGTATGTAGGCCCATGCATGAATGTATGTATATCTGGACACTTAATATAGCGCCTCGTAGGTACTTCACCCTGGCGCTACATCGTACTGTAAGGTAATGTGACAATGTGTTTAGTAGCATGCTGCTGCTAATGTTGTAGTTATTCTGTCACTGTAGCCAGATGTGGCAAGAAGTAAAGATGTTAAATTCAACCTTAGAACTGAGAACTGATTCCGCTTCACTAACCAAACACATATTTGTTCAATGGAGCGGAACGAATCATCTGCTCTTTGCAGACAATCACTTTCTCCTGGCGAATGCTCGAATCGCTGAATTCCCCATCATTTTCGCGAGCGATGGCTTCCGCCAACTGACCGGGTTTTCAAAGATCGAGCTGCTGCACCAGGGAGCCGTCTGTCGCTTCATGCACGGGGAACTGACGGATGCGGAGACTGTAAAACGCCTTTGGGATGCTTTCGACCAGCAAACGCAGCATCAAGTCGAGGTTCTTCTCTACAAGAAAAACAGTTACGTTTTACAACAAGAGTTTGCTTCCTTGTGAACTCTGCGTTCTTTATATGTAGGCCATATGTAGCCGGAGGGTGGCAGGTTCGAATCTACCTCAAGCCGCTGCGTAGCGACCCAGCTCCATCGATGTTCTATCGTATGGTCGTGTGCACTTCTGAACTTTGCAAGGAGGGTAATATAAAAAAACAGTTCTTTTGTATTGTATTGTATGTATGTTTCAGTTTATATATGCTCTATAGTCTATAATAGGCCTAGACATGTAAATTTTTGTAATCCGTAATGTTTACCGGCCTAATAATTAACACACTTACCTTCTATCGCTATCCAATGACCCTAATCGACTTCGGTTACGAGAATCAAAGTGTACCGATGTAGTCATACCAGCAACTGTAGAACGGGTGATCGTTATGGAACGGTAGCCACTTGGACACTTGGCCTTTACCGCAGAGCGTACGGTTTCCTCCTTCTATACTGAGGCGGTCAAAGTGTAGGGACCTTGAACAAGTCCTTCACGCCCATAGGGCCTACATATACATATACACGCATTGCTCAGCACCATCGATTTCTGTCGTATGGTTGTGTGTGCACCTCTGAACTTTGGGAGAACAATATCAAATGCGCTAACTTTGGAACCCGTGCAGTATACAGGACTTTCCATTTAGCAAAATACCACGGCATCAAAAACCCAATACTTTGCAGTAACAAAATCAGGTGGTAATAAGTGGTAAAGTCATTGTCGTCTGCTGTATCCTTGCGACCAGGAAGTCCACTGTGGCTGCTGCAGAGAGTGACTCCTATCAAGGATGAGAAGGAAACAGTCGTCATGTTCCTCGTGTCAGTCAGAAATATCACGGCGCTAAAGCAATCGAACGAAGAGGAATCCACCAAAGGTAGGTTACGATGGGGAGGAAGAGGACGTGGAGGAAGAATAGAAGGAGGATGAAGTTGAGGAAGAGGAATGAGATGAATAAGGAGGAATAACAGAGGGATAAAGTTGAAGAAGAGCAATAAGATTGTGAGGAGGAATAGAGGGAGGAGAGAGCTGAAGAAGAGGAATACAGTGATTATCATGAGGAGAAATAGAAGTTAAGGAAGATGAAGAGAACTATGATTATGACGATGGTGAGTAGTTGGTACTTTCGTTGTTGTTATTATCGCTGTTGCTACTGTTATTGATGATGATGACGATTAAAATGAAGATGATAATGCTGATGTCGACGACGATGGTGATGGAGATGGTGGTGACGCTCATGCAAGATGTTTGATGATGATAGCGGTGATGGTGATGAGGATGCTGATGCTGATGATGAGGTGATGTATGACGAAAACAATGGCAGTAGGAATGCTATTGTTGGTGACGACAACGACGACAGTGATGATAATGATGATGATGATGATAATGATGATGACGGTGACAACGACGCACATCTTCCTGTTGTAGTATCGCTGAGTAAATTCGCTCGGTTAGCGTGTCGGACGATGACCCGCTACCGGATGACCAATGGTCAGCAGATGTCCAGTTCGTGCAGTCTGTCGATAGAGATGCTAAAGAGTACGACAACGGTCAGCGTAAGTGATGGACATCAGACGAAGACGAAAGCACTCGACTGACCGAACGAAGGACGCTTTAATTAGAATAATGGCCATGATGACGACGACGACGACATTGGACGCTGTCACGACAGTCTCATGACGACCACTGTGCGGACGTGACTAAGGGCAATTATGGTGACGCCGACTACGATGATGATGATGATGAGAGAATGATACTGATGGTGGTGGTGGTGGTGGTGGTGGTGATGATGATGATGATGATGATGATGATGATGATGATGATGATGATGATGATGATGATGATGATGATGATGATGATGATGATGATGATGGTGATGGCGATGATGACGATCAGGATGATGACGTTGACGAGAGAGGCGGTTATAGTGATTGTGGTAATGATTGACAGCTGGATGGATTGATTGACGGATGGGAGGATTGACGGATGGATTGATGGATGGATGAATGGATGTATTGACGGATGAATGGATAGATTGACGGATGGAAGGACTTATTGATGGAAGGATGAATGGATGGATTGACGGGTGGGTGGATGAATGACTTGCTGACTGACCTGCACAGCCAATCGTTAACCTGAGCGATGACGTCATCCCTCGCTATCGCCCGGAAGCCCCGAAGACTCCTGGCCACATCATCCTGCACTACTCTGGCTTCAAGTCCGTCTGGGACTGGCTGATCCTCGTGCTCACCTTCTACACGGCCGTCATGGTCCCCTTCAACGCCGCCTTCCAAGGAAAGACGATGGACAACGTTCCGATTCTGGTCATCGACAGCGTCGTTGATGTAGTCTTCTTCGTCGATATCTTCCTCAATTTCCATACGACGTTCGTAGGGTCAGGGGGTGAGGTCATCTCAGACCCTCGGACGATCAGAAGGAACTACCTGCGCACCTGGTTCATCGTCGACCTGCTGTCCTGTCTGCCGTACGACGTCTTCAACGCATTTCCCGATTCGACAGAGGTAGGATTCTTATATCTTACATAACCTCTCTCCCCTATGTGTGACAACAGACGCAAGAGATTATACCTTAACTAGCCTCACCTATATAGATTATAGATTACAGCAAGGCATTCGACTGCGTTGATCATGCTCTGCTGTGGAAAACACTGAGTGAAATGGGCATACCCATGCATCTGATAACTCTCCTCAAGAACCTGTATGGCAATCAGGTGGCGGTGGTCAGGACAGAACATGGCGACACTTCAAGTTTTCGAATAAAGAAAGGGATCAGACAGGGATGTATACTATCACCATACCTATTCATTCTATATGCAGAAAGGATAATGAGGGAGGCAGGTTTTGATGATGAGGCGGAGGGTGTGAGGATAGCTGGAAGGATAGTGAACAATTTAAGGTATGCGGACGACACAACACTGCTGGCGGAAAAAAAGGAGAAACTGAAGGATAACATCAGAAGGCTAAAATGTGCTAGCGAGAAAGCAGGAATGTACTTTAATATAAAAAAGACGAAGATAATGACCACTGAGAAATGGAGTTATTTTGAGGTAGATGGAGAGGAGATAGAGGTGGTATCAAGCTTCTGTTTCTTGGGGGCCATGATGGAGAGTGAAGGTGGATGCGAACGAGAAATACGACGGAGAATTACATTGGGGAAGACGGCAACGCAGGGACTGGAAAAAATATGGAAGGACAAATCAGTGAGTTTGGGAACGAAGACAAGAATTGTTAAAGCAATGATCTTACCAGTGGTGCTTTACGGATGCGAAACATGGACAAAATCCAAGGCATTGGAGAAGAAAATTGAGGCATGTGAAATGTGGATCTGGAGGAAAATGTTGAGGGTTTCTTGGACTGAGAAGAGAACTAACGAGGATATCCTGGAAGAAATAGGACACTGGAGAGGGAGTTTGACGTTGGGGCAGAGAGCGTCCAGGCAGAAGATGTCATACTTTGGACACGTGATGCGTGCAGATGGGCTGGAAAAGGAGATGATGTTGGCGTGTGGGGAGGGCAGAAGGAGGAGAGGACGACCAAGGAGGAGATGGATGGACGAGATACAGGAGGCATTGAAGATGAACATCTCGGAGCTGAGAGAGGCAACGAGAAATCGGAGCACATGGAGAAGGTTGACCATGACAGTCGCTAGGATTCAACGAATCGACAGCACAAGGTGACAAGGTGAGCCTCACCTACCTATGCATTTGGGTATGTGTGTGTGTGACAGAACTGAATATGAGATTATACCTTACCTCACCTACCTCTGCATTTGTGTGTGTGTGTGTGCGTGTGTGTGCGTGCGTGTGTGTGTGTGTGTGTGTGTGTGTGTGTGTGTGTGTGTGTGTGTGTGTGTGTGTGTGTGTGTGTGTGTGTGTGTGTGTGTGTGTGTGTGTGTGTGTGTGTGTGTGTGTGTGTGTGTGTGTGTGTGTGTGTGTGTGTGTGTGTGTGTGTGTGTGTGTGTGTGTGTGTGTGTGTGTGTGTGTGTGTGTGTGTGTGTGTGTGTGTGTGTGTGTGTGTGTGTGTGTGTGTGTGTGTGTGTGTGTGTGTGTGTGTGTGTGTGTGTGTGTGTGTGTGTGTGTGTGTGTGTGACAGAAGTGAGGTTCTTAATAATATGTTTTACATCACCTGTTTCCTCTGCATCTATAGATATGGATGTATGACAGAAGTAAGAGTATTATAGCTAACCTCGTCTAACCTTATCTAATATATCTCTTTGTGTATGTGGAGCATAAGAATGTTTATCAGACGTAAAATTTAAAAATCTTGTGCGCCTTACCGCACGTAACTCTGCATTTAGGTAGGTAGGTCTATTTGCAACGGAATTAAGTGAGGTAGGCCTACTTATAATTTTCACCCCACTTACCTGTGTCGGCTAAATGTACTAGAGATAATTAGACAAACAATCATCAGGGAGAAGGTAAATGAAACGAACAGATCGGAAGACGCAGATAACGATTGCGACAGTGTATATTTTTTTCGTTTATTCAAGAAAACTGGATGTCACACCGCACCCAGGAACATTAACATGGGAATCATAGTGAAATAATAATATGTTTAGGTCTAAAGCAGAAAAGTAATGCATTGTTAATTGAATGATGTAATATTAGTTATTTCATATTACATGAAAACGTTATTAGGTTTTTAGGTGTCCATTGTCAGTCTAATTCATAACAATACCGACAATCAAGATAATTATAATATAATATAATTACAAGACGACTGATTAATTATTTTATCAATTTTGCGGATAACTCTCGAGGATACCAAGAGGAGCTTCGTGTGAGCCTGTCACATTTTTCTAGACAATGCACTGCTTATTTTCCCGTGATCACAATGTAGGCAACGACATTATCATCGCCCTCGTCGTCGTCGTTATCGTTATCGTCAATATACTTTATTGCCACTGCAGCTAGATCTTGTCTCTTTATTTTCATATTCATCCAAACTGGAAGGATGTAAGTATTTTGCCATCATAAATCTCCAGCTCGAAGCTTCTCCAAGAGATGTTTCAGTTGCCCGAACAACGGTCATAATACTGCTTGATGTGATCACTGTAGCTTGCTTTTGTTGTTGCCTGCACCACTCGGAGTTTTGCTAACCCCGTAATTGCGTCATCAACCCGTATCTACGTCAGGCTAAATCACTCTTCCGCTTGTATTAAAACAAGGTTTCTAGATAGCAGGTTGTGCGTGTTGGCCATTGTTTGCTGACGCCATACTCGAGAATGTTTACGTAAGGCGGCCGGTTACAATAAGCAGCAGCCTTAAGCAGAACCGTATTTTATACATCATGTTGCACTATCAGATAAAACAGAAGCCTGCATGCATGTATATCCCATCGTATAGACGGACGGACGGACAGATAGACAGACAAGAGAACAGACAGACAGATAGACAGAGAAACAAGAGAACAGACGGATTGAATAAATAAGAAGACGGTGACAGAGTGCGTAGAATGGCACATAATTGGTCTGTCTTCGTGTGCATGGTCCCAGCTTTTCTTCCTTGCTTCGGTCTGTTCATCCTTCAGTCACTTCGTCCATCCGTCATTCGTTTCCGTCAGCTGCTTTCCCCTCCCTGCCTTCCCTCCCTGCTTGCTTCCGTCTTCCCCGTCCATCGTTTCTCATTTTATATATATATATATATATACATATATATATTAGGGTGGTAGTGAAAAAAGTTTTTTTTAAATAATGCCCGGGACACCCCCTAGTTCTGTTCGTATTGGTAGTAGAAACTCATGTGCAAAATCTTTTTAAAATATTCCATTATTTAGGCGTGCCACATGACAACTCAAGTTTTGCATATGACACCATGCATCATTGAAGCCGTAAAAATCAACTTTCTTAGTTTTTCAAGAGCTGGATGAAAGTTCATCACTTCTAGAACCTATTATTTGATTACTGTAATTATGTGATGAGTGTGATGAACCATAGATTGTTGGATACCATATTCTCTGATGATTTGTTTATAAATAAAAAATTAAATAATAAATATATAAATTGGAACCAACTGGAGCTGAGGAGTAAATAAATATTTGCAATTTTTTTAACAATTTTCTGAACTTTTGTAGTCTGCACATTTAAGGCTTTTCTAAAGTTTCATTATTTATTTACTTACTTACTCACGCTATCCCACATTATTCATAATCCATTTCAAATTAATCACATTTTAATAGTTGTCCTTGAAGATGTCTTCAACCCTCTGGCTGGACCGTTTCCTGGACCTGAAATACCTTTGCTTAAACGATATCAGAATGCATTGCCTTTGATCGTCCATGACATGATTGCTGATGGTTTGTCAGATGATGAAATTGCAGTTTAACAATAACAACGAAATGATGGAAGAGGCTGTTGAATTTGAAGTGGAATGTTTGCAGAAAGACAGCCAGCCTCGTGATGATTATCTAGAGCTCTTGGAACTTGCACTGATCTACATAGGTCATGTCCCTCCTCGAGAGTTGCATATTACAGCCTCTGGTGTCATGTCACCGCTCTCTTCGCTCTGCCACCCGTGGTGATCTCTCTGTCCCTTGTGCACACACCGCTACTATGCAGCAGCGCGCTTTCTCCGTGGTTGGACCCACAATTTGGAATGGGCTTCCTCCTGAGCTGCGGTCTCTTCCTCGTAACTCATTCACCGCTTTCTTCTCTGCTCTAAAGACTGCTCTCTTTCGTCGGGGTTGGGCTAGGAGCGCCTCTGAGTAGCTTCCTTGAAGGGGCGCTATATAAATGATTAATTGATTGATGTATAGGGCCAGGTGGATGGCCAAGGCCATCTATTCTCACAAAGTATTCCTTTTACGATCTCAATTGCGAATTACCTTCTGGAAAATAAATTTGCTACGTTCCCTTAACCTGTTCATCTGCTTTAATTATCTGAGATCATGGTTTACAGCTTCACACTCTACTCTAAAGGCACTTTCCGTCATGCTTGGTACCTCAGTGAGGATTTGGTCGATTTCTGTTTTTTCGATGACTGCATTGATGCTGCTTCCAAGGCCTTGTTGGTGCAAACAATGAGAACCAAAGTTGGTGTTGGCATTCCATCAAAATGTCCACAAATTACTGTACACACAGTTTCATGTAGTCGGGAGCACCTCTGAGTAGTACTCCTTGAAGAGGCGCTATATAAATGCCCGTTATGAATGAATGAATGAATGTACTCTTGAGATTTTGTGACTTCAAACATGATGAATACTGTGCATACCATTGATTGGCTGGAGAAAGATCCAACTTCGTGGAAACAGGACAGCATCTTGTAGTGACATGGTCAGGTTACGGCGCTATAGAAATTGTCCGTGTTATTATTATTTTAATTATTTTTTTGGAGCGTCATCAGAAATGTTGAGTGTGGTGAATGATAGAGCAGAAAGGGGATTGGCACTGATCCAAGAATACAATCAAATACTGACCAAGGATGAAGGTCAAAAGCAGGCCTTGCTCCATATGTGGTGTCCGAACATTGGAAAAAGTATCCGGACCCCAAGAAGTTAACGGTCACAAAAATGGACTAATAAATATTTTATTCTTGATAGAGTTCAATTATGCTCAAAAATACTCTTTAAGTATTGTGCCTTAAACCTAGCAATTGAAATTGAATTTGAAATTTACTTTCGGTTTCACAAAATACAAAGAATATCGATTATATTATCACAATTGTGCTTACATTCCTTGTCTAAAATTTGGAAAACTTGTCATCTCATGTGGCACCCCTAAATAATGGAATATTTTGATAATATTTTGCACACTAGCTTAGTATATCAAAAGGAACATAACTAGGGGCTGTCCCATCCATTTCCACAAAATAACGTTTTTGAGCACCACCCTAATATATATCACTTATATCACTTATATACATACATGTAAGTGATGTTGTGTTTATGTGACTAGTCCATGTGTATATGTATATATATAATTTATATATATATATATACATGTGCATATGTATACGTGTGTACAGTCCATGTGTACATGTATGTGCTTGTGTTTGTGTATGTGTTGTTTTGTGGGTACACATGCATGGGGCCTCTATGTATTAACTTGTAAAAGGTTAAGGTAAATATTTCTTAGGAGACGGTTCATATATATATATACAGTCCCTACGTCTCGATGCGTGCACACGTTAGCGCCATTACCGTCTCATTCTTCAACAGTTTTATTTTGTGCTCAGAATCGTTGACATCGACTTTGCATTAACTTTACATTTGTCAGATGTATGAACTGTAACCAATTTCTCGCGGTTGACAATGTTCGTTGTGTTTGCGTTGCGTGATCCTCGTTCGTTGACAACGTGTCGACGTTAAGTTTTGCGTCGTTAATCACTTGCGATGGGTTGGATTGTCTGAGCTGCCAATCAACGTCACAATAGCTGTTGTTTTAAGGACATCGGGAGCCAGAACATCGCTGCGTTAAATGCTGAAGCCTCTTCAGTAGGCCTAATGTTTGCTCTAGGTTTGCTGTGGTTTGACACCCCCCCCCAGAACGATAGCGTAGAGTATGATAGTACAGTGTAGGCCTATAGAACAGCGTAGGGTATGGTAGGGTAGGTTAGAGTAGGTACAGTGATATAGGGCCTATATAGATAGGGTAGAGTAGACGACGTTAGACCTTCAAATAATAATTTAAAAAAATAGAAGGTATGGTTAATTATGGAATCAAGGCCTGCCATTCCTGAATGCTAAAATGTAGTGAAGTAGGGTAGCCTACTGTTGGGCAGTGCTTTTTTCTAGAAAAAAGGTTCCGGAACTGAACAATTATGGAAGGGCTAAAATCCAGAGAAAACGGGATTGTGGGGGTTGGGATGGGTCTCAATAAACACTGAAAACAGTTCACAGCACTGAAAATAAATTGAAATACTAAATTATTGTTTTTATTATTAAAATAAATAAATTCTTTTTTAGTAGCTGAGAAAAGGTGTCGGAACGCCGTTCCGGCGCGTTCCGGATGAAAAAAGCACTGCTGTTGGGTAATATAGGGAATAGTAAAGTAAGCGTATAGTATGCTCATTGTGTTTTATGACATCGAGGGGTGCCGTCCCTGAATAATTAATGACATTGTAGTCATAAATACAAAACCCTGTTACGGTTCGTTTAAAGCGACGAGCTTCGCGGCATTTGCCTATTAAAGATTCATGGAAGTGTCGCATTTTCAATCTTCCATGCAGCACCCCTTCCCCCGAAAGATCCTGGAAAAGCCCAGCTCTTTGTGCCGGTCAGCGAAAGAGTTACACACGCATACACATATGTATATATTACACTTTGTGTAGGCCCCGCTACTATACTTGGTCTCGTAGGTCGGACACCCCGAGGATTAGGTCGGCAGATCGAAATCCGACCAATTTCGTTGCTTTACTCCCTTCCTTTTACTTCCCCTTCCCCAGGGAGTCAACGGAAAATCCACCCAATATGAAGCAATAAATCCCCAACGCCGCTGAATGAATTCGGTAACCAGGCAGAGAGCCAAACAATGTGCATGATTTATGGGAAGCCGTGCTGCTCAGAAAGACAATCGTTATTTCGGTCCTCTACAATGGAAAGAACATATTGCCTTGAAAGCATCGGATTAAGTCCGTCTATAGGATGGCGATGACTTTGGACCACCGGGCGTGGAGGCGATGCAAAAACTAATTAGCGTAAGGTTAACCGGAAAATGAAAGTAAGTTTTTAAGCGAATTCTGAAACAAACCAGTTTTTGTCCATAAATCTTTTGTGAGAACTGGAAATTTTTCAGAACTGGAAATTTTTCAGAACTGGAAATTTTTCAGAACTGGACATTTTTCAGAACTGTGCCTTCCTGTGTCTCTTCCTCTAGCTCTACGCAATAGTAGCCTATACATGTATGTATGTACGTATGCATGTATGTATTTGTGTATGTATGTATGTATGTATGCATGCATGTATGTCTATATGTATATGTGTACGTATGTATGTGTGTATGCTATCAAACACGTAGGCCTATACATAGGCGTCATTTATGGGGGGTGTGGGTATGAGGAGTACCCGTACCCTCACTTTTTGGACTGGAGGGTACCGTACCCCCCACTTTTCATGCGCATTGTTTTGCTCATTATTATTTAATCTGAGGAAGCTCTTGAGATTCAAAACAATTACCGAGCATTATCAACACTGTGATCACCATCATGCATCATCATCGCTGTCATCGTTATTATTATTATTATTATTATTATTATTATTATTATTATTATTATTATTTTTATTTTTTTATTTTTTATTATTATTATCATTATCATTATCATCATCATTATCATCATCATCATCATCCTCATCATCATCATCATCATCATCATCATCATCATCATCATCATCATCATCATCATCATCATCATCAAGCCTATAAGTATTATTATGCTTGTAATATAAACGATTCCGATATAATTATTTAACAGTCGCGAAGCTGAAACAAAGAGAAATTTGATACTCCACACTTTCTAGACCAAAGTTACACCCCTGGAATAAAGGGTTATTGTGACGTCATTTCAATTATGAAACACGTTTTTGGTTATAGTAAATTTAAATGTTAAGAATAAAGGCCTTTTACGTCACTTTAATTATGAAACACATCTAATGTATATATTTTAATTGTAAAACCAAAGGCCTATTGTTACGTCACTTCAATTATGAAACACATTATTTAGTAATTTTAGATTTTTAAGGTCTTTGTTACGACATGTCAAACAAGAAATAATGTATTTTCATTAAAAGTTTACATTTAGAGAATAATGGCCTTTGTTATGGCACTTCAATTATGAAACACATTATTTAGTAATTTTAGATTTTTAAGGTCTTTGTTACGACATGTCAAACAAGAAATAGCGTATTTTCATTAAAAGTTTACATTTCGAGAATAAAGGCCTTTGTTATGTCACTTCAGTTATGAAAGAGTCTACTGTCATTAAGTTTAATATTTAAAAATAAAGGCTTATTCTTACGTCATTCTAATTGTTAAAACGTCTATTATTTTTACTCTCAGATTTAGAGAATAAAGACCTTGGTTACGTAACTTAAATTATACAAAAGTCTATTGTTATCAAGTTTAAAGTTACAGAATAAAAGACTAGCAATTGTTGCGTACGTCATGGAAGATTATGGAAGACGTCTATAATTAGTACGTAATTTAAGATTTAGAAAATAAAGGTCTTTGTTACGTCGCTTCAGTTATGAAAAAATCTTTTAATGTTATTAAGTTTTAAATTTAGAGAATAAAGACCTATTGTCACATCATTTCAATTGTGAAACACGTCTATTGTTTGTAATTTTAGATTTAGATAATAAAGGCCTTTCTTGCGTCACTTCAATAATGAAAAAGTCTATTCTTATTAGGCTTAACTCTAGAGAATAAAGGTCTATTGTTACGTCAATTCAATTATGATCGGCATTCGTCTCTTCAATAATGAAACACGTCTATTGTTAATAATTTTAAATTATTATTATTTTTAGTTTCATTTTTATTAGATGATTATTATGGTTATTTTTATTATATTTATTATTACGCTTATTATAATTATTATTTTATTTATTTTTATTGTTATTATTATTGTCATCATTATCATTATTATTCGGCATTGCGCAGAAATGGCGCCAAATATAGATTCATTGGGCGCCATTATAATTATTTATCAGCCTTAACGATGCGAAATTTTGTACCCGCCCCACTTTCTAGACCAAAGTTACGCCTCAGGGCCTTTATATTCAAGTAAGTAACTGGTTAGTCTATTGAGCACTGTTGGAGAACCTCACAGAGGTGATAAATGTAATGAGAATTTCATAGTTGTCATTGAATATCTTAGAACAGTTTCGTCCCTGAGAGTTTCTTCTAACACTGAGAATGTTTAGGACTTTAGGTGATTACATATTTATTAAATCCTGAGATTACGATTACAATTACGGTGTTTGTGTTACTGCCGACCAGAACGTGAGCAGCCTGTTCAGTGCCTTGAAAGTAGTCCGTCTCCTTCGCCTGGGCCGAGTCGCTCGTAAGCTGGACCACTACATGGAGTACGGAGCAGCGGTCCTCGTGCTCCTCATCGTCATGTTCGTCCTCATCGCCCACTGGTTCGCCTGCCTCTGGTTCACGATCGGGGACGCCGAGGCAGCGAAGGGCGTCCAGTACGGCTGGCTTCAGCGCCTCGGACGAGAGGTGGGCATGAGTCACCAGGCCAGGGGAGACGGAAATTCGAGCGGGAGGATGGTCTGGGAGGGAGGCCCCCAGGACTCGATGGCCTACGCGACGGCGCTCTACTTCACGCTGTCCTGTATGACGAGCGTCGGATTCGGAAATGTATCGGCCTACAGCGAGTACGAGAAAATCTTCACAATCTGCATGATGATACTCGGCTGTAAGTTGTTTCCGGAGTTTCTGTGCTCTATAATATTAATTAATTAATTAATTAATTAATTAATTAATTAATTAATTAATTAATTAATTCATTCATTCATTCATTCATTCATTCATTCATTCATTCATATGGAAAATTTATATAGCGCCTCTTCAAGGTTATCTACTCAGAGGCACTCCCTACCCAACCCCGGCTGAAAAGTAGTCTTGAGATTTGAGTAAAAGGTGGTGGTATGGGTACTTGCGACCAAGTGAAGCGCCACAGGCAGCCCATTCCAGATTGCAGGTCCAGTGATGGCAAAAGCACGGCGCTGCCTAAGGGCGGTCCGCGAGCATTTATTAAGCGCCACCATCAAATGACCAAGCATCAATCGATGGCGCTGTGAGTGAAGGACTTGCTCTAGGTCTCTGCGCAGAAACCGTCTTAGTGGAGACTCGAAGCCGTACTCTCTGCGTTACAAGGCGAGCACTCTAACAATTCAACTATTATGCTATCTCACATTCGATTACAGACATTACATTATGTTTCACTGCACTTTATGTAGCGCTGTTGTACGCCACGATATTCGGGAACGTGACGACGATCTTCCAGCAGATGTACTCGACGACCGGAAGGTACCACGAGATGCTGAACAGCATCCGGGAGTTCATGAAGATCCACTCGGTGCCAAAGCCACTCAGCGAAAGGGTCATCGACTACGTCGTCTCCACCTGGTCCATCACCAAAGGCATCGACACAGACAAGGTACGCCCTGCCCCATCAGAGGAGGCCCCTGCTCTCTTTCTTACAAGTCACAACCTTAGGCGTAGACTCTGGGGGGCAACCGGGGCACGTGCCCCCAATAATTGAGATGGGCTGCACAATGTACATATAATGCAACAAGCGCAGAATGAATAACCAAAGGCCCACATCCCAATATTTTGGACAAGTTTACGCCAGTGCTTACAACGTTATATTTTACACTTACAACAAGTTACCCAGACTCGTCTATATATATACTCTCTTGCAGTGTTACAAGCATTTACATTTATTCATTAAGAATATTTATATAGCGCCTTTCCGAGATAGCTACTCAAAGGCGCTCTCAGCTCAACCCCTGGGGGAAAAACAGTTTTTTCAAGTGTATATAAAAAGCATACAGAATCCTAGCTAAGACAACGCGCTGATCCACAGGAAGTCTGTGCCAGAAAGATAGCTTAACCTTCGGAAAAGCGCGACAAGTTACGCCCTTACAATGTAACTTATACTGTAATCAAGTTACTCTCCTACGATGCTACATGTTACACTTACAAAGTGTCCACAGTATACAATGTTGTGTTTTTCAGTGATTTTCATTGTAGCACTATGGTTCATTTCTCTCCCGGGTCCATATCTGGCATCGAAATTGACCAAACAACCAGATTCTTGCGCATTTCATTGGCTATAGCGCCGGCGATAAGCAGGTCCCTTGACGCAGCTTTTGTTTGGCGCTGAGATCTCTCTGTAGAGTTGTTATCATCAAACACAAAAGATCAATTGATAGTCTCTTTAAGCAAAAAGTTCTCAGAGCTTAAGAGTTTAAGAAACCAGGTCAAAATACAATGGGTCAAGCAAATTAGGTTTGTAAGCCAGTCGAAACAAATAAGTCTTAAACTAAGGTCCAAATTAAATGACATTAAAAACTGGCAAAACGCACATAACAGGATGAATGCCAACACTTTAGACCAACACCGAGAACAATCGAAATCCAGACAAAGAAATTTACATTTATCATTTCTTTCGTCTCAGGTTTTGAACTACTGTCCTTCCGACCTGAAAGCGGACATCTGCGTCCATCTGAACCGAAGCGTCTTCACCGAGCATCCATCGTTCCGGTTGGCTAGTGACGGATGCCTGAGAGCGTTGGCCGTGCACTTTAACCTCAGTCACTGGGCGCCGGGCAACATGGTCTTCCACCAGGGCGAAAGCGTCGACGTCCTCTGCTTCGTCGTCACCGGGTCACTCGAGGTCATTCAAGACGAGGAAATCGTCGCCATCCTAAGTAAGACCTCGTTTCAGTCGCTTAACGCATGACATGTCACGCATGACTAGTCACGCTTGACTAGTAAGGCATAACTTGTCACGCATGACTAGTCACGCTTGACTAGTAAGGCATAACTTGTCACGCATGACTTGTTATGTAATAGCATCATACCGGATACGTATAGCATGTACAGATTAGCTTCCTGCATGTACTCTGAAATCTCTCGTGACCCATAGTTAGCTCGAATCTAACCCAGTCTGGAGAGAGACTTCTATAGCGCCGTTATTGAAACGCACAAGACATCAATAAATTGTAGCTTCTAAGCAAAACCACTTTCAAGGCAAGAATTCAACTCTAGTTCTCTCCCCCTCTCCCTCTCTAAGCTGATGCCAGTACCATATCATGAATTCATACAAACGTACAAACATAAACACATACATACATATTTACATACATGCATACATGCATACACACATACATATATACATACATACATATTTACATACATGCATACATACATACATGCATACATACATACATACACACATACATATACACATACATATATACATGCATATTTACATACATGCATGCATACATACATATATACATATACACATGCGTATACACATACAGGCATACATATATACGTACATAGATACAAATATTTAATATATATTTACATGTATGTAGGTATACAGAGATATTGGCGTACAAATATATAAATATATAGCGCCTTTCATAGCTCTCCACTATCATCGTCGTCATCATCATCATCATCATCATCATCATCATCATCATCATCATCATCATCATCATCATCATCATCATCTCTTTTATTTTTCCCAAGTCAAGGAAGACACAGCTTAGAGATGATTACAGTTAAATTGTATAGGGCATCTGAGACCTTCTTTTCTGGGGGTAAAAGAGACAAAGTCTCGCCTAATTATCACAGCAGCAAATCAGGTGGACTGTGAGGAAGCAACATAACAAAGTACTTGTAGGATGCATTGTTCCTAAAGCTCTTACATTGCACCACATTGACTCATAGTTAGACTGGATTGAATTAGATCCCATCACGTTACTTGACATTACATTGGTTGCTATGGTTTCAGGTAAAGGTGACGTGATTGGCGATCATTTCTGGAAAGAGCTGAGCGTCGGTCAGTGTGCGGCCAACGTCCGAGCGCTGACCTACTGTGACCTTCACATGATTCGAAGAGAGCCTTTGCTCGAGGTCCTTCGATTCTACAAGCCATTCGCAGCGTCCTTTGCCCGCAGCCTTAAACTCACCCACAACCTCAGGAGAAGGGTGGGTAGCCAGGTTGTTTTATTTAGAATAGTTTTCTTCTCCATGGAAATCCCGCTTTTGTTGGTCCATCTGCCTGGAACAAGTTGTCTATAGCAACCTACATCATGGCCTCTCTTCCGTAAGCGCTGTCTAATCGTGGTCCTGTGTTGTCAGGTTGGGAGCGTCTCTTCGTAGTTTCTCTGAAGCGGCGATGTATAAATTCGACATTACAATTGAAATCACACAATCTCAGAGTGAGGAAGATGCCCTTATCCATTTGACTGAGCACAACGACTTATAACTTATTATATATGTTTGACGTGTTACTTTGTTTTCTGTTGTTTTCAGTTGGTTTTCCGGAAGGTGATCGACGTCATACGCGAGAAAGAACTGGCGGAGAAGAACAAGAACGAGCCGCCGATGGAGTTGGCAGACGATCACCCAGTGCGCAAACTCATCTCTCGCTTCCGGAAGATGAGCTACACTCAAACTAACTCGACTACAGTGCTCGGTAATCCAGACGACCAAGGAGTATCACCGACGCCCACATCAACAGCTGCAGACAACGTTGACGACGATGATGACCCCCAGGAGACGAATCCAATGTGCCTGAATGGAGAGAGGGCCCCAGAGGATAGTGAGAGCCCACCACAGGGTCCTTCGCAACCACCACCGTCTGCACCAGCTGCCTCCAGATGGAACGGTCTCTTGCGTTCGCGCAACGCAAACGCAGCAACTGAGGAGCAAGTGCATTTGGCTGGAGGAGGAGCAGGAGCAGGAGCAGGAGGAGCAGGAGGAGCAGGAGCAGGAGGCACTGGAGGTGGAGAAACGAGAGTTAATTTCCACCCACACTTCTCGGAAAATAAGGGCTTCGAGAATAACGAGGACCCGAAGGAAGTCGTCATGTTTAACGTTCCGACAAAGACTGAGGATCAGAAAGACGGCGACTGTTCGGAAGGTGGAAATGATCGCTTGCTCGAGAACCAAGAATCCGAGACAACTACTCAGGCAGCTTCGCAAAGTGACACAGCGAATTTCCCGAGTGATGGCGATTCAGAAGGAGTCTTATTCGAAGGACTAGAAGCACCGCAGATAAACGACGAACTTCCTGATGCTGTTGACAACGTACGGGAAGAGAACAAGTCACAAACAGATGATGATGAACAACAAGTCGCCTCTGTGGAAGTCTCTGACCAAGATACGATACAAACAGACTACGAACCATTCCAAATCGAAGGTCGGAACTTCACACAGCAATTAGACACTGACGAAGAGAAGTACGACAACGAACCCACGATATACCCGTACCAAGACACGCCCATAGACGAAAAGGTAACCAACCAGATTCCGCCCGAAAACCTCCTCAAATATTTCGGCGACCTTCCCGAGAAGCGAGGAACTAGCCGACCAACTAACATCAGATTCTGTCCAAATCAATCACCTCCTGAAACGAGGTCCAGAGCGAGAGATACTCAGATGTTAGCAATGTTGAACGACATCAAAGCGAGCCTTCAAGTTGAGATAGAGGAACTCCACCAGCGCATGGATAACATCGACCACCACCTCGATAAGCTGTCGACTGCCCTAAGACCCTCCTCCTCATCTGCCTCGACCCCCGGCGGGGCACCAGAGTCTCCCATGGAGGCCACCCCCTATGGCAGGCGTCGGGACAGAACCCAATCCGATACGTACTTCATCGTGTCGGAGCTGAGCAGTCACAGCATCTCAACCGATATGAGTTACACGAGCGCGGTCACGAGCACAACGGAAATTGCTCTTGACCTATCAACTGAAGACTGTAGTTTAAGATACTAGCATGCAAACGGTTCTTGACATTCAAGTAACACTCCTCACTTGTCCAAAAAAACGACTGTGTTGAACGCTGCCTACTAACTTCATGAGCAAAATGGCCGTGATCAAACTGGGAAACTTAAAGTTGTTGCTTAATTCATTTTCCCTGAAATCCGTTTGCCTCGATGAAGCACAAGTGTTGGCCTACTCTGTGATCACTAGCGAAATGCATCATCATCATCATCATCATCATCATCATCATCATCATCATCATCATCATCATCATCATCATCATCCTCATCATCATCATCCTCATCATCATCATCATCATCCTCATCATCATCATCATCATCACCATCATAATCATCATCATCATAATCATCATCATCAGCATCAGTTTCTGATGCCAGCCATTTGAATAAAAATATCTCCATTTTCCTCGTTTTTAAAGTCTAGTGCTCCTCTCAGTGTTAATCCAACCATGTTAAGTCGCCGTTTGTAGTTAATGCCTAGCACGATCTCCGTCTGTCTTTGTGTCTCTTTCCTTCGTATCTTGTATGTATGTAGTGCATCGTATGGAAATCCATCAAGTGATATTCTCTCCACATTGCCAAACCATAGGAGTCTTCTTAGCTTAACGAATGTCTAACGCAGTTCTTTGGATATCTAAGAACTGTCTACGTCATCATTTCTGATCTTTGTAGTCATGAAATTCCTGCAGTATTCCGTAACCAACTCATTTCTGTTGTGAGAATTCCTTTCTCATTTTGCTTGCGCCTTGTCCAGCATTCTGATTTGTATTACAGAATGGTTGTGCGGTCTATCATCATCGTCCGATATAATCTTGTCTTGGTCTTCTGTTATTTCTCTGCCTCTTGGCGTGACCCCTTTGTCTGTCTTTTTCGCTGATGTCACCTGCAGTTATTAGCCATGCAAAATTGATGAATTGTTTTACTTAACTGCTCAATAGTTTCTCCTTCGATGCTGATTGTTATTGCTGTCTCTTTGTCTTTTTCAACAATCATTGTTTTCGTTTTCTTTGCCTTGATCATTAGGCCGAATCTTTTAGGCATACTCATAGCCTAGGCGTCTGCAGGAATTCTTCTAGAGGGCAACATTTTTCTAGGGGGAAGCAAAATGACATTTTTACATAGAAATTCATAAACAGAACATGTGACAACTTTTAAAATAAATATTGGTCAAGTCTTACCTAAATAATTGAATTTTGCATCGAAAATCATGTTGGAACTGTTGTAATAATCGTAATAAAAAGATTTAATTTTTGTAAAATATTTTGCAAAATCCAGGGCAGGGGCAAATGGACCCCTTGCCCCACTCCGGACATCCATGGGCATACCGGTTGTCTACCTGTATCATATGATATAGATTCTGCAGGTCTGTTCAGCTCGTTATGCCATTGCAATGTGGTAAGAAAATAGAAGATATCCACCAACCCTCCATTTAGTTTGATTCCTCATTGTTGCTTAAGCTGAAATGCCATTACTGCTTCTAATCCTAGGTTAAATAGGTATGTTGATAAGATGCATCCTTGTCAAACCCCCATTTTCGTCTGCAAGTATTATGTGATCTTTCGTCTGCCTTTATGGCATTTAATTGTTGATATTGGATTTTTCGTTTATTAGTCTCTCTGGTATTCCCACATTCCATCATGTTATACGCTGTCAAATGCTTGCTCTAAGTCTATGAAGTTAGCCTTTGGTAATTGAGCATTTGGTAGTCAGTAATCAATAGATTACTTTTGGGTTATATTGAGAAAATAAAAGTGAGGATATGTGAGCAAACTAGTCATTCTCTGTGGCCTTTTACAGCAGACAGTTTACTTCAGAGTTATGGGTTGCACCACCAGGAACACATGCTTCAGCAATTTCCAACTTTATTCATAATCTTGTACAGGCATAATAACGAGGTACTTGAAGGTTAAAGAACTAGATATGAGGATACATACATACATTTCAAAGCCTTGATTTAATTCGTCCTAAACCTCAGCATACAATTTCAAACATCATATTAGGACATGACACTCAGTAGCATGAGTATTAAATTGTGGTGGTCAGTTACGAAAATTAACGAATAGCACAGGCGATTAACAGTGAAACATCAAAACAATTGATAATACAACAAACAAAATAACTATAATGATGAGATTAATATCGAATAATAATACTGGTAATCAAGATCACACTAACTGATAATAATTTTCAATAAAAACAAATTTGATAACTAATAATACCTATTAGTCAGATAATAATAGTAACAATAGTATGATAAAACAGTACCCAAAAATGTTCAACACTGTATTGTACTATATAACTAAACATGATAATAAACCTTAATAATAAACAGAAAGAACATACTTGACCATTCCAAAACAATGCTTCATAAACCTTTCCAATCAGATGGGATCCTTTCTACTTCATGTAAATAATAATAATAATAATAATAATAATAATAATAATAATAATAATAATAATAATAATAATAATAATAATGTTGAGCCCTGCCAATGGTGTCCACAGGCTTTCTTGTTTTCTGAGATCTGGTCAAGCCATCCCATGCAGTCCTCAATAATTTAATCTGTCTGGGACTTGGTCGCTCATGTTCAATCACGAAACCATCTGGACTGAAAAGAACAGATGGGAAAAGACCCAGTGGTCTAACCATCATTCAATGCCATGCTTTGAAATGGGTTACCATGGCAAGAGACACTTTGGTCACATCTGAAATCCACGTAGATCAATCCAAGCAGGTGATTTCACAGCAGAGTACAGCACACTCGCACAAAGTTACCACTTGTCCCATTGGCTTTTGAGACTCTGGGCCCAATTAACAGCAGCGGCCTACTTACTTCTCATCATGGAGCACGAGAACTTTGTCTCTCTCACATAACGATGACACGAGAGAACTAGTTACCTTTTTCATCGCATCGCTATTGCAATCCAACACTCTAACGCCATTGCCTTCCACAACACTTTTACTCTGCCAGATCCTTGACATGTTCAACCCATTCTAGACTTTTTTAATCCCCGGAAAATTTTTTTACTCTTAAAGGATCATATATATCTCCGGTAAAAAAAGAATAATAATTATATTAACAGCAATTCCATTGAAGGCAAGAGAAAAGCAAAGCAATGCTTAAAGACTTGGCATCATCACACGTAACCATCAATCAGTCGAGCAATTGTCAGCCACCACTCAAATGAACAACCCATCCTGTAATCCAACAGATGCTGACTAACATTACCCGTAATTTCTAATTCAACAAACCACTCCAGAGAGCCACATTTGCTGGACCCAAGCCGGCGGCCACCAGTTGCAACAATGTGGGTCTATTATGAGCCCAATGAATGTGGCTGTCAACCGATATTTTCAGGAGCATGCTTTACAGTACCAACTGTGTAATTAACATGGTGGCAGACTGCAAATGTGTTCGCCTTTCACATCGACGTCCGGGGTTTGAAAACTTTGAATCCTGTTACATCAAGTGAAATTGACAACTGGTCATGAACAGAGGTCGTCCATAAGTTAGATTGCGGCTATCATTCATGATCCAGCCAAAAGAACCTTTAAACCCAAGACCAATGTTTCTATACACTAGTCTTGAAAGAGGTAAGAAATTAGCAATTACATTACCATACCTTAAGCTGCAGACATGTCCACTGGGTTGAAAGGGTTAATTAAGCAAGCTGTAGTTAAAAACTCTGGCTCATTTCAGCAATAGATTACAACTGAGAATTCTCAAAGAAAACACCAAATTTTACACCAACTCAACAGCAGTTATTTACAGACAATATTGGTGAAGAAGATGAACCATCTAGAAGCCAAATCGAGCAGCAACGGCAGAATGAGGAAGACAACATTTGATTGAAATCTATCAAGACAACATCCGGGAAATTCTCTCAAAACAATCGTTTCCTAACATTAAGCTCACGATTCTCTGCCAGAAGTTTGTTCTTACTCAACGACTCTTGAAAGGCAACATCAAGATCAACAACAGCCCTCAAAGATAAATTCTACGATATCCCATTTCTAATTCTAAGTTCGACAGTGGCAAGACACTTGCAGATCAACTGTTGCACATAAGCCAACACAATTCTTTTACACCCTTAGAATAAAGTCTCTCTGAACATTTACACAGTGGTTTTAAAAAAGGGTCTACATAAATGCAGGACGTTTAATAAAAGCAGGACTGCAGTAGTAAAATTAGAGGTGAGTAGACGCTACAGGTTAGTTTTCCTAAACACCGAGGGTATGTGCCCCCAAGCAAGAAAATATTTTGAAATATGGAAACAATTCTGTGAGCGTTTAAACTATTGAAATGATAGAATTCCTCAATTGCTGATGCATCAGCAATGCTAAAATTTATTGAAAAATTCATGTTTTTGCATCCAGGTCAAGCAAACAGAAATAATTAACTTTCAAACTGAAATTTTTTTGTCTACAGTATTAAAAAAATATGTCAAGTAAGTTCTGGAGGCAAGTACAAGATCTTAAGAGAGGAGTTTAAAAAATATTTTGTGAGATGAGTATACAGTCTCCAGAGGGGAGTATATACCCACATATACCCTCATCTACAGCCCTGAATACAAGTAGCCTGGACTAGAATGCAGCCAAGACAACTACATAGCCACCTGTCTAGCCACAAAGCATACTCATCTACCTGTCACTCCATCAATGAACAATCAACCAACAGGCTAAGTACGAGTCATTATATGCACCTAGGCCTAATCAGCTAATTAACTGTTAATTAGTTAAGCAGTTACCCTACGCACAAGACCATGACATCTTCAGCCCACCAATACAACATCACAATAATTTCCATGGAAATTTGTTATACTATATGCTTCACTGACTGGTACCGTGGTCATGTCACACTTTCTGGCTTCACAGGCAACAGAGAACTGCACATTATTAAGCCCCTACCTAATAAAGCAATCTGCTTAAAATAATCTTTAAGCTTCTTTCACTTGATTTCTGGTATATGCATTCACGGCCTGGGTGTCATATTCAGCGGGTAACCAAGCCACTGAGTGCCCACTGGCAGGCCTAAACAGTAGTGATGTCAGTCATTAGGTCATAATCCTAGGATGATGGTCTTAAAACTTTTGTCATTCAGTGTTATTGTTGCTTTGTCCTCGGTTCTTTCATGCAAAACCGAAGACAGTAGCTGTCCTCATGAAACATAACACCAGGAGACAATTCAGTTGGCATAAGATGCAACGGCAGATTTTTTCAAATTTACGCTTCAGATAATTTCAAAGCACATCAGAACATCGAAAGAATTCTTGGAGATCAATAGGCTTTAACGACATAACTTTTAAAGGTGTAGAGATTTTTTTACGACTAAATACAAAACTGTTGTCAACACTGCAATATTGATTTAATATGCAAAAGCTGCTTAACTATTACACATAGATTTAAAAATGCAAGGGCATGTACCTGTGAGACAATACCCCCACTTGTATTTCAAGTCTCTAACCAAGTCAGCCGAGATACTGTAAGTAAAACATGACCCACACACGGAATACTGTGGGCTATCATTCATACAGGCGAGAACTGCAGAACAGGTAATGCGTTCAATACACACTCGATTCAATACACACTTAACCATAAACCACAACAAAGTAACAATTGTAAAATCAATAAGTTAGATAAATAAATAAAATAATCCCATGATATAAGAAATACTGCATAAATCTGTACTTAAGCGACAGTTTCACCCTGTTTCAGCATTTCTGTGTAATCTGAGATGAATCAAGATCCAAAACAGACGCGGATTCCATGCATACAAAATAATTATCAAACAGATATGCTGGGCAATCGGAATAAATCGACTAAAATGCAGCTACCAAGAGAACAACAGCGAAATTATTTCTCGGCAAAACTTAGGCAAACTTCTAAAACACATCTTCTTGCTAGCAATGGGTAACACCAACAATACCAAGTATGCAGATTGCAGAAGCTGCTAATAAATAAAACACCAGAAAACGTCTTGACAAAATAAGCGGCTGAAGCATTCAGACACATCAGAGTTCTCACGAATTAATGAAGCCCAGCAAAGCAGTCGCTGTTGTCAAGAATGGCAAGCAATACAACAGAGTTGCAACCTATGTAACACAGACCTAACTTAGATAAGAAAAAGGAATGTTTTGCACATATGCTCCTAATAAATTAGAGAAGCACAATTCGGTGCTTCAGTGTGTACTTCCAGTTATCCAATGCTGATTCTGAAAACTGCCTTAAACAAGAGATGTATATCTGAATCAGTTATTCAAAGAAAACTTGAAACTGAAATACTAAGGGCCATCAGTTTACGATACAAACATCAATCGAATTATTAAAAAGCAAAAAAATTCAAAATAACGTTTGTTTGAGATCCAAGCATCAATGAAATTTCTAAAACCCCGAAACAATTCCATAAGCACGTAAATCATACGAACAGGACTGAAGAGATACAATCGAACTTATTCAGAACTAACAGAAGAGATCCTCATCAACAGAAATTCAGCCTCACGAGATACATAACAACGTGAACATTTATAACAACGAAATCACCATTACGTCATGAACTAACCATCACTTCTTACTATACATATTCTTAATAGGGAACATAGGTAACCATATACGCTGTACATAATCTTTAAATAAATATATACTTAAATGCAATCTCTAAAATCAACTGCCACTTGGAGGTCAGTATGTCACACATAAACCAGATTTAAATGTAGTGGGCAATGGAATGTCTGTATGTACACGTCTATGGAATGACAAGATTTGGATTAATCAACAACATTTTCCGAAGATAATAAGAAGCAAGAAAGGCTCATCAAAAAACAGCCTCAAACGATTACACCAGCTGCACCAAATTGAAAACCAGTTATCACAAGTCATGTCCTAGTGCAAAATCAGACCCAACACTAACATCTAGCTTTCGGCCATGCAAGACCTATAACTCATGCAAAAACAACCCAATTATAATTTGACCAGAGAAAGATGAATTTGTGCAAAGCTTTCAATCTGTTCTGTTGGAAATTTTTAAAACTGAGTTTGACAGATCCCAGATTCTGCCCATATTGGTGCAACTGGCTCTATCAGAAACCACACACATATTACGATTACTTCAAGCAACTGGCTGTAAACTTGACATGGAAACATTTTCAGTATTGCATTTTGAACTAGTCAATAATAGTCATGAATGACCAATGTTCATTCTTGCAAGTGCCTCATCATAACCCACACTTGCTGACAAAATTAAAATTCTACAAAGCCAGGCCATACAAAAATGTCATGCAAAGCACTCAACAAGTACCAGGGTTACTTTTTGATTTAATATTTATCATTATTTTCCTCACTTATCATGACTTAACATTTCATATACAACACTTAAATTTATTTCTAAACTATCATTCATTTAACCTTCTTCAATCTGCAGGTTCATTTTTAAAGCAATTTCAAACCAATTTCCATTTAATTAATCATTTGCTTGCTGAATTTTCAAATTCTATCCTTATGCTACCTAGAACTCACCTCAAAACTTTCATCGCACAAAAGTAACTTGAAAATGGTCTCATTCAGTAGTAACAAAGAGGGAGCACATGGCTTCAAAGCCAGCAAGGAAAACCGTGCACGTTATATTGACTTTGCTTAGAAACAGTTTAAACAAACTTTCTTGGGATGTTGGCTGCTTCTTTGCAACACACATAAGAGGTGTTTACAAGGAACTTATTAAGTTTCTGAATACACACATACAAGTGTACGTAGATGCATGAGAGATCATAAGTACAACCACAGACGAAGTCTACGAAGTTAAATTTTGAGGTCATTGCCCGTGGCTTTGAGATGTTAAGTTTGTCTCTAATGGGTCACTGATTGGAGTATCTTGGACTCGGTTCAAGATCAGTTACCAGTACTTGTGACCTGAGAACTAACAAATCCTTTTCAAATAACACAATCACCAACTGTTCCTTGAATAAGAATTGTTTCCATTTCTGACAATTTTTTCCAAAGAATCCATGGCACTGCCACCACAACACCAAGAATATCTGCAAAAGGCTTTAGCACACTCAGTAAATAATAAACTGGGCAAGCCCATAGCAACTCAAAAGATTTTGCAGCAAATTTCACAGTAAACCATGAAACACTCAAACCGAGAACCTTAAAAAGCAGACTAAGTTACAAGATCATGGCCAATCTGCTGCAGTAAGCAAATGCACTTTTGCTGATTAGATTCGTTTTAGCGTCCATTTTGCCGCAAAAAGGCTCGCTTCGTCTCAAGATACTTTTCAGCAAAATGAACAAAGTGAACATGGAAAAGAAAATTCAATTAGTCAAGACAAAATGAAGCCCACTGAAAATGTTTGAAATCAGCAGAGAGCCTATTTTCCTTGTAGACAGCACAAGAAATAAAACTGTACCCGCAAGAAATTTCAATACGTTACGTTTCCTAGAGGTAACCAAATCGACTTAGAATAAAATACTGAGTTTCGTATGACATAAAACAGTGATAAATAGTCATTGACTCAACTCACATAACTTATGAAGAAACAAATGAAATAACAAAGAACTTCAGCCTTTGTTGTCACTTTGTAATATACCTAACAACTGCAAAGTCAAGAGATAGCTTGAAGGAATGTCTTTCGATACAGACAAGTAAACAAGTTTTAAAAACAGAAAACAAAATTTGATTTGTTTCTCTAGCACTCGCATGCTTTAAGTAACACAACGTAAATCACCAAAACAAAACAATATAAATTATCACAACAAAAACTCAAAGCCCTACAAGGACCATGGAATCAACCTAGTATGACAATACATGCCAAGAGCCATTCAGAGTTAGGTGGCCACATAAATACCGATAAAATCACAGAAATTATGCTCATATGGTGCTCATTATTATTTTTTTGTTATCATTATTTTGGTATCTATTAAGCACCATTATCTAAAGCATCAATCGACTGCGCCTATAGGAGTCGCTCAAGGTCCCCACACAGAAACTGCATTAGCTTACACTCATACACTGCGATATACAGCTAAATCATAAGTATAATTACTAATCAATAAGATTAGTAATTATACCTATTATCATATTTTAACTATTACTAAGTTTATCATTCAGGCATTTATTGTTGGCCAACTTGTTAACATCAAAGCAAGGGTCCGGGATTCAACTCAGAACCTCTGTCCTTGACAACACTGCAACATCTCACTTTCAGAATGAAACTGAGAATATAATTTAATATTTTGAGACAACTGACTTTCCTTGTCAACAGAATTGAAAAGCATCCAAAAGCAATGCCTACCAGCACAAGCAATGTTCCTCGCTTACCGGTAAGCACCAGTTTCCACGGCTATGGTAAACCTTGCAAGATCGCATTTCAAATGCAAAACAGGCATATCGGAGCTAAGAATTACGTGTAGCAAGGCATAGCAGAACAGCACCGAGCAAAGCGACTACATAACGCCTCTTGAACGTCGTCCTCAATCTCATGGCTCTCCTTCTCTCTTGGAGATCCTTAGGTTGAAGCAGCAGCTGAGCTGTTTGAAGAACTGCAGCACTGAGGACTAGCTGATGGATGGAAGCGACGCCTTCTGTAAATATTTCAATGTAACTGTAAAGTAGTGAAGAACGAAGAACTGCTTACAGAATCGCCAAAAACATACCTATTTTTCTAACTGGTGTTGGCAAAGGGTTAATTGAGTAAGAAAACAAGGACTCCAGTTCAGCTATATTTCTATAAATCTAGTTCATAGATAACACACGACAGCATGTTTTTATGTGTAAGTCAAACTACCGTATATACTCGCGTACAAGTCGACGTCGCGTATAAGTCGACCCCAAAAAATTTGACCTTGGATAGGGGAAAAGTCTAAGACCCGCGTATAAGTCGATTCGTATTTTTACGTTAACCCGGTAAATCTGGACATTATACAGCCCTTTCCAACATCAACTAAACCCACAAGTTAAACCCTAAGATGAAACACATGCACAGCGAACACGTGCGTCGACCAAAATAGAATGTTACCCAACAAATTATCTACCAATAATTACACATTTTCTTATCAAAATACCCTTTAAATTACGAGTCAGCTATTTTTAAAAGTTAATTTTCGCCTTTTCCTGACGTTTTTCAAATTATTGCGGACTTATAGTTTCCGTTTTGTGGAAGTTACGTTAATCAAGACAAGAAACCTGAAAATGGATAAGGCAAACTATTATAGCGCTATCCCAAGTTTTAACACTCTAAACTGCCTAAATTAACCTGCCTTAACAACCTAAATTGCGGTTTCGAACTTTAAAACGTCTCCTGTAAATTTCATGTCATCCCGTAAATATCAGTTTCGCCGTCAACGTCATCGATCTCCGAGTCCCTACTTAAATGACGTCGTTTTTGCAAACCGTCCATGGTGGTAATAATATAATTGTACAATGCCGCATCTTAAAAATAATTGCTGTACCATATCACTTGGCAAATCAATCCTTTATTCAAACTTTGAACAATAACGTCTCTTATAAACCTCATTTTGGGCCGTCATTCACTATTGCCTATAAATAAACATTGGCGTCAGTTCCGTCCCATCGGCTTGATAGCTAATGATCACAGTGAAATGCTTTAATTATGGCCAATAGTTTTGACCTGAATGGTACTTTCTCTTTTATAGTTTACAGTGCAATTCCCAGGCAGGTCAATTTTGGCATTTTCTAAGTATTGCAGAATACGAATTTACGGTCGTAATAGAAATGCGCTATAAAATCAAAAGCATAGAACGGAACCCGTACTCAGCCAAAAAGAACAACAAATAAGAACTGGTGTTGACGTTTATTAGCGGGCATAATTTAAACTTAACAGAATATTATTTTATTCTATAAGATATATTTTAGTATTTTGCTAAATAATTTATTCTCTTGTAGTATAATTTAATATTATTTCCTTTACGGATGCGCCATGCGATCGCTCATTGTTGCATCATGCGGTATCGGACGTGGTATGTTGTTATCTGACGGGTATGTTGTTGACCTCCATTGCATGTCCTCGCGATCTCAGATGGATAAATCTTGCGATCTTGGTTTGTCCCACGTATAAGTCGACCCCCCAACTTTGGACTTTCAAAATTGTCCAAAAAAACTCGACTTATATGCGAGTATATACGGTAATGACAAGATTTGGATCAATTAACATTTTGTTAATGAGAATAAGATGCAAGTACGTTTATCAAAAACAGTCTCAAGCAAGCAACCAGTTGCACCAAAAATCAGTTCCACCAACTGCAGCAAATGGCTTGTGCTTGTCTTTAATACATGCTTGTTTCTTGGTAACTCAGTTGTCAAGAAACCTAGGGTGACCATCTGCTTTGATTCCTTTAGCAAATGAAACCAATTTTGTTGGTCAATGTTTATACCATCAAGTTGGGACCCTAAGACTTTAGGACTTCACCTTTAAAGAATCCTACATCTGGCCAAAAATTAGTACAATATAACTAAAAGTACAGACAGGGCTTAACTTGTAAAGAAAGGTACTAGTAAAGCACAAGTAAAATCACCATTAAAGCTCTATGACATGATGAGGTGTTTTGCTAATTGTATTCCAGATCAGAAAAGCTTAGACAGAACAGATTTGCAATTGCTGAAACGAAAGAAGCCCAGAGAACCAACAGTAATTCACTGGTCAACTTTGACAAAGCTGCAAACACAGCACAGTACGAAACAAAGCAATTTTCACACAACTGAGTGCTGGTTACATCAACTACCATTCACTCAACATGAGATAAATGTCAGTGGAACAAACAGGAAAAGCACCCTACCTGGCATGACTGGATACCAAGGCTTTCCTCGAGACGTTTCCAGTTGGTGGCTTCGGAAAATAGCTCCTCTCGGGGCTCGACATGCTCGACAGAATTTCGTCGTCGCCGATGACCTGAATCTGCCTCATATCGGGATGAGAGTGGTAGGCTCCCACGGAAAGACTTCTCTGGTGATCAGGATGGCTTAACATCAGCGGCCGAACATCTTTGAGCCGCCGCGAAGAGCCCAACACACGGCTCTCTGGACCTCGGATAACGTGGATCACAGACTTAGTGTCGGACGACTTTTTATTGGAAACAGAAGTGTCCTCTGTTTTGATATGTTGGCGGCTCTCAGACATGTTCAGAGACTCAGAATTCTCCGTGTGAGTACTGTGCACAATTTCGTCGACGTGAATCGTGTTTTGAGACCTGCCCTGACAGACGGTGACGTTCGGCATGGAAACGGAAAGCGACAGATTGTCCAATCTCTCCATCTGGTTACTAGTAAGCGCCAGAAGTCGCGTCATGTCAGGCCTCTCGATGTTCTTGTTCATGATGTCCAAATCTGAATACACATTGCTTTTGAGGCAACTGATGGGCTCATGAGCACCAGAAGTGCCAAGTGCACCCTTTGAGCGTCCACAGTCTTCCTCGGAGGCAGGAATCTGAAGATTATTTATTTGGCACTGATTTCTGATTGGAGAGACACCGTCTCTGGCATGAACCATCAGCATCGCCAGACGCCTAGGTGACTCGCTGTTGACAAATCCTCTATCAGATGGCCTTGAAGAAACAGTCTTTCTCTGCTTCACTGCATCCTGTCCTTCACATCCAGTGCTCACACTCTCTTCATCATCCTCTTGCACGGCTAATGGAGCAATGCTCAAAGGCGCTGCACCAGAAGACGGCAGTACGCCGAAGGATGGAACAAAACCATCCTTGTCCACCTTAGCACCATTTGCACTGCTCAGCCTCACTCTGCTCTTATCGCAGCTGCCATTCAGCTGCAGATCTGCCATCTCGAGCGACAACAGCCGAAGCCTTGCCGCTTCGATGGGCGACATCTGCTCCAGTGATGTGCTGGAAAGTCTTGCAGGAGAACTTGGGCTTCTTGTGCTAAACTTGGGCCTTGGAATCTCCTCAGGTCCCAACTTCCGAGGCCTGTGCTCCGTAACAGGCGTTGGTGCCTCACTAGACGTTGCCTTCGGCACCACGGACACGTCCGTCTTCTCAGAGTCGACAAAACGAACCGATTCGTGGTTGTTGTTATCCACAACATGTGCCTCCTGCGATGAACTTCGACCCCAACCGAGCTCCTGTCGACCCAGTTTCTCTCCATTTTCTTGCACCTGCTTCAGAAGGTGCAGTACTTTGGTGCCCCTTTCCATGTACGACGTGCTTGCTCCGCGTCCCAGCTGACCTTTAATCTCATCAGCTCGGATGCTCTCTGTTTCTTCATCGCCCCCCTCTTCATCGCTGAAGCCCAGCGAGATGAACTGACTAGCCAGAGTGTAGGGTGCTGCCCTTGTGGCATGGTCATCCAGGTATGCGTTTGTGGTCAGGGCGTCTTCACCTTGGGCGTTCGTGTTGCTGATTTCCTCGACGTTTCCAAATGTGATGCTCCCATGGCCATGTTGCAACTGGCTGCAGTCGACCAGCGATAGCCTCTTCACTTCCCGTTTTTCGTCCCGGGCCTCCCTGTCATCATCATTCTCTTCCCGTGCCGAGTGTCTCCGTAGGACGAAATCTGCCGGTCGGCTCAGCCTACCATTCGACGTCTCCACGTTCGCGGGGTCATCCATTCCGACCGACTTCCACCCGATCACTTGGGTGGTGTTTGCCAGATGAACTCTGCTTCCATACTCTCCTGTTTCCATGGTGTTATTCAGCAGCTCATCAATACATTGCTTTTTCATAATGCTCGTGATGACCTCTTCGCTACCTCGGCCAGGTGCGTTCTTCCCGCCGGCCGATAGCATCTCGACGTGGGATCCTTCTGCACACCGGCCGTCTTTCCCGCCGCTACCGGTTCCCTGCTCTGCGCAGTGGACGCCGGGGTACATGCACTCTTCACCACGCACGCTTGGCTTCAGGATGTTTCTCAGTTGAAAGTCTAAGAGATGCAGCTGTGGATCCACACTCTGCGATTCCACTCGGTGTGTCCCAACGCTGCCTGAAGGTGTGACCACTGATGTTGATCCCTTCATCTGGTTCTGGCATTCGCCACCATCTTCCATCAGGCGCTCGTGGTTTTGAGGCCGGGATGGTCTCTCGTGCACCATCTGCTTCAAGGCGGCACTCTCCATTGCCTTCTTTCTCGCATCGAGGTCGGACTTGAGATGTTTTGGACTCTCACGTACTGGACTTCGAGGGTCGATCCGGCACTGATCCATCTTCTCAGCAGCTCGCTTCAGAGGAAGACTCATGTCCAGCCTGGCACGGTCAGACTTCTGGACAGCGTCTCGGTATTGAGTGCTCATCAACTCCGCAATGTTCCCATGTCTGTTCTCATTCAGGTAGGTGAAGTTCAAGTCATCCACATTTGTATCAGTCGCAGCATGTAGCGGAGAACCAGTCTGTCTGCAAGTTTCAGAACAATTAGATCTCAAGTTCTGACTTTTGACTCCAATATAAGGACACTGATCTATATGAAACCTATGGTACAATCAGTAACTCCCCAAAAGTTACAAAGATACTAAATACAGAAAGATACTTTATAAAGTGCCACAATTAAAACAGATCAGTTAATAAAGCTGTTTATAATTTATTGGTTTATTTAACACTTCAATGATGAGAGTGTACTAAGAGCGACTGGGAACCAATGCAGCTCATCGTTAAAGTGTTACCGTATATACTCGCGTACAAGTCGACGTCGCGTATAAGTCGACCCCAAAAAATTTGACCTTGGATAGGGGAAAAGTCTAAGACCCGCGTATAAGTCGATTCGTATTTTTACGTTAACCCGGTAAATCTGGACATTATACAGCCCTTTCCAACATCAACTAAACCCACAAGTTAAACCCTAAGATGAAACACATGCACAGCGAACACGTGCGTCGACCAAAATAGAATGTTACCCAACAAATTATCTACCAATAATTACACATTTTCTTATCAAAATACCCTTTAAATTACGAGTCAGCTATTTTTAAAAGTTAATTTTCGCCTTTTCCTGACGTTTTTCAAATTATTGCGGACTTATAGTTTCCGTTTTGTGGAAGTTACGTTAATCAAGACAAGAAACCTGAAAATGGATAAGGCAAACTATTATAGCGCTATCCCAAGTTTTAACACTCTAAACTGCCTAAATTAACCTGCCTTAACAACCTAAATTGCGGTTTCGAACTTTAAAACGTCTCCTGTAAATTTCATGTCATCCCGTAAATATCAGTTTCGCCGTCAACGTCATCGATCTCCGAGTCCCTACTTAAATGACGTCGTTTTTGCAAACCGTCCATGGTGGTAATAATATAATTGTACAATGCCGCATCTTAAAAATAATTGCTGTACCATATCACTTGGCAAATCAATCCTTTATTCAAACTTTGAACAATAACGTCTCTTATAAACCTCATTTTGGGCCGTCATTCACTATTGCCTATAAATAAACATTGGCGTCAGTTCCGTCCCATCGGCTTGATAGCTAATGATCACAGTGAAATGCTTTAATTATGGCCAATAGTTTTGACCTGAATGGTACTTTCTCTTTTATAGTTTACAGTGCAATTCCCAGGCAGGTCAATTTTGGCATTTTCTAAGTATTGCAGAATACGAATTTACGGTCGTAATAGAAATGCGCTATAAAATCAAAAGCATAGAACGGAACCCGTACTCAGCCAAAAAGAACAACAAATAAGAACTGGTGTTGACGTTTATTAGCGGGCATAATTTAAACTTAACAGAATATTATTTTATTCTATAAGATATATTTTAGTATTTTGCTAAATAATTTATTCTCTTGTAGTATAATTTAATATTATTTCCTTTACGGATGCGCCATGCGATCGCTCATTGTTGCATCATGCGGTATCGGACGTGGTATGTTGTTATCTGACGGGTATGTTGTTGACCTCCATTGCATGTCCTCGCGATCTCAGATGGATAAATCTTGCGATCTTGGTTTGTCCCACGTATAAGTCGACCCCCCAACTTTGGACTTTCAAAATTGTCCAAAAAAACTCGACTTATATGCGAGTATATACGGTAAACTGAAATACTCAGTAGTGTTCATATAAATAATTTGATAATATTCATTAACTTTGTCACCACTTGACAGAAACTGTATCATTTGTAAACCACCAGTATCAACTGCACACATAATCTTTTTAACAACCTTGCTATAGTATATTTTGCAGCACAGAGAGAATATCTGTAAGCAGAGAAAAGAAGAATTTACCACATCACCTTAATGACCTAATTTGAAGTACACTCCATGGAACATGTAATGGCCTTACCCTCCAAAGTTGTCCACTTCTTTGATAGCTGCTTGGGTTGTGACCGTGGCCGAGATGACCATGCTGTCCACAATGGTCTTCTCCCAGTCATAGGGATCAGAGCTGCCAATTCCTTTCCGCACCATGCACTGGTGAATAAGAGATTGAAGAGCAGCATAGTTCGGCGTGTCATTGTATTCAAGGCCTTGGAGGTGATTTAGAAACGCCCGGAACTCAGTCGGCAAGTGCTTGAGGAAAAGGGTGTGGTCGTACTTTTCTTTCATATTTCCCACCTGTTCCTTGTCTTTCATCTTTCGCCATGGCAACTGGCCAGTCATGAACTCAACCAGCATGTAGAACAGAGACCACAGGTCGTCATGACGACCCATCTCCTAAAAGTTACAGCACCACACTCTGTAAGTCTCCATTCTTTTAATCTCTTAGTAGGGAATTTCACCGGGGTTTGCAATATAGTAGCATTAAGTGTGCTGGACCGTCAATCAAAAGGCCAGTTCATATCTCCACTGGGGCAGAAGTCTGTTTTGAGATTTTGCACAATAACACTGACCAAACACCATCATTAGGAAGATGAGAGGTTGAGGGAGGGAACTGGTCAACCACACTCATGTGTAAAGGCTAAGAAAAAGAAGTTGCTAACACTTCATGCCTATGAGTACCTCTCTCACGCTAACTTAAGAGGCTGCTCTTCTTCTTCAGGATGGTTGAAAGTCCAGTTGGCTCTGGATTTTTGGCCATATCAGATGCTGTACGAAAATGCATACTACACGTAACAGTTGAAGTTTCCAGTTAGGTTGCTCGAAACTGTTGGGTTTGATAGCCTTCGTATGGTCAAAAATCAATAATGCGTTCAAAGGACCAGATGTGTAGCTCGACTGAAAACTGAGGACAGTACCATTGGCAAAACATCAATAAAATGGCAAGATGCTGCTGGGCCAAAACTAATTCAAAGTATGAACAGGCAGAAAAAGAGAAACAAAAATGTCACAAGTCTTTTACAAGCATAATGTCAAAAAAAAATTTAAATATTGCCAATGAAATTCACATTATAGTTGCAGAGCCTGGCAAGTTCAGAGTATTGAGTAAAATGTTCAGAGAAATAACACCGTAAAATCTGTGGCGCGGTGTTGTAGCAGTATGGTCTGCACCTTGTAACCGGAGGGTCACAGGTTCGAATCTACCTCAAGCCACTGCGTAGCGACTATAGATGGACAAGTTGCTCACCTACAATTGTTCGGCGTTCGTGAACAGGCTGGTGCCCTGCGCTTGGCCTTCGAGTGGCACTTTAGAAGTTTGGAGATTACAATTACAATTATGAATTTCTTAAGACAACCTTATGTCGAATGAACTACATTTTAAAAAAATATAACACAGCGCTTTAAAACTATGAGATATAATGTCTTTAGAGCTAAGCAGGTAATGGCGCTTTAAAACTTTGGAGCGAAGTAGGTAATTGGAACAACAAACGACAACATTACTTTATTCTTGTGAGCATTGATAGATGCATAACGGACTGTTCCACGAAACCCCGCAGCAGTGCGTGGTGGCCGAGGTTCCCCATTCTGGTTTGTGTATTGTCTCGCGAGACCATAATCTAGCATGAAGACTTTGCGACACGTATTAGTGTGGATGCCCATCGCAAAATTCGACTGAAACATACAATTACATATATATAATTATAAATATATATATAATAACATAATATATGGTAATATATATGTGGCTTGACAGCGAATTGCTAATTTATAATAATAATTATAATTATATTCTTTATTATTTCAAACCGACAAACGCAGTAAGATTACATTGAAACATGAAAGTACAATCAACATCTTAATTAAACACACGGTTTGGCAGCCAAGAAAGGAGCCGCCCTAGAGGGGGTTACGGGAGTCGATCCGCGTACCTTATGCTCTCCTGGCCATGAGTGTTACCACTACTCTATCTCCCCTCCCCAATTTGACATCACCTTCATCATCGCCACTATTTCTCACTGGCTTTCAAACATATAACTGTTCTTCACCTAGCGACTGACTAACAACGCCTCAGATTTGCATTTCTGTGTGGCTTTGCCTGCGTTAATAAAAATTATTCACTGACACACCCCTCTCCAAAGTGTTGCTGTCTCACGACTCCTAATTTCACATGGCACACTGATAACTGTCATTATCATAATCAAGCCAGTCTAATCCACTCTAGACTTCTAGTAATGCTAGCATAATGCGCACGGCATCAACTGATGGTTGCTTCAACCAAAACCATAATCAAGTCTTAATCCATTGGAGAAGTCTGCAATCAAACCATCCACAGTAAAAGAATCATCTTACTGGTTTAATATCTCTGTGCAGGAAGCCGACAGTGTGTATGTACTCAATAGCCGTCAGTATTTGGCTGCTGAGCTGCAGAGTGGTACTGAGGGAGAAGCATCCTTTAACCTGACTCCTCCTCAGCTCTGCCAGATTCTTGCCTTGCAGGGACATAATGACGTAGTTGAATTTGTCATTGCGGCCACAGCCAATGAAAGTGCAGACATGGTCCTTGCCTACAGGTGGCAAGAAAGCATCCAAATCTTCTGTTAAGCATAAGAAATAAGTTAGCAAGTCTTACATGACGATATGTGTAATGTAAAAGTGAAATAACATAGAAGTGACTCACATCGCTATCTGGCCAATCCACGGCAATAATGGAACATTTGGCAATTGCTTTTACAACCCACAGCCAACAAGAGAAGGAAAAAGAAGAAATGGCTGAATGCAGAAGAGGAAGGACAAGGGCAGAGAACAGGGCAGAGGAGGAGAGAAAGAAAAGGAGAGGTAGAAAGTCAGAGCAACATGGGTTTCCCCGAATGGGCATTCTACACAGATGCTTTGCTTGGGATAGGCTTATAGTCATTGGTTATATTCAGCCAGATCCACCGGTGTGAGATCTGGCACCTCTGATTTCAGATCCACCACCTGAACTATCAGATGTACAACCTATGAGAGTAGACTTGTCACATAAACAGGGAGATTCACTGTAAGACAGTGACTGATGGCTCATTTAATGGTTTCCCATTCCTGCAGATCTTTGAAACAGCAGATAAAGAATACACAAAAACCGTAAATGTGATTTTGTTACAATAATTGATTATGTGTATCGTTTTTGAAGCACTGTACATTTTATACGAACAGTGAAAAGCAAGTATCAGTGATAGATTCTCCAGACAGGCAGAGGTTTTACACATTTGCAAACCTTTGGAAAGCCACCGCCTCTAGATCTGTAATTTAACCACAGCTAGTAGTAGGGCATAACCGAAACTCGGATCGGCAAACCGATTTTGCCGATTTTGGACTATCCGGAATTATCCATACTCGGAATGTCTAAGCCGCCGATTTGAAGAAAAATTATTTTTCGCTGCTTTCACTATGAACTACCGTATATGTTCGGGCCCTTAAATCAGTTCCCGGGAGCAGACTGCCATTGTCTGTTAGGTGTGTAGCTGTGCAGCTGAAGCTACTGTGGCCGGTTTAGTAAGTCACCGGCGCTAAGAGCGGCTGCCCAGAATAGACACTCTGTCTCCATCTCTCTCTCTGTATCTCTCCCTCTTTCCCACGGGGATAATTATAATACAGGTCATATAACCTTTAACGACCCAGAATAGACACTCTGTCTCCATCTCTCTGTCTGTATCTCTCCCTCTTACCCACGGGATAATTAAACAGGTCATATAACCTTTAATTACCCAATACGGGGCATGAATACAGACCTTCTACAGAGGAGATAATGACTGCATCCAAAGCCGTATAGATATAGGAATTATATACATAGGCCCAAGTTTAAACACATACTACTATAGAGGCATACTATATAATATATATATATATATAATACTATATACATATATATATAGGGGTGTATAATTGTATATATATAGAAAGTTATCTATGGGCATGCATGTATGTATATATATATATATGCATAGGTAGGGGATATGAACTATTTAAAATCGGAACCGGAACCGGAATCGGCAAATAACGGCCTATACTATCCGGTATCCGGAATCGGCAAAAAAAACAAAATCGGTTATGCCCTAGCTAGTAGTAATTCTATTTCACGGACCGTATGGCCAACTGATTGGTTATTTGACCAAATGATTCTCTGTAACTACATTGTTTGACGGACTGAATGACTGACTAAATATTACCTTGAAGCTTCTTCAGGACAGCAACTTCCATCTTGAGCACCTGTTTAGGTTGCTTAGCAGACTCAAGCTTAAGGGCAACGCGTTCCTTTGTAATAAGGTCCTCTCCTTCATATATCTCTCCAAACCCACCACCACCAATCTTCCGCACCTGATTTTCAAATAAAAATGTGCACACTTTTATTCAAAAAAGGTATGGTGTTGCAATAATATGGACACAAAACGTGCAAAAAAACTAAACAAAAGATGAAAACAGAATTTACTGCATTTCAGTTTCACAAATACATAACTTTTGAGAGTTCTTAAAGGGTTTGATTGAAAAGCTTTTGTACATACAAATGAGATGCACATTGTCAAGAATATGCAAAATTCGCAACAGAAACAATAAATTCCATAAGTAGCAGTCATAAACTTTTTGCCAAGTTATAACACATAACTTTGAATTTTTAGAGGAAAACTGGATCGTTACTGAAATACTATCAACTGTAATTGTAATCAGAAATACAGTATGTATAGTGCCGCTTAAATAGAAAATAAAATGAGGCACTCTGTATGCTAGCCTAAGAGATATTACCGTAACAACAGTTAAAGTTTTAGAGTAACAAGAGCTTTGCCATCTTACAACTTTCCAGCGTTCCTTGACGACATGACCGGCCTGCAAGAGGTCTTCCACAGTTGACGAAGTCATTTTGGAGACGGACAGTTTTACTTCTTGTAAAGATATACCCTACACAGCACCCACTGTGTAGTTACGCTCTAGCATTACTGCCAAAAATATTACATTCATTTGTACCAATCACATTAATTTTTAAAATTGTTTAAAGCATATTTACTTATAAAAAATGAGTAGATGTAACTCTGTCCTGGTTTTGCATTAAACAATTTTGAATAATTACAGTTGACTTCAGAGTTGCTTAACTCAAATTCTCACCAGGGAAGAAACATGTTTTCGGATTTCTTTTCCATTGCAACCCCTAGTGAACGCAGCTAAGGAGTACAGGAACTTATGCTGTCAATGGAAAGATCAGACAGCAAGGGAGAGGAATGGCCATCTGCCCTCACATATCAAGGCTATGAAAATAGTCACTAACGTGTCACACTTATGGCTGCTTCTGTGAGTTTCATACCTCTTTCAGGGCTGTTGTCGACAACAATCAACATTAAGGACTGAAAGCTGCAATCATAGCTCGGCATTGACAGAAGGTGCCCAAAGAATAGTTTGGTTTATATACTCCATGACAGCACCGGACATACAGTGACATAGTTTTAACCTTTCGCAACTGAAATTGGATGATCTGAACTATGAGAACAGATAATCCAGTGTGTTAGTGCAGGCTGATAATATGATGACACTAGTGTGGCAGGATGTAAACTTAGAGTAACTGGTGGTTCACACAAACAATACATGAACATAATTTTCCAGTCAGATATAAGGAAGTGAAATACAGGCAGGTCTGTGTGATGTTTAGTAACAGGCTAAAAATCATTGTCACCATCTTAACACATGTTGTAAACAGTGTGATTTACTGATACATGTGACTGCTTACCTTAAATAATCTCATACAGTTCAAAATTTTCATGTATAGAGTGACATCCGGTGTGCATATGCTGTCTAACATTCACTAGATGTACATTTTACATAATTAGAGAAAATAAGCAGGTTTAACATCTACTGGGAAGAAAGGACTTCTCCACGAAATATTCACCACCAGCCCAAATTTTAAAATTATTTGGCCTCTAAAATGTTAAGGGACTGCTCTTCTTCTTCTAACTTCCAATTATGAAAGAAAGTCAATGGAGTCCTTAAGTTTAAGTACAATTATAACATGCAGCCTATTCACAATTTGCTATGCATTCTGATTTTTCTTCCAAATAATGTGCACTGCACACAATGCGCTTAATGTCAACAGCGACACCTACGGTGTGATTATGCTCAAGTCCGGTTATGCTGGATATATTCTATTTTCCAATCACATTTGTAAAAATATGACATGATGCATACATGAAGAAAAATATTTATTTGCTCAGGCCATCTGAAACCTGCATTGGGCCAATGGGCTCAACAAAGCTTACCAACCATTCCCTCTATGCTCTTTCCAGCAGCCTAATCTTGAATGAATCTTGCATTCACAGCTGAGTTTCATACATGTGCGAGTATTCAATCACCACAAGACATCCCAAAATGGCACAGTTTTAACAAGTAGCCTGCTTCTCTGTGGAAATGTATGCATGGTTTTGATTTCTGGATTTCGATTCGGTACCGAACTGGGGGCCAGTCTGTGCTTAAGTGACGCTGTCTTGACAGCAGCTTTAAATAGACTGTTCTCTTTAGCTAAGCTCTAGAGCCGCTAAAAATGCCAAAGTTTACCTTACATCGCATTCCATAACATTACACAAACCAACTGCACGCCTTCGTTGCGAATATCGTCTGGTCCACGACTGCCGGTAAGAAGCGCCATCAGCAGACATTATGCCCGCACAGAACTATAAATTATTTACACAAAATCAAGAATTTGTTGTAATCCCGATTTACTGTTACGCTTATCTGAACAATATATCGCGTAACACATACCAATTCCCTACTCCATGATCGCCATACTGTTTCATCTGCCTTATGCGCATTACAGCGTCGCCATATTGAATACGATTACGCATGCGCACTGAGATGCAGCGCAGACGGTGCAACCATCAGCTGTCAATCACTGTCACGAAAAAATCAACTCGCTTGAAGGTCAAACGAAATCCATGACAATAACGACAATGAAAAGTAAAATTCATATTCATAAGCATTACTTACGCATATCGAAAGGACCGTCTAAATAGAGAGAGAACCAAATAACATAAATTGGAACGGGTTTATTTCCACGAAAAGCACTCTAGCGATCGATGAGTAACTGGACAGCCACGTAGCCTACGTGCTTGGTTCCTGTACTTTGGCATGAAGAAATCAGATAGACCTGTGGAGAAGAGATACACAATTAAGTTAAAATATGAAAAAATATTTTAATTTGCTTGCAGTGTAAATTAAACCTCCTGCAAACCTGAGCTGAGTAAAGCAGTTGTCTCACTTTAGAAAATTAAAATGGCACCAACAGTAAGCCCTATAGGCTAGGCCTAGGCCTAATTATTAAGGAAATATAAACGCCTACCAAATTTTGCGTCAGACCAGTCCCTCGAAGTCGCAATATAATAATAGGTATATAATTATAGCATACATTCTGCACTTACTCATTCTTAGAGGAGCTTTCAAAATGCTTTTACACTTATCTATAAAAAATATTATGGATAAATGGAGACCGAGATAAAGACATGGTCACATGGTGACCAGCGAGTAGATCTGAGCGGTTGGATGGTGAGTAGGTCTAGATGGCGAATGTATTAGGATTAAGACGTTTGAATTGTAAGTTTAAGACATACAATTTGTAATCGATGCGCTGATGGACTCTTAGCTAATGCAGTGATTTGAGAACAGAGCTAGGTTAGGCTAAGGGGTGGTGTTTGGGAGTTTTGGTGACTGCGCGGACGAAAGCGTTTGCAGGCGTCTTATATGGACATGCTGGCAATGTCCTGGCAGAGATGTTGTTCCTGGCACTTCCTGCCCACGGCTAATACGTCCATGCACAAAATTTTACAGCTGGGAATGCTTATCGAGGTAATTAGCCATTCAAATTTATGCAGTCCGTCACAGAGTCCAGCCAATCCATATGGACCCGACACTGGTCAAGCCACGCCCATTACCCTCTGAACTTGACAAAAATATCGAATATGGGTAAAAATGAGAGAAGTGGTCCAGAGCCTGTGCCAGTCAATTAGCGATACTTTATTTCAGTTTCATTAGCCTGACTGGATTCACTTAGGCCTATAACGGCACATGCACACATGTGCAAAAAGACGGGTGTGAAACTCAACTCCGATATTATTAGCCTATAAAGTTTTAAAGTCTTACTATATGCCTAATTGTGGATTCATAGGCTACAATAGACTTTGCCTAAATAACAGCGTGAGAGATAGGTAAAGATAGCCCTACATGTCAGCAGGAATCGTAAATTAGGCCTATACGTTACGCGAGATTCAAGTATAGGTGATGTGCCTATGACGTCATTTGAACGCCGACGTCATTCTTACGCCATTACGGAGCGACGTCATTCTCATGTAAGCTAAATTTGTTTGTCATAGATAATTTATCCTGTAGGCGTATGCGTAATATCGGTACGTCACGATTCATACATAGGGCCTACAGGTCTTACGTCATTTCGAGGAAGACGTCATTTCCTCCAGTCTGAGATGATGTCAGAAGGCGTCGCATCGAGGAGCACCCATCCTCTGAAAATCACGAGTGACGCACTTAATCTCGTCTTATACGGAAGACTAAAGAACCATCAACACCAACCCACTCGCTTCGAACATCAAGGTATAATATTATATCCTTCCTCTATAATATAGGCCTATAGTTTTTTTTATAGCACTTTGTATTTATCGCCACTTTGGAGAACCATTGTATTATTCAGCAACGTAACTAGGCTTTTTCGTTTGGGGGGCTTAAGCCTTGAGCATGGCAACATTTATACAGTGTTCATACGAATTTTAGCCGTAAGCATACAACGGCCTGACTTGTTTGGGGGGCTTCAACTTCGTTTGGGGGGGCTTAAGCCCCCCCAAGCCCAACGCTAGATACGTCCCTGCAACAGTAAGCCCTATAGGCTAGGCCTAGGCCTAATTATTAAGGAAATATAAACGCCTACCAAATTTTGCGTCAGACCAGTCCCTCGAAGTCGCAATATAATAATAGGTATATAATTATAGCATACATTCTGCACTTACTCATTCTTAGAGGAGCTTTCAAAATGCTTTTACACTTATCTATAAAAAATATTATGGATAAATGGAGACCGAGATAAAGACATGGTCACATGGTGACCAGCGAGTAGATCTGAGCGGTTGGATGGTGAGTAGGTCTAGATGGCGAATGTATTAGGATTAAGACGTTTGAATTGTAAGTTTAAGACATACAATTTGTAATCGATGCGCTGATGGACTCTTAGCTAATGCAGTGATTTGAGAACAGAGCTAGGTTAGGCTAAGGGGTGGTGTTTGGGAGTTTTGGTGACTGCGCGGACGAAAGCGTTTGCAGGCGTCTTATATGGACATGCTGGCAATGTCCTGGCAGAGATGTTGTTCCTGGCACTTCCTGCCCACGGCTAATACGTCCATGCACAAAATTTTACAGCTGGGAATGCTTATCGAGGTAATTAGCCATTCAAATTTATGCAGTCCGTCACAGAGTCCAGCCAATCCATATGGACCCGACACTGGTCAAGCCACGCCCATTACCCTCTGAACTTGACAAAAATATCGAATATGGGTAAAAATGAGAGAAGTGGTCCAGAGCCTGTGCCAGTCAATTAGCGATACTTTATTTCAGTTTCATTAGCCTGACTGGATTCACTTAGGCCTATAACGGCACATGCACACATGTGCAAAAAGACGGGTGTGAAACTCAACTCCGATATTATTAGCCTATAAAGTTTTAAAGTCTTACTATATGCCTAATTGTGGATTCATAGGCTACAATAGACTTTGCCTAAATAACAGCGTGAGAGATAGGTAAAGATAGCCCTACATGTCAGCAGGAATCGTAAATTAGGCCTATACGTTACGCGAGATTCAAGTATAGGTGATGTGCCTATGACGTCATTTGAACGCCGACGTCATTCTTACGCCATTACGGAGCGACGTCATTCTCATGTAAGCTAAATTTGTTTGTCATAGATAATTTATCCTGTAGGCGTATGCGTAATATCGGTACGTCACGATTCATACATAGGGCCTACAGGTCTTACGTCATTTCGAGGAAGACGTCATTTCCTCCAGTCTGAGATGATGTCAGAAGGCGTCGCATCGAGGAGCACCCATCCTCTGAAAATCACGAGTGACGCACTTAATCTCGTCTTATACGGAAGACTAAAGAACCATCAACACCAACCCACTCGCTTCGAACATCAAGGTATAATATTATATCCTTCCTCTATAATATAGGCCTATAGTTTTTTTTATAGCACTTTGTATTTATCGCCACTTTGGAGAACCATTGTATTATTCAGCAACGTAACTAGGCTTTTTCGTTTGGGGGGCTTAAGCCTTGAGCATGGCAACATTTATACAGTGTTCATACGAATTTTAGCCGTAAGCATACAACGGCCTGACTTGTTTGGGGGGCTTCAACTTCGTTTGGGGGGGCTTAAGCCCCCCCAAGCCCAACGCTAGATACGTCCCTGCAACAGTAAGCCCTATAGGCTAGGCCTAGGCCTAATTATTAAGGAAATATAAACGCCTACCAAATTTTGCGTCAGACCAGTCCCTCGAAGTCGCAATATAATAATAGGTATATAATTATAGCATACATTCTGCACTTACTCATTCTTAGAGGAGCTTTCAAAATGCTTTTACACTTATCTATAAAAAATATTATGGATAAATGGAGACCGAGATAAAGACATGGTCACATGGTGACCAGCGAGTAGATCTGAGCGGTTGGATGGTGAGTAGGTCTAGATGGCGAATGTATTAGGATTAAGACGTTTGAATTGTAAGTTTAAGACATACAATTTGTAATCGATGCGCTGATGGACTCTTAGCTAATGCAGTGATTTGAGAACAGAGCTAGGTTAGGCTAAGGGGTGGTGTTTGGGAGTTTTGGTGACTGCGCGGACGAAAGCGTTTGCAGGCGTCTTATATGGACATGCTGGCAATGTCCTGGCAGAGATGTTGTTCCTGGCACTTCCTGCCCACGGCTAATACGTCCATGCACAAAATTTTACAGCTGGGAATGCTTATCGAGGTAATTAGCCATTCAAATTTATGCAGTCCGTCACAGAGTCCAGCCAATCCATATGGACCCGACACTGGTCAAGCCACGCCCATTACCCTCTGAACTTGACAAAAATATCGAATATGGGTAAAAATGAGAGAAGTGGTCCAGAGCCTGTGCCAGTCAATTAGCGATACTTTATTTCAGTTTCATTAGCCTGACTGGATTCACTTAGGCCTATAACGGCACATGCACACATGTGCAAAAAGACGGGTGTGAAACTCAACTCCGATATTATTAGCCTATAAAGTTTTAAAGTCTTACTATATGCCTAATTGTGGATTCATAGGCTACAATAGACTTTGCCTAAATAACAGCGTGAGAGATAGGTAAAGATAGCCCTACATGTCAGCAGGAATCGTAAATTAGGCCTATACGTTACGCGAGATTCAAGTATAGGTGATGTGCCTATGACGTCATTTGAACGCCGACGTCATTCTTACGCCATTACGGAGCGACGTCATTCTCATGTAAGCTAAATTTGTTTGTCATAGATAATTTATCCTGTAGGCGTATGCGTAATATCGGTACGTCACGATTCATACATAGGGCCTACAGGTCTTACGTCATTTCGAGGAAGACGTCATTTCCTCCAGTCTGAGATGATGTCAGAAGGCGTCGCATCGAGGAGCACCCATCCTCTGAAAATCACGAGTGACGCACTTAATCTCGTCTTATACGGAAGACTAAAGAACCATCAACACCAACCCACTCGCTTCGAACATCAAGGTATAATATTATATCCTTCCTCTATAATATAGGCCTATAGTTTTTTTTATAGCACTTTGTATTTATCGCCACTTTGGAGAACCATTGTATTATTCAGCAACGTAACTAGGCTTTTTCGTTTGGGGGGCTTAAGCCTTGAGCATGGCAACATTTAGACAGTGTTCATACGAATTTTAGCCGTAAGCATACAACGGCCTGACTTGTTTGGGGGGCTTCAACTTCGTTTGGGGGGGCTTAAGCCCCCCCAAGCCCAACGCTAGATACGTCCCTGGTATTATTTGCTGCAGGCTAACTTTCCAAAGTAAGAGTCCCGCATAACTTCACATTTCGCTCTCACAACCTGTAGGCCCTATACGCGGCAGTAAGCCTATATATGTATAGGCCTACGCCCGCGTTGGGCCAATGTTGGATTGGCCCAACTTTAGCCAACATTGGTCCAATATGTGTATGCTGGCTGGGATTAATTCATTCAATCATTCTGGAAATTTATATAGCGCCTGTTCAAGAGACCTTATCAGAGGCGCTCCCAGCCCAGCCACGACTAAAGAGAGAGGACTTGAGGAGTCGGAAGAAAGCAGATGAGTTATTCCGGGGGACGCAGCAGAAGGCGATCGGAAGCCCATTCCAGCTAGACGGACCAACGATCGAGAAGCTCGGCGTTGTCTTACAATGGAGCGAGTCCGAGGGACGAAGAGCTCCCCCTTGGTCACACAGCCTTGGCTGTGTCCGACTCAGTAGGCTAATCGGGCGACAGAGTTCAGACAGGTAGGACGGGGCGCTGCCGGAGAGACACCGCCAAACACTGGCATAAACTTGTCCAAAATATTCGGGAGAGCTCTTGATTCAGCGTAACCCTTTGATTAGGCATACTTAAATAGGCCTAAGCCTTTTTTTCCATTACTTAAATAAGTTTAAGTTTTCCATACTTAAATAAGTTTATAATATCTTTCCATTAGCGGAACGGTTCGTCCTTTGGGTAGACCTACTCCCATTGTCACTGCGTGTATACATGTTCTTGTTATTTTCAGGCACGTAACTAGCCTTTTTCGTTTGGGGGGGCTTAAGCCTTGAACATGGCAACATTTATACAGTGTTCATACGAATTTTAGCCGTAAGCATACAACGGCTTGACTTGTTTGGGGGGCTTCAACTTCGTTTGGGGGGCTTAAGCCCCCCCCAAGCCCAACGCTAGATACGTCCCTGGTTATTTTCATGCCTATATGTTTATGGTGAACCAATAAAAGCATTTTGATTGATTGATTGATTGATTGGTTGGTTGGTTGGTTGGTTGGTTGGTTGGTTGGTTGGTTGGTTGGTTGGTTGGTTGGTTGATTGATTGATTGATTGATTGATTGATTGATTGATTGATTGATTGATTGATTGATTGATTGATTGATTGATTGATTGATTGATTGATTGATTGATTGATTGATTGATTGATTGATTGATTGATTGATTGATTGATATGTTTATCATTCGACTTGCATAAATTATATAGTAGAGAACAATTACCTGGCTTCTTCCATGCATTATTACCACAGTTCTGCACATATATATCTCGGGGAGAGGAGGCGTGGAAGGTAACATCATTGACTCAGGATGGCTATGAAAAGCGCTTTTATATAGGCCTACAGGAGTAAAGTATCTGCCGAACGTGTAAGGGTGACTTATAAGCGAGCAGAATATAGCCGATTGGATAGCGCTTGGCCTACAACGCGATGAGTATACGCGTACGTGTTCCATCCTCAATTATGGACACGGTTACTGAGTGAGGACCCAGAGCAAGCCCTCACGCACAATTGCTCAGCGCCATCGATGCTCTTATGGTCGTGTACACTTCTCAGCTTTGGAAGAAGGGATGATAATTATGAAATACATTCGTGTAGGCCAGGGTGAGAATTGTCGGGGGGTTGGGGGGGTTCAACCCCCCTAGTCTTTCTTAGGACCCCATAGTAAAGTCTTCATTGCACACCCAAACTCCACATGAATCAAGGTCTAACCCCCCAGTCTTTTTTCTACAATTCTCATACTGGTGTAGGCCTATGTATAGCCTATTTGTATTAAATTATCGATGCTTCATTGATTCGATGCGTGCATTGCGTGTTTGAATACCAAAGGGATAAAGCAGAATTCAAGCAAATATGGAGGTAGATTTTGTTACTTTTCTTTGGAGTAGCAAACGATCTCTTTTCCAACGACTTCAGAAGCTATCACTAGCGGCGATCTTGTTTGGGGGGGGGACACTTTTGAAGTGATCTGGTCAAACAAGAGTTTTGAACTTATCTGGTCATAAACGAGGTAAAAAAATAGTTTAAATTTTTTTTGGTGTTTCTTCAAAATGTGGAGGGTCCCCCACTCTCAAATGTGGGGGTCTTGTCCCCTTCGGCCCCCCGGGATCGCCGCCTATGTATGTTGGAAATTATTAAAATATTAATTCCGATGTTTTAAACTTCGCTTCCTTATGAATGCTCAATCGGATATCGAGTCTGATTTATTAGTCTGGTTACTGACGCTTCTATTCACCGTTCAGTGAACGCGCATGCGTAGCCAGCAGTTGGCCAGTTTTAATGACATCATAAATCGCCCCTCTCGTGCGCTGACCACTTCTCGGACACTGACCATTTCTCCGGATCAGCAGACGACATCGTTCGAGACACGCAGTCAGGAAAATGATAACACTCCTCCTCAACAAGGCCATTAATTGTCCACTGTCCGATTAACTGGCCAGCCGCCGACTATATTATGACTCGGACAATGGCCTGAACGTTGAACGGGTAAGATTTATGGCCTAACTGACCAGTGAGTGGACTGACGGACGTGCGGACGGTCGGTGTCATGTTGAATGCCGGGCGGTCAGTGCTGAAATCGCTGAGATTGTTCAAGCTGTCAAATGTGACCGTCGAATCAGGGCTGAGCAAGCTCCACTTGATGGGGTTAGCCTCTGGGCGATTGCCAGCGTGGGCCAGACGGGCGGACGGATATAGAGACACCAGAGGGAGGATCGAAGGGAAGGAGGGAGGGAGTAAGGTATTGTTGGATGTCTTGCTGTGAGCTAAAGACTTTCTCGTGCGGTATTCGTGGCGTCGTTTATTAGGTCCTGCAACAGGGACGTCGTTACCCTTGAACATGTCGGCGAAGGGAGTGGCCAGAGAAGCGAAAAATTGGATCGCTTATCGCCGTCTATCACACGACAACTAGAACTGAAGAGGCAAAAGAAAGTGTATTCACTCATTAAAACTGAATCGTCTTGATGGTTCACAAAGCTATAGGCCTAATTATATAGGCCAGAGTCCTACGAAACTCAATTAGCACGTCTAGACTTTAATAGGCCTACATTATAGGCCTAATGTCTAGTAACAGCAAAGAATTAAATGCAGTAGCCAATTATAATTATGTTCAAAAATCAGAATGTGCTTAATATCATTTATAAGTCTATTCACAATGGCTCCATCTCTCTGCCCGTATTCAATTCAAAGTGCTTATTCTTGTGCTTAAGTCTCAATTGGGTCTTGCCCCACAGTATACTTGCGTGATCTAATTCTACGGCCTCATTCTGCTGCTTCGCTGCGTCGACCTCGATCTTCTGATCACCTTGACCTCTTAGTTCCTCGTGTCAGGACTACTGTGGCTCAATCCAGGTCCGTTACTTCAATTGCTTGCATAGGTCCCTTTGTTTTGAACCGACTTTCTTCTCCTGTCAGCACCATTCTCCTCTGGTAGCGTTGCTTTCCTTTCTAACCTTAAATCCTGCTTTATCTCTCGGGTCTCGCGCACTGGGAGCGCCTCTGAATGGTCTGTATACCGCCCGAGGCGCTTTAGAAATGCCCATATACAATACAACACAATACAATACAATATTCATGATCAATGACGTCACTTTTTACAAATTCCAAAGGACCTTTGTTTCACGCTTAATTCAACGTAAATTTCAAAATAGCATACTTTCTTAGGTGGCGTAAACGGGCTTAAACTAATTTATCTAGGTGGCGAACAGGCTGAAACGAACTATCTTCACGGGTTTAAACGGGAAAATTTTATCCAATTTATTAACTATGAAGGTTAGGTCTATAACAAATTTCACGCACATTGGAAAGTATACATTTTCAAATTGTTTTTAAACCGTCTTAGGACGGGCAACAATCTAGTCATAAATAACAGGCCTACGTTTCACACTGCTCGGCGTTCGCGCGCCATCACTGAAATCAACGGTGACCGCGGAATTGGCGAGATAGATCATATAATAGAGAGGAAAACGCAAATGTAAATTGTGGGGAAAGAGCTTGCGCCTACAAGAAATTTTGTCGTTTGTCGTATGCAGCCATGCTGCAGTGGCGGCGATCTTGTCTGAGAGGGGGGGGGGACAAAGTCGGCCATGGTTTGATCGATGACCTTTTTTTAAGGAATTCATGTCCCGAAAAAATTTTTTTTTTACTTTCTTAGGAATTCTTCTCCAGAAAAAAAACTAGACTTTCCAGCTCCAAAAAACTTGATGACCTTTTTTAAGTCATTGACCTCTTTTTCTTTTTTACATCCTTTTTCGGGTCTCCCTTTTTAAAAAAAATTCATCCCCTAGAATTTGACTTTTTCATTTTATTACGAATTTCTTCTTTCAGAAAATTTTCCGGGGGGAATTCTGCTCAAAATTTTTATTTTTACCTCTTCTGGTCAAAAAGCCTGTGAAAACCCTCACGCGCAATTAGGCCTACATTTTGGGCCTTTTTTGGTGTTTTTTCAAAATTTGGGGGACGAATGTATGGCGTGTCCCCCCACTCTTAAAGGTGTCCCCCTCGACCCCCCCTAGATCGCCGCCCATGTATGCAGCACCTGGGATTAAGATTACTAAAGGGATATGAAGCCGATGAATATAGGATCTTTTATCTAGACTATGTGTGTGGCTCACATCCGGGACTTTAGTAACGCCGGCTAGTCAAACATGGGTCGGTTATAGCTGGCTTAACTAAATAAAAACACTTATCAATAGCTGCAGGATTTTGGCATCCTGTCTGTTACTTAGTTTCAGACTATTTATTTATTTAGACTGTCCGTAATTTACTTTAATCGCATAATTATGTCCTTATTAATAAATAAATCGCTAAAAGAATCTAGAGCGATTCCGAGAGTGTTTTCTTCTTCTCTGAGCCAAGTCGTCTCTCTCCAAAAAGCCCGGATGTCACTTTTCTAAAAATAGACAGCCACAGACATCGCCTGCGATGAATCAGAAAAGACGAGCTCTGATTTGCTGACGCGTTGCCGCTTCATATCCCTTAGTAATCTTAATCCCAGGCAGCACTATATTAGAAGTTGAACGTTTGAGTTACTATGTCATCAATGATAGATTCGGGCGTTAAACTACTACTGTGACGATTCATGTAGGTCCACTGTTGTAATTGAACGTTTGTTTTAATTAATTAGAAATTAATTCCAGGAATGTGTGTACGAATTTAGTGTTTGCTCGAGTTAGTGTTTGCGCTACAAATCGGGAGAGTTGACGCTAATTGACAGCTTCGTATTAAAGTCGTCGACAAGGACTATTTGGTAGGTTTATAGGCGTTGACAAACCTCATGAAAGCTATATATAGAAACCTAATAATCTATTTATAGTGACCTCTGATTTTTATCAGATCCTATCATCTTAATTATTAATCTAAAACCTTGAATGGGCATATAACGACAGTGTCATGACCTTAGAGGAGAAAGATTTCCAATAAATGAAGAGAAATTAACAGCCCGTCAGAAATTTATGAAGTTCCATTTTGTAAAGTACTCGAACTGATCGTTCTTTCTCTGCTTTATTCGGTGATTAATCTAATTCAACTGTTAAGTAGACAGCCTATAGAGGCCCTAGAGGACAGTGCCGCCTCGAGGATATCACCGCCTCGTCACCCCTCGTGGATAACGCCCACCAAATATTTGGTCGATGAGGGGGTTGTAATGCGTAATATGACTTGAGCCGCTTCAGATGCCATGAACTTTTACCACGCACGACTGTGTACATGGCAGAGAACGCATTGCGTTTTTAATTACTTCTGACTGCCCGACTGTGTAGAAAAGTCAGATACTTTATTGGCAAGGCGGGCGCTACATGATCCTCGGCTCGCTAAAATTACTGAGATGATAATTAATGGCAGACGCAGAAGGGCGTCAAAGTGCCAGATGGTTAGTGCACGCGAAAGGGGCGGCCCAAACGCAGTTGAATAGCGACCTCTCTGGCAACGTATTGGTGCCGAAAAGATTATAATTAAAAAGGAGACATTTTGCGCGCAGTACTTCATACTGCAAGTAGAAGGATATACTCCACTGTTAACAAGACGTAATTAGTTCTTTGGTGATTACTTGTAGGCGCCATACTTAAATCTGATGGTAAGCATGCAGTGTTGCATGCCGTTAGAGATTTAGTACTTAAGGCGAGTACACAGGCCTGTACTTAGCACATCTGTACGCATATAATGTAAATCAAGCGGCACACGGCGCACAGGCACTGTGTAAATTGTAATACAGGTTTACTCTTGTATTGTAATTTCTCAGCTGTGTCAACGAAGTCAGCTAATGTATTTACAATGGCCTCCAAGGCTCCAAAAAGTCAAATCCAGCACAAGGAGTGGCCGCGATCTTGTCTGAGAGGTGGGGAGGGGGAAGTCGGCCATGGTCTGGTCGATGACCTTTTTTAGGAATTCATATCCCCCAATTTTTTTAGACTTTTTAGGAATTCATCTTTACAAAAACTTGATGACTTTTCTACGAATTCATCTCCCAAAAAAGTTGCAGACTTTTTTTAGTCATTCGCCTCTTTTTACAACTTTTTCGGGTCTCCCAACCATCTCATTACCCTTTTCCCTTTTAGGAATTCATCTACAAGACTGTATGGCGTGTCCCCCCCACTCTTAAAGGTGGGGACATGTCAGGGCATATTTTAACTGTATAACTAGTGGGACAAATTGTAAATTATAAATGTCCCAGTAGTCTTAGGATTTGTCCCAGTAGTCAGAGCGATTTGTCCCAGGCAATGTATGTATAAAGTACAACTAGTGGGACAAATGTTGCAAGAATTTAAAGATTTGTCCCAGTAGTATAATGAGAAAGGTATGACATTATTGTTGAATGACCCCTTGTTATTGGTTGGGAGACCTGAGAAAAGTTGTAAAAGAAGGCGATGACTAAAAAAAAAAAGTTTGTCAAGATTAATTCCTTAAAAAAGTTCTTCGACCAGATCATGGCCGACTTTCTCCGACCCTCCTCTGAGAGACGAGTTCCAAAGAAAGATCATGAACTAGACCCATGGCTGATTTTGTCCCAGTAGTCAAAATTCCTTAAAATATGCACTGGGACATGTCCCCCCGCATGATCGCCGCCCATGAGCACAAGAATGCATTTGAGATGATCCTCAAGAGATTCTAAGCATTACTCTGCCAAGGAGCTCTTGACGCACTGCACTCAATCACACAAATGCAATTCAACAGTGTCATGAACACCTTTGTATGTAAAATTTTGTGATAAATCTGTAGGAGTTACGGTTGGTACCCCGGCCCAAGTGTATGTCGGCCAGCCTTCAAGTGTCTTCGGTCAGTGTGTTGGGGTGTTTGCATCGATGTTCATCGAGAAAGGAACGCTGATGGGACCGTACACAGGAAGTCGATTATCACCATGGCAGGTTGATCCATGCAGCCAAGAAAGAGACGAGGCTGTCGACAGCAATCATCTGTGGGAGGTTGTTACGAGTTTTCTGTTATCTGCTGACTTCTACAGTGCCTTGCAGTTAGTGACACTGTACTGTATAATTGTCTATGTTTAAGAGTCATAACCATAATCTGCATATTTTTAAAGTGCTACTTGACTGCTAAGCATGGGACACCAGTTCAAGCACTAGTGCACCATCAGTTCTGAGGGGATGGTGATCTGTGGGAGCAAGAGGAACACTTGCCTCTTCTGTAATTCACGTGAACATTTGATACTTTATTTTATCAGTTCTAAACCATCCGACATTGATTTCATGAAGTCAGTATGATCTTGTGATCTGACCAAGTCGGTATGATCTTATCAGTTGACATATGAACATCTGATGACTTCCATTGTGCCATTATCTTAATGTAGTCATGGGCGTCCAGGGGGGAGCAAGGGGACATTTGCCCCCGGATTTTTGAAAATTGTCTCGTTTTCTGTGTTCATGAATTGCAAAAACGTCATTTTGCCCCACCCCTAGAAAAATTTTGCCCCCTAGAAAAATTCCTGCAGATGCCCATGAATGCAGTAGGCATCAATAAATGGTAACTTTCATGCGAAACTATTGAAAGTAGTAATACTTTGCAGTTCTAAGCCCAGCTGAAATCCGATAGCGACATCGAAATGTCATATGATGTCTAATCTGTGTATCTAATCTAATCTAATTTAATCTAATCTAATCTAATCTAGGTAGCTGGAGTTGATGGTCGTCAGCTGAGTCATTTCATTGGGATTCGATGTTTGGATCCGAGAAATTGGATGACGCTGGTCAACTGCGCACGTCATCCAGCAGAACAGAACCTAGACATGATCCAGATTGGATGGAACATCTACTACAGTGCCTCAAAGGTCATCATTCTCACATATGTATATAATATGTAAATTTTTGCCATAATTTTAATGAATATGCATGATTTGTATACTGCTGCTATTATGCATACCTAGCTTTTATTCAATACAGGCATGTACAATAGCATGAGCCGTATTTAAGGGAGATGCATGAGGAATTAGGTTGTCTGTGCCTACATAGGCAAGATAAATAAAGCGTTTAGAATCACTGGGATGTGATGATGGCATTGATGATGATAATGACAATGATGATGATGGTGTGACAGTTGGCCAGCGTGCCCTTCGGTCTTCTTCTGGGGGAGAGCTTTTAGTCCCCCAGGCTTGCTCCACAATTAGGCAATGCTGGGCTTTCTCTATTGCTGGGCCCTCTATCTGGAATGGTCTTTTGTTAGAGATTTGCCTACTTCCCATGTATACATGTATATGTCTGCAGCAAGGCCTGTGTTGAATATGCTATAATAGCCCTTAATTGCACAATTGTGATCATCTGTGTTATTACAGAATATTCTACCTAACGAAGAGCTATTGGTGTGGTATGGAGAATCGACAGAGGTGTTTTTTGGAATACCTGTATTTGGGTGCGGCAATGACACCTGTAAAGGTAGATCTATACTGTGTTAAACTACTTTGCAGGGTTATTTTGTTGTAAAGTGATTACCATAATGCTGAATAGTACTGTTATCTGCAAGGATTTTGACATAAGGTTAGGTGAAAGTAAGACCATCACTTGAGAAGTGTAGTGTTAGCAATAGTGCAACTATGGACTCTCAGGGCAGGCAACTACACATGGCCCAGACTGAATAGTACAGAATGGAGAAGGAAGTGCTAAGGATGTGCCCTTATGGTTACATTATTGATACATCACAAAACTTCACTGGTTGGGTTATGTGTGTGTATGTGTGTGTGAGAGTGCCAATGGAGATCTTTAACATTGGGCAAGAATTCCCTCAAGTGGAGAGGTGCTTAGAAATCATGCAACACCAAATTGTTCCGTTGAGGTACATTACATTATTTACTAGTTGCTTCTGCAATTCTCTAACATGTTGCTGAATTCCTAAATACCATACTAGTTTCATCTTCCATACCATGCCTTCTCTGTTGTTGACCCATTGGTCTGGAATGGCCTTTCTCTGGCGCTCTGCCTTCACCCCAGGGTCCATATTGACATGTTCTATTCTCATCTTAAGACTGCTTTCTTCAGCTGCACTGAGGTCAGGAGTACTTCTGAGTAGTTGCCTTGAAGGGGTGCTATATAAATATCCGTAATGGATGAATATCCTGTTTTAGGTTCAAAACCTGCGATGTTGAGTAATCCACTGCCAGAGAATTGGTTGCAAGGAAGAGATCAATCTGCAGCAGAATTCCTGACCGGTAGCTGTTCGACTGCCGATGATGTGTCATTGTCAACTGCTAAAGTCTGTAACAAAGCTCATGCAAACCTGAAGAAATGTGCTAATACGCTAAATACACTAAACAAGATAGAGGATAAACCTGGAGTTGCGAGTCAAGGCGCTCGTTTGCCAGCTGCAAAAAGGATGCTGAATTTCGGATTATCCGACAGTGTTCAGTGTTCTGTGTGCAATCGACGGTTCAACACACGAAGCAACTTGAGATCTCACATGCGAATTCACACACTGGAGAAGCCGTTTGCCTGTTGTTTCTGCCGAAAGGGATTCAGTCAATCATCGACTCTGAGAAACCATCTACGGCTGCACACGGGTCAGTATGTTCAGTAGTGTGTACTGGTTGGCAATGCCTGTTGGCCCAGCAAGTGTAATAACAGGGCCAGCTTTGAGTTTGCTGCTCTTGAACCTTATCGATGGTGCATCCCATTTGCAATTAGGGCAGGATTTAATTGTCGAATTTTGCAGTCAGGTTATGTGTCTCATTTTGAGAAGACAACTTATGGTGTGAGGAATAAATAGCCTTGACCCTTCTCATTTTTCATTGAATATGTGTGAACCTAGTGAATTATTAAAGCTTGTTTTAATTCAGCAGGGTTTATGGTCTTGAAGTTTTCCGACTAATTTTTATAATGTTGGATTGGTTGAGACATACATACTTGTTTATACATAGTAAATTGTGGTTTATATGATAGCTCTTGAGCCTTTCAGCAGTCAACGTCTTTCATGTAAAGAAAAAGCAGACATTATTGAAGCCAACATGCTCATGCAAGTTGAGTGTCTGATAGCAAGTGTCTGATAAAAGACAGCAATGTCACATTTTGATGTACTTGTAGTTAGACAAATTATCTGGCAGCAGTCTAACTTGTCTGTTTGACACTAGGCAAATTATTTCTATATTAGTGTCTGCTTTTAACATCCATTATACCAGGATGCAGGAGTGTTGGATAGGTCTATATGTTGACATGCATGACTGCACTCTGCATTAATTTGCTCTATGCATAGACAATTGAAGTTTCTTGTTAAAAACCTGTACTTTTATAAGCCTAATTTCCTATACATGTGCAGATTTTCCTGCTGGGCATTTACAGTATGGATTTCTGTTTACAGGTGAAAAGCCATACAAGTGTTTTGAATGTGACAGCTCATATTCTCAGCTGGCAGGTCTTCGAGCACATCAGAAAAGTGCTCGCCACAAAATCAGAAATGCCGCTGGCCTTGTATCTTGACTGCTGTTGAAGTTTACCAGTTGTATGAAGAACAGGATGCCTCAGGAATTACTCGAACGTTTTAAATGTGCTTGGCTCTTTCGTCTCTGCATTTGGGATTAGATATATGCACAATCGGCCTCTTGTCTGTAATCTGTATAGCAATATTTATTTATTTATTACATTTTCTATGTGTGCTAGGTCAGCAGACTCTTACCCACAATTGTTGGATTACAGACTTGGTGCACTGATGACCAGACCACCACGCCCGTTTGAAGGTCTATCAGTTTAAGTTTATGGGATCGGATGAACAGTTGTTGCCGATTGCAAATGCGTTTGCCTGTGCACAGCGTTTATTGATGTGTCAAGCAAAATGGACATACTATGGAAGTAAGTAATTAAGTATACTCTTTATTAAACCAGCTGCCAGGCCGCACTGTGGTGTACATCCATCGAAAAAACCAATTAATGTTGTCAGGTCATGTAACCAGGGTTTAAAGTGGGTGGGAACGCGTGGATCGGCATTCCCACTGCTCTCGAAATTCGTTGCTTGCGTTCCCACTGCTCACAATGCAAGAACCCTGGTGACGCATGCGTTCCAATAAAACTCTGCTTTGGAGTTCCCACTGCTCACTCAAACCACTTTAACCACTGCATGTAACCCTTTAACACAATGAGAGTGTACTTTTAACCAATGCCGCCAGTGCTCGAAATGGAAAATTTTACGAAACGGAACGCTAGTCAAAGATATGGGAGCATTCACGTTAATTTCATAGTATTTTCCACAATAATTCATTTGACGAACCGGAACGGAACACTAATTCATTTTGACAAACCGGAACGGCGTTCCGGTGCGTTCCGGTGCGTTCCGGTCCATTTCGAGCACTGAATGCCGCTTGTTGTTAAAGTGCTAAAGAAAGTTGTCAAGTAGTCTGCTTGCTAGGGTTGTACTTGTGGTTCAGTCAAATTTTCTACACACTTTTTTGTGGGCTGGTCGTATAATAAATGACTGATTACCTTGCAAGTTCAAACCAAACCTCACAACTGAGAATGAGTATTGATAAGTTTCTGCTTTGATATTAAAATACGTTTTCATGCAACAGTTGTTCAATTTAAGAAATTATCAGTCAATCAATCAATCAATCAATCAATCAATCAATCCTTTTATTGAAGCCATTTGAAGTACAAGGAAAAATACAACATAAAAGTTTGAACTTTGGCAACAAGAGGAGACCCAAAAGGGATCTTGATCCCGCTTAGCAGGGCCACCTAGTTAACATTTATCGTAATACAAGTAAATGGCAGCACAATCAATACTTTTAACGGTAACATCGATCAAGTTATATGATCAGCAGGTAAAAGAAACAATGATAGAACTCTTAACTTAAGTCATGGGCGGATATGTATCTGATTCTGGGAAATGATGCCAAATGGAGCCACAACTCGATTGGCACTAAGCCAGTTGTGTGTTGTCTTGGAAATGTGCTATATAAGTTATGTATATAAATTATGTGAATGAATAATAAAAAAATTAATGGATGTATAACATATGCCTATGTGATTGTAAGTCAGTGTGCATATCTTTGTCTTTACAAGTGATTCAGACTATAAACCATAAACTGGTTTTATATTTTTTTCTGTACTTGCTAATATAAAATGCTGCATGTAGGAATTTTGTACATTAATTCACTAGACGGAGTTATGTGTGACAGGTGCATTGATATGATTTCACTGTGCATTTAGGCAAGTCAGCAGGGATTCACATGAAAATAATTAACAGTATTCGCAGTATTATTGGTTCTTGTTTTCTCTACCTCTTCATTTTTACAATTCTCGTGTCAAGACTGTCTTTCACTCTCAGCTGTAAGTTTTGCTCTTCCAGTGTGTGTGTATGGTTCTTGATGATTCCTGATGCTTGCATGGGCGTCCGCAGGAATTTTTTTAGGGGGGCGCAAAAAATGTTTATGGGGGAAATAATTTGGGGAGGGGCAAAATGACGGATTTGCAGAGAAAAAAAGTGCATTGAAAAAAAAAATAATGATCAAGGACTTTACGTAAATAATTAAGTGTTTTTTCGCATTGAAAATTTTGTTGGAACTGTTGTAATAATCATAATAATCAAAAGATTTTATTTTTAGAAAATATTTGCAAAATCCAGGGGGGGGGCAAATGCGCCCCCTTGCGCCCCCCTCCGGACGCCCATGGTTGCTTGTCTTCAAAGGGCACCTTTGAATTTTGTAAGGATGGAATTATCAAATTACAGTTGCATTGGTCGCATTTGTGAGTACTTTAGGAAACTTTAGTATTGGAAGTATAACTGCAGGTTCACTTTTACTTTATTGCCACCTATGGATAGTGACATACACCCACTGGTTGATGGTTTGGGATTTGTCTGCACGATGTTCTAAAGCTGACAGAAGTGGAATCCAGGAAATGAATAAGACCCGTGAACAGGAGCAAAAAGGATTAGCATGTGTATCGGCGATAAATCTTTAATGGTATAAATTTGGAATAATTGGTGGATTCTGTAGAAATCTCGCCTGGTTCGCAACTTTGATTATGTCACTAGTGGTCTTGGAAAGGGCAGCTACATCCATGGAGGAGCAATTCAGACATGCCCACTTGAATGTTTTGGTGTTGCATGCCTCCAAAGATTTGTGGTCAGGGAAGGTGCACTGTAGGTTTACCCAGAAAATGTTGCAAGCAGCATAACTACTGTTCACTAATACTGCAAAACCAAAACTAAAACGACACTTCTATAAAGCTAGTTAGGGCAAAGTGAAAATCATCATTGTAATGAGTGTGAGGGTAGGCACTGTATAGAATTCAGCAACATGAGAGAAATACTTTCTCTACAAAGGAATTTTGAGATCTTCGGTGAGACGCAAGAAAGATGCAGAAAAACATGCTCTTAAAATAGATCAACTATTCTTGGCTTTTGTTGGGTCTTCAGTATTTCACTCTCAGTTTCTCTAGGTCTTTCTATACTTTGGCTTGGGATACAATAATGAAGAACATGCATTATCAACCTTGACTAAATTCTATTGGTAAATAATAATCAACGAAGTGAATGAATGAATTGTAGTCTGGCCGTATTTAAGTTTCGCTCGCTCACTCACTTACTAAAACTAGGCTACAAAACGTTTGTGCGATTTATCACGTGCAGCTTTGGTAACGAACAACATGGCCGTCGTTGATCGATAGATATGTTTTGTTGTGTTCGTTAAACAAGTCCAACTGTTTTTTTCACTTTAAATAATACCGTGGTATATATTTAAGAAGTGGTATTCGGGTTTTTTGACGCTGCTAATAATTACTAAAACATTATAGAACACTAAACGAGTACATTTCTCTACGATCAGTGATAAAGTTTTCGTGGATTGTCTGGCCATGGCGACAAGTGTTCGCTGTTAAGCAGTATGGCCAATGACATCGAAGGGTTGACCTCGAGTGAAACTGTTTCTGAGCCTTATCGAGCAACTACGCTTAGAAACGAATCAGCTAAACAGCTTGAGAACTGTGAAGGAAAGAACGACGAAACATCGATTAGAAGTATGTCCCACGCTAAAAACGAACTGCAGTCAAGCGACGGTGGCGCCGCCGCCGTTCCTAACGGTTGCGTGCACCATCATGTCCTCGAAGCCGGTATTCATGTGTCTAACGAAGAGAGGTGTTCCCCATCATCAACTGACCATGGCATTTTCTCTGGAGGGTCTGACTGTGACAGTGTTAATCATGACAGTAGTCGGTTGCCTGAGAACGCTTCCGATGCTGCAGACGTTGACAGTCCGAACAGCTCAAGAAAAGTAGAAAGTCCACCCTCTGTAATGGTGAATCTAGCCAACCTATCACAGCATCAGGAACTTGTAGGTGAGGAAAGTATTGACGACAAAGAAAGCGATGATGTCAAAGCAGCAACAGAAGTGCTGTCCAGCTTAACGATTTCAAACGACCTTCCAGGAGTGCCTTTGGACATGTTGAAAGCTGAGAGCTTGCGGGTTGCGGTGGAGGAGACAAGTGGTGGGGAAATAGCTGAGAGTGGCCAGTGCAACAGTGGCATCGAATACGTCATGTACGAATCTGAAAAGCAGATGCCAGAAATCATGTCGCTAATCACAAAAGATTTATCTGAACCATATTCCATCTACACGTACCGATACTTCATACACAATTGGCCAAAGCTGTGCTTTCTTGTACGTATGATCTCCCTTTTCCTTTAGGCCAGAGCAGAATTGAAGGAATTTTTGCTTTGGGTTCCTGGATGGTTTTCACGGTAGTATTAGCAAGAGCTCCCAGATTAGATTAGAACACTGCACCCAAAATGATCCAGGAACCAAACAGAAAAATTGCCATATTGCTTGAATGATTGATTGATTGATATTAAAATATGCTGGACCCTCTTCATAAAATTGTCATTATAATGCACAATAGGCAACACGAATGCTAAAGCTTGAGATGATGTCCAGCCTTATTTGAATGTAGTAAATGTACATTTCTTCTTGTAATGTTACTGGTTCATGGAGCATCCATTTTCGTTTTGATTTAAATGGAATGCTGCCAAGTTGACCTATCTTGAGTGCTCAGTATGCATAAAGTTGGTTTTTAATTTCAACCACCACTTGGTGTAGCATATTGTAGTTATGTATTGATGAATTGGAGAAGACCTCACAATCGACCTTGATTGTGGAACAGCATCTGAAAGACCTAAATTTTGTCCTTCATACATCATGGTAGAAAGCCCAGAACAGAACTGCTTGGTGTTGCACTGGGGGCATGGATTTTTCATAGTTTGTCACAATTTCAAATGCTTATATTGCCACGTAAGGAGATGCTGGACCGTGATCAAGCAGAAAGCTGTTTAACAGTTGATAGAATAGAAGCTAATTAGGGTCAAAAGCTGATGTTGCTGGTTGATAAGAACCTATTTTTGTTCTAGCTTATGATTAGTACAGTGCAAATTGGTTAACATGAAAGACAGGGTACCAGAATAAAATTTCATCTTAAAAGAATTTCGTACTAACCATTAACAGCAAACACAGCATGACAGCCTTAACACGTTATGGCTGCATGACTTGCCAGTGTCAATTGATGCCAGTGCATGTATGACTATGTGCATATGTATTACGATTAGTCAGTTCTTGATATAACTAACACAGTTAAGTTTATTCCACTTAAAAACTGTTGGTAAGAATTTTAAGAAGAATAACATTTTAAAATATGCGTGATAGGATGAAGTTCGGACTGAATCAAAAGTAGCATTTTGTGAAAAAATGATTGGCCTACCTCTGTTTTGTCAAGTTCCTGATTATTTAGTGCATATTTGGAAATGAAAGTTTATTGTTACATGTATCATATAATGTTCTGCGCAGTGCAGCTACAAACTAATTCACGATATTCTACTTTGCATTTAAAAATCCATTATTCTTTTTTGCACTGACTCTGAGATAAGTTTCTGTTCGATAAAATGTTTTATCTCATCTACAGACACAGGTCTGTAGATGAGTTCTGCTCCGTGTCTGGCAGACGCTTAACCAATTTCTGTGAAATTCCTGTATTATTATATTGTAGCCTACATGTAATTTAATTTTAATTTTCATAAAGAATTCTTATAGACTCTGTATTTGACTTTTAAATGACTTAGACAACAGAACTTGAATGCTGTTCTATTTTATTACCCACATAGCGACATTTTATCTTTGGCGGGCGATGTCATATTGTTGTATTGACAGGACTGAAAATTGTTTTCGTGATAACTGATATTCTCATCTTATCAGTTTTTATCTTTAGAGAATAATTTAACATTTAATTGCATTGACCTCGGAACTAGCTAAGCTTTCGTTCGTACTAAGTGATGTTTCATCCTATCTATTTTTATCTAAGTGTTTTCATTTACGTATATTTCCACGTTATAAGCATATGTACTGATTTCTTGCTGGGTACAATACTCTCCTGTACATTTAGCCATAAACTAGAGCAAAAATGGGTTGCCTAATATATATGATTACTGTATACATGTATTGTATATAGTAATCTTAAACTAGTATATCCTCTCAACTTCTGACTTATCTGTTTGAGATTGCAAATCCACCATAGACTTCTTGTTTGTCTTGTAGTGGATTGATCATCTGGATATTGACCTGATTATGGCCTGGGTTTGGTGTGCCATCGGTTAGATTTGGGCGCTATAAATTTTACTAATTAACCTAACATGTATTATATATCATGTGTCCTGTTTAAGATGTGCTTGTTTTGTGGGTCTCTTGTGCCCACTGAGTTAATGAGTTGTTCAATGTTCATAATGGATGTCCTCAAATTCGGACAAGGGGGCAATGCCCAATGTGGACATTGGCATTTGGTACATGCAGTTACTTCAGTACAGCTTGTGCTGTAAACACCAACTTCAGTCAGGGAGCAGGTAGTCTGTATCGTGTTGGATCTAAGTAAGTTCCATTTGCTGGAGTTTACAGTACTTATCAAAGTCCACCCGTAGCCCTGTAAAATCATCAGGTAGTCTAATCTAGGCCTTACTACACTGGTGGAATGCGAGTGTCCAAGGGAAGGGTAATTAATGGCAAGTATGGATAAGGGCCCAAAGTAGGTAATTGTTTGCGGAAGTCCTTTACGGACAGTCGTTGAGAGATGCCAAAATTACATGCAGTAATGCAGTTCAGAAATAGTGTGTAGGTTAAAATAACAAACTAGACTTTTTATAGTGAGATTTAGCCAGCATGATGTCCAATACAGATAGATAGTACAATCACAATCCGAATAGTGAAAAGATGTAATAAATTGATAGATGTTGACATGTTTCTGTAACTAGGGGCCATTATTAATTTTTATTAAATTTAGTCGACAGCATTGCTCTCTGTTTAAGGGACTTTGAAACAGATTTCTAATGCATATTTCACAACGATGTCCAGGATTCAGATCTTGTTGTATCAAGTGACATCAACAGCTCAATCCATGTAACATGTAAAGCCATATGGCTATTGGAATGCTGTTGTCAAGATTGGGCTACAATAAAATATCTTCAGAGCCAGGATCATGTCTTAGGGAACTATTATTGAAATCAGGATGTAATGAGTGAGTGATTGTTTTGCTTTGCCTAATATTACATTACGTTAACTTACCTTAATGAGACTTAGAAGTGATTCCCAATGTATTAGCTCAGAAATATTTTATTTTGATGATTTGTGTTGTTTTCAGGCTCTGCATCAAGGCAAATGCGTTGGTGCAATTGTTTGTAAACTAGACACTCACAAAAAAGTCATCAAGAGAGGATACATCGCAATGTTAGCTGTAGCTCAAGAATACCGCAAGCGTGGAATTGGTGTGTATAGTTCTCGTAGTATTTGTAATTTTATCTCTTATCCACAGAAACTGCCTCTCAGCATCAGCTGTAGCTCGAGGTAACTGCTGCCCACAAATTCGGGCATAGAGTTTTATTTAAGCAGTTCAGAATTCATCGTGAAGTTATCCAGCAGCAAGAAATTTGCACATTCTGAAGTTGCTCCTCAGTATTTTCAACCTGGAGAAAGACGGAAAATGGCTAGAAATCTTTTCTAAAATCAAAAGATGTCTGATCAAATCCTGAATGTTTAAAAAATGCAGCCCCAGTGTCCCATCAATCTTCAAAGATATTCTTACTATTTTCAGAACGTCATAGATTTCTTTATAATAGTGTGGTGTTAGTCCTCTACCATAATGTTACCACATTCTGAACGCTTTCTTTGACTCTGATAAGATATCATGATACGAAACGTGGTAGATGAGATTGTAGTCAGAGTATTTTTCTTGCAGGTTCGCATCTGGTGATAAGGGCAATCAAGGGAATGGTTGCCGATGGTTGTGATGAGGTAAATTCAGCCGTTCCTGTTGCTCTGTTTATTTCAGGCATGCAAACTATGTTCACATAAAAATTTGATTTGGTTAGTATCTTCAAATCACTACAAAAAAGTTTGCAAGGCTATAAATAAAATGAGTGGCTTTAGGACTGGCTGTGCATACATAATGCGTCAGATGTACTTGTAATCTGACATTTATAAAGTACCATTTCAAGAAAAAGTCGTCGGTGGTGCTTCCGACCCGAACCAGTGAAATCACTTCAAATATTACAGACTTCAGACACTTGCAAAACTTTGGAATGGACAAACTGAGGAGCTTGAGCCGCAGCTCTCGAGAAAGGTGAATCCAGCTGGACTGGAGCTGTAGCAGTACGAATACGAGGGACAATCAGGAGTCCATGGGCAGCCAACCAAAGGGTGCCACGACCCAAGACCGAGGAGACAGAAATGCGTTAGTCCCTAAGGTATGATGGAGCAGAGCCAACAAGACAATTACACACAAGGGTCAGGATCTTAAACTTAATATGCTGCTGGACAGGTTGCCAGTGCAAAGTATCCCGCATAAAGGAAGCTATATGGCCAAAAGACGAAGGATTAACACGAAAATTTGGCTACTGGTCCAAATGTATGGAACATGACCATTTGGCTATGGGCCAAACATACTGACCTCGAGAGAATTATTTTGCAATTTAACTTCACCCAGGATTGAACTTCCAACAGTGAATGAAACTTTCTGCATACTAAACCGTTGGCTAGGCAAAACTGACAAATTGACGGCCGGGTTATTTGGCCCCCGGGTCATTCCACGTCAGATCAACACAGTGACCCGGCATCACCATCTCAGATTTTGATGAAATTTGGCAAGGCGATAGAACTCAATAAGAAACGCTCAAAACCAAAATTTTAGATTTTTTGGTCAACCGGTTTCCCAGATATGGGTCATTGAACCTCGACCCAAACGGTCCGATTTACGCTGACCGGACGAGGGTTAAACTGCTGTATCTCAGCTCCTATTGCACCTAGACACAAAAGCAAGATACCAAATTAAAGCTGTGTGAATGCTTTATATGGGCAAGACATCTAGAAATAGTTATTTTGAGTAAACAAAAAAATGTGAGCAACTGTAACCTAGTAACCCTGACCCAGGTCACTTTGTACTCTCATAATTTTATGAACTTTTATTCATTGAAAGATCTCATTGTTCTAAACAACTGGTGAAAATTTCAGAGTGGGATCTCCAATAGTTTTTTTGTTATGATTTTTTGAATGGTCACCCAATGGTGCGAATCGCACTGTACATCAAGGTAGAATATGGCTAGTAACCCTGACCCAGGTCACAATGTACTCTCATAATTTTATGAACTTTATCCATTGAAAGAGGTCATTGTTCTAAACAACTGGTGAAAATTTCAGAGTGGGATCTCTTATAGTTTTTTGTTAAAATTTTTTGAACATTTGTCCACTCGAAGGCTCAAATCGCATATCAGTAAGTACTGCTTTACTTTTTCATTCAGTGCTGTGTACACAGATATTTTTATCATGAGCAAAATGATATTATTTGCCCACACATGGTGCTGAACAAAACAATACTTAAGATTTACCTACTTACTTATAAATTTAAATTAAATCTTGTTGTTGTTCTTGATTTTAAAGAGTTTCTTGTCGGCCATCTTGAAATCTTACTTGTAAACAATTTTTGTCATTCAGTAATTATATATTGTAATTTAAACTACTTTCAAACTTGGAAAATAGCAATTCTTTGACTTACAATTAAGGTGTGTTGTTAATTAGGAACCGTCAAGTGCCTTGCTGCACATTATGACACTACATCAGTTGTTCCTCTTTGCAAAGGCAAACATTCCATCAATCAATTTCTGTTTTGCTATCTCAGAGGAATATGAGCAAGAATTAGCTTTGTTGAGCAGCAGATTTGAGTATACACTTACAGTTGCTAGAACTCACAAACGCCACTGCATTCGTCCTATATCAGCAGACCAAGTGGAAGTGAAAAAATTCTCAAATAGCCACGAGTCCAGAGTTGAACGTGTTCTACAGTCACTGGCTGATACTGACCGTCAATCTGTGAAATTTGCAGACTTGAAGGGTTACGTCACTGCTAAGTATGATGGCTAGGGCTGTACCGAATATTCGCTTCGTATTCGCTTCGGGGCCGAATAGTGGGCCAAATAGCTATTCGGTATTCGGCCGAATAGTAGCGGTCGGACCGAATACGAATAGTGGTCACGTGACATCTGTTTCTGCATATGCGGCTGCTATAGCGAGTGGAGTGAACGTTAAGTAAGTGACAATTTCTAAGTTTAGTTAAATTAGTTCCATTCCTAGTTTACACAGACTGGCAGAAGGATTCAAAAATTACATGTAGTTAACTGTTTACTTTTAGTTTATGTATTAAATTTACTGAACTGAAACTTTTACTTACATTTTAAATTTTGAACGTTGTCGGTAGACCTATTTTGTACACTATTCGTATTCGTATTCGGCCGAATAGTTGGTCCAATTATTCGTATTCGGCCGAATAGTGATAATCACTATTCGGTACAGCCCTAATGATGGCCACTGGTGGCTTGGCTGTGTAATGATGACATTTTCTGAGCAGAATGAAGTGGAAATAAACTTTCTGCATCCACATGGGCCTGCTCGATCTTTCCATTATCCACGTCCAAGTGATCTACTGGTAATATCTTGTGTGGATGTACTGACAGCAGGACTTCAACCAACAACAAGCACTGGGAGGGCATATACACTGAGTGCTCATGAGATGCAAGCTGCTACAATAGCACTGGAAAGACAGAATATCTAGCTAGTACTGAAACTTGGAGGACTGTGAAAGCTGATTTGACAGCTGAATTGTTAATGTTATTAAAAATCATATTCTCACATTATCAAAGCCATATTCTACCTTGATTTACGGCGTGATTTGCGCCATTGGATGACCATTCAAAAAATCATAACAAAAAACTATTGGAGATCCCACTCTGAAATTTTCACCAGTTGTTTAGAACAATGAGATCTTTCAATGGACAAAAGTTCATAAAATTATGAGAGTACAAAGTGACCTGAGTCAGGGTTACTAGGTTACAGTTGCTCAAATTTTTTTGTTTACTCAAAATAACTATTTCTAGATGCCATGCCCATGTAGAGCATTCACACAGCTTTAATTTGGTATCTTACTTTTGTGTCTAGGTGCAATAGGAGCTGAGATACAGCAGTTTAACCATCGCCCGGTCAGCGTAAATCGGACCGTTTGGGTCGAGGTTCAATGACCCATACCTCGGACACCGGTTGACCAAAAAATCTAAAATTTTTATTTTGAGAGTTTCTCATTGGGTTCTACTGCCTTGCCAAATTTCATCAAAATCTGAGATGGTGATGCAAAATTTAATTCAAAAGTGTGTTGATTTGACACGGAATGCCCCCCCATTAATAAACTTCTTGGTCTGTGTTACTGTTGAAAGATCATTCAACCCCCTGAACAATTACTCATCAAATTATGCAGGCATTGCAATGTACCCGATATTTCTCTGCATTTTCAGGTGGTGCTCGAGACGGAGATCACCAACAAAGCCGCTCTACATTTATACGAAAACCTTGGATTTGTGCGAGACAAGAGACTTTTTAGGTATTACTTGAATGGAGTCGACGCCCTGCGTCTCAAACTCTGGTTAAAATAGCTTGGAACCGCATGGAACGGTGCCCTATGGGTTGCACCAAACCATGGTGTTTAGTAACGGCCACTTGTTTCGGGTATTTACCATGTAGTCTCTTGTTCGAAAAGATGGTGTTGAGCAGTTCCGCTTGAAATTCTGTCCTGATCAGACGCTGTCGGGTTTTGAAGATCTTGGTTTAACAGTCGGGTTTTGATTATCTTGGTGTCTGACTCTGTCAGATTTCGGTGATCTTGGTTTCTGATGCTGTCAGGTTTCGCTTCCGACACTCGGCTTTAGATGATCTTGTATTCCAGAGCTGTCAGAATTTGTGATGTTGGACTTCAAAATTCAAAAGTTCTGCTTTTAGGCTTCCCGTTTTCGAATAAAAACCAGTTTTTATGGTTTTGGAAGGTTGCATCAATTAGAAATTCAGTAAACAGAACAACGGTGAACGGAAGAGTTGCCCACAGATTTGTTCTATGTTTCAGGGAATCGAAGCATGCTTATTCATGTGGTGTTATATCGTTTGAAGAAGAGGGACGTAACTAGATGCTCTGTGTCACTAGGATGTTGTGTGACCCTCTTGTAGTCTGCTGTCTAAGGGTGATGAAATTTACTGTTTTGGCCAAATTCTGTTAGACCGTGGAACTGGCAGCGTTTAAATCGGAAACTGTTCTTCCAGTTTGTGTAACAATCTTGCAGTATTCTGGCTAAATCTGATTGAATATAGTGATCAAAGTTATCCCTAATTGGTGTGATGTTTAAATCATAATACATGTATTAGTTATTACTTTATTTATTCCTACCACCGCTGGTATTACCACCTCTATTTTACCACCACTGGTGCTGTTCGCACAGAGCGCTACTAGACAATAAATGACAGTGTAATGGGGACCAGGGTAGGGTGCTTGGTTAGTCAAGGGTAGATTGAGGATCTGCAATAGAGGATGTCTGAAATAGGTGATTTTTTGTAAGTTGGGCTCTTCCTTCCTTTTCCTTATTTGTCCACATTGGCATTCCCGTATCCCCATCCCTGTGCTTAACAGAGTATTAATAAGACTGATCTCGCAGAGCTAACAGTGCTGCAGGGTGGGCTACAGTGATACTTTCTGCTGTTTAACTGAAGTTTAACACTTTAACGACAAGCTGCAGTCGCTTTTAGTACACTCTTGTCGTTAAAATGTTAAAACACCAGTTGCACTGAAGTAACTACAGTATGCTACCCTTTTCTGCCCCACCTCTACCATTTTCTACCCCTACCGTCCTCCTCTGCAGATGATTTTAATGGATGACTTTAATGGATGACTGTTAGTAGCATTAAAAAGCTGAGATACTGAATACCTGGTAAAGTTGTTTGTCGCTGTTCTGGTCATTGACGTCGTCCCTCATTTGCATACATGACCCTCTTGGTTTTTCACATGTAAAGTGTTTAACTCAAATGTTTGTAAACAGATGCAGTCTATGCTAAGGTCATACTGAAACTGGAATATTTCTGAACATAGTAGATACTTGAAAAGTGTTGTGACAATGTCAAGAACCCTTGAAGTAGCTTGCTACTTTGTCAGTTGTCATTATTACAAACTTGTACATTTCTAAAGCCCTGCAGGTTAACCTGGATGCCATATATACCTGACGGTTTCAGCTCATAAGCAGAAGCTTATAATTATTCTCAAGACGTGCCTATAACGTGCAATATAAATGCATGATTACAGCAATTTAAGAAAGCCAATACCCTTGGCTAAAAACAGAACTAATATGAAGAATGCTGATATTGTCTTTCTTGTGCACTGGACCATCCTCGTGGAATGGTCTTGCACTCTAAATAATTAGAACTTTACTACCACAAATAGCTTCAGAAACACATACAGCTAATCTTTAGACACAACCTTCTAGATCTGTTAGATAGTAATACATAAGCTCTGCGAGCTTATTAACGGCTCTGTATAAATGCTCGGATACACACTTGCGTACGCTCTGATGGCTGAAGAATCGATACATACGAAATTAGGCCTAATGTAAATAACACACTTTTATTATCACTACCTGTATTGGTAATTTCCACAAACAACGTCTACAATTGATCGTTTTACTGTCAAATGACGCTACATGTATCTACAAAAGTACATGTAATTATTTCATCAGGACATTATATACATTCATCAGTGGCAAGTTCCTATAGTAAGGCAGCAATTAGTTACAGCTGGATCAAAACAAATCTGCTTCAAGTATTGGTACTAGATCCTAAACATCACTAACCATAGATGAATATAAGAACAAGCACTCAGTAAAATACTGCATAAATGTGCTACTGATTGCAATTGTCATCACAAATTTATATAGCGCCACTCAGAAACTTCAGAGGCACTTCCGACCTGATGAGACAAAACCACGATGGAACAGAATGCTTATCAAGTGCTTACACAAGAGGCAAAGAATGGCCAGTTAGCTCACGTAGGTTGCTGCACAAATTATTCCAGCACGGCCGGCCGACTACAACAAATATATATGTATACCCCAATCAGCATACAGTATAAAACGGACTGAACTTGGTAATATGCTTGTCAACCTGCAACAGGTAGGCTAAGGTAATAGCTCATTCATTTCAGAGGTCTGTAAACCACACGTTCTTGACTGAAGTGCAAACATCACAACAGAAAAAAATTTGGACAGCTTTACCTTGCATGCTATTTAGCTGAACAACCGTTTGTAAATCTTTCAAGATAAACCAGATTTCAAACCCCAGACACAACGGTGAAAGACAAATGCAAAGCCAGTCTGCCACTACACAACTCTCTTGCTTTTCCTAGTGTGAAGCGTGAACATTGCTTTGAGTATTGGAAAATCTTACAGTTGCTGCAGTACAGGTTGTATGGTGCCAATGAAATAAATAGCTAAAGTGCTGTCTGTATGGTGCCAGTGAACTACATAGTCTAAACGCCAGCTGCAAGGCGCCAATGACCTAAATGTGAAGTGCTGAAGTGCTGTGTATGGTGCCAATGAACTTTAGTGGTAGCATTTTCAAATGAGGTCAAGACATTACATAACTCAGTGGACCATAAACTGTGGCAACCGACATTCCTAATTCACGTGGGTACTCAAAGGCAGCAAGTCAGATCCTGTACATGGTTCTGTGTACCAACATCACGGACCACATATTATCATTATTATTTCTTTATTTATAGTGCTCTAGCAGATCTAATAGCTGATGGTGCAATGCCTAGACAATTTTACTACAGCATCAACTGCAGGTGCTAAGCCTAGATAGACATGAATGGATATGCCAAGCAGCTGTGTGTGTGAAGATCTTACTCAGGATATCTATACAATGACCACCTACAGCAGGTCATAATAGACTCAATTAATAGAGGTTTCCATATTTTTATCAATACAAAATAGTAGAAATTTAAATGTCTACTTGTAATTTAGACCTACATTAGTCTGGACCTACACACTAGACATATACTGGTAAATTGACAATACTAATACATAACTAGGGCTGTACCGAATATTCGCTTCGTATTCGCTTCGGGGCCGAATAGTGGGCCAAATAGCTATTCAGTATTTGGCCGAATAGTAGCGGTCGGACTGAATATGAATAGTGGTCACGTGACTTCTGTTTCTGCATACGCAGCTGCTATAGCGAGTGGAGTGAACATTAAGTAAATGACAATTTCTAAGTTTAGTTAAATTAGTTCCATTCGTAGTTTACACAGACTGGCAGAAGGATGCAAAAATTACATGTAGTTAACTGCTTACTTTTAGTTTATGTATTAAATTAACTGAATTGAAACTTTTGCTTACATTTGAATGTTGTCGGTAGACCTATTTTGTACACTATTTGTATTCGGCCGAATAGTTGGTCCAATTATTCGTATTTGGCCGAATAGTGATAATCACCTATTCGGTACAGCCCTATACATAACCACGAAGGACACTGTCTCAAGTGCTATCTCAAACTACTATTGTATAGTCAAAAGATGTATATGGACACCTAAGGAAATACAACATAGATGTTCTTTAGCCTAAAATTACTTGAAATTTTACTACTAGAAGTATTATTGTTTCTGTAAGAACTATTATACGTGTCTGAAGTGTGGTTTATGAATAATACAACTGAGGGTAACTGGTTTCAGTAGGTTTACCCCTGAAATGAACAATGTGCAAACATTTCATTGGTATTTGGTTGCATTGACAGAAACGTGCCAGACTGATGCTGGGGATGTATGTGCACATGTTGTGATTGTTCTCAGATATGATCATAATAAAACAGAAACGTCGTCTTCAGCTAGACTAACGACCACAAATAACAGTAAACAAGAAACAGTTGAACAAAATCTTGCCTACACATCAAATCATGAAGTAATCCAATCCATTTTTCATCGAACTACATGTAATTACAAATTCCACTGCATTTCAGGCTAAGAAATATTTGAATCTTTATATCTACCAACAAATTCCTTTTAGCAAATGTTAGTTAATTTTAATGGCCCTATATAAATGTCCCGTTAGTTTCAATTACATTAACATTACAATAACAATATGTGCAGTTATCAACAGCAGATGTATGTTTCAAAGCTCTTATGTAATGGCTTCAATGGATAAGTCTTGCACATTAATTTCACATCTGACCATATTATATATTAACCAATATACGGAATCAATCAAGATCTCTCTGTACACAAGCCTAACACTAACAAACTGCAATTGGTTTTAACAAAATCAACATGCATTATTACGCCTAAACCTCATTCCGAAGAAACACTGCACAACAAATTCCTTTTGAAGAAACTACAAAATACAAAATTCAATTGCAAATGCCTTCCTAAATTCCGTATGGCATATTTCTTGCAACCAGCTTCCAATCACTACCAGTCACTTACCTGAACTGTAAAAAAGGCTAAAGCATTAAGTTTTCATCGCAGCCGTGCTTACACACATGCCAGGCAACAGAAACTGCAATAATGGCCTACAGACACACATACTATGTAACCTACAAGAACTACAACATATAGATGTCTAGTTACACGTACTTATGCAGTCATTATTACAAAGCAGAAACACAAAACTCTCATACCGATACACACTCCATACTACAAATATCCGTACAATATACACACTCTAATGGCAAGATCTTCAACTGTCTCTTTCTAATCTCAGCTTAGTCCATTTCTACAAAACTCATATAGAAACTTGCCACAGAAATGCATCTCCTACTTCAAGAAACAATCATGTCTACCTTGTGATATGTTTGCTACAACATGATTGTGCAAAGTCCAACATACCTCCTAGGACCACTGCACATTCATGATTCATAACCAGCATTAATTACAGCACCTAAACCAAAGCAGCAGTAGTTTTCAGAAAGTTTGAAGATAAACAGGCAACAACCAGTCTTAGCATTTCCAAGTTTAACTGAAATCTAAAATTAAACAACAAAATATATGCAACAGCCTGGCAGCACTGCAAATTTAGCGAAAAGGCTGTCACAAACTTCATAGTGCTAAGACAAACCGGCATGTTTGATGTTTGTAATGCAACAATAAATTTTTCTGTTGCATTTCAAGTGCATCTTAAAAGCATTTAGCCCATGGCTGCCAGTAAATTGGAATAAGATGAAGCTTAAGATAAGCTGGAACACACTTGACGTTTGAGGAATACTGAAAATTTCTGCAGCCAAGTATTCTACAATGACCCACAGCATTTCTGAAAGTTGGGTTTTGTTAAACATACTTATTGCACCACAGGCAAGGCAGGATTAGAAGGTCCGACTGCAGACAACAACAAAACACAATAACAAACAGCTCAACAATACAATTAACTATTACATTATGTCGCATAACAAAGTATTTCTTTGACAAATAAAATAATTCTGGTTGAGCAACAGTCCGTAACTAACACCTTGTGCGTGATGTATGAGGCAACTGTATCTGATCAATTTAACACCCAAACATCGAAAGAAAATAAAAAAAGCAGTTGCTGGTCGCAAATTAACAGCACAAATAACCAGACAGACTACTACTACAGCAGTCAACAAATCTAGAACTAACATCGAAGCAAACATTGTTCATTTCACAGAAATACAGTCAGAAAATCAAAAAAAACTTTACCACACCAAAAACCTACACCACCCTACAGTTTTCTTTGGTACTAAAAGAAAAGGCATCAATAACATGTCAGTACCTCTAAAACTGAAGCCTTCAAACCTATTCTAAACAGATAATCTGACCAAGTTGCTTTTATCGACATTTTATTCAATATTTATCTAATTTGATTGAAGCTCTCTGAAAATTCTGCACGATAAGCATCAATTTCATAATTAGATCCACAAACTATTCTTAGTCTCTTGAAAATCTTGCAAACAGTGTTGTTTAATGTTTATTACTAGTAAAATTACTAATTTTGCTGCAAATAATTAAAATTTGTAAAAATTAATATATACTGTAGTTCCATGCAAAACTTTAGTATCAAAGAAAATCATGTAGTGTAAAGCCCATGAGTATAGCATAGTAACATGCTGTAAAATATTAAGTTAATAAACCTGATACCCTTTCATCACCTGAAAGCCAAATAAATTCTAAATTTCCACAAAATGACGACAAAAAAATCTTGATCTCTTGTATATATTATCAAAAAATTCCTATTTGTAATTAAATAAACATGTGGCAAAATACACCACACTGTCATAACTTAACGCATGGTATCCTTTAGTACAGAACTGAGACCTACCTACTTGCACCAGCAGAAGTTGATTTGCTTTTGCTCCTGTTATACAACTGTTTTAGAATAACGCAAACTCCTTGCAGATCAACAAAGTAGACCAAAGGAAACAACAAACAGTTTACAGACATCAACACATAGTGCTTCATAAAATTTCGAACAAGACCCACAATTTCTATTGACCTACAGGTTAGAGAAGGTACAGCAACCTGAGAGCCATAGCACCAGAGCACAGAGAGGTCAGAAATGGAAACAAAATTCCAAATGAAATTCTTACTAACAGCTATCAGATACAAATCGATTAGGCATCAATCCCACCCCCGACAGCCATGTCTGTTGGGCCGAAATCAGGCCCATAGTAAATACCAGTGGCATAATGCAGGTAAAAAGGGACACACCGTATGTGCATGTTTGTGCCAAGCTATGAAGAAAGGTCTCCACTGCCGTACGAAATTCAAGAATGCTGTCTGATATGCAAAACTTGTATTTCAGATTTATCCAACGCTTTGCCACACTGTTTGATAATACACAATTGCATGAATAGACCAAGGTGAACAATATGACACTTATTTTGATCAAACACTGAACTAACAACTGATATCTAACCAGTTAAGTTAAAGCTAATTTTAAAACGCGTGTAACAGCCAATTTAACCAGTGGAATTTAGAACCCCCAGAATGCTATGATTACAATGTGGGCATCATTATGATTATAATTGGAAACAGAGTACCGGTACTCTCTGTTTCCAATTATAATCATAATGATGCCCACATTGTGCTTCCTAACGAACAGCACACTTATAACCATAGGAAAATTTCTGCGAGAAAACATCCAATTATGCAGAATGGTCCAGCTACAAAGTAAATTTAGTTTAGGCCAGGGATGGCGAACCTATGGCACGCGTGCCCAAAGTGGCACGCGTTGAATTTTTTTCGGCACGCGGAATTCAGAGCGTCTCCCAAAATTTCAAACTTGTAAATACAAAATCATTGTAGGAATCCACATTTTCTTGTTTGAAGGACGTTATTGTAACATCATTCAAAAGCAATCTTTGAAATAACGTCTTTAATTAATTTTTTTACGCTTTGTTAACTAAAACCTACATGCGAAAAATAATTATATACTGTGCAATATTCCGAAGGGCACGCGACGGTATTTTTCAAAATGATTTAGCAGCATTTTGGCACGCACCTTAAAAAAGGTTCGCCACCCCTGGTTTAGGCAAAAAGGAAAATTGGCTAAACAATGTAAAACAGTAAAGTTACATGCCAGTACATGTTAAACCTTACTCCAAGGGTATAATATGTCGATGTTACTGGCACTAATTTTTTTTTATGCCTGTGGAATTCTACTGTGTTGCCATTAATAATAGTTTTTATGCTGCGACTTTTTCACATTAATCAAAGAAACATTAGTTATACGTTCACAAAAGCAATTTCTTCACTATATAACACAGCTGGATCGTTTCTGCTGTGCACAACACAGTGTGTTGCCATTAATACTCATTCTTAAGGCGTGAATATTTTCCATCTTACCAGTAGAAACATTAGTTAATCATGCACATTTCTTCCATGATTCCAGGACCTCTTGGCATCTTTTCTGCTATACATAGCAAAAACTCATTCTTAAGCTGTGAAGTTTTTCCATGTTAATCAAAGATATATTAGGGGCCGTCCACATATTACGTACGCACTGAGGGGGGTCGGATTTTGGCGATTTTGCGTACGGGTGCGAACGGGGGTGGAGGGGGGGACAAAAGTGTACGTACGCAAAATAAATTTCTAATTATGACGTCCACATTAGCCTATTTATAAATCTGTATTGTCCTATAGTCGTCCGATGGCATTTTATTACATTATATAAAAGCCATGTGAAGTTATTCTGTGCTGTGAACGAGACACCTATAATTTGTCTATATTGGCCCTCACTCATCCTTTAATCTGGCCTAAAGTGCAGACTTTCGAGACACTTTCTGCAGCTGGTCTTGGGGGGGGGGTGCGTCAAGTGTACGTACGCGGGGGTTTGTGGAAGAAAGTACGCTTGCGAACAGGGGGAGTCCAATTTTCCCGGATTTTTGCGTACGTAATATATGGATGGCCCCTTAGTCATTCAAGCACATAGTATTGCTACACCAGTTCCAGCCCGCCTGGTACATATCTTCTCTGCTACATATAGAACAACTGTCCAAGAGATCAAGGGTAGCATCAGACGGAGATATACTACATCACACACCAACTGTGCGCTTCACAGTAACAGGCTTAGACAATAGCATCCAATACAACAAAATGGTCTAACCTTTCAAACACTTACAGACTACAGTCACCAGAAACAATCTACATGATCGCTGCTGAGTAGGCCTCGCTAAAAACAGTCAAATCGTTTCTGCAACGTCTGCAAGTATTGCCTGAATTGGTCTCTCCTGGATGATGACAACGGCATATTACAACGATGCATTATGTGTACATGAAGTCGAGCATTTCGCTCAGAAGTTTGTGCAGTACGACTCGCCCGCTCTTCTTAACATTGAGCCAGAACTCGCGTGCAAGTATCTTTTCGTGCATCAATAGCGGAAAGAGGAACAGTAGGTTGCACATGCGTCTATGGCTTGACTGCCCCCGAGCGGTCTCGTAATCCAGCAAGGCATCTTGCATACGTTCACGGAGTTGCTGCACCATTTCTGGATTCTTGACATTAACGTCTGTGAGCAAAATGGCAACAGAAAGTACTGCAACATTAAAGGAAATTCTATGCTACATAACTTCTGATTATTTATGCCACACATTCAAATCACTGCATAATTGAGTCAAAGCTGTCACTGACCTTGGTGATTGGTGATAATAATTACAAAATTTATGCAGCAGCTTTGAACAGAACTAAAGACAAGTCTTCAAAGAGTTTTGTGAGGTACTTAGGTGCTATATTAAGTGTCAAACACATCCATGCACACATATTTCACAGATCAGTAAGGAGAGGAATATATTCATTTCCTGTTCTCAGATACTTGTGCCAAAGAGGAAGAAATCCTCAGAACTTGTTGTCGTTAAATCCAAGTTTATCCTGCAATTGTAATTTTAAATTTATATTGTGCCTTTTCAAGAAACTTCATCAGAGTCATGCTCTATGCTAGCCAAAATGATGTTAAACATAATCAAGAAGAAAAATTTCACCAGCAAGTGAAAGATTGAGTCACCAGCAGCACGCTCAGATAAACACACGTAGAGGTCAACCACTGGATTCCTGTCCAAAGTTAACAGGTAACAAAACGCTCAGAGTCTCTGGTTATCTCAGTGTTAGGCAATTTGCATCTAATTATAACGAACAGCAGTTCATCCTGAACATTTCGTTTACCTGGATTAAGAAGTAGCATTGTCTTCAGGAGGATGTATTCCTCCTTTGTTACGGCAAGGTCAGACATCTTCTTGCTCAGCTTCCGACTTATAAGGTCAAGTTCCGTTGGCGTGCTGAACTTTGACGAGTCTTCGATGGAACATTTGAAGTCATCGGCATAGACCATGATGCCTGTATAGGGCGTTGAACGGAAAGAAAGGTTGAAGAGTATTATCTCAAGCCATGTGCTCTGCAACAGGTTCATCTGGTCCGGCAGGTGAAGATTTATAAAACCTGAACAAGCAGAATAGGCGCAAGAGTAAAGCAAGCATGGCAATATATTTATAAAAGCACTTTTTACATATAGGCAGTCAGTCTGAACAACAGGTGCATATGACTGTTCACTATGGACCAAGACGGAGCCATAAATTGGCCAGAGTAAAATAGTTGGTCTTGACAACTTTGACAAGCAATTTAAATTATGGTACTGAGTTGGCAAGTTGGACATTTCATGGCAGATAATTCTAAATACAAGGGGCATAGCAACTAAAACAAGTGATCCCACAATTGTACTGAACCAGTCCCTTCTCCAGTCCCTTCTCCATTGCTAGCAATAGACCAGTATCAGAATAAAGCAGTCTAGGACGGCAATATGGATTATCATTGAAACCTGGTCACTTGGAATTGCAATGCTTTGGCCTCCTAGGAAATATCTAGTTTGAATCCAGCTTCACCAGAAATTTTTTTAAATTTTCTATGTGACTTACATGTACAGGTCATTCACATGTTGCACTGCATAAATACAGATTTACAATAAAATTATGCAGTAATCTGGCACAAACAATTTGTGCCTTCTTTCAACATTCTCACCCACAGAGTTCTTTTTATACTTATGAACTCCAACATGGATGCCAACGATTAAATTCATCGACATGCGTCAGACACAGTCCCTTCTCCACTGCTAATGTTAACCTATCAAATATTTATTTAGCTGACTGAGAGAGCCATTTGTCCAATAATCCATTTTGCACTGTAGCAAAATATCATAAATGGATACCCACAAGACGCAGAGCTGAAATTTATTGACTTTCATGTCACGTAAAGGAGACAGTGGACCTGTGCTATGGTTAGGTACTTCCAGATAATACATAATAAATTATATACCATGATAGATATACAATACTCCTAATTATGTCATATATAAGGAGCACAGGATATATCTAGTGATTAATCAGCTGGACTGCCATTCCAGAGGTTCGGAGTTCAATCCCTGTCAGGACTGAAAGATGTTTCAAGATATATGTATCAGATACACCGACCATAATTATACACATTGTTTGTGGATAAAGCCTGATATTGGACAAATCTGCTTACAATTATAATTGCCACATAAAACATTGACCCCATGATTGCCTAAGATCAAGCATTGTCGGAGAGCAGTAGTCACAAGCCCTCAAATGCCAAGGCTGAGAAAAATGAAGTTGCTAACACATTATACACATTTCTGCCTTTGGGGTTATCTTAAGGAACTGCTCATCTCTTCTTTAGTGTCCTATATTACAAAGGCATAACAGATTCTATAATGTGTCTCTATAAACAGTATGAAAGCTCTTTTGGCTTAAGTGTCAGACAACCAGACATTCGAGGAAAGTTGGGTCTTTTGACTTGGTTTAAAAGCCCATCTCAAACCAACACTGCTTGCGAATGCAACTATCTGTTCTGAAACAATCAACTAGTGCCACTCCAGAGTCTATTTTAGACACATCTATTACTTGAGGACCATATGACAGGCGCATGCATACATACACACATACATTGATGCATACTTACACTGATACTTACAAGCTTGCATACTTACATACATACATATGCATACATCCTTCACTATGGCTGCCCATTTGAATGGGCACACACGAAGTACAGATCCTATGTTTTGGGTGGGTGGGTGAGGGTGGCGGCGTTGATCAGGGTCAGGTAGCCTTGCTTCTTATCTTCGATGTAAGTAGGGCTATTTTAAACGCTGAAGCTTGGCATTCCTGAAAAATGAGCATAATCAGGACACAATCTGACATTCACCTCCCAGGCCGCCTCCCAGGTTCTGCATAAAGTGTACTTATTAATGTACTTGCGATGCTTCAAAGCAAGATAACTGAAAGCCAGAGACCTGGTACTTGTTTGGCCCAGCCAATTGTTGCAACGAGTTCCCTGTCAGCCAAGTCGGATAGCGTCAGCATTAGCTTGTATTCGTCATCCGCCAGTGTGTCGTTTGGCATGGCGAATACCTTCTCCGGTTCAATCGCCAATAGCGAAGCAATCATCTTATTTTCTAAAGCATAAATACATTCAGTTTTAACAAAAGTCATTAACTACGCATAAACATGATCTCAGTACACATTTGGGCAGAATCTGTCATTTTGAAAGCTTTATATTTGTACACGGTTCTGACACAACAGAACAGGAGGACCTTCTTTGCATAAATGTAGTAGCCAGAAGGGATTCTGATGCATAAAAACAGGGTCTTGGAATACTACAACTGGGACAGTTTTGCAGTCTTTGAAAGATTTAGAACTGCATTTTAGGGTGAGGCCTTGTATGCATGGGTTAGCTACATTGGTCAAGGCATACGTCACGGCACCTCTGGATGTGAGGATGTTGATTTGCATCCTCATCGTGAACATCGTGGTTTATAAATGGTCACATCCTAAGGGTGGAATTATTTTCTTTCCAAAACAGAGTTGTTTTGCCACCAGTTTACAACTAGGGACCCAGGAATTCTGTTGCTAGAGCCATTCATTCATTCATTCATTCATTCATTCATTCATTCAGAACACTTATGTAGCACCCCTTTTTAAGATGCCTAATCAGCAGTGCTCCCAGTAGAAGAAGCAAGCAGCACTCATGATTTCAAGACTGTGGCACACACTTCGATAATGCAATGTTGGGCCTTCCAGGTGACTGGGTCATCCAATTTGAATGGACTTTCCTCCAGACAGAGCTACATTTTATTAATAGGGACATTGCTTGAAAACTGTCTTGCCAAAAGGCTCTGTTGGGAGTGCTGCTGCAAAACATGCCACATAAATTTACTGAGCAAATGAATGGATGAATGAATATCAGCGAATGGGACATAGTGTAATATAAGCCGACATTTATACGCACCATTTCTACCTGTCAGGAATGCAGTACCCACAAATATTTGGCCCAGTAAACTCTTCTTAGTAAGTGCTCGAAAGCCATTCTCTGATCGTAGTTTTATGTTCTGACATCGACAAGAATTCTGACGAGTTTCTCTTGACAAGGCACTGCACTAATTTGCATTAATTAATTACTATTATAATTGTCACACAATACATTGACCCCACGAAGTAACTAAGCAGGAGCATGAGGCTAAGTAGCTGACAGAGGGAAATATGCACATAAATACACACATATGCGCTAGGTCTTCGCCTTCTATACCCGGGGTCCGTGGCTAGGTATTAGAACATGGTTGGCTTCCAGAGGGTGGGAATCGAAAGACAACCTACCGCTGAAAATGGTTGGCTTCTTCACCTGAGGTGATTGTGTTACTGTGAGCATAGCCGAGTCGTTGCTACGCTTGTATTTCTGTCGACCCCCACGAACTCTGTCGACCCGCACACCTACAAAGCAACCTGGAATTACAATTTCAGTTCATGATCTCAATTACTAATTCACCCATTCCTCTTTATAAAATCCACGAATGTTACGGTCTGTCCCATGTTGATCACAGTCGGGGACATAAGTCCCAAATTTATATCAGCTTCAAAGAGTGACCACCTAAGCAACCATGTTATAATGTGGCAATTAATATGGCTCCCACAGTTCAAATTAGCATAACACAAAAGGTCCACTGTACAACTTAGGCCCCACATATTACGACAACAGTGCTAGATTTTATAGATCGAACACATTCACACATTCATTCCTGATACCATTACAATTCAAATTTTCCAATTGAACAGAAACATCTTCCATTACAGTTAAATAAACACTATAATTTGAAGTATTTGTCAGTTACGCATTGCAATTCAAAACAAAAGTTGCCAAACTAGAGTCATTACTGAGTGAGCATAAATAAAGAATGTACCAGTAGTAAGTATACATATTGGTCAACTACTTTTTTGCTAGTAAATTACTACATTTTGCACCCAATACTAAAAATGTGGTTAATCCTTTAACAGTTTAGACCTGTTGTTTACTTGGCTGCTGATTTGTTCCGTTACTGGCCAATCATGTAACACATGACCATACAGCATGGCCAATCATGTAACACCATACCAGTCAGCATGGCCAATCATGTAGCATCTTACCATTCAGCATGGCCAATCATGTAACACATGACCATTCAGCATGGCCAATCATGTAACATCTTACCATTCATTATGGCCAATCATGTAACACATGACCATTCAGCATGGCCAATCATGTAACACCATACCAGTCAGCATGGCCAATCATGTAACACCTTACCATTCATTATGGCCAATCATGTAACACATGACCATTCAGCATGTCCTGGTGCACTGGAGAGATTTGTGGAATAAACTAATTACATAGAAAAGTGAGCATATGATTATTTATTTTATTCAAACCATTTTATCACTATTCCACCTGCAGCCAAAATACATAAATCTACACATTCATCCACTGTGTCCTTAATCCCTACTTCCACCCACCAATTCCATCCATTCATTCATCTCAACCCACCTACTCTTCCATCCATTCATCTACTCACAATCACAGTCCCTGGGCTCGTTCCACAATTAGGCAACGCTGGGCTTTCTCTATTGCTGGGCCCTCCATTTGGAATGGTCTACCATTAGAGATTCACCTACTCCCCACTCGTAACACGTCTGCTTTTTACCAGCTGCTCAAGTCTAATCTCTGTTGCCGTGGCTGGGCTGGGAGCTCTTGAGAGTAGGTTTCTTGAAGGTGCACTATATTAAATTTCTAAATAAATGAATCCATCTAAACATCCATCCAACAACTCAACCCATCCATCCATCTATCCATCCAAACCCAATACCCATCCATTATACAACCAACCATTGTTCCATCCATCCATCCATCCATACACCCATCTATACATCCACCCAACCATTAATGCATTCATTCGCCCATCCATCCATCCATTCAAACCCATTATCCTTCCATTATACAGCCAACCATTGTTCCACCCATCCACCAATCATCCATCCAGTCTAGCCTATTCTACAAGCACATAACAACTCAGCCACATTCCTGGCTGGGAAAGCAACATGGGTGTTTTGGGATTGCTGTATAAACAGTTACTGCAAACACAAAAGCCATGGCAAACACAAAAGCCATCGCACACACAAAAGCCATGGCAAATACAAAAGCCAAGCCTTGCTTCGCCAAGAGTCATAAACTGGTAAAGCTCTTGTTTTTATTCCCAGGACAAACGAAATGAGGCCAAAGTTTTCAGTGCATCTGAACAAAATACGTCCCAGTCCAGTCATTTGCCTTTCAAGTGGCCGCCTTTCACATAATACAGCATAAATTACTAGTGACGCTGCATTGAAGTAATGTTTTGACTGCCAATTGTATACATCAACAGCACGCTATAGCTAGCACAGAAGAAGAATAGTAGTCCCTTAAGCTACCCCTGAGGCAGCCATGGGTATGAAGTGTTAGCGACTTCATTTTTCTTTGCCACGGCATATGAGGGCGGGTGGCCAGTCCTCTCCTTTGCCGTCTCATCTTCCCACCAACAGTGTATGGTCAGCGTGCTCATTATAGCCGAGATGGTTAGGGGGTGCAGGTGGAGCAGAAATCTCAAACCAAATTTCTGCCCTAGCGGGGATTTGAAACTCCGACCTCTACATCATCGAGCACCCCCAGAAAGCACAGAGCACGCTGAAATCATAGCTTATGCAAACAACTGCATTTTTTTTAGATATGGAAAGGACTTTGGTACATTTTGAATGGCATCACAACTGACAACAGCTTACCCAGTAAATCGTTCTTTCATTCAGCCCATCCATCCAGCAACAACACCATCCAGTGGTACATTAGCAATTAGGGCATCCACGTCAATTACCTATACCTCCCAACCAATAAACTAGGTCACAATACAAAACCTTGGTGGCACTCCGAAGCAGATTCACAGTCCAATCAATTCCAAGGGTCGGTCTGACCAGACCAAGAGGCAGATCCAGGAGAATAAACACCTCATAAATACGAGCATTACCTAGACCAGAGTAACAATTGCATCTAATTTCAATCTCAATCCATCTAACCAGATCAGCTGCATTTTCAGAAGTACAGGCATCAGATGGACCAATGTAGACGTGGTCTGCAGTGGAATAGGTGGCCCAGCTTTTCGACATACAATACAACGCATAGCTGAAATAACGGCTCTGGCAACCGGATTTCAGTGTCCTTAATTGTTCACAGAATGAGTGACACTAGAAACCATTCAGTCTACAAAGCAAATATTAACTGAAATACTAATTAATTGAGTAACATATGACTAACAATATCTGTTAATGACTGGCATCTGCTTTCTGTCAGAGCGGGGTCACAAAGATCATCAAGTGCAGCGAATTGCAGTAGTCCAATCTCCTCCGAACAAGACTGAGCATCAGTTTTATCAGTCACATTGAGTGCAGAGAATCGAAACCAAACAAGTGGAACACTAACTTAGTAAAATTTAACAATACTTAGTAATATTTAACAATGCTAAATACCCTTGAGAAATCTGCATGGAAATGGAGGGGTAAAGGTGCAAAAAGTAGACTCTATACAAGCAAAAAAATTCACTCAGTGAATGGATGCGGTTATCGTACAACAGCTCCCCAACTCCACTTCAATCAGAAACAGTACTAAACCAAGAACATTCAAATCAAAATCATTTTACTACAACCCTGAACAGAAAACATCACAATGACACGATACATCGAGCAACATCGAAAGAATATAAACCAGGGCAGCAAAGGGAAACCAAGAAGGGATGTAAATCCCGCTAGATTGGGGCACCCATACCTTCGTACTCATAAAAACCTAAAAACGTACTGGGCTCGTACATATCCTAAGGGTACAACTGGATGGCAATGACTCTTTTCTCATAAGATGAACCTATAAGATGGTGTTGTTCTGTTAAAGAGGACAAAGTATCAACATGTACAGGTAAAGTCGAAGAAAGCTAGTGGACTAGTTAAATGCAGGAAACACATCGAGGCCAGCAGTAAAAAAGATCCCTCTCAGCAACTGATGCGCAAGCACACTGACAGGTAATAAGAGTAGAGCACGTGCCAGAGATGCTGTTGTTGCTGAAGCTGCCGCACCAATAAAGTCAGCACTTGCAACAGAAGTCCACTGGCTAAAGGCTATAGCACACTGCATCTCCTGTACCATTTAGCAACCACAGGCGCTTGATCAAGTGAAATCTGGCCACACACACACCAAAGGAAATAAACAATTAATGCACCCACAGCCAAACATTATTTTTTTTTTAGATAATGAAGAGCTAAAAATAGAAAAAGGTGCATTTTAAATGCAGTATCTAGCAATATCGCTTTTGGGCATGCCGGTTGGTCTAGACACAGTCCATAAAAGGGTAAACAGTAACTGCTACTCCACATTCATTGCCATTTTCTTAGCAACAAGATAAAGTAGAACACATAAAGTAGCACATTCAGGGGGCAAAGAGTACATAAGACAAGGCACTCATAAAACAGTCGACACTACAATAGCCATCACACTGACAGACAGCTAATAAAGTAGTCACTGTTGTCTCTTTAGAGTCAATGACATCACCTTTGTAGTCAGTACAGCTACAATGATGTGCTCTGATGCCAGACAATTCACGTTGAGCAACACTAGTGTCCATTGTTAGCAGATATTACTGTTATGAGTTTGACTAAAAAGCAATGGAGAAGTGTATAAAACGAGTGCACTTTTTACATATTTCAGCGCAAATAAAATGAGTTTCATAAACAGATTCTGACCAACACGGATCCTCCACACCCCACGAGGAGTGGCCTTTCCCTTCCAATTACTACTCTGGCCATAACAGCACTGCTCTACTTGCACTGTACTTGCAATAACTGTACTGCTAGCAGACATACTGTCTATCACTGTTTTGCTTACTAATGTAATATTTTTGTTCCTAATGACATTTAACCAGTCTTGTTGTCAGAGGCGCGTTTACAGATAACGGGGCCCTAGGCGCAAACATGTTTGGGGGCCCTTCTGAACTTGTAGACTGAAAGTCTGAGACTCTGGTGGTGTTAAACCTACATGTGCAAAAAACCATGAAGACTTGATGATGTTGAACTTGAAGCCGTTTTTGCGAATGTTATTGACTTGTAATTACAATTAGTTATAGAAACAATTTTCAAGGAATGTGAAGTTATTTGATTTAATGATTTCAGTAAACAACGCAATATATTTATAATTGTACAGTGTACAGTACTCGTTTGTGTGCAACACAATGCATCAATGCTACATTATATAATGTAAAAAATGCTTGAAAGAAATCTTTGAAATTTAATCGCAAAATTGGTGTTACTTTTTAACAACTAGTCTGTCTAGTCATAAACAAAGTAACAGAAACAGAAGAGAAAGTTTAAATTGCAAAAACATGCGAATGCAGAATTCAAAAAATTATATTCACCGCTTACTGCATGGCTTTCTTTCTGCATTTGAGCCTAGCAAAATTATCAATTTATTTGTCAAAGTTTCAGCTGATTCGATGCAGAGCAAAGCTAAATTACCGAGCCGATCTTGATCGGTGGAACTTCTGGTATAGTTTTTCACTCTTTTAAGTACAGAAAACGACCGTTCTCCAGAAGTATTACTTATTGGTATCGTAAGGTAAATACGCAAAATTGTTTCCACATTTGGAAATGTGGATTGTAGACCACGTAACACAAGCTGATACATATCGATGGGATTTGTGATGTTTTCATTTTAACAATATTAATGAAAGTTTCAATTACTTTTAAAAACTAAAAATTATGGAATAATCAGACTTAAACATTCAACACGTAAACTGCAGCTGCAGACGCCAGACGGCCGTTGCTGCTTGTTGCTAACAAGTTTGATGTTATTTTGTGCAAAGTCAAAATTAATTATTAGCCCAAATGAACAAAACAATTATAAATTACAAATAATATATTTTAACATGGATGCTAAATTGTAAAAAAATAGAAAATAGGTTACATTAAAAAAAGTCAAAATTCACATGTTATTTTCATAATTGAAAAAAATATTTTCTCTCTTTTGGGGGCCCCCCTAGATTTGGGGGCCCTAGGCGCGCGCCTAGTGCGCCTACAGGTAAACGCGCCTCTGCTTGTTGTCAAGACCTTAAACCTCAAGACCAAGACCAAGACCATGAACCTCAAGACCAAGACCAAGACCTTGAACCTCGAGACCAAGACCAAGACCTTGAACCTCAAGACCAAGACCGAGACCAAGACCCAACAAAATCACAGTCGTATCCAGACTTCTATTCCTTACTAAAAAATTGTCAAGTCGAAATACTCGTTATTTAAATGAAAACATGAGTTTTTTCTTTTATTCAAGCAAAACAACTCTAAATGGAGACTGCAGAGATTTCCGAATTCGTATTTATAAAAGTCCTTCATGCGAAATGTTATTCCAAATGCCTGTTGAATTTTATAAAAGCCAATTTGCTCAGAATTTTCTGACCAAGACGTGACCTGTGGGCCTCATAAAAATTCTGCCATTTGAAAACACACGGTCTACAAGTGCTGAAATCGCTAGCACACAAAGCAGCTTTTCAAGAACCGGATGTAAATGTACAAATTAATCGTGAGTCTGTTTTGAAATCATTCCATGGTAAATAACCGGAAGTCAAAATAATTGTCCAAAACAACAGTGAAGCCTCATTCACAATAACTGTATGAGTAATTATTGGATAAATTTTTAAAATTCTTGCCGTTTGTTAAAATTAATTACTGTTCATATTGACAAAAGTCTTGGTCTTGGTCTTGCAAAACCAAGACCAAGACTTTGAACCTCAAGACCAAGACCAAGACCAAGACCAAGACCTTGAACCTCAAGACCAAGACCTTGAACCTCAAGACCAAGACCAAGACTTTTAAAAACGAACTCGAGTGCACTCGAGACCAAGACCTTGGTCTCGAGGACAACAAGACTGCATTTAACATCATTATAGGCTAGTGCACAGAGCACCTTTCATTTGGTTTACCTTTGAGCGGCCCTAGATACATGTCCAGTTACATTACATTACTGTAACTACTTATCGTACTGGAACCTAGCAAACATGTCAAGGATAAAAGCGCCATAAATAACAGGTTTTTTCCAACTGTCCGGAAAAGTTCTCTCAGCACGACACAAACACACAGCCATATGCACCACTTTCGAAAGCCAGTTGGAACCATCTCATCCAATTCAAAGACGGCCTCTTTTACGGAAACAAAGGCGCCTTGCAAACCTGAAGAAAGCACCAGACATCTTGCTGAGCTGCATTTCCACACGGCTTGGCATTCCGATCCACTTTCCGGGTGGAAGGTTACTTGCCGCACCATCCATCAGTCATTATCATTTTTCCTCTTTCTTTCCCTGCACAGACTCGAAATGCCAAGAATAATACAGAAAATGCTGCAAGACTCTCAGAAGTAGGCTCAAGTACTTTGTCTTAAGAATAACCAGTAGACACAACAGTCCATATGGAACAACATATATCAGAATACGTTACAATGTGAAACAAATCATTTTCTCCCAAAATGCACATTTTGTCCAAATCACGGACTGTAAAAAGTTTCCTAAAGCAAATCTGCTTATTCACACATATTGTTCTGCTAAAAGAACTTGGAAAAAATTAAGTTCAGGATACAAACATAGTATTAAATTTATTCTGCCTAATACAACTTTTGAAATTCCTGTACAAAGTGTACATAGAAAAAGCCATTCAAACTCAAAATTAAGTTAAACGGAGGAAATGTTGCATTCTGCCTCTGTATCCATCCATTGATGTCTTCTGTATTATGATCACACCACTTCAGCAGTTTCAGAGCATAACCGATTTCAAATATCCTCTATTCTCAGATACCACACACTCAATCACTTAAGCAACAAATTCTAAATATCTCACAATGCATTCAGATTCGAACTCCACACAGTGTGGCCAAAGGTCAAAATGTTAACTAGCAAATCAACCACTGTTCCACTGAAAACTTTATTATATTATTGTTCACTATCCGATCACATAAAAACTGGAGGTCTGATAAGCAACTAAGTACATTAACTGCAGCCAAAACAACCTGGGAATCTGGATGCCAAAAGATAATCAACAAACAATAGATTGTCAGAATTTGACAAATGGCTGATCTTTTTGACCAATATCCAATGTGGAAGACCAAAGCATTAACACAGGCAACATACAAACTCTACAACAATAAAGATCATTTTCTACAGCAAAATTCAATTTGGGATCCAAGTCTTTCCTGCATTATATCAAAATCCATACTACAATGAAGCATGTTATAACAACTCTCCTTTGTGCAGTGAGAAACAAAGAAACAGAGCTTACAACACTGACCTATCAAAAGTCTATGGCAAACTAAACAGACTGTGCAAGTAGGGCATTCCCAGTACATTCACACAGAGGAAGAGGAGGAAAAAGAGGAGGAAGAAGAGGAAGATGAGAAGAATAACAAGAATCAGTCCTTTAAGCAGGACTCTGTGGTTTTGAATTGAAATATTAAAGACTTCATTTTTTATAGCCTCAGTACATGAGAGTGCCAATCTTTTCCCTCACCATCTCATCATCCAGTCAGTGTACTCATTATAGCCGAGTTGGCTTGGGTACAGAGGTGGATCAGAAATCTCTGCCCTGGCATGGATTTGAACCACCGACCTCTTGGCTGACAGTTCAGCAGTCTAACCACTAGGCTATTGGGCACCCACTCACATAAGCAAGTATAAAAAAGTCATTTCAACAACATACAGCATCAAAGTCCCTTTACTGCTCTAATAAACATTGACAATTGCCACTGGTCTACCTGTACACAGGTGAGAACAACAGACAACAGGCAAGTCCAGCAATTACAGAACCAGGCCAGTATTACCCTGAGGATTAACAAGGTAATCAATCCAGAGCTCTACCAGCTCTCTACAAATGCTCCCTATGGGTCTGTACATCTAATCAGATTCTTAAAACAGGGCCGAGATCAGTATTGTTATTTGAAAAAGACTGATTAATCAAGATTAATCCTTCTGTTTTTAACATTAATGAATAATAATATATGTGTGCATAGTTGCATGCACGTGTAGGTAAGTGTTCACGCAACTCTGCACATATGTATATATGCTTGCATATACATGTATGTAAGTAGGTATGTTGCCGGTTGCTGGGCCTAAATTTTGGAATTCTTTTTTTGTACCTGCTCAATCTGCTCAGCTGCATATGGCGTTTCATGCTCAACTTAACTTACGTGTTTCGCATTGCTTATCCACCATAGGCTGTATATCTGTTTTAATGGACTGAGCTTCTGGATGTTAACCTGAATAATGGCTTAGCTTTAGTGCTTCATCAGCTGATGATTTGTGGATTACATACTATAGAAGATGCTAATCAATAATAATCATAGTAATAATAGGAGCAATAATACATATAAATAATAATAATAACAACAACAACAATAATAATAATAATAATAATAATAATAATAATAATAATAATAATAATAATAATAATAATAATAACAAGAATAGTGAAATAATAATAGTAATAGTAGATATAGGTGGCACTATATATATTCTCGATTACAATTACAATAATAATAATAATAGGTATAATAATAATACTGGCACTCTACCTTGCATAGAAAATATCATTAGGATTTTATTCAAAGGTTAAAAAATAATACTAATATTATGAAATATTAGTAGTATTACTAGTAATAAATAATAATAATAAGCCTATAATATCTGCGAGTTTACATATTGCTCTGCTGTATTAAAACAGAGAGACAAGTATCATATAGCCCCACCCGGATGAAGTGATCAGCAATAGACATTGTATGGGAGTGGCATTTCTCCGACTACTACAGACGGAAAGCTCAAGTCTTATCTTGGACGCTATGGTTTCCAGCTGCTCTGCTCATATATTGTATCTGGGTCAGTGAATGACGCAACCGTCTGTGGATTCTCTAATCCTTCCATTCAATCCTTTCAGTTGGGCCAGAATAGTGATCCTGACAGATGATCCGACTGAATATAAATAGTGTTCCTTAAAGAAAGAGAGACAGACAGACAGACAGACAGACAGACAGAGACAGAGGCTCCTGAAAGTTGTCAGATGAGAGACAGGTACATGTATATCTTGTCAGATACGGTGGTTACCTGGCCAACTACAACAGTCTTACTGAATTTTAGAGATAACTACAGATGCTCAGTCACAGGTCTTTGTGTGTCCGACTGTATTTCTGCATGTGTTCATCTTTGTGTTCATCCTTGTGTGTAAGGATATGTCTTTCTCTTTGCATGCATCCATCTCTTTGCATGTATGCATCTCTTTGCATGTATCCATCCTGTTGTATCTTGTGTTTACTGTTATCTGCTGTTTGTACAGGGAACAATAAACGAATGGTTATTGTTATGTGTTTGTTCGTACATCTGTCACTGTCAATATATCTGTCTGTTTTTCTGATACTCTATTAGTAATTGTAATTGCAAATTTATATAGTACTTTTTCCAGAGACACTCACCAGAGGAGCTCTTGACCTAGCACAATGAAACCACAATAAACAGAATGGTTTTCGAGCGCTTGAAGAACAGAGACAAAGAAAGGTCGAGGAATTCATGTGGCAGGTTATCAGACAACTTATTCCAGGAGGATGGGCCAACCACAGAAAACTTCCACGGAGGTCTGGGTCGGTGTGTAGCCTTTGTCTTTATGTGGATATATCTTTTTTGTTGTGTCCGGTCCCTTTATCTGCACAGTTTTTACTCCACAACAACAGAATTTAGGGAATTATACCAGTGCTGGGTATAACCAAATTAAGGTTAATCGTCAATGTTAATTGTAGGCTGTTATCACTGATGCTAACATAACTGGGGTCTGTTATCACTAAAGATATCTGGGGTTTGTTATCACTGAAGATAAGTGGGGTCTATTAACAAGCACGATTACTGGGGGGTCTGAGCAATATGGTTTTCTGTACCTGCAGCTGAAAGCCATGATAAAACACTCTATTTTTAAACAAAATTATAAAAAAATCATCCCAAATAGCCCATAAACCTTTCTTTAAAGCTTTTGTCAAGCAACAAACTGAGCATAAGTTTAAATTTAAGACTTAGAACTCACACAGTCACAAAGTACTGGCTATCTTCCCCATTTTCCATCTCTGTCTCTGCTTCTCTTTCTGTCTCTGTATGTCTGTCTGCCTGTTTCAGTCTCTCTTTTCTTGGTTTTGTCTACCTTTCCTGTTTCTGTCCAATTTATTATTCATTTCAATTAACTAGTCTGGACTTACCAAAACACATTGGTGAAGAAAGCCATTCATCACTTGCTTAACTGAATCAGTCTTCACTTAACTGAATCAACTTCACCACAGACCACTGCCAACCTACCACAGAACACCCCCCAATACAAAGCAACACCCCACATATCACCCTAGCATAGATCCAAAAACCCACAGATTATCACTCTCAGATCAGCACCCAGATCTCACCATACCACCCATCACCTCTTAAAATCCCCACCATGGATCACCCCCCACAGATTGACAGATCACAGATCAACACCTCTCAAATCACCAAATTACAGATTAGTACCCCAGTCATCACCACCCCCCAGTCAAAGATCACCACCCGGAATATTAGAAATCCATACTCTGCATCACCCCAGCACCTAGTAGATCACCCACTCCTAGTCGATTACATACACAACCCCATCCACAGACAAACACACACACAAGCACACACATACATGTACACACACACGCACATACACGCACGCACATACACGCACGCACATACACGCACGCACAGACACGCACGCACGCACGCACGCACGCACGCACGCACGCACACACACACACACACACACACACACAACAATACAACAACCACCATGCTTCTAAAAGCCACACAGTACCTTCTTTGAGCATTCCCATAACTAGACACTTCTGATAGCGACACGCCTGACATGCCTTCCTTCGCCTTTTCGTTATTTCACACGTGCCATTTGCTGGACAGGAATATTCGATATTACCTGCAACAAGAAAAACATGATTTATGTAGGATTAAAGAATTCGGGCATCGGAGAATACACCTGAGTTGCAGGATATCCAGCATACAATCTATGATGACACCTTTATGAGAAAACAATAAATTACATTGTATTCCATCAGAATTTTCTCAGAACATCACACTTCGTTAACTGATCACGAGGTGAGATAAGAAAATGTAACTGCCAAGGCAAAAAACATTGCAACTGTGTGATTTGTGTGCAAGTCAAATGACTTTGTGTGCATGCAACAAAGTTTCTTAATACAGTCGAGGGCACATATGCATAACAGATAAATGCATAATTCCCTTATGTGCATGGAAGGTTACCAGACCCCTTTTAATATAGGGTATTTCAATGGAAGACAACTCTGGGTATGTGCCTGTGCACTAGTGCATAATTCGGTTATGTGCATAGCCGAATACAGGCTCGTTATGCATTGTGCTGTGTATATCAGTGCCGCTGAATTGCACAGGCAGCTCTGAGAACAATATGGTCGCCTAGGCAGTTTGCCCGGAAACAGCAAACCTCTCTGGCTGTCCAGGGGTCCATCTTGGCTGCACTGTGGTCCGTATCCGCAAGTGACGTAAATGGCGTTTATTCCGTTACCTGTCGACGTTCAGGAGTGTGCAGACCGTATCATAAACATTCTACTTAGATTTACTTTAACTGAGTGGTTACTGAAGGCATTGTAGTACTATGTCTACAGCTCCATCTCTGTTATTAAATACCACTTACATAAAACTGAGCCAATTTTACACAGTATATATGTGAACTTCTGTTATGTGCATAAGTCGGCCAAGTGCGTAGGCTATGCACTTAGCGGCATCCACTGTAATAACATTAACCCTTTATCTCTCTTTTAGTGGGTGCTCAATTTAGAAAGGGGTGCTCTAGTGAAGTGGTTAGCGTGCTGGACTGTCAACTGAGAGGTCGGAGGTTCAAATCCCCAGGGCAGAAATTTGTTTAGAGATCTCTGCTCCACCTGTGTCCCCTAGCCAACGCAGCTGTAATAAATACACTGACAGTACCTGGGAAGATCAGATGGTGAGGGGAGGACTGGTCACCAACCCTCATATGCTGAGGCTAAGAAAATAAAGTCGTTAACACTTCATACTCATGGCTGCCTCTAAGGCTAGCTTAAGGAACTCTTCTTCTTCTTCAGTCATTCAGTGATACCTATCCAGTTTTACCTATCTGTAACTGCATCATTAACAGTTGTTTTGTTCTGGAGGGATTACACAGTTTGAGGAACAAAAATAATATTACTAATATAACTTCCACATAATGCGACATCTGAGGTCAACTAAGATACCACATTATTACTTGTTTATGTTATAATATACTGAAATAAACATGGGATCATGTCCCAGAACTTGTCAGGTGAGAAACTCGCAAATGCATCATAATGCAAAATGCATTATAACGGCATTTGTTTATAAGAAGGTGCCAACATACTGGAGAGCCCTGCTTAAACAGCTGTAGCTGATCAAGTAGTTTAGAAAATCTGAGTGTTTTTCAGCAAAATCCAGTCAAGCACAAGCTGTGCACTGGTCCAGTAATCAGTGGTTCAACTCCCTGCCAGCATAGCAGGATGTTTATAAATTTCTGATTCACTTGTGCCCTTAACAAACTCGCCCATAAACTGAATACACTCCATTGTTGGAATAAATCCTTTCCTTCATCACCAGATCTTTTCCACTGTCAGTGGAAGATCAGGCGATCCAGGACAGGACTGGCTTACGTACGCCATTTGCTTAGTGCAATGAGGTCACAAACACTTCAAAAACAGAGCTCTATTGTTCTCTACAGGAACATAACTGAACATACTGCCCACAACCAAGAATAATTTACTGCCAACTCTTGTCCTGACAAGCCATAGTGCTCAGACAGTAACCAAAAGGTACCTTCTCAGGTATGGTAGCATATGAATAACCTAACACAGCATTCATACATCACAGATAACTTATCGACTGCCCGTAGGTTTTAAAATAACCACGCAAGCACTGCAAGGTTCTTATAAATGTATTCTTAACAGAAAAATTACAACCTTATCAAAACAAAACCAAACTGCATTGCATACATGAACTCATTGGGTGGATGGTGTATGCAGTAGATATATGTAGTCATTGTAGTGGTTACACAGCCAGCTAGTTGCCTTTTAGCTACTGTGTTTTTGATTCAAATCTCTGTGTGTAGAGTAACATTAGCGATAAGTTGTTATGCTGCTAGCACAACCCAAGGGAAGGTTACCCAAACAATGAATATAATAACAATAACATAATACATGACAAAAGTAAAAATAATCACAATTAAAATAATAATAATACCATAAAAACAAAATCCTTCAATCAAAGATGGCAACTTAACAAAGCATTCAACGTTGACTGAAACAAATACACTTACTATTTTAGCTCACAATTCTACCTTTAAAAGTAAGTATCTTATCTCAATATCTTACTTAGAACTGCATTTTGCCTTTTTAAAACACTAAAATGGCCTCTGCACCTCAAATGACCGGACTTCAGGAGCGTCACCTGAGTTGCGCATAGACTTAGCAGCAACTGCATTAGCTACATATGCCACAGAAGTAAGAATTTACAGTACAGGTGATCAGATGAACAACAAAATATCTCGAGGCTCATAATGATCTCAAGTATTGATCTTAATGACAAAACAAAGACATAAACAGACAAGAACTAAGCATGAAAACAGCACTAAATTTTGACGAACTACCTCACAAAAAGGAGATTAGTTATTCACACCCAACACTGCCAAATGGCTGGCATCAGGAACTGATAATGATGATCATGACTATGACGACTGATTTTTAATAAACTCGTCAACACCAGCAGTCTTTTCTAAAGAACACATAATGGAACCTCCTCACAATGCTGTCTCTGACAGTGAGTGCTGAGCAGAGTGAAATGCAACAGCATGTAAACAGTACACAATTGAAAACTCCTTCAAGAGGAAGGTCCAATATGCAAGGAGACACAGTGGGGAGTTTATAATAGAAGCACAGTACTTGCAAGTCCCCACATGCAGCAGAGTGCATCGATCGTCAGCCTGTTTAGAGAAAATCTTGATTAGCATATATTTTGCCAATTTTGGACACATGAAGAGAATGCCAGTTGACCAAATTCCACACAATACACTACATGCAAGATTTGAAGAAAAGCGAAACAAAGGCAGACCAAAACCATGCTGGATAGACAACATAAATAGGACATAACAAAACTTGGACTAACACTAAGGGGAGCAACGGACTTTACAAATGACCGAGATCATTTGTTCGTACCCATCGCCGCCAAATGGCTGGTGTCAGGAACTGATGATGATGATGATGATCAGAGAAAAACACTTAGTGATCAGAAACTGATGAAGGGTTGGGAATAACTGTGACTGGTCTTCAGTCATCGCCTTTGATGACCAGATCCAGACAGCTATTGTGGGTATATCTAGGCCAAGTGACCAGCTGCTTCATATCAAAGCTAGCATTGTGCAGGCTACGTTGTTCAGCCTTATGGCTATTAACGTCTCCGGTTACAACCAGTTTACTGTTGTAAAGGATCAGGTTTTTGGAGGAGGACATTAAAATCTGAGTAAAAGTGGAAGATTTCGGCTTTGGTCCAAGGTACCAGTAACATCAGCAGAAGCCATCACCTGCTATCAGTTGAATTCAATTGACAGGTCAATTTAAAAGAAAATTAAACTGCAGCAACCACGCCATCGGATGTCATGTCATATCACACAACAGTAACGGATTTCGATCAGGGCAAGTTAACTTCAGCCAGTAGATCTTATGCATGTGTGCAACTGTGCATCTATACATGTATGTATGCATGCATGTTACGAATTGAAGTACATATGTACACATATATCTAGACACTTAATGTAGCATGTTTTATGTACTTTAAAAAAATTGCTGCCTATGCTAGCTCGAGTGAAGTTAAAGTTCACTTAGAACAGAAATTATGCTACTTAAGAACATCAAAGTGTTGAATCTAGACATTTATATAGCACACTTGGATGAATCTCTCAATGGGTGATGTGCCATCTGCATCCTCTGTATGCATGGCTTGATCTGTTGTCTATCATAAAACCAAAACAGCTTCTGTCAAACCAAATGTTCAGTTCTTGAATTGGTGCTTTTTTCTGTAGACCTAGGCCTCACGTGAATGATCTAAGAAATCAAGAGTTGTGCCTCTGAAGAACAGTAAAGTTGACAACAGCGCAAAATAAAAGTACCATAACCTTACAATGACTCATCATCGCCATATAGCATCTAGTGTAGTTCAGTATTTATGCATGTATCCCATGACACGTCTCAACATCAACATATGCTGTTACAATCCTGCCAAAGCTTATAACAGCTTTTAAGAAGAAGCTAGGAAAATTGGGCTATTAAGAGTTTGAGGAAAATTTGCAGTGGTTCTAACACAGACTACATGTCTTCTGAACCACTTAAAACCCTTGTTATGTTATGTTATGTTATGTTAAGCAAAATATGTTTCACGATTATGCTCCACTATCACTCTTTGCAAACTCAGCCACAAAGTGAGTACACTGAGTATGCACCGTCAGTGGGAAGACCAGGCGAGGGAAGCAGGGGACTGGTCACCTACCCTTTTATGATAACTTGTATGATAACTTGTATGATAACAAGTATGATAACTTGTCTCGGAAATGCTTCCTTGCTAGGATGCTATGCAAATAGTTTTTTTTTATCTTTTACGTATCCATTCATAATAACTTTTCTCTTAATTCGTTACATTGTTTAATTGTTCTATGTAATACAAAGTTATATGCTGTAAGGCCCAAAAAAATAATGGTGTGTTTCCGGTAACGGAGTTTTAAAAAAGTGGGTAGGTAGGTAGGAAAATATTTTTTTTTGGTAAAATATTTTTATACAATGCCATTTCATAGCGACCGTATCACCGTTTTGTTTTTCTTACGTTTTGAGAACAAGAAGATGTCACTAAATAAACACCTTGCTAAAAACAGTTCCATGTTCCTTAAACCTATTTGTCAGTAAATAAAATTTTTAAAATGTTTTCTTTATATATGCTAGAAGGCTAATATTTTCACAAGTGTAGTTCATTGATATCGTTTTCTGGCAGCCATCAACGATAGTCTAACGTATGTTGCCTGTGTATGTTGTATGTATGTATATATGATGTATGTATGTATGTATGTGTGCATTATATATGTGTATTAATGTATATGTGTAGGCCCTATGTATGCATTTATGTATGTATGCATTTATGTATGCATGGATGTATGTTGTATGTATGTATGTATATAAGTATGTATGTATGTATGTATGTATGTATGTATGTATGCTTGTATATGTGCATTTATATGTGTATTAAATTATTAATGTATATGTGTATGTATGCATTTATGTATGTATGTTGTATGTTTATTGTATGTATGTTGTATGCATATTGTATGTATGTTGTATGTATGTGTGTATGTTGTATGTATGTGTGTATGTACGTATGTATGTATGTATGAACGTATGTATGTATACGAGAATTTGTGTATTAATGTATATGTGTATGTATGCATTCATGTATGCATGTATGTATGTTGTATGTATGCATGTATGTATGTATGTGTGCATTTATATATGTATTAATGTATATGTGCATGTATGCATTTATGTATGTATGCATTTATGTATGCATGTATCTATGTTGCATGTATGAATGTATGTATGTATGTATGTATGCATGCATACATGTATGTATGCATACATGTATGTATGTATGTTGTATGTATGTATATTGTATGTATGTATACTCCGGTGGGCTCCCAGAATAGCGGACCCCCCACCCCCCAATAGAAGGCCGGCACCGAGCAGTCGCCATTGCGACCAACTGTTCCCCATAGGCAGGGCTGGTTGCTTAGGAGACTGAGGCTGACCTTGAGGCTGGTTACTATAAAGGAAACTTTACTCATACTATGATACGAAAGATAATTAATCGTAGATGTTGATAACACATTGAATACGACGACGATTGGATTTGGTTAATAACCTTGGCGCATAACCGTGGGAAAATCGCCGATTTTCGGGCCTATTATCTCCGCTACCCTCCCACATTTGTAAAAGCTGACCATGGGAAACTTACAGCCCATTTTTTGCTCTAATTACCCCTAGACCTAAGTCCTTCCCGTGCAGGTCTGCACATCGGGCGACGCATCTCGTTGCTCTAATTACCCCTACACCTAAGTCCTTCCCGTGCAGATCTGCACATCGGGCGACGCATCTCGTTGCTCTAATTAACGGTGCTCTTATTTACTTTTAAAGACCGCTGGTTTCCCACGGTCTATAATGTCGCAATTCTGGACCTCTGGCACAGAAAGTGAGGTTTCAGTTGTCGGAAAGCTGCAACTCTGACACGAAATGAGTTACTAAAAAAAAATTTTTTCCCAAAATTATCCGAGTCGCGCCAAAAAAGTGACTCGGTCGCGTTACCGGAAACACACCATTATTTTTTTTTGGCCTAATGTCTTTTTTGTACAGTGCTGTGCGTTTGCTGGCGCTTCTTAATAAAGAATATACTTACTTACTTTCTTACTTACTTTATGCTAATGCCAGGAAAAGTGAAATCTCTTACACTTTGTAACATAACCGAGTTTGGTGTGAAAGTTGGGAGTGATTTGTGGTCAGCAAATAAGGAACCTTCCTCTTCAATGGATCCGACTATTCCCCATTGCCCGCAGCCTCCACACTCCCCTAGTCCCAACTCCAATCACACCATAGACACAAGAATGACGCTCAAATTCAAATCAACATTCAAATCAATAGTGGATCACTACATATATAACTGTAAACATAAATCTATATGGCACAGGTCTCTTAAAGAGAAACCAACCACAGGCACTCTCTACACTCACCTAAATGATGCCAAGTTCGTTGAGAAGTTGCTACACTGGCCTAAATGATGCCAAGTTTGTTGAGAACTAGTTACTTTACCTTACTTTACCATATGATCCCCATGTAGCATCCAGTCAAGCCCTGCATTTACATGCATAGCCTAGCTGCTGTGCAAATTAATGCCACTTAAATTTAATTACATGTATACTGCAAAGCCAGATATGAAAGACGAGACTTCCTCGATACCTGAGATAAGGAGATCACTAAGACCAATGTCCAGTTGAGCTTAGCTTACATATTTTATTAGCACACTGTCAAGCCCATGTAGAACAGAGATCACATTGTGCCTTGAAAATGCCCTGTAAACCTTCAGCCTTTGGACAACCTGGCAATGCATAAATAAGTCTGTTGTGCCAAATGCATATCCGATATTTCTAACCAATCAGCACTCATGGAGTCTTGACTGACATACTGCAGTATACCATACCATACTACAGTAACCTACTTCTTTCTCCTTCCTTGTAACCATGAAAATGCATAATCGCAAGAAGAAGTCAGAGGACCTAATTCCTTTAGTGTAGCTTGACCCAAATCTATGACCCAAATCTGTGCTAAGGCCATGCAGAAGAAGAGCAGTCACTTAAACTAGCTCTGATGCAGTCATTGGTATAAGTGTTAGCGACTTCATTCCTTAGCCATGGCACATGAGGGTAGGTGGCCCGTCCTCTCCTTTGCCGTCTCATCTTCCCACCACCAGTGTATGGTCAGTGTACTCATTACAGCTGAATTGGCTAGGGGCGCATATGGAGCAGAAATCTCAAACCAAATTTCTGGTCTGGGGGATATGATATGAATAACATCATAAAACACGAAGGTTTTAAATGCTACATTATAATTATACAACAAACACATACCTCAGACTCAACGACTTGTCATGTATAATAAATCCTTTACATAAGTAAATTGTAAATAAATAAACATAAATCCACCTCACCTTGTACAGTACGTTTGAAAAACGCCTTGCAGGCCTCACAGGAAGCGACACCGTAGTGAAGACCTGACGCAACGTCACTACACACTAGACACAGCTTCCTATGCTCCCCGCCACCATCTGCATTCACTGGGAAACTCCCAGACAAAAATTCCCCATTGACTGCCTCCCCGCTGTCCTCAGAATCAGCACCATTGCTCAGATCTTCTTCCCCGTCATACTGACAGGATCCGTTCATGTCATAGTCATTGACCTTCACATCCTCAGAACCTGGAAGCTTGTAAACATTGGCAAAGGAAACGATTGGAGAAGACATGTTCAGTTCCAGCTTGACATCCAAATCCGTGCTTAGACCGTACTCCATTGGATCTTGCTGGGTGAACATAACAGCTAGGTTCAAGAAGAATCTGAAAATAAGCAGAAAACAATGTGCACCTCTTTAACTCATAGGTAGGCCTTGCAAGCAGCAGGTACTTCAAAATAACTGCATAAATGTTGTTACATTACATTACAATAATTTTTAAAAGCAATAACGAGGATAGAGTTTCCTTGCAGATTTTACAAGGTTCTTAAACTGTACTACAAAGATCTTGCTTGGCCAATGAGCCGATATATTTGCATATAACAGACTATATGCCAGAAATGCTATGCTAGCTTCCTGTTGTGGAGTGTATGGCACTTTACCAGCTGGCATTTGCCTCACTTGTTGGCACCACATTGCTATACATGTGGGTGCTAAATGTTCCAATCTCAGGTCAACTAGGTCGGTGATCATTGTGCTGCAATTCCACACCTCAATTCAAGCCCGTCATGCTTTCTCAGCTCTGGGCAGTCCTCGTGGAATAGTCTACCATGGCATTCATACAGGGGCGTCTATCCCCCCCTAAGTCATTGGAGCAACGTCCCTTTTCCCCCTCTTCTTCCCCCTTCCCGTTCCTTCCCCCCTAAAATGGTGGCGCACACACGGACAGATCTCCCCCCCCTATTTCTTGGATGGAGCATTTGCTCCAAGGTTTCTATGGTGCAGACGCCCCTACATTTATATACTGTTGCATGTAACAATTGATGAAGTCATTTCCCAGTTACATTACTTTTCTAACTGGCATCATCTCTCTAACAAACAAACTAAACAAAATGACAAATCCAAATCGTTCCCCATCTTCCCACAGTGTAACCTGAAATTACTCCAAAGCAACTGACCAAACAGATTACATTTTGCAGCTGGCTGAGCACTGCCAATTTCTTAGACGAACTACGGAAACAAGTTTGATCAGACAACTAAACGCTACTCGTCTTCGGAAAGCAACATAGCACTATGTCCAGTTATGTCCAAAAACTGGCAAACACATTTACTAAACTAAATGCCGCACGCGCCTCTATGGGTGTGTATCTTATTAATAGACGTCAGTGTCTAGCGAAGAGGAAGAGTATTGCGCGACTGTTGGAGTAAAACTATTGCAAGTAAAATCACAAAATACTATTACTATTCCGTCGCGACACGACTAACCTCCAAGTATACACGAAACCGCTGAAGTAGGTGTTTTAAAGTGTAAACGTTTTGCAACCTAAATGTTAATATACTCCTTTATTATGACACCTTTTGTGGGTAAGAAAACATATCTCGTTAGATGCCCAAATAGACTACATATTTAAGATACAACGTTTCACAACTGACGTCACCACACAAAATAATTTGCCGTTAAATAGTGATGTATAATCTTAATCGTAATCGTATTCGTAATCTCCAAACTTCTAAAGCGCCACTCGAAAGCCAAGCGCAGGGTTCCAATCTATTCACGAACGCTACGTCAAATCAGAGGGGTTTCAGAGAGTAGTCCAAAAGAGGTCCGAGTCCAGTTTCCAGAAGGCCAAACCAAATCAAAGGGGGTTCCAGAGGGTAGTCCAAAAGAGGTCCAAGTCCGATTTCCAGGGTACCAGATCAGGAGAGGCAAAGCAGCTGTCAAGGCGGGTGTCGTTTACGGCGAGAATAATTGTAAGGCGGAGGATCAGATGAGTCAGGATAGGAGTACTTGAAAAGGCGAGACTTCAGTTTTGAGTGGAAAGCGCGGGGGTGATAGACAGAGGAACATGAGGAGGAGGAGGAGGAGGATGAGGAGGAGGAGGAGGAGGAGGAGGAGGACGAGGAGGACGAGGAGGACGAGGACGAGGACGAGGACGAGGAGGAGGAGGAAGGACGGGTTGCAATGATGATGGAGAAACTGAGAACATAAAACATTGAACATAAAACATCGAACATCGAACATAAAACATCGATCATAAAACATGGAACATAAAACTTTGAACACAAACATCGATCATAAAACATCGAACATCGAACATTGAACATAAAACACCGAACATAAAACATAAAACATCAAAATTTCGAACATAACACATTAAACATAAAACATCGCATATAAGACATCGAACATCGAACATTGAACATAAAATATCGAACATAAAACATTGAAAATAAAACATGGAACATAAAACTTTGAACACAAAACATCGAACATAAAACATCGAACATGGAACATTGAACATAAAACATTGAACATGAAACACTGAACATAAAAAAATCGAACATTAAACATTCAGCATAGAACATCGAACATTGAACATGAAACATGAAACATCGAACATAAAAAATTAAACATAAAACACAAAACATCGAACATCGAACATTGAAAATAAAATATCGAACATCGAACATTGAACATAAAATATCGAACATAAAGCATTGAATATGAAACATGGAACATAAAACTTTGAACATAAAACATCGAACATCGAACATTGAACATAAGACATTACACACTGAACATAAAACATTGAACATAAAACATCGAACATAAAACATTGAACATAAAACATCGAACAGAGAACATAGAACATAAAACATAGAACATAAAACATTCAACATAAAACATCGAGCATGAAACATTGAACATAAAACATAAAATATCGAACATAAAACATTAAACATCGAACATAAAACATAAAACATCCAACATAAAACATCGAACATCGAACATTGAACATAAAATATCGAACATAAAACATTGAACTGAAAAACATGGAACATAAAACTTTGAACATGAAACATCGGACATCGAACATTGAACATAAAATATCCAACATCGAACATTGAACATAAAATATCGAACATAAAGCATTGAACATGAAACATGGAACATAAAACTTTGAACATAAAACATCGAACATCGAACATTGAACATAAGACATAACACACTGAACATAAAACATTGAACATAAAACATCGAACATAAAACATTGAACATCAAACATCGAACATAAAACATTCAACATAAAACATCGAGCATTAAACATTGAACATAAACATAAAATATCGAACATAAAACATAAAACATTAAACATCGAACATAAAACATAAAACATCCAACATAAAACATCGAACATCGAACATTGAACATAAAATATCGAACATAAAACATTGAACTGAAAAACATGGAACATAAAACTTTGAACATGAAACATCGGACATCGAACATTGAACATAAAATATCCAACATCGAACATTGAACATAAAATATCGAACATAAAGCATTGAACATGAAACATGGAACATAAAACTTTGAACATAAAACATCGAACATCGAACATTGAACATAAGACATAACACACTGAACATAAAACATTGAACATAAAACATCGAACATAAAACATTGAACATCAAACATCGAACATAAAACATTCAACATAAAACATCGAGCATTAAACATTGAACATAAACATAAAATATCGAACATAAAACATAAAACATTAAACATCGAACATAAAACATAAAACATCCAACATAAAACATCGAACATCGAACATTGAACATAAAATATCGAACATAAAACATTGAACTGAAAAACATGGAACATGAAGCTTTGAACATGAAACATCGGACATCGAACATTGAACATAAAATATCGAACATCGAACATTGAACATAAAATATCGAACATAAAGCATTGAACATGAAACATGGAACATAAAACTTTGAACATAAAACATCGAACATTGAACATAAGACATAACACACTGAACATAAAACATTGAACATAAAACATCGAACATGAAACATCGAACAGAGAACATAGAACATAAAACAAAGAACATAAAACATTCAACATAGACATCGAGCATAAAACATTGAACATAAAACATAAAATATCGAACATAAAACATTAAACATCGAACATAAAACATAAAACATCCAACATAAAACATCGAACATAACATATCGAACATAAAACATTAAACTGAAAAACATGGAACATAAAACTTTGAACATGAAACATCGGACATTGAACATTGAACATAAAACACTGATCGTAAAACATTGAACATAAAACATTCAACATAAAACACTGAATATAAAGCATCGAACATAAAACATTGAACATAAAGCATGGAACCCAAAACTTTGAACATAAAACATCGAGCATTGAACATAAAACATAAAACATTGAACATAAAACATGAAACATAAAACATCGAACAGAGAACATAGAACATAAAACATTGAACATAAAGCATGGAACCCAAAACTTTGAACATAAAACATCGAACATTGAACATAAAACACTGAACATAAAAGGTCGAACATGAAACATTGAACATAAAACATCGAACATTGAACATAAAACATAAAACATTGAACATAAAACATGAAACATAAAACATCGAACATAAAACATTCAACAGAAAACATCGAAGATTGAACATTAAACATAAAACATCGAACATCGAACATAAAACATAAACCATAAAACATCGAACATAAAACATAAAACATTGAACATAAAACATCGAACAGAGAACATAGAACATAAAACATTGAACATAAAGCATGGAACCCAAAACTTTGAACATAAAACATCGAACATTGAACATAAAACACTGAACATAAAAGGTCGAACATGAAACATTGAACATAACACAACGAACATTGAACATAAAACATTGAACATAAAACATAAAACATAAAACATCGAACATAAAACATTCAACAGAAAACATCGAACATTGAACATTAAACATAAAACATCGAACATCGAACATAAAACATAAACCATAAAACATCGAACATAAAACATAAAACATTGAACATAAAACATCGAACAGAGAACATAGAACATAAAACATTGAACATAAAGCATGGAACCCAAAACTTTTAACATAAAACATCGAACATTGAACATAAAACATAAAACATTGAACATAAAACATAAAACATAAAACATAAAACATTGAACATAAAACATCGAACAGAGAACATAGAACATAAAACATTGAACATAAAGCATGGAACCCAAAACTTTGAACATAAAACATCGAACATTGAACATAAAACACTGAACATAAAAGGTCGAACATGAAACATTGAACATAACACAACGAACATTGAACATAAAACATTGAACATAAAACATAAAACATAAAACATCGAACATAAAACATTAAACAGAAAACATCGAACATTGAACATTAAACATAAAACATCGAACATCGAACATAAAACATAAACCATAAAACATCGAACATAAAACATAAAACATTGAACATAAAACATCGAACAGAGAACATAGAACATAAAACATTGAACATAAAGCATGGAACCCAAAACTTTGAACATAAAACATCGAACATTGAACATAAAACATAAAACATTGAACATAAAACATAAAACATAAAACATAAAACATTGAACATAAAACATCGAACAGAGAACATAGAACATAAAACATTGAACATAAAGCATGGAACCCAAAACTTTGAACATAAAACATCGAACATTGAACATAAAACACTGAACATAAAAGGTCGAACATGAAACATTGAACATAACACAACGAACATTGAACATAAAACATAAAACATTGAACATAAAACATTCAACAGAAAAATCGAACATTGAACATTAAACATAAAACATCGAACATCGAACATAAAACATAAACCATAAAACATCGAACATAAAACATAAAACATTGAACATAAAACATCGAACAGAGAACATAGAACATAAAACATCGAACATAAAACATAAGGCATTGAACATTAAACATAAAACATAAAACATTGAACATAAAACATTGGGAAACCTATAAAAAAGGGAGAGCAAGATGCTCAAAGAGAGAAGAAGAGAAGAAGAAGAGGAGCAGAAGAGACATAAATGTGTGACGATACTTGTTCGGACACAATTAGATGTTAAGATAGATAATACAGAGTTTCGATATTACGTGTTTTAAGAAGTTTGTTTGAATCTTGAGATCTTCGACGTGGATATTGTCGTATTGAGTTCATTAATTGCGATAGTGATAAGTTCATCGTATTGTCAAGCTGCGAAGTGTGCCTATTCTTCGAATTGCGAACTAAGAACTTTGTTTTATCGTCGGACTGTGAACTTTATTTTATCGTCGAGCAGCGAACTGAGTTTTATCGTCTAGGCCTAACTGCGAACTTAGTTTTATTGGCGAACTGTGAACTTGAGAACTTAGTGCCTTTTTAAGTTGCGATTCATTGGATCTCTGAAAGAAACTTGTGTTAATTGTGATTGTCTTTGAATTTGATCTTACGGTCGAGCTTCGATTCACTGGATTAATATACGACAACTGATCAGAATTTGTGTGGAACTCTTTAAATCTGCGAACCGATGCGTCGGTAAAACTAGCGAGTCTTCTGAGTCTTTGGCCCGACAGGCAAAGCCGACACCCTACAGATAGAGTTCCAGTCTTGAGATCGGGTTGGTGGTCATCCTGGTAACTTGGCCCAGCACGGTTTCGCCACAATACTATAGCTTACAAAAATGCTTACAAGAGGGCACACAAACAGAACACGATACTTTACCATATTATGTGCTCATAGTCTTCATTAAAATTTCTGCTTTTCTCTTCTCTTACTTTCATCACCATCAATCAATCAATCAATCATGGAATTTATATAGCGCCTCTTCAAGGGCTCTACTCAGAGGCACTCCCAAGCCAGGCCTGATCAAACAGAAAAGTCTTCAATAGAGCGTAAAAAGAAGACGGGTGAGTACGAGGAGACAGGCGAAGGAGAGGTGGTAAGTCATTCCACGCAGTTGGGCCAGCGACAGAGAATGCTCGGCGCTGCATAGTAGCAGTGCGGGCATACGGGACTATAAAGTCGCCCCGAGAAGAGGAACGGAGGGCTGAGCGACCCGTAAGAGAAGAAGAGAGAGTGAAAACAGAGCCTAGGTAGGAAGGAGCCATACCCAATACACATTGCCAGGCGAGAGAGCAAAGCCGATACAGGATACGCTGCCGGATGGGAAGCCAATGAAGAGTATGATGCATGTAGGAGGATACACTACCATAGCGGGGTATGGAGCCAACAAGGCGCGCCGCAGACCGCAGGATCCTCTCAAGGAAGGACAGGCGGGTTTGAGGAAGACCGGTGTAGAGAGAAGAGCAATAATCTAAACGAGAGCAAACAAAGGCATGGATAAGAGTTGAAGCAGCAGAGGCTGAGAGAGAGCGAGCAACAACCCTGAGCTGGCGGAGATGGTAGAAACAGGAGCGAGACAGAGAAGAGAGGTGCTTAGTAAAGGTTAGTTCCTGGTCAAGAATGACACCAAGGTTCCGGACAGAGGTAGAAAATGATATTAGAGGAAATTCAGCAGCCAAAAGGGTCAGGTCAAGTTTTGCTAACTGCTGGCGAGTACCCAGCCATATGTACTGTGTCTTAAGAGGATTAAGTCTCAGGCGATTGGAAGAAAGCCAGGCAGATAGAGTGTCAGTTGCACTAGACATCAAGCGAACAGCACTCAGAGCATCCCGTGCAGAGCAATGCAGATAGGACTGGAGATCATCAGCGTAAGAATGGCTAGAAAGAGCACTAGCAGCAAGAACAGATTCAAGGTCAGCAGTAAAGAGGATATAAAGAAGAGGGCCAAGCACAGAACCCTGGGGGAGGCCAACAGGTACAGGAATCCAAGGAGAACGCGAGGAGTGGAAGACAGTAGACGAAGTGCGGTCAGATAGGTATGACGAAAGCCACTGTAGAGGTAGGTTGGAGATACCAAAGGAGGTAGAAAGGCGACGCAGTTACTGTAGAAGATCATGATCTACCGTGTCGAAGGCTGCACTAACATCGTAAAGTGCAAGAAGAGTAAGTTGAGAGCGATCAATGGCACTGTAAACATCATTAAGAAGACTAAGAAGGAGGGTCTCAGTAGAGTGTCCCTTACGGAAACCCGACTGACGGCAGGGTAGAAGATTGTTAGAGTACACAATATCAGCACTACCACTACCATTATCATCATCATCATCATCATCATCATCATCATCATCATCATCATCATCATCATCATCATCATCATCATCATCATCATCATCATCATCATCATCATCATCATCATCATCATCATCGTCATCGTCATCGTCGTCGTCGTCGTCGTCGTCGTCATCGTCATCATCATCAGCTGCTGCTGCTGCTGCTGCATCATCGTCAACAAAACAATCACTAGGCATATCGTCATAATTGCCATCAGAAACATCACTAACGGCAGCAGCATCAACGTCATCCGATTAACCATCAGCGTTGTTGAAACTCAGTAACCGGAAAGGATAACACTGACTGTTAATGAGCATCTGAAATGTTACTCCTATCCTCTTTCTGGTTTATTTCTCTCTGTAGCTTCTTCTCATCTTGGTCATTTTCAGATATTCCTCTTCTTGTTCTTCTTCGATTTTGATTCCAAACCCACTTAGTGGGAAGAATGCAGTGAATCGGTCGAACCACAGCGATTAGTTTAAATAAATAAATAATTAATTAATTAATTATATTTGTAGATACAATATAGAAAGAACCCAGTGAAAAAGTTGCTAAAGACTATTCTTGTGTTGTTCAACTTCCATTCTTGACGTCGGTCCTTCCTGCTGCTCTCCGCTCCTATAGCTTCCTTTGCTAGTTTGTTATACTTTCTCGTGATGACATCCTTCTTTCTATAGTAGTGACGTGCTATGTAAAATATAGATTGCTATTTACCTTCTTATGCGCGTCTGGAGTTCGAGATTTCGAAGTAGTGTGTTTGATTTTGTCAAAATATCTTCTTCTGCTGCGTGTCGCAAGAAAGGAGAATGCCTCGCAATGCAGCAAACACGTCACTGTTTCTTTAAATTGCAACTGTTTCCTGTGCAGTTCGAAATTACGTCACAGTTAAACGATGACGCAACGGTTATAGTCCCATACAGCGAATAAGCAGATGGCGCAATTATGCCCCTAAATAAGCGTCGAATGTGAGGCTCCAGTGGGCCGCGACCATAGCTTTGTTCATAGTTCCCACCAGAGTCAATATGGGTTTGCAATTAGGTATGCAACCTGGGATGTTACTAACCCATTGTGTGCGTTCATACGGCTGTCCAATAATATTCCCACTGACAAAATCATATAGAGCCCACTATACTTCCCACGAGTAACTATCATTTGGGATCACTGTATACTTTAAGGGCTTCCACCTTTGTAGGCGGAAGCTGTCGGCCGCCATTATGGGTTACAAACATCAGCACCACATGGAGAGACTAAAATATACATAATCAGATATACTTAAATCCAGTGCTCTTTTCGGGAAAACAGGTTCCGGAACTGAACAATAGGTTCCGGAACGGAACAATTTTGGAGGGGCTAAAATCTCGAGAAAAATGGGATTGGGGGTTTAGGGGTTGGGAGGGTCTCAATACACACTGAGAACAGTTCAGAACACTGAAATTAAATTAGATTAACTAGATTATTGCTTTTATTATTAAAATAAATAATATTTTAGTAGCTGAAAAAAAGTGCCGGAACGCCGTTCCGGCGCGTTCCGGCTAAAAAACCAGTACCTAAAACATTCAAAGTTATCCATAAAGGATGTCCTAAAAAATTATCTCCTTAAATTTAGACCCTCCCTTAGTAACAGGCGAGATATGAGGATGAGCAAACTGGCGAAGATCTTCTTGAGAGTTCGTTCCAAAGTGGTGGTGTTGGTGTAGCTTAGATTGAGGGTCGGTTGTAGAATTTCAGACAGGAGGCTACTGGATCGAGTCCGAGATAAAGATATAAAGTACCATAGTACCATATCCTTTGCAGCGCAAAATTAATTTTGAATAAAAGGAATAACAAAAAAGCACATTGGAGACTCGTCGAGACCATCAGCCGTATTCCAGATTCCACGCTGTTCTCCATCAATCGAGTACGATATAAAGATGGACGTTTGGAAGGTGAATAGCTGGAGAATGTAAGGGGGTTGAGACGTTTGAAGAGCGTTGTAGGTTAGAGATAGAATTCTGAAGGACTTTTAGCCAAGGAAGGGATACGAGAACAGAGGTTATGTGGTGTTATTGATTCCTTCATATGGCATGTGGTGTCCTTGATGCCCTGCTGCAATAATTCACCGAATGATTCCATGGCTTCAACAAGATTTTGCCAGCACCGCGACTTGTTGCTTCATCCCATCTGGTGCAGATATAAAGAGCGCCCGGCCCCCTGGACCTCCAAATGGAATTGGTGGAGTTGAATAACGACGAATAGTGAACAAATCATAGCGAAGTTGAAGGATAAACTGATTTACTGGAAGTGTGAAAGCTGCCACTTTGAATACCCTAAACTCCGAGAATTGGCCAGAATTTACCTTGGTCCTCTTCGGAAGCACCTACTTGCGTGAAGAAGACTTCTCTCGGTTTAAGTATTTGAAAAACAAGTACAGAACTCGATTGATGGAGACCAGCGTGGAATCTGGAACACGGCTGATGGTCTCGAGGAGTCTTCATTGTGCTTTTTTGTTATTCCTTTTATTAATTTTGTGCTGCAAAGGATATGGTACTAATTTAAAGTTCGTGGATAAGGAGATGGACCCCAGCAAACATATTCGTAACAGTAAGCACATTCTCTTACCCTCTCCGTTGTTTATTGATAACTCTTATTTTTCATCATAATACATTTTATAATGATTTAAGAGCAGATATCTTGGCTGCCGTGATGAGAATATTAACTTTTAATGCGGCCGACATTAACGAAAAAGTTGCGCACCCCTGCCCTACACAGTAACCGTCTCAAGAGAGGCTGGACCCCATACTCTTTGCTTACAAGGTAAAATCTCTAACCATTCGGCTACCGTCTCCCACATGTGACAATCTTAATGACGGTGTAATGAGGACTGTACATTGTACAATTTCTTTCCTATTGACGTCAACGGCCATTAAATGTCACCTGTTGCAATCTATCCCCACAAAATACAGACAGATGACAAACGCCTTTACCAATACCGGGCTGGGTCTAGAGACCCGTGGTTTTCTATTGTTGGCCTTTGCAGTTGCAGTAGGCCTACCTGGGTCATTCCTGCAATTCGGTTCAATAGTATGTCCCAAACATGTTTGAATGCGGATACGTAATAATATCATCAGATTAGATCAAAATACTTTACTACGTAAATATAAAAATGTTATTTGACTTAAAATGTCTGAAAACAATCATCAATATCGTAACATAGGCACAGTGAAATAGTTTTGTAATCAGCGGGGTACAGTCAGTAGCGTTGTCCCTTCTACATTTGGCGGTAATAATCTTGATCATTCTACTCAAACAGTGTGTAATTTCTGCGTGTTTGTAAAATATTCACATAACATCATGTGCTGGCCGTAACATAAGTTAATTTTACTTTCTGTATCAGAGCTTATGACAGTAATATTTCTTTAATAATGAGAGTCCCTAGGAATTTTGTCAACTCTGTTACTTTCAACTATTATTAACATTTTGGATGGCATCTTGATATTTTTAGTTTTATTTAATTCATCAGGTGGAGCACTTCTGTGCGGTTTAAAATTGATGAGAAGATTGGATGATTTTATGTATGTTTTATAGTCCTAAAATTTCCGCTTTTATTTATTTTTACATCGTACATTTGGAGTATGTCAACTCTGTTACAGTAGTATGACCTTGATAATGTCTAAGTTTACGATTTTTCTTTCAGAAATCGTGATATACAAGTAATCTAAAGTCTGAATATTAAATTCAGTGATATTAAGAGGAAGCATTATGCTAAAAACATTTTTTTCGCGTCAAATGTCATACTCTGTTACCGTCATACCCTGTTACCGCGCTGAGATAACAGAGTTGACATGCCTGCAACAAAGTTGACCAAACATAGTTCTGCTGTAGTTTCTGGTCATATCTAAGCATATTTCTCATTTGTGCTTGATGTTTGTTATCAACAGGTTATGAGGTATGGCTACATAGGCGTAATTTGTGGGCTGTTCGAGGGGTAGCCGTACCCCCACTATTTGGACTGGAGGTACCGCACCCCTCGTTTTAAACAATGCCTATCACTAGTTTATTATTGTGCCTTCCCAGAGATCGCAGTCTTCGCCTTGCTTCGAGTATGTAGACAGAGTGAGGAATATGTACCACAAAAGTACGAAAGTACTTAGGGGCACAGGTAAACCGAGAGCCAGACGAACTGAGTCACAAGCAGACTTTCAGCCACAAAGGTCATCCGACAGACTGACCGCCGTAATCAGCCCGCGGACAGCAGGCGCCACAGTTCTGGGCCACGGCTACAGTCTTCTTGTAAAAAGATCTAACATCGCCTTCACTCTCCGCGTTGTGGTTTTCATCTTAGTCTTATCGGGATGTGGAGACGTAGGTCAAATTGCAAGCTTCTATATCCTTCATCAATTAGAAATCCGTATTTGGATTCACACTCATTTTGTCGGCCTTGATATGACTTCTCACCCCGGAGTCTCCTCACAATCTCAGAATCAATAACTATCCTTGGTTAAACATATCCGAGCCGGCTAGCTGAAGAAAGCTCCCTCCGTTACGTAATATAGGCCTAAGCATTTAAGACGTCGTTGATTTTGACTTGTAAACGTCGAGTTCCGATTTTGCTGATAGGGAAAATAGATAAATTTGTTGTAAAACGAAAACGAGTAGATAACATTATAGACGATAAAATTGCCGCTATAGAGGTAAGCTCATCAGCGTTAAATAATCAGTTACTGACAGGGTAATATGTCCAAAATGGTCTAAATGCGAAAAGCGAAAGTGGAGAAGAAATTGGTATTCCCCAATTTTTAGACCAAAGTTACGCCCCTGTATGGCTAAATTAACAGTATTATTACTGTGTTAGTATCACAACTTGCTCTCGAGTGTGTAGTTAGTATGCTTGTCAACTCTGTTACCCGTCAACTCTGTTACCCGTCAACTCTGTTACGAGCCTTTGACACTTTTAAACAGTTTCTAAGTATTATACAAAGACGATAAATGTCATACACTCAAATAGTGTGCATCACATTTAAGTACTCCTGCAAGTTTAATTACCATGTGAGTTCTGGTTATTTGTCTACAGCTGAATCTATGTCATGCTTGCTATGCATAGTACACAATATTTGTAATGATTATTGTTTAATAAATATATTGGCTATTTTTCAGTTTCATTTTTGATGTTATTTTAACATGGGGACACTTATTGTTACTAGAAACACCATCCTTTTAAATATGTAATAACTTCTACCTACCCACCTACTACCGTGTTTGTCGGTAACAGGGTTGACAAGTTAACGACAGACATACTAACTTTGACGCGGATCACATCTCTATGAGTAGTCTTTAAGCCTGCATATTTTGCATCAAACCCCAACAGCATCATATTTATCCAAATACCACGTCAAAGTTTCTTGAAAAAATACTTCAAAAAAATATTTTTCAACAGTCTGTTTTGCACCCGATTGCAGGAATGACCCACCTACGTACAATGCCCGCGGCTACGTGTCTATTTATTCCCTGCCAGCGCCTAAGAAAACAACAGAACAGTTTCAGCCCAAGACAAGCTGATGCGCCGTGCTGGTCTTTTCGGTAGTACGCCTGGTCTGAAATCTAACGATTGCGGGTTCTAGCGTGCCGAGCAGACTTCGTGTAACTAAGCAGCAGAATTAGGTACCGGCGCAACTAGTTAAACGGAAGTCCTGCGATGCGCGCTGGCCCTATATCCAGGACCTTGGGTTTCATCCGCCGAGTTGAGGGCCTAAGAGTAGGAAATCAGCGCTTTCCCAGTATTCCACTTTGGAATATGCTTTACTTACTCACGGGCGGATTCAGAATGGTTCCTAGTCACGAGTGATGTGCGAAAGGCTGCGATCTCCATAGGTGTACGAAATTATCATGGACAAATCCATTGCGTCGTTGTGCCTTGTGGAACACCATAGCGCTTTCTAATAGTATGCCGCTGGAATAAACCGCATTGTACCGCATTGTACCAACGTTTAGCCTTGCAAACATTAAAACGTTTTCTTATGCTCTACGCATAAAATATGCAACGAATCGTGGCGAAGGCCCTGGCCTAAACAACTGATGTCACCCTACACTTTTCAGGTTCTAACAAATGCGATCTTAAAACGCCACCTAGGGTAATTTGACCTTATTCCGGCCAGGTCCCTAATTCCAGCCACCTTTTCGTTTCGCTCTAACTTTTATTTTTACCGTCCGAATTTTCGAACATGACCATTTTCCGAATCAGTATGAACGCGGCCATCAACAGATCGCGTACTTCCTTTAGAGTTTTACCTCTGGGCGTCGCAGATTGAAAGTAAATATTTACCTAAAAAATCGCAAATTCTGAGAAGATTTTTCACAATTTCAAAAAACTTCAAGGTGCGTTTGGTAAATCATACAAAAAGTACCATAATACATTATATTTTTTGTGAAAAACAGTACTAATAACTAGATATTTGAACGCACACTTTGTGTGTTACTATTGTCTACGGTCCGTATATTTAGTTTGTTACAACCTGTGCGATATGACCAAATTCCAGCCGTGCTTGAACCAAATTCCAGCCGGTGGCCGGAATTGAGACAAGAGTGGCTGGAATTGAATCAAGCATATTGCTTACCGCAATTCTTAGGCCCAATTTCTTAATTTCACTTGCTAGGTCTATAGGCCTTGCTATTATAGGCCTATTCATTCATTCATGCGAATATTTATATAGCGCCTCTTCAAGGGGGCTACTTAGAGGTGCTCCCGACTACAGTACGGCCAAATAAAACAGTTTTAAATCTAGTGCAGAACGTATCAGTGGGAGTTCTGGGAGCAGGCGCAGCTCCAGAGGGAGCCCCTTCCATGCCGTCGGGCCTACCACTGAAAAAGCACGGTTCCGCATGGCGGCTGAGCGCCGTGTGCGGGCAAAAGGCACAATGCGCACCATCTTCCTCGAAGAGCGGAAGTGGCGGCTACCCTAAAACTCCAGCACGGGGCGGCAAAGGATCCGCAGAGAAGCTGGAGCGCAGCCCAGTTAATTGGCACCGCCAGACCAGGGAAACAACCCTGTATACTACACGGTGGCTGACAGGAAGCCAATGTAGGACCTCCGGCATATAACTAGAGACCTGACCAAATTTTGGTAATCGGCCAATAAGGCTCGCCGCAGAGCGTTGCACTCGATCGAGGCATGCCAGACTAGAAGGTAGGCCATAGTAAAGTGAGGAACAGTAGTCAAGTCGAGCTGAGATAAAGGAGTGTAGGCCTACTAGGCCTAACGTAGCAATGGCGCCATGGATAATTAAGAGAGCGGGCAACTGTGCGAAGCTGGCGCACCTGATAGCAACAAGTGTGGACAAGGCAATGGAGATGAGCAAAGTGTAAGCTCCTGATCTTGCCGGGTTTGTACCATTGGAGTTACCGTTTGTCATAGACTTTGAGGACTTTGCTGCAAGTGTAAGCCCGTGATCTGGTAGGACTCCAAAGTCGCGAACTACCATAGAGAAAGTGTAATTAGGAAATTCATCGACCAGCAAGGTCAAGCTAAGCAAGTTGTTGTTGCATGGGTGCCCAACCAAATAAATTTAATCTTTGCCGGGTTTAGGAGCAAACGGTTTATGATTAATGACTTTATATAACCACAACCATCAGGGGCGTAACTTTGGTGTAGAATGTGGGGGTACCAAGTTCTTCTCCACTTTTGCTTTTCGCATGGAGACCATGTTGGACATTTTACCCTGACAGCATTCTCATTAATATTTGTGTCAATAAAAAGTGGGGGTAAAAAAAACAAGTTCTTGTTGGGGGAACCCTCAGTCCAAAAAGTGGGGTTGTGGGTACCCCTCGTCCCCCCCCAAATTACGCCTATGGCAACCATAACCATAAATTTTATTGGTTTCATCAAACAACATCAAACAAGACATTTCAAGTATGTTACAAGTGTATAAAATGAGGTTATCCGGGAACAATAGGTAAAGAAAAGCCTAAGAGGATCTAGGTCCCGCTGAGCAGTTCTCCTTTTGGAATTGTGAGTGTTGCTGTTTGAATAATAAAAATAAATAAAAAACATAGGCCTATTGTAATATTTTACCGGGACACATTGTTTTTAAAAGTGGATGCCTTAATAATATGGCTGGCTGGAATTTGGTCATATACAAAACAGGTAGGCTGGAATTAGGTTAACATGGCTGGAATTTGGTCTCACACAGGCCTTGTTTATTTTTCAATGCTGTGATTGCTGCATAGATTTTCTGTAGCGGCTGGAGTATTGTTCACTTTGTAGAATAATTTTTCTTTCATTTGATATATCGTACACATAGGTCGGTTGACTTTTAATATGAAGTTTATGTAAAATTAAAAAAAACCGGCTGGAATTAGGTCAAATTACCACATGTCATACACACAAAATAAAATGGTTTGCGTCAGCCTGAAGCCCTGCCTACCGCATTGTACGCAAGTAAAACAGCTAAATAAATATAGCCTTGAAGAATAGGCCTACGCCTAAATGAAATAGTTTCACGATTTGTACTCCTACATGAACAAGAAACATTGATATATAATAACCCTGCATGAAGTAACTGGCCATTTATATAGTTTAATAGTTTATTTTAATTAGTGCTTTTTTCTATAAAAAAAAGGTTCCGGAACTGAAGAATTCGTTGTTCCGGAACTGAACAAATTATGGAAGGACTAAAATAACCAGAAAAACGGGATTGGGTGTTGGGAGGGTCTCAATAACACTGAAAACAGTTCACAACACTGTCGCGACATTATTTAGCTCCTGAATTTTGCCATTCAAAAGGATGACAGATATATGATGAAATCCTTATATATTACTTCGTCTCTCTATCTCTGTCCGCCTAGAGTCAGTATGCCTGGAATGACGCGATTCATTTTGACGATGGAACAACGAGGCAAGGAAGTCCGGCGTTGCGAACGATGTACTCGCTGACGCTTCCCATGAAGGCCCTCTTGACCATGCCGAGACCACGGGATCCCATGATGATCAGCTCGGCCTTTTCCTCCTCGGCGATCTTGCAGATTCCCTCGCCTGGGTTCTTGTACGCCTCCAATCGAAACTTGTAACGCAGCTGCAGTAACAACAAAAGCAACACACGTCAGGTGTTACACCATGTGATGTACGCATGTACGTTTATATGTACAAACACTGTGTAACGTATCTTGATGCATACATGTACATGTATGCGTGCCTGCGTATAATACACACGCACACTCGCAAGCGTGCATAGGCCTACTTGTTTTCGTATTATATGAAACATTACACCGTCGACAACAAACATCAGTCGACGACCGAGAAAGTAAAGACCTAAAATACACCAACTTTCGTAGCGAATCATTTTCTATCCGCTATTACCTAATTGGTGCTTGAAACGTTGTTTCATCATCTAATTCTGTAACTGAATCCGACAACAACGTAATTGTAATTGTAATTGTAACCGAAAACTTATATAGCGCCACTCAAATCAGCGGCGCTTTCAACCCGCATCAATGCCGGCACCGGCAAAAAGGAAAGTTTTCAGGCGTCTACGGAACTGGAGAGGAGAGAGGGCAAGAAGCTCTTGGCGGAGAAACAAGGGGAGACAGTTCCAAGCAGAGGGGCCAACATAGGCGAAACTTCTGGATTGTGCCGTGGAAGATCGCATGCGGGGGACAACCATAAGGCCGCGAGCCGAAGATCGCAAGGAAGCCCTCGCAGGCAAGGAAGAAACTGGGTTGCAAAAATTCATTAGGTAAGACGGAGCAGAGGCAGTAAGGCAGTTGCGCATGAGAGTGAGGGTTTTAAACTGAATTCGCTGTTCAGCAGGGAGCCAGTGGAGGGAATCACGGATAAAGGCAGAAATATGTAAGGTACAGGCCTACTGTCTTTAAATGTCACGAAATTACCCGCTTAGCAAGTGCATAACTATTATCCTATTAAGAAGACAATTACTGACGAAGAGTGCCGTCACTACTCACTATTATTGCTTGTTGATGAAAACAAGAAAAACACCATGGAGACTCCCTGTTTCTAAAACGCTAGTAGAGCTCCTGAACGCAGGATTTTTCTGATGGGGCGTTATAGCCAGCAGTAGGCCTACTTTTAAACAGTCTAGAAGACCAGTATCGTAGTCTCGACTAAGCATTGATGTAGAGTCTCAGATGTGTTCCCGACCTAACAATTCAAGACCAATATCAAATAGCCTACATTCCTATAATGGTCTGGAGTCGTTTGCAGCAGTCTGATGCAGACAGTGCAACTCTTGGGGACTGCGTGAACAGTTATTGACATCGTAGGGTTTGCCTAGTAACTTACTACAGCACTGTACAAATGAGAAAACATAGGTAAATTTAAACTTAGGTTATTTAGCAGCTGCAGTTTTTAACGCCCATCAGAAAAAGCCTGCATTCAGGACCTCAATTTCAATTCAATTCCTCTCGCAACATTATGGAAATACGGAGTCTCGACGGAGTCTCGGAACCTCTCGCAACATTATGAAAATACGGAGTCTCGAGAAAATAGAGTTTGTTAACTATTATAGAGACCCTCGAGTTGCTCTGTCAAAATCGTGATGGAAAACTTGCATATAGACGCCTGCATGGAACGCCAAATTATACTTTATGTGACACCAGATTATATTCTATGTAACCGATCTACTAACAAATACTATATTTTAATTTGTAGGATATTGGCATAGAGAACGCCTGCATGATGAGGTTCTCTTAAGATGTGCTACTTAAGTTTTTTTTAGTAAAGCAAAAATGTAGCCTTACAGCAATCGTTAGGCTACACCAGCTATCCTGACTTTATCAACCTGTAGCTGCTTAATTTTGCATTGCATTCGTATATTTTTTTAATTTAAGGATACAATGCAAAACAAAATAACTATAATTTGATAATGCCCTCCTTACGAAGTTCAGAAGTGCACATTGAAGCCGGGCAACCATTTAGAGCCATAGGTAGACTGGAAGAGGTAAGTTTTTTGTTTAGAGTGAAAGACAGTCTCGCTAAGACAGTTGCGAACATGAGGAGGTAGACAGTTCCAGATGGAGGGACGGGCAATTGTGAATGAACACTGGCCAAAGACAAGACGTGTACCAGGAACAACATACTTTCCAGCAGATGCTAATCGAAGAGAGGAGCGACCTTTGACAGAGTTGCAAGGTGTCACTATGGAAGATAGGTAAAATGGCAGATGATCTGCACGTGGTCTGTACACAAGGAGCGCCAGCGTGAAGCGGACACGCTCAGAGATAGGAAGCCAGTGTAGAGAACGAAGAGCAGATGTGATGTGGTCTCGGTTCGAGAGTCCAAGACAAAATCTTGCAGCCTGATGCAGTACTCTGGTTAGAGTAAGCAGTGTGCATTCAGGGAGACCATAGAGTATGGAGTTTCAGTAATCAAGTTGTGTCAGAATAAGGCAGTGTAACAGCGTTTTCAGTTATGCTGAATCCAGGGTAGATCGAAGCTGTCGGATTCTTCCGAGGTGTAACAGACACGTCAGAGAAATTGCGGCAATTGAGGTTTCAGGGAGAGTTTTGAGTCAAGGATGACTCCAAGATCCCGAACAGTATGATGATGGAGATGATGGAGATGGATAAGAGACGAGGAAGTAGAGAGTGAAAGTTCAGCACACTGTAGGAGCTTAGAGGAACAGTCAAACCAGATGAGCTCAGATTTGCAAAGGTTAAGTTTGAGGCGCATAGACAGACTCCACATCATGATGCCATCAAAGTCTCTTTGCAGCATCTGCAACCTCATTTAGTCGCAGATATACATAGTGTTGGGTATCATCAGCATAGAGGTGGATTTATATGCCGTGACGAGAGGCAATCATGGCTGACAGTGCAGAAGTATAGACGATGAGGATGAGGATGCACCATACAAGTTTTCGATTTAAAAAGCACAAGCCTTAGTGATACATTTTACAGACCTTTTTCTCGACGCAAATTCCCTCGTATTCCTCTTCCAGTTTCCTCGTCTTCAGGTTCATCTCCTCCAAGATCTCCTTCCACAGCTCAACCGGCGGCGTAATCCCTCCTACAAAAGCATACATTCATCGGTTCATCAGGACTCGGCGCTCGTGAATAAGTTGGTGCCCCGCGCTTAGCTTTCAAGAGGCGCCTTATGAATTAGAGTTTGCGATTACTATTACGATAGGATATTCATACTACACAATGTTTTTGAGTTTTCAGTCATGCTCGCCAACTGTAGGCCTACAACAAAGGTAATACACTTAGCATCAGGGGATTCACTTTTGAATAGCCTGTAGGTGTTAAGAGGCCTCTCTTTTGTCTCCCCGGCAATCAAGGAAACAACGGAAACGAGGCACGGAGTCAAGGAGTTCATGTCCGTCGATAAATTTCAAAAGCTGTACATAAAGCTAAGCGTTGGGCACGAGATTATTTTTCAAGTGCTGCGTCAAGGCAGAAGCGTTGTCCAGAGATAGCATATCACGAGCAACATGTTTATTCACGAGTAGCTGCATCAAGAGACGATGCACTAGCTACATGACCAGAAAGGGAAAGAAGCTCCAGACTTATAGCAATTATTTGTCTAGTAGGCCTAATGAAGCAAATAAGTGGTCTATGGCCAGACATTACTGTGGCGTTTGAAATAATTAGATATAATGTGTTTTCAGCAGGCAACGATGATCTGCTTCGACACTGGAGATTGTGTCTGCGACCTTTCTAGCTTTACTAGTATATCTGAACATTAGTAGACACTTTGGATAACAGAGAAAGCGAGTGTGCCCAGTCAGAAGCTTTCGAAGTCCACAGAAAGATACAGGGGCGTAACTTTGGTCTAAAAAGTGGGGATATCAATTTCTTACATACACGAAGCAAGGCGGAGACTGCGATCTCTGGGAAGGCACAATAATAAAATATTGATTGGCATTGTTCAAAAAGTGAGGATTACGGTACCCCTGTCCAAAAAGTGGGGCTACGGGTTGTCGTGTACCCCTCGTACCCCCACAAATTACGCCTATCTAAAGATACACCGATACACTAATCGACTTCCGTGCTAGCTGCATTAGTGTCTGGTACTAACAGACCTTGCTCTCAACAACATCTCGACATAGGCCTACAAATGCGAGAGATAAAGACACTTACTCTTGAATGATATCGTAGGAAAGTTCGGAGTCTCCGGACAATAGGCCAACACAATTAGATCGTCGCTTTTCCAAACGTTGCGCATAAACCCTAGAATTTCACACACTTGGCCTTAACAGCAATCGTTACAAGTGCTCACATGAACTTATCAGCCTTATGCCTGCTTTATTTTGTAGCGCTATCCATTGCATTCGTTAAATTCTGTAATAGCCAAGAACTTTATATAGCGCCACTCTTCAAGCAAGCCGCTTGTCGATGATATGGGTTAAATCGATGTATATGCAGAAATACAGGGTAAATGGGGTAAAGCCCAGATGGGAAATTCTAGAAGACATGGTGACTGCATATCGGGGATGATAATTAATCACTAGGCCCTATATCCTTGAATAACGAACTAGACAATAGGACTAGTCGACTGGCAAAGGGCTCACCTTGTAACGCGGAATATGCGGGTGTGAGGATATAAGCTCATATGAGACAGTTACTGTTAGTTAAAGTCCGCGAACTGTTTTACGCCACCGATTGAGCATTTAAAAAGCATTATAGCAGCTTATCTGAAGTTGTCTAATGTGCTATGTAAATCTAAGGAACGAAATACATGTCACGACTAAGCGTATGTGTCGGACGTCTTTGGACGAAGCAAAAATTATTAGGAAAGCCTATTAACTCATTCATTTTTTCGTTCGCTGTTTCGTACGTTTGTTCGTTCATTCATTCATTCATTATGTAATAATAACTGTATCGTCCGTTCGTTGCTTGACCATTAATTAGTGAATTAATTCAGAGCTGTTATATAGCGCAGCTTTGAATAACTAGGCCTACTCAGAAGTAGATTTTTCAAGTTAGTTACAGAAGTGGCTGTGGAGCGCATGGCTCTTCACTCACAGTCGAAGGAATCTCTGGAGTGCGTACTGGGATCAAGGGCGCAGAGAACAGTGCGATTGTAGATTCCGAAGCTGGATTTGCGTCTCCCCTCTGAGTTCGGGATTGACAGACGCTGAACGGTCTGGTTCGGAGGGAGGGTCGGTGGCTCCTCCGACTGCTCCGCTAGGTTCGAATAAGTCGCCATTGAAGACTCGAAAGGTCAGCCTCAGAAGTCGAGACAATACCTGAAACATGCATCAAAACTGTGTATTTCGTGTGTGTGTGTGTGTGTGTGTGTGTGTGTGTGTGTGTGTGTGTGTGTGTGTGTGTGTGTGTGTGTGTGTGTGTGTGTGTGTGTGTGTGTGTGTGTGTGTGTGTGTGTGTGTGTGTGTGTGTGTGTGTATGTATATATATATAAGCTTATCAGTGATGGGCAATAGTTAACTAAAAAGTTGCTAACTTTTAGTTTAACTAAAAATTTTTAGTTAAGGACGAAGTTTAACTAAAAAAAATTAGTTTAGTTAAAATAATAGTTTAACTAAATTTTTTTAGTTACTAACTAAAAAGTTTATCTAAAAAATCAGCAATATGCAACTATTTTTCCACAATGAACATTGAACACTGTCAACAAAAAAACATTTTATCACTGCATGGTTTTAGGATTAACAGCCTGTGCTTTCAAATTCATACACTACTTACAGTACGCCTGTAACTGTATGCCAGAACAGTATACATTGCATAGTTTGAAGGTGAAATTGTCATTGACGCTCTGCATTATTACAGTTCACTCTGTTATTGTGAAAATGTTTGTCGTAAGAAGTTGGAAAAAAGTTGGAAAAAGTTTAACTACTTTTTTTTAGTTTAGTTAACTAATTTCCAAAATCAGTTGCCAACTTTAGTTAAACTATTTTATTTTAGTTGGAAAATAGTTTTAGTTTAACTAAAAAAAATTAGTTTAGTGCCCATCACTGAAGCTTATATATATATATATATTCATGCATATAGATTTCCGTACATAAAAACTGTAAATTCAGCATTATATTCATGCATACCATACATATATGCATATATTCCGTACATGTGTAGGCAACAGGCTAAGTTTCGAGATTTGATTCAGTTCCACATGGCAAGCGTAATCGTAATCGTAATAGTAATCTAGAGACTTCTACAGCGCCCAAAAAAGCTACGTCGCGGGAACCGGCTTATTCACAGGCGCTTAGTCAAATCAAAATCGATAGGCAGGGGGTGTCGAATCGGTTCCAGGTCAAGATCCAAGGAGTCAGTCAGATAGGCAGTAAGACGGCTAAGGTGGGTGGTGTTTAGGGTTTACACGGCGAGGGAGGTAGGGAGAGGAGGATGAATCGGGATAGGATTTGTGATAAGAGCAGTGTTGTCAGTTTTGTGTGAAAGACCTGTGGAGATATAGCAAGTGGTGAGGTTTTGGTGAGTTCGTAGGATGGATCTGAAATTTATTGCAGTACTGCATGGTGGGTGTTTGAGCCAGTACAGGACTATATGTGGTGGCGTAGTCCCATTGGGTTTAAGAGGAAAAGCGTTTAGTCAGAAGTTCTGAAGGGAGAAGCCCTCTGAAACCTGGATAAGTTTCTTGCATCATAGTTTTGGGTTTTCATGTTGTCTTTTAGTCCAGATTTCTAAAGACGATGCTCTGTAGAACCTAAGAAAGGCTGACAACATTTGTACTTAACTACAGTAGTCGCAAAAATCCGTCATATCGGTTGTTTAATTTTTAGAGCTCGACTTCAGTTTTTGATGCGCCAACCCTGTCTGGATCCGCCCATGTTCGGCATAGTCTCCCTACTTTAAAAAAACTTAATAATTGTGCTATTGCTATAAGCCCAGGTAGTCTATCAGGTCTACGTGACTTGCATACCTGCCAATGTAATATATTCATAGGCTTTAACTTATTGAAATGACTTCCTGTAGACCCATGTAGGCCTATGTCGCTGCCGAATCATATTCAGGCGAAGTTTTCCACAATGCAGTTCGTTAGCCGGGTCCTAGTTGGCGAGTCGGTGCAAACTGTGACACCCCTACGGCGTACGCCCACAGCCGTTACAGAGATAAACACTGTGCTGTGGCCGACCACCTGAAAGCAGCTACCAGAGTTGGACCATCCTTCGCTAAAGTCACTTGCGTCGACTTTTAGCAAGTCCCATGTTGCATCAGTCAGTCAATGGTACAGTTGCATAGAACCAAAGACCAGTGTGAGAACTGTCGGGGAAGTTGGGGGTTCAATTCCCTAGTCTTTCTTAGGAAGTTAGGACCCCGTTAAGTCACCAAGGGAGGTCGTTTCCAACCCCCTCAGTTGTGTAGTGTGATTATATTGTACATTGTTAGCATTTTCTTTCACATTTCACTTTATTAGAAGGCCTAACCCACAAAGTAATTTTCTGGTTTATTGTGAGATTTTGACCATGTGAACTGTTCTACTAATATATTTGGTGATGTCATCACTTTAACGAGTTTAAGTTTTTTGTTGCATTTTTGAATTTCCTTTAATTTGCAAAATACGGATAAAGTATTCAACTCCACATGGATCAAACTCATCAAAGTCTAACCTCCCCATTCTTTATTCTACAATTCTCACACTGGCAGAGACCATGGGCGGCGATCATGGGGGAGTCGAGGGGGACAAGTCCGCCCACCTTTAACAGTGGGGACGCGCGCCACGCATCGGACCCCGCACTTTTTGAAGAAACCCGCAAAAAGGTCATCAATTCGTTTCGCGCGTAGCGCGAAATTTTTTTTACCTTTCTTTTGACCAGATAAGTTCACAGCGATACCTTTTTTTACCTCTTTTACGACCAGATCAGTTCAACCCTCTTTTTTGACCAGATCAGTTCAAAAATGTCCCCCTCACCTGTCAAACAAGATCGCCGACACTGCCAAAGACTGATGCATGGTTATTACATAGGGCCTAAAGACATTATAAATATATCATGGACTAATTTAAGATGTAGTATTAGGCCTACAATAGCGATTCTAAAAGGGCCTTTCATCATTTTCCGACCTATTAGTGGCAGATCTAATTTAGTAGGAGGGTGAATCTCCTCCGCAATTATAAACTTGACCGAAACTACAGAAGTTTGTGACTAGATTAGATTAGATTAGATCGCACGCCATCTCTAACTCAGCCAGTGCCAGTTCCAAGCCTGGATAAAGGAGGAGGGCGGCACCAATTATCTTAATTGTTATCACACAATGCCGTTAAACTGAAACTACTACTACCACTTCGGCATAACTAAACAATCGGGGACCGAAAGTTTCGGTTATGTCAGAATGTTTGTGCTAAAAATGCTAAATGCAAGGATAACGTTCGGCAATAGGGCCTATGCCGCTGAATATTGCAAGATGCTGTCGCGATCGAAGGTCGCCCTGTCGTGTGTTTGCCGTGTGTTGATGTCGACCCTCGACTGCTTGTTCTTTTGCTTGCACTTTTATTTAACGTGCCTAACTTTTCTATAGAAGATTCACGACGAACTTTGTTTAATTAATAAATGAATTTAATTAAAGAAACAAATATATACACTAACTCTACGGGAACTTCCACGTAGTATTAAAGCGTTTAGATATTAAATCGGACTATCTCAAATGTTGCTTCGTACAGCCTAACTACAGATCGTTCTTTCGCGTCAGTCTCTGAATCTGACGGACTAATACTCTGCTGCCGCCGCTGGTCGCTCCTCTCGATGTTGATCGCTCGACCGCTGTTCACACGACGCGCTCGTCAGTAGTACAAGTCCCGTATTCTCCTTTTCCTTCCGTTAAGTAGGAACTTCAGCGTGCATCGGTCAGCCCCCTCCCAACGTCATGCTATCGTCAATTAGTGTCAGATTGCTCTTCGAGACGCGGATCGTCGCTCGCCTGCAGCGCGGGCGGTGTCTGGTTACACCATAGCCGCGAGGTGTCCTATTACACCTTGGCTGTGTGGTGTCCGATTACACCTCGGCCTCGCTGCCTTCATTGTTGACCGAGTGGGTACTGGCTTTCGTCCGTCATCATTCCATCTCGACCGCCAACGACGACTCTATCATGATGATGATGACATCTCGTCGTTGTCGTCGATCTCCTCACGCGACACCTCCCTTCCCGGGGGAGGACAAAGCCAGTCATTGGTTCGCCTCCCGGCTGAGAATGATGTCGTTCCCTCCGTTGATTTCCTCCAGACCATGTCCTCGTCGTTCCCATGAAAATACACAATATCAGCACAGTTAGAAATTATTATTTACAGTTGTCGCGGTGCCTCACATGGTAGTCCCCCTTCTCCTCAATCATAGTCTGGACAAAAGATCAGCGGGAATATTCAGCGATCCAGGTCGATATTCAAAAGAAATATCGAAGTCCTGGAGTGCCAGAGCCCATCTCGCAAGTTTAGCACTTGTGGGCGTAGAAGCAGTTAGGAAAGTCAAGGGGTTGTGATCAGAATAGAGGGTGGTCCTTGACATAAAAATCCAATTCCTAAACTTCTTCAACGCAAAGATTACGGCATACGCTTCGCGTTCCACAGTGGACCAACGCGATTGCGTAGCATCTAATTTAGAACTGGCGAAACATATTGGCCGTTCTGTTCCATCGTCTTGAATTTGGAATAAGCAGCAACCGACTGCTTTGTCTGAAGCGTCAGTCGATAGACCAAACTCTCTGCCGTAGTCAGTTGTCTGCAAACATACAGCGTTATTCAAATCGTGCATAAGTTTATCTAGCGCCTTTTGGTGATCAGCTCGCCAGGGTATCTTAACAGGCACCGATTTCTGGGTCCAGTCAATGAGAATTCTGGCTGTCACTGTTCTGGCATGATTATCTAGACAGGTCAAGAGAAATCTGCTTCGAAGGTCGTCCGGGACAGCGCAAGAGTCGAATAACCTTTCGCAATGCACAAATAAACCAGAGATTTGCGCATGGTCGCTTGGGAATCTCGGTAAGAGTCCTCGCAAGCTTTCACTATACGTTTTCATTCGTCCTACGACCGAATGCCTTAAGTTATAGTCCCTTTCGTCTCTGAGTCTCCTCTCTGCGTCCCTTTCCTCTCGGACTTCCTTCTCTCTCTTCTCTGCCTCCTCCTTTTCTTCTCTCCTCCGCTTCTCCTCCTGAAGCCTTAATTTCTCTGCTTCCTCTTTCTCTTGTCTCCTCAATCTTTCCGCTTCCTCTTTCTCTCTCCTCCGTTTCTCCTCCTGAAGCCTTAATTTCTCTGCTTCCTCTTTCTCTTCTCTCCTCTGCTTCTCCTCCTGAAGCCTGAGCTTCTCAGCCTGCTTTTCCTCTAGCATTCTGAGTCTCTCTGTTTCCTCCTTTTCTTCTCTCCTCCGTTTCTCCTCCTGAAGCCTTAATTTCTCTGCTTCCTCTTTCTCTTCTCTCCTCCGTTTCTCCTCCTGAAGCCTTAATTTCTCTGCTTCCTCTTTCTCTTCCCTCCTCTGCTTCTCCTCCTGAAGCCTGAGCTTCTCAGCCTGCTTTTCCTCTAGCATTCTGAGTCTCTCTGTTTCCTTCTTTTCTTCTCTCCTCCGTTTCTCCTCCTGAAGCCTTAATTTCTCTGCTTCCTCTTTCTCTTCTCTCCTCCGTTTCTCCTCCTGAAGCCTTAAATTTTCAGCCTCCTCTTTCTCTTCTCTCCTCTGCTTCTCCTCCTGAAGCCTGAGCTTCTCAGCCTGCTTTTCCTCTAGCACTCGGAGTCTCTCTGTTTCCTCCTTCTCTTCTCTCCTCCGTTTCTCATCAAGAAGCCATAGTCTCTCAGCCTGCTTCTCCCTAAGCAGCCTGCTCTCCTTCTCAAGCAGCCTGATCTTCTCAGCATGCTTCTCCCCAAGGAGCCTCAGTCTCTCTTCTTTCTCGTGTCGTCTCCTCTCTCTCTCTTCTTCGATCCTTCTCTGCCTTTCCTCCTTCTCTTCCTCTCTCCTCTCCGCTCTCTCCTCAAGCAGCCTGAGTCTCCGCTCCGCTTCCTCTCCTTCTTCTTTCCTCAGTTCCTCCGCTTCCTCTTTCTCTTCACTTCTCTGCCTTTCTTCTTCCTCTTCTAGTCTCCTCTCTCTCTCTTCTTCGATCCTTCTCTGCCTTTCCTCCTCCTCTTCTTTTCTCCTCTCCACTCTCTCCGCTTCCCTTCTCTCGTATTTTAATTGTTCGAGCCCGACTAGCTGCCTCTGCCTTGTCGAGCGAATACTGTTCTCTAGGCTACCTATGCTTACTTCCTCACTTACTTCTGGCGGGGCCTCCCGTCCAGAAACAATTATTTCGGCGCTAGCCTCTCGGAGCTGGTTCATATTCATGGAATTCAATTCCTTCTCTCCTAGTCCCATCTTTCTCAGATATGCGACTAGTCTGTGATGGGGCGTGTTCTGCACCCTCACTCTTTTCTCTACCGACAACTTATCCATTTTCCAACAGTCCGCTCACTAATAGAAAAAGATAAGTAAGTTAGAGGAGAGTCACCGTTGGTCAGAAATCAAAGAAAACAACGTCCTAAAATTCTACCAAAATACAACAAGAACAGAACTGAGCAAAAGGAGCTACGCAAAAGCCTCGGCTATTCGCACACCAATCCTCATCCAGACCTCAACCGCAACCTCACAGATTACCACGACTACCAGTAAGGACTTACCCTCTGATACGTCGAGCGAGCTCCGTCTTTTGGTATCTTGGCTGATCCGCTGTCCTCCGTTGCCACTCCCGTCCGTCGTTGCTAGCGATGGTCGGTCGTCCGTTGGCGCTCTTGTTCCTCGTCCTTGCCTGTTGCTGTCGGTTCCTTCGAGTCCTTCGTCTTCGGAGTCCGGCACTCGATTTCTCCAGTTGCGAAGGGTTGTATTCGCCGCTGGTCCCGATCTGTTGAGATTCCTCTTTTCCGTTTCCGGTTCCGCTCTTCGTCGTGACGTCTTCAGTTGAAAATCCTGTCGGCTGCGCCAATGTCGCGATCGAAGGTCGCCCGGTCGTGTGTTTGCCGTGTGTTGATGTCGACCCTCGACTGCTTGTTCTTTTGCTTGCACTTTTATTTAACGTGCCTAACTTTTCTATAGAAGATTCACGACGAACTTTGTTTAATTAATAAATGAATTTAATTAAAGAAACAAATATATACACTAACTCTACGGGAACTTCCACGTAGTATTAAAGCGTTTAGATATTAAATCGGACTATCTCAAATGTTGCTTCGTACAGCCTAACTACAGATCGTTCTTTCGCGTCAGTCTCTGAATCTGACGGACTAATACTCTGCTGCCGCCGCTGGTCGCTCCTCTCGATGTTGATCGCTCGACCGCTGTTCACACGACGCGCTCGTCAGTAGTACAAGTCCCGTATTCTCCTTTTCCTTCCGTTAAGTAGGAACTTCAGCGTGCATCGGTCAGCCCCCTCCCAACGTCATGCTATCGTCAATTAGTGTCAGATTGCTCTTCGAGACGCGGATCGTCGCTCGCCTGCAGCGCGGGCGGTGTCTGGTTACACCATAGCCGCGAGGTGTCCTATTACACCTTGGCTGTGTGGTGTCCGATTACACCTCGGCCTCGCTGCCTTCATTGTTGACCAAGTGGGTACTGGCTTTCGTCCGTCATCATTCCATCTCGACCGCCAACGACGACTCTATCATGATGATGATGACATCTCGTCGTTGTCGTCGGTCTCCTCACGCGACAGATGCCAAATTAAAAGTTTGTCCGAAACGTTCACACCGCATAAAATTGTCCAAGTAACTTGGAATCATGTCCTTCTGGGTTCCTGTCATCCGCTTGAAGACACCTTTTGCCGTTTTCCAATAGGGCGAAAGGTGTCTTTGGTGCACACTTGGTAGGCCAAGTAATAATATTGGTAGGCCAAGTTATTGGTAGCCAAGTTATTGGTATGCTCTCCGTTTAGGAGATTCACGAATCGGAACAATGACAATACGCCAAAGGATAGGCCTACCGTATATTATACAAAATATTGTTTAGCTATGCCTCCACGCCATCTCTAGTTTAATACATTTCGGATTATTCGTCAAATACAATGACGAGTCAGCAATCTGTTGGAGCTAAGCTGAAAGTGGTATTGTTGGTATTTTGCTTACCAGAAGTTGCGAAAACAGATAAAACAAATTAAGAATTCAGTTCAAGTCTGATCGATATGCATTGCTCCAGCAGAAAGGACAAATTAGAAAAGGCACGTTAGTGTATGTATCAAGTACTTGAACTGTTGGTAACTTAAGACACGGCATGTGGAAAATACTTAAACCTGTGGGTTATATTGTGGGGCATGGTGGCTCAGTGGTAAGGTCGGCGCCTTGTGACCGGAGGTTGCAGGTTCGAATCCCACTCTAGCCGCTGCGTACGGACCTTGGGCAAGTCCTTCACTCGCAATTGCTCGTGGCGCTTCGGCGTGAAAATTTCGTCACAGTATCAAATGCTGTAGTCGGGAGCGCCTCTGAGTAGTAGTGGACTTCGAGAGGCGCTATAGAAATATCCGGAATAAATAAATAAATAAATAAAATATCATCAGTGTGAACATGCAGTCCGTGATAAACTCACCAATATTATTGACGTTTAGATCTACGTATAGTTCACGTATATAACATAGAGCCAATTTTAGCTACATTAGTCTTTGGAAAGACTACAGTTTATGAATAATTTTATATGAAACAATATAGCCAACTATTTCTCTGCTATGTGTTCACTGTTCACGTGTCCATAGCCTATAATCTGCTGTGACTAAAACTTTGTGGTTCAAGTGATGGAAAATTACCAACCAAATGACGTTAACCGCTAGACACTAAAACAACATAAGATTTGGAAGAAATAATACAATGTTATGGAAACACCTCGGATACGAACCTCAAATAGTACGAGCTGTTCCAGAAACTACCAGCGCTTGTGTACGCGTAGACCGTTAGCCAATTCCTAAACCTCAGTCCGTCGAATCGAATGCTCGTCTTTGTTGCTTGCTAACTTTCAACAAGTAGTCTCTCTCCCCATAGAAGGCCCACTTAAATGCTGGTGGCATAAGACGCAATCGTCTTAAAAGCCCGTGGGATGATAGGGCCTAACTACTTCGGTCTCGTAGGCCGGGCCGGGCCGAGCAGTAGGGGATCGTCAACCATGACAAACAAGTTATGTATAGAGGACGGCCTTGGGCGCCTGTACTTAGTATACGCAGACGCTGTACAACTCCGCGTGTATAGCCTATTTGTCAGAGATCTAGCGTATAAATGGAATGTACACCCGGCATACACAGTCCCTCCGTTACTGCCATTAACCCCGCAAGGCTGTCACGCTCTACCGCTCCGCTAGACGTCGCTAGGACGGTTGTAATGTTGCAAGTCACAACGCACGAATATTTCGAAGGCGAAGAGGCTGAAAGAGATTGAACAATAAAGAGTATAGGCCTATAAGTGCAGAACGACGATATATGTATATACACATGCAATCCATTATATGAGATATAGACCTATGTATTTTGATAATATTATACACCTCTGAACTAGGCCTAAGCGAAGTGCGTATTAAATTTTAGTTTCATTGTATATACATATATATAATATATATATAATATATATATATATGCATGTCTTTAGTACTGGTCATATCTTGGAATTAGGGCCTATGCTGTGTGTATATGCTGCATAATATATACGCTTAAATACACTGAATAGGTTTGCGTGACGTCACCCTACGAAACAGAATAATGTGTGCACCAAAGAACTCAACAAAGTCTACATAATATGTGAAATGACTTATAATGTCTGCATGCCTTTCTTTCGAAGTAATTGATGATGCCTTCAGAGGTGCGTAGGCTACCTTTATGTGCAAGATCATGAACGAGGTACTTCATAGTTACGATCTCTCGATCATATCCTGTCGTCATATTTGAGTCCGAGGCAAGTAGGTGTCCTTAGACCCGCATATAGACCTATGTACGCCTTTGTGGCACTCTTTAAAAGACCGGTTTCAACTGGATTAGGAAGCGAAGAGATTAAAGTGGCTCTTGAATAGGGAATACCAGACTGGTTCTCAGAAAAAACAGTCGGTCTACGTGACCAGACGCATGTGCGCTCCTTTTGTTTCATTGAATCGTGTCATGCCACGCTGCACGCATCGTTAGGTTTGGTTCTTGGATGAACGAGACCATGAGCTCATCGAAACGCCAATCTTCAAACCTTTTTCCTATGGAATACCCAATCACCGGTTAGCGATAACTTACATTAGGAATCGCCAGCATATATAGCTGTCCAAAGCATAGAGATTATACCGCGTGCGATTTCTAGACTCGAGGTATGCAGTATTGATAAAAATTGCTTTCTGAATGAAGTTGACATCTAAGGCACAGTCTTTACGAATTGAGTTTTGAATATCAATTTTAGGTGCGGACGCCCGTATTGGAGATATATCCGTTCCCCCTTGTCCACATTAATTTTGTCCTAATTTGGCCCTCCCGCCCCGCTTAGTTGCGGACGTGCTTAATGGATGACCCATACATAGCCGGAAGTGGCCTATGCATCTCTACAACTTATTAATTATTTATGAAACAGTCAACGACCTCGGGAGTACATCAACTCGTCCGCAGCTCTTCGTGTATTCAGCGTCCCAACAAGTAACATTTACGCTCTTGCGTAATACTTACTGAATTAGATAGCGTCATGCATGAATGAGCGGTAAAGCAGTCAACCGGTGGATCGAACGCAACCTGCTATTATACAGACGTCCATGATTGGATGTATGTTGCACGCGATATAAATCAAATAACATGATTAGCTAATTGATGGACCATTAAAAAATCTGATGAAATGAGGATAAATTGATTAGAAATGAATGGACTGAAATATCTGGAGACGGACGGTTCATTTAAAACTAAACTCAAAACTCGTTTATTCTATAAGTAGGCCTACTATTATTAACCACTACATTGTAACGCGTCCTTTGAGTAAGACTGTTTTATTAAGGCGCGTTATAAATAAAGTTGTATTGTATTGTATTGTATTCATGGTGCGGGCCAACCTTCGGATCAAAGACGGTTAAAGACAGGACTAGCTAATGACTGGTGACGTCAAACTGTAGAAACAAACACATTTGATGACGTCAAATCCGTTGTCATGGCCCAGTAACACGGTAATATTATAGCTCTGAAGGTTTCTGCTCAAATCGCTTCTTTTTCGACAAGGTAAAACAATACAGTAAGCTTAAACATATTATAATTGTTTCTTATCAAAATATTTGGAAGAAACGAGGGCATCGTTTGAGTGAAGGATGAAAGAAAATGACTTAGCTATCGAGTAAATTTTGTTTAGTTAGACCTAATTCTTGTTACAACTTACAAGACCTTATAACCATGCACGTCCATAAATAAAAAATTCGTTATTAATGATTAAGTAAATTTGTTTAAGTAAATTTGTCCAGCTAATTAGAAGACAATTTGCTGCATTTGACGAAGCGAATGAACTTTAATACTTGTAGGCCTATTATGCGTGAAGTTTTCGACATGATTATTATAGATAGACCTATGGCACATATATATTATAATTATATATATATATATATATATATATATATATATATATATATATTAGGGTGGTTCTGACTTTCATGGGAAAAAATTAAAATTGTTTTTTCTTGACTTTCCGCTTTTAGTTGTGTTCCAATGAATATAAAAGAAATTTGTGCAAAGTTATAGAACATTATCTTGTCATTTAGGGGTAGCTCAATAACATTTAATTTTGACATAAAGGTATTTAAAAAGAAATTTTTCCATTATCCACCATTTTTAATATTTTCTTTACCTAATGAAACAACAATGTTTAATTGTTGTTATTATTAAGTGAACAAACTGTTAAAGTAGTAGTTCTAAATAATTTCAATTAATTAGTATGACTTTATGTTATTATGTAATAATAATAATAGGCCTATATGGCTCACAAATCATTTGTTGAAGTTTATTTTGACTTTAGCATTCTTTCTTGCATTCTGTGATCATGCACTACTTGAAACAGATATTGTTTCTGGTTTTCTTTGTAATTATGGAATTGTACTCTTCAATCAAAGCAACTCCTCTTTCAGCATTGTCATTTACAACTTGCAGATGATGAATAATTTTTGAGGCAACTTTATAGTCATCATGAAGTTCTCATGTTTCAGGATCGCTTTTCAGGAAATCACTAGAGATTCTTAGCCAGTCAAAAAATAGCATGGAGTTCATTGTATGTTCATTGTATGTTCATGACCACAGATTTCTGAACATTTACGTACATTCTCTTAGGAGGATCATCTTGGCCTGGTCGCTCGTGTAAAGCTTTCACCATTGCTCGTTTAGACTTGGCTGTCAATGCCAAATCCAAAAATGCCAAAGCCACGAGCTCCTCACTAAGGTACCACAGATGACCTGCAAATTTATTGCTGGCTACTTTGGAGAGAGCAGGATTTTCTTGTTGATAGCTATCCAGAGTTTTCGGTAAGCATAAATCATTCCAGGAAACAATTTAGCAACAGCGGCTGCCTGTGTTTCTCCTGTGCCAGAATGTAGCTTGGTAACTTCAAGAAGTTGGCTTTCCCCAACATCAGATAAAATGACAGGTAGACGGTCAACCAAATGTTTGCCTATCAGATCCGGAAGGAATTATCATCCAAGTGCGCAACCAGTGTAGACGATGTAGTTGTTTTAAAAATATCTTTTAATTTCTTAGCAGTTCTTCTCGATATTGTTCTCGTTCTATATATGTATTGAAGAACGGGTGATTTTAAACTTGTCTACATTGTGGCCTAGACTCTGAACTGCAGCTGCTAACACGTATGTTGCCTTCCTGTCACTTAACTCTGTCCTGTCCAAAGCTGCTGCCAGTCTTGGTGTCACAATATTTGTTGTTAGTGGCTTTTTTTAAAGGAGTTTTCCTTTTCACTAAATTTCCATTTTGACTGCCACCATCTTTGCATTCTTCAGTTAAATCATCACAACTAGAGGTTTCAAGAATAATTTTCTCATTCATGGTGTCCAAAAATTGATCTTCTTTCTGCTTTCTCTCCATGCTTGATCTTTGCCTTTAGTTGCCCTCATTTCTTTAGAAGTAAGTACCATATCAACTGGTCCCATACAACAACGGCGACCTCTTTCTCTTTGTATTGAGCAAGCAGACACTCTTTATCGTCTTAGATTTCGATTATGTTTAAGGCATCCAAGTGAGCAATGTCAAATAAATTATGTAAGGCATCAACAAATTCTGTTTAATTTTCTTTAGCTGAGGCTCAGTTTTCCTGTTAACATTTTTCTTTAATTTTATCCAATGATAATTACTAATCGTAACTGTAATCGTAAAACTGAAACTCTATCTTTTGGATGCACAGTAATTAGGTTATGTTAGACAAGCTCTGACAACTTCAACCTCATTGAGCTACCTCTAAATATTGCTCAAATCAGCTCATATTTGGCCAGATTTATTTTAGTATGTACTAGAACAAGATAATAAGCGGAAATAATCACATTTCAAAATTTCAGATTTCAGAACCACCCTAATATATATATATATATCTTTATTGCTATCCATGACAATCATTTACAAATCAATTACAATTCAGTTCATAATTTGTTTAAGTTCATATTACAAGGTTCATATTAATCTGATCAACAATAAATCATTACATGCAGGTATCTCTCACTATATATATATAGTGAGAGAGACAGAAAGAGACAGAGACAGAGACAGAGAGATTAATCAGCGCCACTCATGGGTAGATAAATATTTATTTGTGTTGTGAACTCAATATATATATCAGCGTAGACCTCAGTTCGACATGGATATATGTATGATTATATAGTGCTTAAACAGCTTCTTTAATATTTAGTATATTTTAGTATATTCCTGGAGGAATACATATCGGATGAGCAGGCGGGGTTCCGCAAGAACAGGAGCACAATACAACAAATCCTTATGCTGAAGCTTATAGCAGAGAAGGCGAGAAGGAAAAACAAAGAGGTATACAATTGTTTTGTGGATTTCAAAAAAGCTTTTGACAGTGTAGACCAGGAAATCAGTTGGGCCACGTTACAATCATACGGAGTAGATGACAAACTGGTGGAGCTGCTCAGAGACATTAATGGAACGTCACAGGCAGCGGTGCGGATGGACGGAGAATTAGGACAATGGTTCAGAACCCACAGAGGGACCAGACAAGGAGACCCGATATCACCGACAGTGTTCATAGCAGATCTGGAGAGAGCAATGAACAAGATCAGAGAAAGAGATAGTGGAATAACAGTACACGGCACCCGAATTAACAACTTACGGTTTGCAGACGATGTGGACCTATTAGCAGAAGACAGAACGGAGCTGGGACACTCGCTAGAACTACTAAATGAGGAAGCACAAAAATTTGGACTCGCCATCAACATTAAGAAAACGAAAACCATGATATTCGGACGCAAGACCAACGAATCCATTTTAAAGGTAGAAGGCGTTGAAATAGAAAACGTGGGAAGCTTCACCTATCTAGGCAGCAACTTCACATTCGACTTGGATGGCGAAACAGAAGTCAAGACCCGCCTAGCAAGAGCATACACGGCCCTCAAATCGTTGGACAAGATATGGAAGAGCAGCACCATCAAGATGACAACAAAGATGAGGGTCCTCAACACCACGATCTTCAGCACAGCGCTTTACGGCTGCGAGACATGGGTGTACACTGCCTCGATAAAATGAAGGATCCTGGCATTCGAGAACAAATGCTACAGAAAGATCCTACGAATAAAATGGACGCAGAGAATAACCAACGAGGAGATATTTCGGCGAGTGGACAGAGCAGAGACGATCTTACAAAAAGCTATGAGGCGTAAACTGGGGGTTTTCGGGCATATCGCTAGAATGACGGACGACAGAAAACTTAAGACTCTGGTTTTCGGAATAATGGATGGAACCAACAAGAAAGGTAGACCACATCGGGAATGGAGGGAGGACATAGAGGACTGGTGTGAAGACTCACTACAAAAATGTTTTCATCTGGCTCAGGACAGACGAGGCTGGAGGAGGAAGACGAAGCTGACATTGGACGCCTACGAGCATGCTCATGGTGATTGATGATGATGATGATGATGATGATATTTCATTAATGCTACTATTACAGACTCCCAAACCGAAAACTTTAATAATATGCAATAATAATAATCTTCGTTTAATGTTTTCAAACTGACAATTACGCAGTATGATTACAAATCAGTATGAACGGATGGTCACAAGTTATTACAGGAGTCAAATTTTAACTGTATACGGCAGCCCTGCAAGGCGCCCATCACGTCCTACATCTACTTTTCACAAACGCGCCATTTCGCGAATTGATAGGCTGAGTGGACCTAAGGTGTGATTATTGCTATTATTAATACTACTAGAGTATTTGCCCGTCATATTATGACGGCAGTGTAGGCCTATATGTATCGTTGGTTAAAATGCTCTGATCACCGTCGTCAAGACCGCATATATGACGGGTTGTCTCTACATTATGACGTCAGCGAAAGGGCCAGGCTGAACACATTTATCAGAATATGTTATGACGTCAGAAATAGGCCAGGATTAACTTATATATTAGGCTGTATTATAACGTAAACAAAAAGGCCAGGCTTAACTCATATATTAGTATGTATTATGACGTCACTTATTATCACTTATTACAGACAGTCCAGAGCGTTGGTTAAAATGCTCTGATCGCCGTCGTCAAGACGGCAGTACTGACGTCACAAACGGTTTCTGTTTCACAATAGAACAGAAACCGTTTGTGACGTAGCGTCCTCCGACAGACGGACACTCTATGGATATTATATTTAGAGATTATTATCACGTCTAAGCATAACCTTTCTCTTCGTCAGTGATGACACTGATCCTGGTCGGGAGCGCCTTTGACTTTGAGTGGCGCTATATAAGTTCTTTTTACAATTACAATTACAACGTATATTATTTTATTAAAAGCGATTTTCAACGTTAACGAGGGATACTATTATACTGACGTCATTTCGTTTTCGCCCGCTTGAGTGTTGATGACGTAATCGTCATTGTCTCTACCTTTTCCTGTAGTTGAATCTGAAGATCGCAGATTTCCGATTTTTTGCGACAGTTTGCAAATTTTGTCTGCGTTTGTGCTTGATACCCGAGGGTCGAGAGATTATGTTTCTTAGGTTACGTTGCCATTTCGTGAGGCCGTACGGGCGTCGAAGTATCAACAAGATACTTCGACGCCCGATACGGTCCGTTCTTCCAGTCCAGTTTGACCGATGGAGGATGACTGCGAAGAAGTAAGTCCAGCGCTCCACCGGAAGCTCATCTTCGCCTTCGCCAGGAACAGGTAAACCTGACGCTTCTGTTGAGGACGGTTTCTTGTCATATGATCCTGACCCTGCTGAGGTCAATGAGGTCGAAATGCCAACCGCTGGATGATGTCGCCTGTGGAGAGGCGCTGGATGATTTGGTCTTTGTAAAGGTGCTGGATGATGTGGCCTGTGGAATGGCGCTGGATGATGTCGCCTTTATAAAGGCTCTGGAAGATGTCGCCTTTGTCGCCATCTCTGACCAATTGCCTGTCTTTGCATGCTTCGACCTAAAACACGCAGCTGCAAAAATTTCTCTAATGATGATCATCACATCATTACTGAGAAGGGAAATAATTTTTTAGTATTAGTCTTTCGAATACTGATTGGGCTCCTGTGTTCGAGGCTTGCCATAACAAAGATGCCAATATGGCTTATGACCTGTTCATTGCTGAATATAAATGCAGATATGACAAAGCATTTCCGAGAAAGTCTAATAGAGATAGGAAAATCCTACATTTAACCATCCCTGGATGTCACGAGGACTCCTGAAGTCTAGCAGGAAGAAAGCCCAATTATATTTAAAGTATATAAAGGATGCCATCCCGGCGAATAAAAATAAATTCATCTCCTACAGGAATAAGTTTGAAACAATCAGAGTGAAAGCAGAACAGTACTGTTATGCAGTTGAATTCTGCAAACATAGCAATAACTTAAAAAAACATGGAATCTTATTCTATCCATTGTGAAGACGGGTGAGCAGGAGGATAAAATTGAATCTCTTAAGATCAACGAAATTAAAAATGATGATCCTGTAATGATGGCAAACGCTCTTAATGAACACATTAAAAACATTTCAGCAAAAATTGCAAAATATTTTTTGCATATTGCATCGCAGGTCCCGCCTACTCCCTCCCTCTATTCACATCAGATTGTATTACATCCTCGTCTATCCCTATCTTTCATATTGTAGCATGGTATAGGCGTCTATACCTATGTATCCAAACTTCAGAAACTAGTGACGCTGCAAAAGCGAGCGGTACGCGTTGTGGCTGGAGCATCGTTTGCTTCTCATATACTAACACAATATTTCTTCAATTCAACTTAAGTTCCTTCAAATAAGAACCTGCCAGATAAGTGCTTTATGAACCGTTATACCAACGATCTTTTATCTTATGACTTTAAAGGATATTTCCAGCTAGGATCGGACATACACCCCTCTTCACTAGGAAGTCTAAACTCTATCAAACCATATTTGCTCACTCCAATTACCGAAGATTCTCTACCATATTTACTGGCTCTGTGATCTGGAACAAGTTTCCTCCATCTATCAAACAGGAGCCCAACCTTCGAAGATTCAAAATGCTATTGCGCATTCATTAGTATACGATACCACTTCCAATTAACCTACTAAATGCTGTCTATTCGTTAGTCAAGTCGTCATTTTCCTTCTCTTCAGCTTTTATTATTCTTACTTTGCTAATTTGAATATAGTCGATATTCTTTTTGCTTGTTATATTCGCATTACCATTTTAATTCAAGAAGTTAACCGGGCTGCTATCATGATGAAATCCATCTATAGTAAATACGCGTCCCTGCTAGCGGGAGTTAATCCCTTTTGGGCCTTCCTTGTTATCTGCAAAATAATGAAAGATCATCTCTGTATGTATCTTGATGTGCATTACAATAAAAGATTGATTGATTGATTGATTGATTGATTGATTGATTGATTGATTGATTGATTGATTGATTGATTGATTGATTGATTGATTGATTGATTGATTGATTGATTGATTGATTGATTGATTGATTGATTGATTGATTGATTGATTGATTGATTGATTGATTGATTGATTGATTGATTGATAAAGGTGCTGAATGATGTCGCCTTTGTAAAGGTGCTGGATAATGTCGCCTTTGTAAAGGTGTTGGAGGGTGTCGCCTGTGAAGAGGCGCTGGATGATGTCGCCTGTGAAGAGGCACTGCATGATGTCGCCTGTGAAGAGGCGCTGGATGATATCACCCTTATAAGGGTGCTGGAGGATGTCGCCTTTGTAAAGGTTCTGGATGGTGTTGCCTATGAAGAGGCGCTGCATGATCTTGCCTGTGAAGAGGCTACATCATGCAGCCCTCCGTCACGGGCGACATCTTATAAGGGTATTTGAGGAGGTCGCCTTTGTAAAGGTGTTGCGAGGGTATCGCCTGTGAAGAGGCGCTGGATGATGTTGCCCTTATGAGGGTGCTTGAAGATGTCGCCTTGTAAGGTTTCTGGAGGTGTCGCCTATGAAGAGGCGCTGGATGATGTCGCCTGTGAAGAGGCGCTGCATGATGTCGCCTGTGAAGAAGGGCTGCATGATGTCGCCTGTGAAGAGGCGCTGGATGACATAGCCTGTGAAGAGGCGCTGGATGATGTCGCCTGTGAAGAGGCGCTGGCTAATGCCGCCTGTGAAGAGGCGCTGAATGATGTCTCATGTGAAGAAGCGCTGCATGATGTCTCCTGTGAAGAGGCGCTGCATGATGTCGCCTGTGAAGAGGGGCTGCATGATGTTGCCTGTGAAGAGGCGCTGGATGACGTAGCCTGTGAGGAGGCGCTGGATGATGTCGCCTGTGAAGAAGCGCTGCATGATCTTGCCTGTGAAGAGGCGCTGCATGATGTCTACTGTGAAAAGGGGCTGCATGATGTCGCCTGTGAATAGGCGCTGGATGACGTAGCCTGTGAAGAGGCGGTGAATGATGTCGCCTGTGGTGAGGCGCTCGCTGATATAGTCTGTGAAGAGGCGCTGGATGATGTCGCCCTTATAAGGGTGCTTGATGATGTCGCCTTTATAAAGGTGTTGGAGGGTGTCGCCTGCGGAGAGGTGGTGGATGATCTCGCCCTTATAAGGGTGCTGGAGGATGTCGACTTTGTAAAGGTGCTAAAGGGTGTCGCCTGTTTAGAGGCGCTGCATTATGTCGCCTGTAAAGAGGCGCTGGATGATGTCGCCTGTGAAGAGGCGCTGGATGATGTCGCCTGCGAAGAGGCGCTGTATGATGTCGCCTGTGAAGAGGCGCTGGATGATGTCGCCTGCGAAGAGGCGCTGTATGATGTCGCCTGTGAAGAGGCGCTGGATGATGTCGCCTGTGAATAGACGCTGGATGATGTCGCCTGTGAAGAGGCGCTGGATGATGTCGCCTGTGAATAGACGCTGGATGATGTCGCCTGTGAAGAGGCGCTGGATGATGTCGCCTGTGAATAGACGCTGGATGATGTCGCCTGTGAAGAGGCGCTGGATGATGTCGCCTGTGAATAGACGCTGGACGATGTCGCCTGTGAAGAGGCGCTGGATGATGACGCCTGCGAAGAGGCGATGTATGATGTCGCCTGTGAATAGACGCTGGACGATGTCGCCTGTGAAGAGGCGCTGGATGATGTCGCCTGCGAAGAGGCGCTGGATGATGTCGCCTGCGAAGAGGCGCTGGATGATGTCGCCTGTGAATAGACGCTGGACGATGTCGCCTGTGGAGAGGCGCTGGATGATGTCGCCTGCGAAGAGGCGCTGTATGATGTCGCCTGTGAAGAGGCGTTGGATGATAAGTAAGTAAAGTAAGTAAGTATATTCTTTATTACACCATTAGCAAACGCACAATGGGACAGAAGCTAGAAGCATTGATTGTAAAACATTGAAGTAATAATAAATCGAAATAAAAATGATAAAATAAGTAATTAAAAAAGCAAGTGTTTTCTTATCATTTATGCAGTAATCTAGCAATGTAACCTGTGAACTGAGTTTTGTGTACAGTCTTGCAGTGCGAGATATTGGCGTATATATTTAGTGGGTTTACTTTAGTTTCACGTGTATATGTATATATGATAGATGTATAACGTTTAGTCTTAGTGACACGCGCGGCCGGCCAATCTCGGCAGCGGCGCGCTATATGTATATTATTAGATTTCGCTTAGGCGCACAGAAGACAGGTGTGTCAAGAGGCGCGAAGAATTATGCTGACTAGAGAAGTTTGAATTCGAGTGTGTTCGCTGAAGTAGTGTGGCTGACTAGTTGAGTTGTAATCGAATTGAGTTCTGTCTGTTTGTTTCTTATTAAACTGAAAAGATATTAAACTGGTTGCTGATTAATTCAGGTTATACTTATACGTAGAATTAGTGTTCAAAAGGTGAACGTTAGATAGGCGTTAAGTATAAAGAGAACAAGGATTTAATCAGAAGGATTGTCAACGGAAGGATTGGGTTGACATTATTGGTGGCAGCGTCGGTGTGGATAAGAACTCACGGTGGATAAAAACTCACGGTGGAATAGCGTCGGTGTGGATAAATACTCACGGTGGATAAATACTCACGGTGGAATAAATACTCACGGTGGATATAAACTCACGGTGGATTAAAATTCACGTTATCACCTCCTTCGGCGGATAGAAGAATCTACGACGGTGATAAAAGAATTTACAACGGTGTTAGAAGAATCTACGACGGTGTTAGAAGAATCTACGCGTTGTGTGCTGTGTGACGTGTCTACGATATCAACGACGGTGGAACACGAGAAACGGTATAAAAAATTTCGTTGTTTTCCACGAACAAATATAAAAGAAATCCCGTTTGTTTATCGATTCACACAACAAGAAAAACCGTGACTTCTTTGAAAAGAGAAATCACCAAAGTAAACAAGTAAGATGGAGAAACTAAGTGCTGAAAGACAAGCAGATATTAAGAAGATGTCTACGGAAAGGCTGAAACAGCGTTTGTTGAAAGCCGGTTTTAAAGAAGAACAATTAGAAGGTATGTCACGTGGTGACATGATGCAGGAACTCGCCGATGTGTGGGTTAAAGAAGAAGTTGAAGAAGAAGGTGCCGTTGGCGGTGCCGTCGAAAAGGCTATTGAAAAACCTCCTGCGCCTATGTCTATGGAGATGTTGATGCAGTGGATGATGATGAAAGAAGATAGGGAGGAGAAACGGAGGCAAGAAGAGAAAGAAAGAGAGGAGAGACGAAGACAAGAAGAGACAGAGCTGAGACAAGAAGCAGAACGTGTAAGACAAGACGATTTGCGCTTGCAGAGAGAGAAAGAAGAGAAGGCAGAATTTGCAAGGCAAGAAGAATTGCGCTTGCAGCGAGAGAAAGAAGAGAAAGCGGAACTTGCAAGGCAAGAAGAATTGCGCTTGCAGAGAGAGAAAGAAGAGAAAGCGGAACGTGCAAGGCAAGAGGAATTGCGCTTGCAGAGAGAGAGAGAGAAGATAAAGCAGAACAAGTGCGTAAGGCAGAACTGGAATTGCAAAAGCATCAGTTTGAGATTCAATTAGAACAGTTGAAAAGAGATAGGGAAGATGCTGAAAGAAGAAGACTGGAGCAGATGATTGAATTTGAAAGAGCTAGAAAAAGTGATGAAGAGGTTCGTCAGCAACAGATTGAAGCAAAGAGAATGCGTGAAGAAGAAAAAGAAAAAGCGCGAACGTTAGAGTTAGAACGCGCAGAACAGATAAGACAAGAAGAACTCAAATTTCAGAAAGAAAGTTTGGAAAAGGCAGAGGCAGAAAGACAGGAACGTCTGAAACTGGAGAAATCAAAATTGACATTGAAAGAAACGCAAATGAGAGAAGAACGGGAAGCAGAAAGAAGGAAGCAGCAAGAAAGTGAAACTTTGGTGTCAAAAATTAAGAAAATAGGTGATGCAATGAAGCATGTATTGCCTCATATGCCAACTGATATGATGGAGGTGCCATTATATTTTGAAACAGTCGAGAACGCGTTTCGTAGTTTTGCTGTGGAAAAGCCGTTTTGGGTTAAATTATTACTACCATTGATGACGCCGAAAGCTCGAACCGTTCTGAATAGATTGTCATACGATGATCTAGACAATTATGATAGAGTCAAGCAGCACTTATTAAAAGAATTTAAATTGACCTCGAGAGAATACAGAGCCAGATTTGTGGATGCTAAGAAGACGACAGAAGAGACTTATACGATGTTTACGGCAAGACTTAAGAACTTGCTAAACTATTACGTGAGAAGTCGAAACGTGAACAGAGAGTATGATACGCTCTTTGATTTGCTGGTAGCGGATAAGCTAAAAGAATGTTTACCGCCAGGTCCACTACAGTTTGTATTGTCGAAGGAAGGAACTGACTGTCTTCAAGCTAGTGCAGTGGCAGACTTAGCAGACATTCATGTAAACAATCGAATTGGGTTTGCGATCCCAAATATAAACAGTTATCCTTCTCAACGTTCCGTAAACCAAAGTCAGAGTGGAAAGTGGAAAAGTAATCCAGAAACAGGGAGTCAGTTCAAAGGTAAAGAAGTCAAGGCTAGTGTCCCTGTACCCAATGAGACCAGAGAAGTGACGTTTGGTCGTCAGGGATTTAACAAATCGTCAGCGCCGTTTGCCAAGAGGGAAGGCAACACATCGTTTACGCAGTATAAGAGATATGAAGGAAATGAACAACGAGGTATTTCACAACCATACCATACAGTTGTGAAGCGTTGTCACAACTGTGGTTCAGACAAACATTTGGTTAAATTTTGTCCAGTTCCAGTGGCAGCAGCTAGTTCTAGCAGAAATCAAGAACACACAAGGGTGAATTTGATTCAAGTGGTTAGTGATACAGATAATCAAACCGCGAGTCAAGAAAACCAAGAGACTGAAGTGAAGTCAGTAATGAAATGTGGTATTCAAAAAGAAATTCTATTGGATGCTGAAGTTCAGAGAGAAGTCATAGGAAAAGATGACAATCGAATATTGAAGAAATCGTTCTTGCAATATGTCGAGGTTGAAATTCGTGGAGTAGACGGTAAAGAGCCAGTGAAAGTCAAAGCACTGAGCGACTCGGGTGCAGAGATTCCGGTGATTAGTGAAGAATTACTGGAAGGCATGAAGGTGGAACAAATTGGAAAAGTGAATTTGCAATGTGTGGCAGGAGATGCCATTCCTGCGAAGTTAGTGAAAGTCGATGTTAGACTGTGTGGTAGTGACGTGGAAGAAGAGGGATTTCCGCGTAAAATCCAGTGTTCACTTACACCTTATGTCACCTTGATGTGTGCTAGTATTGCAAAGATGGGCAGTACAGAAAGATTCTTGTTGCATCCAGAGATAATTGCCGAATTAAAAGCCGTACCACAGATGAAAGTTAAAACGATACAAGGAGATGTGAGTGTACGAGCAAATGTAATGACGAGAGCGCAGAGTCGGAAACAGGAAATGGTAGATGTTGATGAGAAGAATGAAAATGGAAGTTCAAGTGATGAGGAAAACGAAAGTAATGAGCAACGAAGCTTATCGCGAGATGGTGTAATAGCAGAGATGAACGAGCAAGAGATGGCTGCATGCGAGAATGGCACATTAAATGAAACTGAAGAAGGCAATATATGTGATGTGGGGATAGGAGACTTGTATAGAGATGAAGAGATGGACGAAGAACAAAAGGTGCAGATTGCCGATTCGAAGAAGTTCGAAGAGCAACAGAGAAGGGATGAATCGTTGAAGCCGTGGTGGAAGTTAGCACAAGAGAAAGAATCTGAATTCTGTGTGATCAACGGTTTATTGCATAAGAAATATCAGATATTAGACCAGACGATATATCAACTAGTGTTACCAAAAGAGAGACGAATAAAAGTGATGGAATTGGCGCATGAATCGGTATTTGGAGGACATCTAGGAGAAGAGAAAACAAGAGAACGAATAAAATTATCTTTTGTATGGCCAAAGATGAGAAGAGACATTGTGAAATTTTGTAAGTCTTGTGAGAAGTGTCAATTAAAGGCAAGGAGTCTGGTGATGGATAGAGTGCCTATCACTCCAGTCTCAAGAGAAGAGGTCGCCTTCAAGAGAATGACGATGGACCTCGTTGGCCCGATTGATCCAGTATCTGCTGCAGGTCACAAGTATTGTTTATGCATTGTGGACTCGTGCACCAGATGGCCTACAATCTTCTTATTGAAATCGCTGACAGCGAAGGCTGTGTGTGAAGCGTTGACGGAACTGTTCATGAACGTTGGTGTGCCGTCCGTGATTACAAGTGACCAAGGAACGAACTTCACAGCCAGTTTGACAAGAGAATTTCTCAATTTAATGGGCTGTAGTCCAAGATTCGACACACCAGGACACCCAGAGGCTGCTGGATTAGTAGAAAGATGGAATCAGACATTTAAAAAGATGATCCATCATGTGATAATAGACAACCCGAGGAAATGGCACAAGATAATTCCTTTCACAGTGTGGGCATTACGAGAAGTGCCGAATGCAACTACTGGAGTATCACCATATATGCTTGTCTATGGGAAAATACCGAGAGGACCATTGGCAATATTAAAAGAGAGTTGGACTAGAGAAATAAACTTACCACCTCATGTTGGAGTTAAACCAGAAAAGTATTTAAAAGAACTCAAAGAAAATATGGAGAAAGCATTATTGTTTGCAGAATCTTACTCTCGAGAAAAGCAATTACAATACACGAATCAGTATAACAAGAGAGTAAAGCACAAAGAATTTGAAGCTGGTGAGAAAGTCATAGTTTTGTATCCAACGTCAACAAACAAACTTATTTCTCGATGGCATGGTCCATGTACGATCATACATCGAAGATCAAAGTACTCTTATTTAGTCGATATGGGTGAAAATGGTCGAAAAATAATTCACGCCAACAAGATCAGAAAATATGTTACTCGAGCATTAAGTTGTGGTCTAATCGTTGAAGAAGATGAAGATTTTGGTTCAGTGGTTGAATTACCAATGAGGAATGAGGTTCAAGATGACAAGAATTCACTTAACCTCGATCCTGAACAAATTAGCCATTTGACAGTAACTCAGCAAGAACAGTTGTTGAAAGTTTTGAACAAATACTGTGACAGATTTTCAGAAAAACCCGGATTATGTACATTGGTTGAACATGAAATTGAACTAAAACCAGGATTTCGTGAAAAGGAATTTGCAGCATATCGAATTCCTTTGATTTATCGAGCAGAAGTGGAACGTCAGATCAAAGAAATGTTAAAAACAAACATTATTAAACCATCATCGAGCAGAATGGCAAGCCCTTTGGTTATTGTTAAAAAGAAAGACGGATCTTTAAGACTTGCCTGTGACTACAGATACATTAACTCATTCACAGTGGATTGTAAATATCCGATGCCGATTGTCAGAGACGTTTTGAACAAAGTTGGAAAGTCTAATGTGATTTCTATTTTGGACTGTCGAAGTGCTTATTGGACTTGTCCGGTAAAACAATCTGATCAATGGAAGACAGCTTTTGTAACACATAATGGACTGTATGAATTTACTCGTGTTCCTTTTGGAATGATAAATTCAGGCCGAACTTTTGTTAAGGCGATAAATTTAGTTTTACAGCCTATAAGTGACTTTGCAGAACCGTATGTTGATGACATTGCTGTGCATTCTGACAGTTGGAAAGTTCACTTGCAGCATCTAGATGCATTTTTGATGCAAATGAGATTGCATAACGTTACTTTGAATTTGAAAAAAATGCATATTTGGTAAGAGTGAGGTAAGGTTTATCGGTCATGTGGTTGGGTCTGGTAAGATAAAGATGAATCCAGACAGAATTGAAAGTTTGACTAATTTGAAGATCCCAGAAACTAAGAAGTAAGTTAAGCAACTGCTTGGATTTTTTAATTATTACAGACAGTTTATTAAGGACTTTGCACAGATTGCGAAACCGCTATCTGATTTAACTAGTAAACGTGTTTCTGATAAGATTGATTGGACTGTTGAACATCAGCAAGCATTTGATTTACTTAAAGAGGCTGTGGGATCCAGAGTAGTATTATATGTTTTTGAAGTGGGAAAACCATTTAATTTGTACTGCGATAGTAGTGACTTTGCAGTCGGTGCTGTTTTAACACAGATGGACGACAAGGGAATAGAACGCCCTGTGTCATTTATCAGTCAGAAATTAACTGATACCCAGAAGAGATGGGCTACTGTGGAAAAGGAAGCCTATGCTATTGTTTGGGCTTTAAACAAGTTAAAAGAAATTATAATTGGATCGAAAATTTTCATTTTTACTGATCACAATCCTCTTACATACTTGACTGAGTCAATGTCTAAGTCTGCTAAACTTGTGCGTTGGGCGTTAGCCTTACAAACTTTTGATGTTGAGGTGAAGTACAAGAAGGGCAGATTGAATATTATTGCTGATTGTTTGTCAAGGTTATAAGTAATCGTAAGACTGTTCATTAATTAGTTAGATATATATATATGTTTCATGTATTTTGGTAATTTCGCAAATTTTGAAATTTAATTTGCTCAATTCCAGAAAAAGGAAGGAGGTAATGTGAACTGAGTTTTGTGTACAGTCTTGCAGTGCGAGATATTGGCGTATATATTTAGTGCGTTTACTTTAGTTTCACGTGTATATGTATATATGATAGATGTATAACGTTTAGTCTTAGTGACACGCGCGGCCGGCCAATCTCGGCAGCGGCGCGCTATATGTATATTATTAGATTTCGCTTAGGCGCACAGAAGACAGGTGTGTCAAGAGGCGCGAAGAATTATGCTGACTAGAGAAGTTTGAATTCGAGTGTGTTCGCTGAAGTAGTGTGGCTGACTAGTTGAGTTGTAATCGAATTGAGTTCTGTCTGTTTGTTTCTTATTAAACTGAAAAGATATTAAACTGGTTGCTGATTAATTCAGGTTATACTTATACGTAGAATTAGTGTTCAAAAGGTGAACGTTAGATAGGCGTTAAGTATAAAGAGAACAAGGATTTAATCAGAAGGATTGTCAACGGAAGGATTGGGTTGACATAACCCTTCCCCGTCAAAGGATCACATCGTGGTATCTCTCGATTATGCCGGCGAGGTCGAAGATAATATCCGGTAGATCGTATCGGAGGGAGCAAATCATGGAGGACATGCCCTGGGTTCTGAAGGATTGCTGCAAAGAGAGCATCGTCCGCCTTAGAACACAACAGGTCAAATGTAGGAGTATCAGTTGGCAGATACCCTTGTCGCTTAAGCTTACGTATCAAGGCAGAGAGACGTTTTCTCTCAAGACCATTGGAAAATCCCCACCAGACTGGAGATGAGTACAACATTCGTGCCACTGTGGTGGAACGTACAACATCATGAAGGCGGCTTCCAGTTAATCCATGCGAAACCAGGACTCGCAGAGCAAAAAAGGATTGTTTAGCTTTACAACAGATGTTGTTAATGTGCGAGGAGAACCCAATTATTTCAGAAAGAGTGACTCCCAAAATTTTTATTTCATTTACACGTACGATCCCAGCAATGGGCGGAGGGGTATCTAGAATTTTGGTTCGAGGACGCCTTATTATGATTTCACAAGACTTACTATGATTTAAGCGCAAGTTGCAATTTCTGGCCCATTCAGCTATGTGGGCAAGTTCAGAGTCAGTGGTCGTTATGTTTGAGGCAGGAATTATCAAATAGCAATCATCTGCGTATTTGAATAATATTTGATGTCGCCTGTGAATAGACGCTGGACGATGTCGCCTGTGGAGAGGCGCTGGATGATGTCGCCTGCGAAGAGGCGCTGTATGATGTCGCCTGTGAAGAGGCGCTGAATGATGTCGCCTGCGAATAGACGCTGGACGATGTCGTCTGTGGAGAGGCGCTGGTTGATGTCGCCTGCGAAGAGGCGCTGTATGATGTCGCCTGTGGAGAGGCGCTGGATGATTTCGCCTTTATCAGGGTGCTGGAGGATGTCGTCTTCGTAAAGGTGCTGAAGGATGTCGCCTGTGAAAAGGCGCTGGATGATGTCGCCTTTGTAAAGGGGTTGGAGGATGTCGCCTGTGGAAAGGCGCTGGTTGATGTCGCCCTTGTAACGGTGCTGGAGGATGTCGTCTTTGTAAAGGTGCTGGAGTGTGTAGTTTGTGGAGAGACGCTTGATGATGTCGTCTGGGGAGATGTGCTGGATGAATGTGTCACCTTTGTCGACTCAAGGAAAGAGAGAAGTGTGAAATAACGTCGTCTGTCCACTTGTATTGAGAATGAGAAGAACACATCGTCAGAAAGCACTCAGCATATTCTGTGAATCGCCTTGCGACATCTGGTGAGTAAGAAATTGAAACAGCACATACCTATTCATATCTCATCTCAGCTAAGGTTCCTCTGTAGCGCCGCTATCAAGATACACAATGCGTCAATCTATAAGACACCAATTGAAATCCGATAGGCCCTAAATATATTTAAACCTGAAATTATGATACGATAGGTCAGATAGTAAGCTCATTGTAAGCTTATGACAGACGAAGACTTAGACAATGTGAGAGGACCTCGTGACGCGAGGAGTGAACATGACGGACTAAAGTCAACATGGTCGGAGACAAGTAGAAGTGGACAGATCTGGTTCAAACCTCATCGTCTGTACATATATTGTGGGGCGTGGTGGCTCAGTGGTAAGTTCGGCGCCTTGTGACCGGAGGGTTGCAGGTTCGAATCCCACTCTAGCCGCTACGTACGGACCTTGGGCAAGTCCTTCACTCGCAATTGCTCGTGGCGCTTCGGCGTGAAAATTCCTGCACAGTATCAAATGCTGTAGTCGGGAGCGCCTCTGAGTAGTAGTAGACTTCGAGAGGCGCTATAGAAATATCCGAAATAAAATAAAATAAATCTGAAGGAAGGGAGACAAAGACGAAGAAGAAGCTTATTGTTGCATGTTATCTCTCCTGGCATAGATGAGGGACACACAACTACCTAGTTCGAGAATAGACTATACCTCTGGTGGGAATTTAAGATTGAACGTTCGCTGTCCTCATGGAGAGAGATTGTTTTGGGTTTTGGTACGTGAGACTCTTAGGGTCCTTTTTGTACATTTTCGTAGGTTGAAGTTTTTTGTGGATCTGACTACGGCTGCTGCCTCATGTGGGTTTAGATTTGAATCTGGTTGTGTATAGCATTTGTAATTATTGTACATAAGAACGCTGTTTTGTTGTTGTTAGATTCTAATGATCATCTTTAGGCCGATGTTCCCTAGACATGTAAATGTAAGAACAGCAGCAACAAAAACTGTTTGTGTCGATTTCGGAGTCAGCCCAGATCAGTACACGTGTTTCCGTCTATGATTGCCACAGTTGTTCAATATTGCAGTTATTCGTTTACCTAGTTCCTGTTTTTCTTGAGGTATTTATTCACACAATTTCTGCTATTATCACTGTAGGACCGCAAGCACCATGGAATGAGAACCACACGTCGTGAGCAAAAATACACTCTTCGGGCGACACCTAAGTAGTTTGTCTGCAGAAAGAGAAGAACAGGTTCACTGTCAGCAGATTCTGTCTACATGAATCGTCATACGACATCTGGTGAGCAAGAAATTGAATAATTAATGGTACATTCCACTGAACAAAAGCTTTGTCATCTTGCCAGAACTTGAAAGGCGGTGTAGTAACTGTCCAGATACACACAGACACACATACATTCATAAATACAAGCATACGTGCATGTCATGTTAGTGAGACATGCTGGCTGAATGGTTAGAGCGCTTGTCTTGTAACGTGGAAGGCACGGGTTCGAGCTACCCGCTGAGGCGGTCACTGCTTGAGGATAGTGAACTACAGTGAAGTCCTTGGCTCACAATTTCTCAGTTCCATCGTTTGATGCTTGGTCATTAGACAGTGGCGCATAATAAATGCACAATAATAATAATAATACACATCACACATGACTTATCCCGCGACCACAAGAACATGCTCAAGACATACCCACGAAATTGGGAACTTTTGTCCTGGTGCTTTTAGTTTTCGCGAAGCAGATTCTGTTGGAAGAGTATATTGATTACGATTCGAATCTTAAGAAGGCAGGTAAATCATTTAAAGCTATATAATGGTTGCAACAGTCAGGATTAAAATTAACCATGAACCCTTCCAGCGCACATACATAGGCCAACGTTCAGAAGCCTCGTATATAGATTTGATTCGTTAACTATATATACTGCACGTGTTTAAGTGCACAGTGTACCGAATGTAGTGGATCTGTTTCAAAATTTAGACTTAGGCCTACGCACCTTAACTAGGCTACATGCGTAACATTTTGTACTTATTAAACAGTGCGCGTGCGAGTCTCTTTCAACATTATCGGTCTAAACTGAACACGCATTCTCCTTCATATCGAGTCACCAGTTTCAACTACAGCTTTGACCGCAAGCATCAGGTAAGTCGTCAGAAAAGTCTCAATCGTTCAACTCTACAAAACTATTCGCCAGGTGAGTTTCCTTTTCTTTGCCTCGTCAGCTCAGCACTCCAGTGTAATGCACAATTATGATTTTAGTAGACCTACTGCTCTGCTCTTTGATAGTTGATGCGCAAAATGCGACTGGTGTATTAAATTTGCAATTGGCGCTTGTATTCGCACAACTACCCTTGTTGGTAATGTTGCGCAAAGTTGCAACGATGTTCTTCAGTCACATATCGTCACCGTAATTTCGAGTATTTATGATTTGTTTGGCATGAAGCGCTCTCAGGATTCAAGAGCGCAAGCAGATAACTTTAATTTAAGGCCTTTTTTAGAATTTATAAGACAACCTTCGAATGGTCATTCAAACAGGACTTTACGCAGACAGTATACACCGATGCCCTATATACGCGTATACAGAACGCTACCAGCTGTTGGCCTGTTATACTTCACTTATGAAAGGTCATTTTGAAGGATTCGTTCGACACGGACTATACATATATCGAAGTCTCTATAAATAACGCACAAGTTGGTTGGCCTGTCGCGACATTATATAGCTCCTGTGTTTTGTCATTCATAAGGACTTGATGAAATTCTTATTTATTCATCTGTCTTTCTATCTCTGTTCGCCAAGAGTCTGTCTACTTGGAATGACGTGATTCATTTTGACGATGGAACAACGAGGCAAGGAAGTCCGGAGTTGCGAACAATGTACTCGCTGACGCTTCCCATGAAGGCTCTTTTGAACATACCGAGACCACGGGATCCCATGATGATCAGCTCGGCCTTTTCCTCCTCGGCAATCTTGCAGATTCCCTCACCTGGGTTCTTGTGCGCCTCCAATCGAAACTTGTAACGCAGCTGAAGTGACAACAGAAACAACGCACGTCAGTATTACACCATGTGATGTACGCATGTACGTTTATATGTACAGACACTGTGTAACACTGTAACGTACCTTGATGCATACATACATGCCTGCGTAACGAGTGCCGGCCTTAGTGGCGTGCGAACCGCAACTTGGGTGGTGGGTCCCGAAAATGTCACAGAAAATAAACATGAACAAGACATCCTAATAAATAGTATTATGGTTTGAGTTAAATGTCTTTTGTCAATAAAGTAAAGGTCAACTTCATCTATACCGGCACCCAAGAATTATCGTGTATAGTTAAATTTGACTTGTACTTGTTAACAATCTACTAAAATAAAATGATTAGCAATGAAAAACAATTTGACTTGTGTCATGGGGTCCCGTACAGTATACTCTGCACGGGGCCCGAAATATCATAAGGCCGGCACTGCTACGTATACATATATACATACATACATACATACATACATACATACATACATACATACATACATACATACATACATACATACATACATACATACATACATACATACATACATACATACATACATACATACACACATACACACATACACAGTACACGCACAATCGTGCACGCACTCTCACAAGCGTATTTATGCCTACTTACGTTCATGATTATAACATTACACCGGCGACAGTAAACATCAGTTGACAATTGAGAAAGCAAAGACCTAAAATACACCACCTTCCAGCGAAAACGAGTTTCATGCAAAGTGACCTACTTAGACACCTTAGTTTTAGGCCAATTAGTTTTGTATTCGTGCGCGAGTAACAAAGAATCCCACTCGATTCGCGTTCCTAACGATTCGTTTTCTATCCGCTATTACATGCACCTAATTGGTGCTTGAAACAGTGACGGCGCCGCCTATGTTTGTGCCGTACCACTTTTTAAGGTGGTACGGCAACAACATACTTTTGCCGTGTCACTTTTTGTCTGTTAAAAGCTTCCGTCCCCAGACCCTCTAATTTGCCGTACTACTTTTCAAATCGTGGCCTCGCAACTGGCTTGCAACGTCGTTTTATCGTCTAATTCTCTAATTGAATCCTACAAGGATACTGTCTTTAACTGTCCCGCAATTACCCGCTTAGCAAGTGCGTAACTATTATCCTATTCAGAAGTCAATTACTGATAAAGAGTGCCGTCACAATTGCTTGTTGATGAAAACAAGAAAAACACAACGGAGACTCTGTGTTTCTAGAACGCTGGAGCTCCTGAATGCAGGATTATTCTTATAGGACGTTATGACCAGCAGTACTATTAAACATTCTAGAAGACCAGTATCGTAGTCTTGACTGCGCATTTATGTAGCGCCTATTCAAGAAAACTCCTCAGAGGTGTTCCCGATCTGACAATACAAGACCAAATGGCCTACAATGGTCTTCAGCCTACTATGGTCTTCAGCCTGCTATGGTCTTCAGCCTGCTAAGGTCTTCAGCCTGCTAAGGTCTTCAGCTATAGGCGTAGCTATACATTGGTTTTATAAATTAAAATTTTTCCTTGGGTTATAGCCCTGCACCTGGATTTTGCCTCCTCTTGAACGGTGAATCCTGGCCCAAGAGAAGAAATTTAAGAAGAAATCCACAAAAAAGGTCATCAAATTTTTTGACAGAGAAATCTCCAAAAAAGGTCATCAATTTCTTTATTACTTTGGGCAGCAGCAATCTCCAAAAAAGGTCATCAAATTTTTTTTCAAGATTTTTTACCTCCTCTTGAATTTAAGCCTGGCTACGCTCCTGTCTTCAGCCTGCTATGGTCTTCAGCCGCAAAGCTCACGTCGTCGGTTGCAGGGCAGCAGTCTGATCAGACTCAAGGACAGTGCAACTCTTGGGGGGTGGGGGTGCGTGAACAGTTGATCACGTGGTAGGGTTTGCCTACTATAACAATGTGCAAAAGAAATATAAATTAGACGGGTAAATTTAAACTTGGGTCATTTAATTAGCACCTTCAGTTTATATAACGTCCCATCAGAAAAAATCCCGCATTCAGGAGCTTTCGTGGAGTTTGGCAACTATGTAGAGGCCCCAAATTCCAAAAATCGTGATGGAAAACGAGTACACACGCCTGCATGGAAACGCCATATTATATATTATGAAAACACCAGATTATATTCTATGTAGCTGATCCACTAACAAATACTATATTTTAATTTGTATTGAGCTATATTGGCTGTCGCGTGAGGAGATCGACGACAACGACGAGATGTCATCATCATCAGGATGGAGTCGTCGTTGGCGGTCGAGATAGAATGATGACGGACGAAAGCCAGTCTCCACTTGGTCAACAATGAAGGCAGCGAGGCCGAGGTGTAATCGGACACCACACAGCCAAGGTGTAATAGGACACCTCGCGGCTATGGTGTAACCAGACACCGCCCGCGCTGCAGGCGAGCGACGACCCGCGTCTCGAGGAGCAATCTGACACTAATTGACGATAGCATGACGTGGGGAGGGGGCTGACCGATGCACGCTGAAGTTCCTACTTAACGGAAGGAAAAGGAGAATACGGGACTTGTACTACTGACGAGCGCGACGTGAGAACAACGGTCGAGCGATCAACATCGAGAGGAGCGACCAGCGGCGGCGGCAGAGTATTAGTCCGTCAGATTCAGAGACTGCGGCGAAAGAACGATCTGTAGTTAGGCTGTACGAAGCAACATTGAGATAGTCCGATTTAATATCTAAACGCTTTAATACTACGTGGAAGTTCCCGTAGAGTTAGTGTATATATTTGTTTCTTTAATTAAATTCATTTATTAATTAAACAAAGTTCGTCGTGAATCTTCTATAGAAAAGTTAGGCACGTTAAATAAAAGTGCAAGTAAAAGAACAAGCAGTCGAGGGTCGACATCAACACACGGCAAACAATCGACTGGAAACCTTCGATTGCGACATTGGCGCAGTCGACAGGATTTTTCAACTGAAGACGTCACGACGAAAATCGGAACCGGAAACGGAAAGAGGAATCTCAACAGATCGGGACCAGCGGCGAATACAACCCTTCGCAACTGGAGAAATCGAGTGCCGGACTCCGAAGACGAAGGACTCGAAGGAACCGACAGCAACAGGCAAGGACGAGGAACAAGAGCGCCAACGGACGACCGACCATCGCTAGCAACGACGGACGGGAGTGGCAACGGAGGACAGCGGATCAGCCAAGATACCAAAAGACGGAGCTCGCTCGACGTATCAGAGGGTAAGTCCTTACTGGTAGTCGTGGTAAATCTGTGAGGTTGCGGTTGAGGTCTGGATGAGGATTGGTGTGCGAATAGCCGAGGCTTTTGCGTAGCTCCTTTTGCTCAGTTCTGTTCTTGTTGTATTTGTGGTAGAATTTTAGGACGTCGTTTTCTTTGATTTCTGACCAGCGGTGACTCTCCTCTAACTTACTTATCTTTTTCTATTAGTGAGCGGACTGTTGGAAGATGGATAAGTTGTCGGTAGAGAAAAGAATGAGGGTGCAGAACACGCCCCATCACAGACTAGTCGCATATCTGATAAAGATGGGACTAGGAGAGAAGGAAGTGGATTCCATGGGTATGAACCAGCTCCGAGAGGCTAGCGCCGAAATAATTGTTTCTGGACGGGAGGCCCCGCCAGAAGTAAGTGAGGAAGTAAGCATAGGTAGCCTAGAGAACAGTATTCGCTCGACAAGGCAGAGGCAGCTAGTCGGGCTCGAACAATTAAAATACGAGAGAAGGGAAGCGGAGAGAGTGGAGAGGAGAAAAGAAGAGGAGGAGGAAAGGCAGAGAAGGATCGAAGAAGAGAGAGAGAGGAGACTAGAAGAGGAAGAAGAAAGGCAGAGAAGTGAAGAGAAAGAGGAAGCGGAGGAACTGAGGAAAGAAGAAGGAGAGGAAGCGGAGCGGAGACTCAGGCTGCTTGAGGAGAGAGCGGAGAGGAGAGAGGAAGAGAAGGAGGAAAGGCAGAGAAGGATCGAAGAAGAGAGAGAGAGGAGACGACAAGAGAAAGAAGAGAGACTGAGGCTCCTTAGGGAGAAGCATGCTGAGAAGATCAGGCTGCTTGAGAAGGAGAGCAGGCTGCTTAGGGAGAAGCAGGCTGAGAGACTATGGCTTCTTGATGAGAAACGGAGGAGAGAAGAGAAGGAGGAAACAGAGAGACTCAGAGTGCTAGAGGAAAAGCAGGCTGAGAAGCTCAGGCTACAGGAGGAGAAGCAGAGGAGAGAAGAGAAAGAGGAGGCTGAAAAATTAAGGCTTCAGGAGGAGAAACGGAGGAGAGAAGAGAAAGAGGAAGCAGAGAAAGTAAGGCTTCAGGAGGAGAAACGGAGGAGAGAAGAGAAGGAGGAAACAGAGAGACTCAGAATGCTAGAGGAAAAGCAGGCTGAGAAGCTCAGGCTTCAGGAGGAGAAGCAGAGGAGAGAAGAGAAAGAGGAAGCAGAGAAATTAAGGCTTCAGGAGGAGAAACGGAGGAAAGAAGAGAAAGAGGAAGCAGAGAAATTAAGGCTTCAGGAGGAGAAACGGAGGAGAGAAGAAAAGGAGGAAACAGAGAGACTCAGAACGCTAGAGGAAAAGCAGGCTGAGAAGCTCAGGCTTCAGGAGGAGAAGCAGAGGAGAGAAGAGAAAGAGGAAGCAGAGAAATCAAGGCTTCAGGAGGAGAAACGGAGGAGAAAAGAGAAAGAGGAAGCAGAGAAATCAAGGCTTCAGGAGGAGAAGCGGAGGAGAGAAGAAAAGGAGGAGGCAGAGAAGAGAGAGAGGGAAGTCCGAGAGGAAAGGGACGCAGAGAGGAGACTCAGAGACGAAAGGGACTATAACTTAAGGCATTCGGTCGTAGAACGAATGAAGACATATAGTGAAAGCTTGCGAGGACTCTTGCCAAGATTCCCAAGCGACCATGCACAAATCCCTGGTTTCTTTGTGCATTGTGAAAGGTTGTTCGACTCTTGCGTTGTCCCGGACGACCTTCGAAGCAGATTACTCTTGACCTGTCTAGATAATCATGCCAAAACAGTGACAGCCAGAATTCTCACTGACTTGACCCAGAAATCGGTGCCTGTTATGATACCCTGGCGAGCTGAACATCAAAAGGCGCTAGATAAATTCGGGCACGATTTGAATAACGCTGTACGTTTGCAGACAATTGACTACGGCAGAGAATTTGGTCTATCGACTGACGCTTCAGACAAAGCAGTCGGTTGCTGCTTATTCCAAATTCAAGACGGTGGAACAGAACGGCCAATATATTTCGCCAATTCTAAATTAGATGCTACGCAAGCGCGTTGGCCCACTGTGGAACGCGAAGCGTATGCTGTAATCTTTGCGTTGAAGAAGTTTAGGAATTGGATTTTTATGTCAAGGACCACCATCTATGCTGATCACAATCCCTTGACTTTCCTAACTGCTTCTACGCCCACAAGTGCTAAACTTGCGAGATGGGCTCTGGCACTCCAGGACTTCGATATTTCTTTTGAATATCGACCTGGGGCGCTGAATATTCCCGCTGATCTTTTGTCCAGACTATGATTGAGGAGAAGGCGGACTACCATGTAAAGGCACCGCGACAACTGTAAATATAATTTCTAACTGTGCTGATATTTTGTATTTTTATGGGAACGACGAGGACATGGTCTGGAGGAAATCGGCGGAGGGAACGACATCATTCTCAGCCGGGAGGCGAACCAATGACTGGCTTTGTCCTCCCCCGGGAAGGGAGGTGTCGCGTGAGGAGATCGACGACAACGACGAGATGTCATCATCATCAGGATGGAGTCGTCGTTGGCGGTCGAGATAGAATGATGACGGACGAAAGCCAGTCTCCACTTGGTCAACAATGAAGGCAGCGAGGCCGAGGTGTAATCGGACACCACACAGCCAAGGTGTAATAGGACACCTCGCGGCTATGGTGTAACCAGACACCGCCCGCGCTGCAGGCGAGCGACGACCCGCGTCTCGAGGAGCAATCTGACACTAATTGACGATAGCATGACGTGGGGAGGGGGCTGACCGATGCACGCTGAAGTTCCTACTTAACGGAAGGAAAAGGAGAATACGGGACTTGTACTACTGACGAGCGCGACGTGAGAACAACGGTCGAGCGATCAACATCGAGAGGAGCGACCAGCGGCGGCGGCAGAGTATTAGTCCGTCAGATTCAGAGACTGACGCGAAAGAACGATCTGTAGTTAGGCTGTACGAAGCAACATTGAGATAGTCCGATTTAATATCTAAACGCTTTAATACTACGTGGAAGTTCCCGTAGAGTTAGTGTATATATTTGTTTCTTTAATTAAATTCATTTATTAATTAAACAAAGTTCGTCGTGAATCTTCTATAGAAAAGTTAGGCACGTTAAATAAAAGTGCAAGTAAAAGAACAAGCAGTCGAGGGTCGACATCAACACACGGCAAACACACGACAGGGCGACCTTCGATTGCGACATTGGCGTAGAGGACAACTCTGATGGAGTTCTCTTTAAGATGCGCTACATCAGTTGTCCATTAATGAAGCAACAATGTGGCCTTATAGCAATCGCTACACGTGCCATCATGACCTTATCAGCCAGTAACTGCATAATTTTGCAGCGCTAGCAGTTGAATTTATGATATTTTTATTTGAAAATGCCCTATATAAGTTTTCGATTTAAAAAGATTTAGTTATGTATTTGCTGACCTTTTTCTCAACGCAATATCCCTCGTATTCCTCTTCCAGTTTCCTCGTCTTCAGGTTCATCTCCTCCAACATCTCCTTCCACAACTCAACCGGAGGCGTAAGCCCTCCTACAAAACGTATATAGATTGATCGGTTCATTAGGACTCAGTGCTCGTGAATAAGTTGGTGCCCTGCGCTTGGCTTTCAAGTGGCGTTTTAGGGTTTACGAATACTATTGCGATACTCATACTACACAATGTATTTGGATGTTCGCTAACTGTAGGCTTACAACAAGGGCCAAAAACTTAGCGTCAGTGGATTCAACTTTGAATAGTCTGTGGGTATTAAGAGGCCTTTGTATCCCAGACGCTAAGCGATCAAGGAGCCAACGAAAAACGAGAAAAGAAAGGTCAAGGAGTTCATGTCCGTCGATAAATTTCAAAAGCTGTACATAAAGCTAAGCGCTGGGCACCAGCTTATTTTTCAAGTGCTGCGTCAAGGCAGAAGCATTGTCCAGAGATGGCGTGTGATGAACAAGATGCTCTTTCACGAGTGCTGCGTCAAGGCGGATGGATTGTCCAGAGAAGACAGCATGAAGAAGAAGAAGCGTTAGATACATGACCAGAAAGGGAAACGAGACAGAGCAGATCTAGACTTCTAGACATTTGTTGGCTTGCAATGAAGCAATCCTGTGATCTCTGGCCAGACATTACTGTGGCGTTTTGAAATGATTAGATGAACGTGTTTTCAGTAGGCGGCAATGATCTCCTTTCACACAGGAAACTGTGTCTGAGACTTTTCTAGCTTTACTGGTATAACTGAACATTAGTATAGGCACTTTGGATAACAGAGAAAGCGAGCCTTTCCAATCAGACGCTTTTGAAGTCTACAGAAAGATACACTAATTGTCTAACGTGCTGGCTGCATTAGTGTCTGGTACTAGCAGACTTTGTTCTCAACAACTTCTGGACATACGAATGCGAGAGATAAAGACACTTACTCTTAAATGATATCGAAGGAAAATTTGGAGCCTCCGGACAATAGGCCAACACAATTAGATCGTCGCTTTTCCAAGCGTTGCGCAGGAACCCTAGAATTTCACACACTTCGCCTTACAGCAATCGTTACACGTGCTCACATGAACTTATCAGCCTTATGCCTGCTTAATTTTGTAGCGCTATCCATTGCATTCGTTATATTCTACTCTAAAATAGTCACGAAATACATATTATGAATAAGCGTATGCATGTCGGACTTCTTTGGACGAAGCAAAAATTATTGGCTAATCCCATTCATTCAATCATGCATTCAAGAATTCATTCATTCATTCATTCATTCGCTCGTTCGTTCGTTCGTTCATAGGCGTAATTAACGAGGGTACCCGTACCCCTACATTTTGGACTGGAGGGTACCGTATCCCCACTTTTCATACCTATTGTTTTTGCCAATTACTATTTTATCTGAGGAAATTCTTAAGATTCAAAACAATTACCGAGCATTATCATAAGTGTGATCACCATCATCATCATCACTCTCATTGCTATTATTATTATTGTCGCTATTATTATTATTATTATCATCATCATCATCGTCATCATCATTAAGCCTGTAATAATTATTATATTTGTAATACAAACGATGCCGTAATAATTACTTAACAGTCGCAAAGCTGAAACAATGCTAAATTTGGTACCCTACTTTCTAGTTCTAGACCAAAGTTACGCCCCTGCATGAGCTCATTCATTCGTTATTTCATTCATTCATTCATTCATTCATTCATTCATTCATTCATTCATTCATTCATTCATTCATTCATGATGTAATAATGATCAATATCGTCCGCTCGTTGTTTGCCCATGAATTAATTAATTGGTTAATTAATTATAAATATGAATTAATTAATTGGTAAATTAATTCAGAGCATTCCTATAGCACCGCCTCAGATAACTACTCGGAGGTAGATTTCTAGAGTTAGTTACAGAAGTGGCTGTGGAGCGCATCGCTCTTCACTCACAGTCGAAGGAATCTCTGGAGTGCTGGCTGGGATCAACGGCGCACAGGACAATGCGATTGTAGATTCCGAAGCTAGACTTGTGTCTCTCCTCTGAGTTCGGGAGCGACAGATGCTGAACGGTCTGGTTCGGAGGGAGGGCCGGTGGCTCCTCAGACTGCTCCACTAGGTTCGAATAAGTTGCCATTGATAAACTCGAAAGATCAGATTCAGAAGTCGACAACACCTGAAACATAAACAAAACTGTGTATTCCAATAATATATATATTCTTTCATATATCCCGTATATGTGTATTCAGTATATATTTATATAGGCTATAGGTACTGACATGTGTAGGCCAGGGACGTCACTTGAGGGGAGGGGGCATTTTCCCCTCCCTTGATTTTAGAAAAAAGAAAAAAGTATGGAAAAAGAAAAGGAGGAAGAAGAAAGGGGTAAAAAAGAAAAAAAATTGATACTCAAATTATTATATACCATTGACAAAATTAGACACTAAAACAACAAATAATACGATGGTACGGTATCGAAACGTCTCAATAAGTCGTAGGCCTATACGAACATCAAATAGCTGTTCCAGAAACTACCAGCGCTTGTCTACACATAAACCGTTAGCCAATTCCTAAATCTCAGTCCGTCGAATCGAATGCTCGTCTTTGTCGCTTGCTAACTTTCAACAACTTGTCTCTCTCCCCACAGAAGGCCCACTTAAATGCTGGTGACATAAGATGCCGTCGTCTTAAGAGGCAAGCCGGTGGGATTATAGGGCCTAACGACTTCGGTCTCGTAGGCCGGGCCGGGCCGTGCAGTGCAGTAGGGGATCGTCAACCATGACAAGCAAGTTCGGTATCTATAGAGTACGGCCTTGAGCGCCCGTACTTAATATACGCTGTACAACTCCGCGTATATATTTGTCAAAGATCTAGCGTATTAACGGAATGTAGACCCGTCACCCGACATACACAGTCCCTCCACAGATGCCATTTATCCTCGCAAGGCTGCCACGCTTTGCCGCTCCGCTAGACGTCGTTATGACGGTCGTAAATGTTGCAAGTCACAACACGCGAATATTTCGAAGACGATGAAGTTGAACAAGGATTAAACAATAAAGAGTATAGGCCTATAAGTGCAGGCCGACGATATATGATTAAACAAATACAGTTCAGTATATGAAATATAGGCCTATGTATTTTGATAATATTATATACCTCTGAACCAAGCGAAGTGCGTATTAAATTTTAGTTTAATTGTATTATCATGTATAAGCGTGTCTTTAGTACTGCTCATATCTTGAAATTATACTATGTGTGCACACGGTATAACTATAATATTTGCGCTTAAATATACTGAATAGGTTTGCGTGACGTCACCCTAAGCGTTTCTACAAAACGGAATGATGTGTGCATATGCTTCTTATAAATATACGAAAGAACTCAACAATGTTTGCATATACCGGTATACTTAATGTCTGCAGGTCTTTCTTTCGAAGTAATTGGATGCCTTCAGAGGTGCGTAGGCTACCTTTTGGTGCAAGCCCATGAACGAGGTACTTCAGAGTTGCGATCTTTCGATCATATCTTGTCGTCATATTTGAGTCCGAAGCAAGTAGGTGTCCTTAGACCCGCATATAGACCTATGTACGCCTTTGTGGCACTCTTTAAAAGACCGGTTTCAACTGGATTAGGAAGCGATGAGATTAAAGTGGCTCTCGAGTAGGGCCTACCAGACTGGTTCTCGGAAGAAACAGTCGGTCTATGTGACCAGACTTCAGGTTTGCTACTCGTTACCCGTACCCGTTTCACAGAGACGTTACCCGTACCCGTACCCGACCCGTACTCAGAATTACTACCCGAACCGACCCGTACCCGCGAGTATACCCGTACCCGTCCGTACCCGCCACATAAATAGTAGGCCTTCTCATAATCCCAATCCCTACCAGTCCAATAGGTGTACAACTTAGCAAGTGAAAACGAATAATGGGCAGATGATCAGAGCGATGATAACGGTCATAATAATAATAATAATAATAATAATAATAATAATGATGATGATGATGATGATGATGATGATGATGATGATGATGATGATGATGATGATGATGATGATGATGATGATGATGATGATGATGATGATGATGATGATGATGATGATGATGATGATGATGATGATGATGATGATGATGATGATGATGATGATGATGATGATGATGATGATGATGATGATGATAATAATGATAATGATAATGATAATGATAATGATAATGATAATGATAATGATAATGATAATGATAATGATAATAATAATAATAATAATAATAATAATAATAATAATAATAATAATAATAATAATAATAATAATAATAATAATAATAATAATAATAATAATAATAAAGGGATGACAGACTTTGAAAAATGCCTAGCTTCGACAGTTCGACTGCGTCAAACTCCTTCAAACCAAACATCTAAAGTCTTAGATATCTATTATCCAGTCTTGTTGTCAAGACCTTAAACCTCAAGACCAAGACCAAGACCAAGACCAAGACCTTGAACCTCAAGACCAAGACCAAGACCAAGACCTTGAACCTCAAGACCAAGACCAAGACCAAGACCTTGAACCTCAAGACCAAGACCAAGACCTTGAACCTGGGGCGGATCCAGAGGGGGGCGATTGGGGCGATCGCCCCCCCCCCCCAAGAGTAAAAAAATAATTATTTTTCTATTTTGGCATATTTTAAGATTTAAAATTTGATATACTGTAGGCCTACTACAGGGAAAATATTCTGTGATCATTATTACGCCTGTACAGTGAGGGGCTGTTGTTAAATATTACCTCTTGATACCATTTTTAGCTGATCACCGGTTGACACTTCTAAACTAAGCATATGAAGATTTTAATGCTATATGACTCTTTATTTTATTTTATATATTCTCTGCACACAATCACAGCACCTACAGTAGCCTACGCATTTTCATACCCAAAAATACCCCCCTCCCCCATAAAACGAAAGTGTACCGTAGATTGGGCCCCAATGGGGTTACTTCACTGACTCTGGACTTAACTGGGGCCGCGATAGTCTTGTCGACGTTCTTCCATCCCTATTGAGAAATCAGTGTGTTAATTGCCTGGAAGAATTTCCACCGTATTTGCTACAATCTTTTGACCAATTTGGATATTATAATTGAGCTACAGAAGAAGCAAATGAATAGAATTCCATGCTCAACACCAGAAGAGTACTATAGGAGATCAATCTACATTCAGTGATATATGTGATTTAGATACTAGATTTTCTGCTTAAACCTTGTCATCTTGTGAACTTTCTTTTTGCCAAGAAACATATTGAACTTAAACGTGGTATCGCTGGCATCAAAGAGCTTTTCTAATTGTTACCTTGATCTAATAAATGCAAAACCTGGACTGGAATCTGCTCTGCTAACTGAAATTCGGCTCTGGAAAGAAAAGTAGGTATGCGATCATCAAAGAACACAAGTGTAGCTATTCCAGTGTCCTTTGCAGAACTGTGATGAAGACCTATATTCGCTAGTGACCTCACTTCTGAGAATTCTTCTAACGTTCCCGCTCAGCGTTGCACCAGCTGAGAGGAGCTTCTCTTCATTACATCAACTAAAAACATGGTCGAGAAACCAAATGGGTCAGGAAAGATTTGACCGGTTTTGCCATCTCGAACGCTTATCGAGAAATTGAAGTAGACGTGGATGAAGTAAGTGATCGATTGCTTGGCGAAGACTGGAAACAGAAGGTTGAAATTGTGTTGTAACAGGCCCTAGGGTTGATAAACTATTAATTTAATACGTCGTTTTAATTTTAATTCCTTTGATCTTCGACGTCCCTAAAATCGCCCCCCGTAAAGACAAAGTCTAGATCCGCCCCTGCCTTGAACCTCAAGACCAAGACCGAGACCAAGACCCAAAAAATCACAATCGTATCCAGACTTCTATTCCTTACTAAAAATTGTCCAGTCAGACTACTCGTTATTTTAATGAAAACATGAGTTTTTTCTTTTATTCAAGCAAAACAACTCTAAATGGAGACTGCAGAGAATTCCGAATTCGTATTTACAAGTCCTTCATGCGAAATGTTATTCCAAATGCCTGTTGAATTTTATAAAAAACCAATTTGCTCAGAATTTTCTGACCAAGACGTGACCTGTGGGGCCTCATAAAAATTCTGCCATGTGAAAAAACATGGTCTACAAGTGCTGAAATCGCTAGCACACAAAGCAGCTTTTCAAGAACCGAATGTAAATATACAAATTAATTATGAGTCTGTTTTGAAATCATTCCATGGTAAATAACCGGAAGGCAAAATAATTGTAAAAACAACAACAGTGAAGCCTCATTCACACCGTGTAAATACTAAAGCAATAACTGTATGAGTAATTGTTGGATAAATTTTTAAAATTCTTGCCGTTTGTTAAAATTAATGACTGTTCAAATTGACAAAAAGTCTTGGTCTTGGTCTTGCAAAACCAAGACCAAGACTTTGAACCTCAAGACCAAGACCAAGACCTTGAACCTCAAGACCAAGACTAAGACCAAGACCTTGAACCTCAAGACCAAGACCAAGACCAAGACTTCTGAAAACGAACTCGAGTGCACTCGAGACCAAGACCTTGGTCTCGAGCACAACAAGACTGCTATTATCCAATCGGACCAACATTGATTGCGGTTGTTTTACAACTTGCGTTCGATAATTCTGACACTTATTTAAAGTCCACTTTATTCTGTCATGGACCTAGAAAACGGCCTTGAATTTTTGTACCAGACACTAAAGTAGGACATGATCAGGCATTATTACGATCATTCAGTCCAGTCACATGTTGTCGTCATTAGAAAACACGTGACCGCCCATGTCGTACACTTTGGAACGTAGCAAGGCATTTTACCCATTAAAACTGTCAGATTCGAATCTGTTGACGAAGTAGGTCTAAAACAGTACCCGAAAACAGTAGGTCTGTAACATTGTGCGACAAAGAGGGAAAGTATGTTATTATTGTACTGAAAATCTGCAACGATGCGTTGCTGGCTGCTGGTCGCGGAATGGTCACGCTGCGGCTGGTGGTGCTTATGGACATGTCGGCGGCCTTTGATACGGTCGACCACAAGACGCTCCTGGATGTCTTTTAGTCTTAGTTTGGAGTCAGTGGTCAGGCGCTCGACTGGCATCTGAGCTATTTCACTGGGCGCTCCTACTGCGTGGTAACGAGCGATGGGGTGTCGGATGTCGCCGACATCGACTGTGGACTGCCTCAGGGTTCGTCGCTTGGGCCGCTTAAGTGGATCATGTACGTTACTGAGCTGCAGGAAATCGTTCATTGCTATGGAATATCATTCCACGGGTTCGCCAACGATTTGCAGTTGAACAGAAACATGTCGGTCGATGACATAGATGCTGGAAAGCGAATATTGCATTGCTGACATCGTACTCTGGTGCAACTACCGTGGATTGAAGATTAGCACAGAGAAATTTGCGATCATCAGGCTGGGCTCCAGACAGAGGGTTGCTAAGCTCAGCTGGGCCGACAAGGAGCTCGTCCTTCCACGTGGCGCGCAGTCGTCATCGGAGACGGCTCGTAACCTTGGGGTCAGCATAATAGACCAGCGACTGGCATTCAATGCGCATGCTCGGGACTGCTCACGAGCGTGCTTTTATCATCTTTGCCGCATTAGGCAGATAAGACGGTTTCTCGACGAGTGGGCTCTGCGGCAGCTGGTCCACGCCTTTATAACGTCGCGCCTGGACTACTGCAATGCGCTGTTCGCAAACCGCAGTGAAGGGGTTCGTCGGCGGCTGCAGCGTGTCCAGAACAGCGCTGCTCGTCTAATTTTATCCGAACCGATTTCGGCTCATTCCACGCCACTGTCGAGGGAACCGCATTGGTTACCAGTTGACAAACGCATAATATATCAACTGTGTCCTGATGTTTAACGTGGTACGTAATACCGCACCTGGTTACCTGACTGAACGTCAACTCGTTGCAGTGGCAGCCGATTGCTTTCAACCACCCGCGGCGACTTTGTTGTCTGGAGTGTCAGGACACGCTTGGCGGACTCTTCGTTTTCCGTTGCCAGACCCAGCGCATGGAACTCATTGCCGCTGGTTATCCGATCCATAGACTCCCACCCTAACTTTTGCAATCACATTAAGACGTACTTTTTTTCTTGTGGAGTTTCATTTCTATTCTATTGTGTAAGGCACAGGTTGAGTGGCGCCATAAGCAAGTACTGTGTGATGATGATGACAATTGCATTTCATGCACTGAGTTAAAAGCTTATTTTTAATTCAATTTGTTCCCCCACAGTACTGTATGAGTATATGTGATTCAATCTGTGGTTCACAAAATAGACATTTGACTCATTCATCTTCAAATGTGATATTGCTTGTGTAGGGGGTGCGAACATTAATCAAACATTTCCTAGCGGTGCAGGGCATAGAAAAAGCTGAAAACCCTTAATTGTTTTCACTGGCCTAATGTGTGGAGAGAAACAGTCGAGACGGGATTCTGGTTTGCGCCAGATTGCAATCTAACAGGCCTAAGCTAAAGGCCATAAAATCGCGTCGTATGAAAAGAACAAGTAAAGCTTCTATATATATATATATATATATATATATATATATATGTATAGAGTATTTATGTGTGTCTTTATGCGATTTCCAACGGGGCGATCAGATGTTCGTTTAGGGTGATTCACGCCGCCATGGGAAAAAATTTTTTTTCCTGATTGGCTGACATAGTAGATTATTTTGTTCCTTTGGTTGTTCTGAACAATGCAGCAAATTTTATTGTAATCAATCAATGTTTACTGGTTGCTCAACGACCTGATATTCGAGATATGGTCCCCCATGGAGAAAGCAATGTATCTGCCATTGATGAGACCCTCGAATACAATGATCTAATTAAATTGGGGTAAAATCTTGAGATGCATCGTTTCAGACAGCCAGATGCATATCATATGGTCAGCTGGATGGCTAAGGTTAGTTATTACTTCAAGAATTATCTTTTTATAGATCAATTTCAAATGACAGCCTCTTGGAAAAGAAATATCATTGAATTCTGTTTATTTGCAAGGCATATAATATATGTGAGAGCATGGATAGCTTGTTCGGTGGCATCTGATGCACTAATTAATGACTATTGTAAGAGCAGATCAGGCAGTATACATCAGTTAACAAAGTTGTGTCTGAGGATGCCAAAAAAATACAATCATCTGTGGTATATATGACCTGAACTGGTTCCTTTGGCTTTCTTTCTGACAAAGCGTCATTGGACTTGAATGCCACATTATTGCTGGCATGCGTCAACATGGCAAAGACTGAAGAGCCAGAGGCATTAAAATAGATCCTTGTATGGATCTATGCAACGAAGAGCTGAATGAGCTTGTTAATCCATCTGCAGTCTGTAGGCCTACCATGCGTTCTCTTGGCTTTGATACAGACTTCATCATGTCTAATAATCCAGAAACTTGGAGCTCATCTGTGATATTTCAACAGATCGAATCTGCCATGGTCAGTGTGTGATCAGTGATGCTGCTGAGTGCTCCATTGCTCTGATATCACATTTCAATGAGTCTGTAACCAAGAATTAAAATGAGGTGCAAAAACTGATGCAGGTGGTTGAAGATCACTGACGCCGTGTGCCAGGTTCTGGCAAATCTAGCCTACTTGGAAAGGTTGCAGTTCGCGCCAACAACTGGAATACTGATTTAAGATTGACTAATAAACACTTTCTGGTTGATTGTTAGATTTTTTAGTTAACAGATGTTGTGAATATGTACTTTCTAATGGCTACTTTGAGTTACTAATGAATCAACTATTCATGCTATTCAACTTTATTCTGTGTGCGATGTAGCCATCATCATTAATATGTAGGCCTAACTTGAGAATAAGATTGTATGGGAACTTTTGTGCTCACTGAGCAACCTCTAAAATGTATTTGATACTGAATTTTTTTATACAGACTTTAATCTGAACCCAAAAGGAACAAAATAAACAACTATGCACATTAACTTAAAACAATTTTGTTGGATTCACCCTAATATATATATATATATATATATATATATATATATATATATATATATATATATATATATATATATATATATATATATATATATATATATATATATATAGAGAGAGAGAGAGAGAGAGAGAGAGAGAGAGAGAGAGAGAGAGAGAGAGAGAGAGAGAGAGAGAGAGAGAGAGAGAGAGAGAGAGAGAGAGAGAGAGAGAGAGAGACTTATAAATCCGGAATTTGGAGAACATCAATTTGGAGAACGCTACTTAAGTGCTTATCCCTCCTCGCTCTATACTGTAATATCCTTGTCTGGGCCTGCCTGTTTTTGAAATGCAGTTATCACATGTATAAATAGACGAGTACAGGTATAAAATTACGAGTACACTGACCGTAGGCCTACACTGTCGGTGGAAAGATCGGGAAAGAACAGGCGGTCATGGAGCGGGTTGGACACCCGCCACCATGTATAATTGTATACCTATAGGGTAAGAGGTGAAGTTGCCAAGTCTTCATACCCTTCGCTGCCTCTGTGGATTAGCTTCAGGGACGCCTGTCTTGCTGTAAAGCAGTTATTTAATACAATTATTTTAATGCAGTTTAATGCTCACAGTAATAATTTTCTGCGACCGGCCGGTAACCTTTGGGGTGGTCGGGACCGTGGCTCGTTGTTGCTCTACTGTCAATTGGTCTCTTATCCATAGGCGCCGACTTTCGCTTTTGTCTCTGGGTGCCTTCCCCTCTCCCTTCCTTCCCCTTCCCCCTACCCTTAGGTAGGCGAGTTTTAGCGGATTTTCGGAGAAAGAAAATTGTATTCCTGTAATGGGTTACGAGGTTATAAAAAATATTGGAAATCGGTGACGTTCGGACGTTCTAGTGTCATTAATTTATTATTTTAAATAATAAAAAATTAAATTTTATTTATGTAAGGGCTTTGACTCTGAGATCAAGCAATGTTGGGTATTTTTTGTTGTAGTTGTACTTCTCAAGTTGCGAGATTACCGCTTAGCTGTAAAAAATTTGTATTTAAGATCCGAATTCTTCTGGGTGCCAGGCACCCACTGAACTTTTTCTCTGGGTGCATTGGCACCCAAGGCTCCCAAGAAGTCGGCGCCTATGCTCTTATCCATGGATGCAAAAACGACAACGATTACGCATGCTACTGGTAGACTGTGATAGAACTTTAGCTATTTAATTGCTTGTTATTCATAGTTTCTGAACATACCGTTAATGCATGGATTGCTAAAGCAATTAAGTTATACCTGTGTGAACTAGACCAAGTATGTAGATTCACACAACGATGCATGTCATGTTCATTAGTAATTCAATTGGACCCAGGGGCGCCGGCAGCGTGACGCACTGGACGCACGTGCGTCCACCCACCAAATCAAATCCATACAAAGATTAGGCATCGCATCAAAATTTTTGACAATTTCACTGCGTAATTTTAGTTTACCATAGAGTATGTGAAAAATAATATCATAAGATATCATATGCATGTGTTATACTTTACTTATATGAGTCACCCTGAGTTATTTTCAGTGAATGACTATACGAGTGGCAGACAGAGGACGGGTGTGGATGGGAGGAGACGGGAGGGGTATGCGTCCAATTTTTTAAGCCTGATTGGACCTATACGCTGTAGTAAATCAAGAATGATGGGCGTATCAACACTTACATTACAACCAATTCACCCCTTCCACCTGTCCCACTGATTGCACTAAACTACACCGAAGCAGATCCTGCATGGCTGTCACACACAGTTACAGCCGAAGCTGTCTGTTATTCCCTTGTCAAAAGCCCTTACCCTCAACATTCAAGGCATGGCTGCTAATTCTCACGCCACATCCCGCATGTTCCATTCCATTCTATGTATACCACAATATTACACAAGATCCTGAAACTTAATTATTTGACAGACATTAACGTCTATAAATATGTGTGCGCAGAGAGGGGGGAACTCGCGGTCCCATTTGCTCGTACTGCAACTATGCAAAATCGAGCCTTTCTGGTGGTTGGCCCAGCGGTATGGAATGCCTTACCACTGGCGCTGCGTCTCCTTCCTAAAATCCAATCTGAGTATTTCTATACTGCCTTAAAAACTGCTTTGTTCGTTCGTGCTGGAGTCGGGAGCGCCTCTGAGTAGCCCCCTTGAAGGGGCGCTATATAAATGCTCAAATGAATGAATATGAATGAATGAATATATATATATATATATATATATATATATCTCTCTCTCTCTCTCTCTCTCTCTCTCTCTCTCTCTCTCTCTCTCTCTCTCTCTCTCTCTCTCTCTTAAGGAGACCGTACCTAAGTATAAAAAACCAGACATAAAAATATCTTGACGTGAAGCCGTAACCTTAGACACTTTTGTCACAGTTGTTAAAAATTTGTTATATTTAAAAACCATTTCAAATCCTTCTTATGCCATAGTATAGTGGTTAGCGTGCATAACTGTCATCCCATGCAGAGCCCGGGTTTCAATTCCCGGTAAGATAGAAAGATATTTCAAGATCTCTGTTCCACTTGGACCTTCTAGGGAAACCAGCGACAAAATAATTGCAATAAAGTACAACTTGAAAAGACACGATGAAGTCAAGGTCACAATAGCATTGGTATCAAGTATAGGCTTAAACTGTATTTAACTGTACCAGAAAAAGATATATTAGCAGCACGAATATAGGGATAGATAGATAGATAGATGAATAGATGGATGGATGGATGGATGGATGGATGGATGGATGGATGGATGGATGGATGGATGGATGGATGGATGGATGGATGGATGGATGGATGGATGGATGGATGGATGGATGGATGGATGGATGGATGGATGGATGGATGGATGGATGGATGGATGGATGGATGGATGGATGGATGGATGGATGGATGGATGGATGGATGGATGGATGGATGGATGGATGGATGGATGGCTGAATAGATTGATTCATGGATGGATGGATGGATGGATGGATGGATGGATGGATGGATGGATGGATGGATGGATGGATGGATGGATGGATGGATGGATGGATGGATGGATGGATGGATGGATGGATGGATGGATGGATGGATGGATGGATGGATGGATGGATGGATGGATGGATGGATGGATGGATGGATGGATGGATGGATGGATGGATTATTTCGTATGTAATGCTGAATACCAAGCACATTATACTAGATCACAGAGAAATTATCATGGAAGTGCTGCCCGCACTATAGCCTCTAGCGTATACGCCTATTTTTGATCGTCGTTGGTTCTTTTCACACAGCATTTAAATCGAGTTGAATCAACTTAGTAAATAACTTTTTGGCTAATCAGTGCGTCGTCCTACGTCCGTTTCAAAGGAATAACAACGGACCATAAAATTACATCAATGGGCCGCCGCTCATGACGGCATCCCAATTATCGTCACCCGCAGCCAGACATCAATAATTATGTACGATTCCCAGACGCACCACACGATGTACAGGGTAGCCAAAAAATCAGAGATTTAGGTTTGCGTCGATCCATCTTCATTTGTTCGTTCTTGACTGATTGGCTTGTCGGTTTTACAGCACTCATTTGTTCGTTCAGTCCTTGTTTGCCTCTTTCTCTTTCAATCGCTCATTCCTGCCTTCAGTCAATCAGTTATCTAGCGACCCTGAGGAATTCCATAAAAATTCATCCATACAAAATTCATCCAGGTAGCGTAGTGCACAGGGACATTTCTGATGATGTTTAGGTCTAGGTTATTGGCTGCCCATTTCATCTGTTCATAGAAAATGGCAGCTAAAAGATGTGTAGCCACTGAAGATATAATACTGACGATGACGTTTTATCGAATAATATTCCAGTGTTTTCAGTAAGAGTGGACTTGGTTATTCTGTTCTCGTGGACCGTTTTCAAGGACAAAACTTGAAGGAGTTGCATTGTGTCTTGCGACGAAGTCGCCATTAAATAAATATAAGCCTTAGTAAAGGTAAAAGAAGTTAACAAACATGCATATTTTCTACATTGCTATTAAAAGACACACCAATGCTAATATCCTGTATGAACACTAGTGCAAATTACGATACTACTATACTGTTTGTGATCATGCATATAATGAGTACGAATGCATTTGCAGTTATTACTGATAATTATAGGCTACAGTTTAAATTATACATTGATTTAATATTATGAAAAACTTCTAAGTTTTAACACCTTGGCTTTTATGTGGAACTACAACATTCATGACAACTTCATGATTATTATACAGTTCACATTATACACTGATTTGGTATTATGAAATAACTTTTTTTAAATTGGCTTTTATGTGGAACTACAACATTCATGACAACTTCACCAACTCAGCCAGTATTTAGATGTGTTAAGAGGTGGTCACGATACTGAGAGGCAAGATTTTTTCTGAACCACCCAGTCGAGAGATGTTGTTTTGGGATGATTACGTTTTAAGTGTTGTCTGACATCGCTATTTCTGTTGACCGGCATCTTGATTAATGTAGGCCCACAAACGGAACTAAGCAATTCCCAGTCTACGCAGCCAGCTTCAATTAAGACGAACGCTACATAAGGCAGCGTCTGACGGTCCCAGATGAACTCACCATAGCGGCGTAGCAGCAGCAGCAGCATCAACCGCGACTGCAGCAACAGACGATTCTCAGCGCGACTGGGTCATCTGTCGTTTACAAGATGCAGAAACTCTGCGGCCTTCTCGCCTTGTTCTTCATACAGGTATATAGCCTATAGATATGCATAAATATGATTATAATATCATTGTTTAATTATTTGAGATTTAATTAGGATATGTTCTGTGTATCTACAATAAAACTTACTTTAGGCCTATATAGGATATCCTAGCTATACTATATCAGTATTATGCTTTAAAACGCTAAATATTAATTAAAACTTAGGTAGGGGCCTTCGATTTAAAAGTACTGGCGTTGGTCCAATTTGAGATTCAATATTTATTCATAAAATTATTAGTATGAGATTAACACAAAACAGTAATAATGAATTAATTTTTAATTGTACATGTATATTAGAAGTAATAACATTATGCTAATTAGATACAATATCTATAGGGCCAATCAATAAAAATCTTATTTCGAGACGGATCATCTTTGTTGTCGTTGTCGTCATCATCATCATGATCATCATGATCATGATCATGATCATCATCATCATCATGATCATCATCATCATCATCATCATCATCATCATCATCATCATCATCATCATCATCATCATCATCATCATCATCATCATCATCATCATCATCATCATCATCATCATCATCATCATCATCATCATCATCATCATCATCATCATCATCATCATCATCATCATCATCATCATCGTTATCATCTACTAAGGTTAACAGAGGCTCAATTGTAATTATTCTCTGTTCTGATTCAGAGGCGCTTAATCTTCCTGGCTCACAAATGTTTCTAGTAATTATCTTTCTTGTTTTTTTTTCAGGCAATATTCGTCTTCTCCACGACAGGTATAAGTGACTTGCTCAGCTGTACTTAAAGAAAACTTTCCCTTCTTCATCACTCGTTAACTCTTTATTGCGTTTACTCTGTTAATCTACGATTATGACTTATGTAGCGCTGTCATCAGGTATGCACAATCGATGGTCGTTTCAGGTGAAACCGTTGTCAGAAAAAATTGTTTCATGGTAAAAAAGTCTATTCGAAATCTAGTTGTTCAAGAAACTATAATTTAGGTTATGATTTTTGAGTAGATTGAAACAGATGAATCTTAAGTTGAGACGCAAACGACAGACAAATAATTAATTTATATCGGATAATCTTTCAACATGCGCCACTGAAGAATTTCTGTTGAAGTGGCTCTCCATAAGTGTCAGACTACAATTACAATTAAAACTACACGAATAAGCGAATGAATGATCAAAAGGGAAAGAGACAGCAGGCAATCTTAATTGGAAAGAACAATTAGACAAATCAAACTATTAATAACACACAACATAACAATACGTGCTAGAATAAAAAATACTTTTCGCGAGCAACTACAACGCAAATATCTTTTACTGCCTTCAGGCGTCACGTGGTGCTGATGATTGAGAATTCTTCAGAAACGAGAATAGGAATGAATGGATTATAATTTTCGTATTATTATTAATAATAATAAACAATGAAAAATTTTGAGGAGCCAGACATCCTATAAATGCATTCTTCCTTGCTTAAAGTAGTTTTCCACACCCTCTGAATTTCATCCATTGCGTAAAAATAGTAGTATTGGTAGTAGTAGTGTTGATGTTGTTGTTGGTAGTAGTAGTAGTAGTAGTAGTAGTAGTAGTAGTAGTAGTAGTAGTAGTAGTAGTAGTAGTAGTAGTAGTAGTAGTAGTTGTAGTAGTAGTAGTAGTAGTAGTATTAGTAGTAGTAGCAGTAGTAGTAGTAGTAGTAGTAGCAGTAGCAGTAGCAGTAGTAGCAGTAACAATGATTGTTGAGGTGGTTGCGTGTTGGTTCTCCTGCAGCTGGTAAATGCGGTCGGAGGCCCATAGACGTTGTCTTCGTCCTGGATGAGTCCGGTAGTATCTGGGGTCCGCACTTCAAGCAGCAGCTCCAGTTTGTCCAGGACCTCATCGATGGATTCGATATCGCACCCAACGGAACGAGGGTCGGGGTCGAGACTTTTGGAAACAATGTTCGGACCATCACTGGACTTGGTGATATAATGGATGCAGATCAACTCAAGAAAAGCATCGATGGTAGGTCTATAGCTAACTGTCGTTTACTATTAGGCCTAACAGTCCAACTATTAACACCCAGTAACAGACAACAAAATGGTTAGAATCATCATTTACAATTATCGATTGTGCTAAACAACATCATCTGCAGCAAATTTGCAGACAATTATGTCTCATTATAAACATAGGCTCCGCCTAATTATATTGCTGAATGTTATTCTGTATTAAGCGCACATTAACGAATGAAGACTCTAGTTTGATCAAATACTTGTAACAACATAAAGTAGTATCCTGTATGTATGCTACATGAACTTTCTTACTACACCGTGCATTCTCTGTGGCTGGCACAGCGACCTGGAATGGGCTCCACTTAGCACTGCGATTGACGCCAACTGGTAACCCTACGTTGTTTCTTCACCTTGTCACCTTGTGCTGTCGATTCGTTGAATCTTAGCGACTGTCATGGTCAACCTTCTCCATGTGCTCCGATTTCTCGTTTCTCGTTTCTTTGTTTCTTACTAGCCATAAAACTGCTGTGTTTGACCGTGGTTGAGCTGGGAGCGCTCCTGAGTAGATAATCTTGAAGGGGCGCTATATAAAACCACTGAAATAAATAAACACCAATTTACAACTAAACTTACCTTACTTTGTCTCATCTGCCTTTACACTGCATTTTCTTGTATTAATTTACCACACCTTCTTCTGTCTTGATTGCTTCACCTGGCCTTATATTACAGTATTTTACCTTCTTCACCTTGTCACCTTGTGCTGTCAGCTCGTGGAGCTCTAGCGATCGTCCTCGAGAACACACTCCGATCGTGGAGCTCTAGCGATCGTCCTCGAGAACACACTTTACCTTCTTACCGTTCTTTATTTTACTCCAGTTTACTTTACTTTGCTTAACATACATTACTTACCTTGTATTACATTAATGTCTTACCTTTCCTCGCCTTATCGTACATTGTCTCATCCTACGAAACGTTATCTTGCGTAGGAATCAGACAGCTTCGCGGCAGCACTGGTACTCACCTGGCCCTGGCTCAGCTGAGGGAAATGTTCTCGGGGAGGTACGATCGCCCTGGTGCGTCTCGCATAGCCATCGTCATAACAGACGGGGAGTCGGACAGACCTGACCTGACGGCCATCGAGGCGGATGCGGTCCACGCCAAAGGAATCACCGTCTTCGCAATAGGAGTGGGAGTGGCCGTAAAGAAGGCGGAACTGGACAGGATAGCCAGTCAACCGGAGTACGTCTTTACCGTTGACAACTACGAACAGCTCAACTCACTTCTGGCCATTCTCGCCATCAAGGCCTGTCCAGGTACTTAGGCAAAGCAAATCTAGGCTATTCGTGTAGCTAAACATTTATATAGCGGCTTTCGTGAACCCTCAGAAGTGCATCGGACAGTAGTTTTGAGTTTCCGTACTTAGGTTAAGTATGTATTTTGCACGCGATCTTGTTTTTCCTTTTGCCCGCGTTCCCACAATGCAACGTCGTGTCTTTTCATGATTGATCCATCCAACTGGAAGAGCCTCATGTTAGACCGGTTCGTTTTAAACCAAGGAAACCGCTTGTACCTTTCAAAATCTTTTATTATTCTTTCCTTTACGCTAGCTTTCAATCAGTGTAACTTGTCCACGGTTGCTGTTTGTCAACCAATATATGATCAATAATAAAAACGAATATGATATATATATATATATATATATGTATATGAATATATATATATATATATATATTCATATACATATATATACCATATTCGTTTTTATTCAACCAATATATGATCAATAATAAAAACGAATATGATATATATATATATGTATATGAATATATATATATATATTCATATACATATATATATATATATCATATTCGTTTTTATTATTGATCATATATTGGTTGACAAACAGCAACCGTGGACAAGTATATATATATATATATATATATATATATATATATATATATATATATATATATATATAAACAGTTGAAAAAGGCTCCTAGCTGGGAAAGCCTCTGAGCATGTATCATGGAGAGGCGCTATATCAGTGGTTCGACTGAATGAATGACTGAATGAATGAATGAATGAATAAACATTTATGCAGTTTCTTTTAGGGTACTAAATAATTGCTTTAACAGCCTGGTTAACTTTAATATTATTAAGTAACTAAACTATAACAACAGGTCCACATGATCTAAACGAGCAGGACCTACAAACTTCCTTCAGATTAATTTTTGAAACCTTTTAACTTATTTACGAATTAGCTGCACCGATTGTCAAAAAAGGACAAAGCAACTATATTTGCCAGTTTTTCTAAACGACTAAAATAGGTTTGCAACGAACCGAAATTTAGCAGATTCTAAATAAATAAATAAATAAATGTCAGAAATTAATGATCGTACTTAAAAAAATATTCCAAATAAATTTTCAACAGAAGAATCGGGATCGACGACCAAAACCTGGTCAGAACCACAGCCGGCCATAAGAACCGAAGAATGGAAGCTAGCGACGAGCACGAGGACACCATCGCCTTGGACAGCGAAGAAACAGGTCGAACTGTCCACTTGGGCCATTCCTAAAGTATTCCCCTTCAAACCAGCTCCACCGAAAGAACTAGAAGGTATTATAATTGTACATTCATTCATTCATTCATTCATTCATTCATTCATTCATTCATTCATTCATTCATTCATTCATTCATTCATTCATTCATTCATTCATTCATTCATTCATTCATTCATTCATACATCTATGCAGTCATTCATGCATTCCTAATGCAAGCAATTGCCAAGCATACATTAATCCATGCGTCCATGCATTAATGCGTTAATGCATTAATGCGTTTGTGAATCAATGTATTCATGCATTCATGCTTTCTTGCATGCATGCATTCATTTGCAAAGATATGGTGTGTAAATGGAGCGTACGGATAAGTCGCGCAAGAGTGCAAACGTTAATAAATGCTAGAATATAAAATAACTTAATTTACAATATAATTTAAATATAAATAAAATAATAAAATAGTTAGTTTTCAAATTGCTAGAAGAAATACGTTTATTCAACATATGCCTCTCAAATGCCACACCAATGACGTATCCAGGTAAGCAGCGCGCAAGGGTACAACTTTCAATTTAAATGTAATTAAACCATATTAAATATAATTAAAATAATTTTTTTATATTTATATGACCTAGTTTAGCATTTGTATGTGCGTTTGTATGTATATTTGTATGTGTCTTCGTATGTGGGCGTATGTGCTTAACATAGCTGGAGGATGGGGAGGGGATGGGACAGGAGGTAGGATGGAGGGGATGGGATGGAGGGAAGGTATGGTGGAGGAAAGGGGAGGGATGGGTGGAGACTTCCATTGCATGTGCTCAAAACTGCACTATGTTTGCTGCTGATTACAGCACTATGGTTAGAGAGCCTGTGCTCATAACAACACCATGTTTGGAGTGACTGTGCTAAAGAAAACAGTTCTCTAACTAGTCGCATTTGCAGCCTATTTACGTGTCTTCTTGCTTCTACTCATAAATAACATAAAAGGAGCTATATGAATCTCCATTGTTCCACTGTCCCGCACAGGATGTGACCAGTCCGTGTCGTTCAACGTCTACTTCGGTCTCCCGAATCAGCTGAGCGTCCTCGATACCTACTTCACCCTCCAGTTCATCCGCGACATCACGGCAATCCTCAACCTGTCTCCTGCCTACGTCCGTCCAACCCTTTGCCCACGTATCTGTGCAACCGCTCCGCCACCCACTCAGTCCTACGAATCCTCCAACAGCCTTGAATTCTTGGCCGCCCTTGAGGAGAGAGGCGGCGAGACGGCCTCGGAGCAAGACCTCCAGCTGGAATACATCCGCAAGCAGGAAGAAGGATACAGACGACGGTATTGTTAGCTCATTCTGGAAAGCATAGGGGTGTAAGCGTACTCGTAGTCGCACATTGTATAGCGCCTTTTCTATAAAATTCCTCAGAGGTGCTTCTGACTTGACAAGACAATCCCTCTATCAACGAAAGGAGGCAGAGAAAGGACAATAAGGTCAAGACATGATTTGCATTGCACCCTTTCCTTGAAAGAGATTGCATTTTAAAAGTATCGTAGCCGTGAAAGAAGACATAGCGAGGGTTAATTTCACGCAGGGATTGTCAGTCTCTGTTGGAAAGGAGTGTCATGACACTGCTGGAGCGAGGCAGGGCAGAAATTGTGCTATGCTTGCGCGTAATAATTGCGATAGATAGATAGATAGATAGATAGATAGATAGATAGATAGATAGATAGATAGATAGATAGATAGATAGATAGATAGATAGATAGATAGATAGATAGATAGATAGATAGATAGATAGATAGATAGATAGATAGATAGATAGATAGATAGATAGATAGATAGATAGATAGATAGATAGATAGATAGATAGATAGATAGATAGATAGATAGATAGATAGATAGATACAGTCATGGCCAAAAGTTTGCGATCACCCAATTGTAGGCACATTTTCCAACGTTCTGATGGTGTTTGGGCTATTTCTGAGATAATTTTCTTAGTTATTGCGCTTCTTTTGCTATCAGCATTGTGACAGCAAATTGCTACTCTGTTAACTAGTTGAAAAATAGTTTAAAAAGTTAATATTTTGATCATTTTATCCCCATTTACTGTCTTTTCTGGCAAGAAACTGTATAAAGGTTGGTGTCCCAGTATACTAACCGTTTTATGGAATTTATTGGAATTTGAAAGTATTTAGACTACAACTACTTCATTTGTGCTGTGTATATATGTATGTATGCATGTATATATCTGTATGTATGTATATCTGTAAGTATGTGTATGTATTTGTGTTTTTGTATTGTCCTGCACGAAAACCAAAGCTGTAGCCGAAGAACGTTAAGGATCGGCTGAACTTTTGTCATATATACAAACAGTGGACTTCTGACCAGTGGTAGCACATAATGTTTTCGGATGAGAGCAGTTTCACACAATATGACAGTTTATACAGGCATGTGAGGAGGCCACCTAACCAGAGACATAATCCCAAGTATGTCATACCGACAGCAAAGCAGGCACCGAAGGTGACAGTGTGAGAAGCAGTGTCGGGTGCTGGATGGGCTGGGCTGTGGAAGGTTGATTGTGGACAAAGACCTTCTGTTTCATCAGCTTCCACACATTCTCAATGATGTTCATGTCTGATCTGCTACCAGGCCATGGTTCTAGCAGAGGAATGCGCTTTTGCTTCAGCCAAGATTTGATAGCCTTTGTACCTTAACACAATGCACCGTCCTGTTGGAAGTGCCTGATGTCATGGATGTTGATGCAGTTTCTTTTTAAGGATGTTCAGATACATAGTTTCATTTACTGTGGAGTTCTTTGGAATTCTCCAAAGCCCAGCCCATTCAGCACCCGACACTGCTTCTCACGCTATGACCTTCGGTGCCTGCTTTACTGTCGGTATGACGTACTTGGGATTATGCCTCTGGTTAGAAGGCCTCCTCACATGCCTGTATAAACTGTCACATTGTGTGAAACTGCTCTCATCCGAAAACATTATGCGCTACCACTGGTCAGAAGTCCACTGTTTGTACATATGACAAAAGTTCAGCCGATCCTTTAGGTTCATCGGTGACAGCTTTGGTTTTCGTGCAGGACAATACATACTCATAAATACATACATATACTTACATACAAACATACATACAGATATATACATGCATACATACATATATACACAGCACAAATGAAGTAATTGTAGTTTAAATACTTTCAAATTCCAATAAATTCCATAAAACGGTTAGTATACTGGGACACCAACCTTTATACAGTTTCTTGCCAGAAAAGACAGTAAATGGGGATAAAATGATCAAAATATTAACTTTTTAAACTATTTTTAAACTATTTAACATAGTAGCAATTTGCTGTCACAATGCTGATAGCAAAAGAAGCGCATAACTAAGAGAATTATCTCAGAAATAGCCCAAACACCATCAGAACGTTGGAAAATGTGCCTACAATTGGGTGATCGCAAACTTTTGGCCATGACTGTAGATAGATAGATAGATAGATAGATAGATAGATAGATAGATAGATAGATAGATAGATAGATAGATAGATAGATAGATAGATAGATAGATAGATTGATAGATAGATAGATAGATAGATAGATAGATAGATAGATAGATAGATAGATAGATAGATAGATAGATAGATAGATAGATAGATAGATAGATAGATAGATAGATAGATAGATAGATAGATAGATAGATAGATAGATAGATAGATATATATATAGATATATAGATAGATATATAGACAGACAGACAGACAGACAGACAGACAGATAGACAGACAGATAGATAGATAGATAGATAGATAGATAGATAGATAGATAGATAGATAGATAGATAGATAGATAGATAGATAGATAGATAGATAGATAGATAGATAGATAGATAGATAGATAGATAGATAGATAGATAGATAGATAGATAGATAGATAGACAGATAGACAAATAGCCAGACAGACACATAGCTTAACAGATACAGTAGACAGATAGACAGATAAATAGTTAGACAGACATACAGGCAGACGGACGGACTGACAGACAGAGAGACAGATAGTTTAATTTAAACATGCAAGGAGTTCTATAAAATCTTGCTCAATTGGTGGACATCGGTCATGCATATGGTCGCAGGTATCCTGTCGATGACCTCAACCTAAGGACGTCCTTGGCGATCCTGATGCTGGACAATCGACTGGCGAAGATGGAGCGGATGCTGCAACAGGCGGAATTGGCTCGCAGGGAAGGAATCAAGATCGTTACCATCGGAGTGGGAGACTACGTTGACCGCAATGAGCTGTTTAGAATGGCCTCAACGGAGAGAGATCTCCTCTACCTTCGGTCCTACAGTCAACTGCCGACGATCAGAGATAACGTCCTTCAACGAGTCTGCATCCGAGGTGAGACAATTGTAATTGTAACTGTGAATTTATATAGCGTATTTTCAGGTGGCAGGTGAGACCTGATTTCCCAAGCCACGACCGACCAGAATGGTTTAAGCCAGCTGGATTGTAATTTGAATTGTAATAGCGATTTTGTCTAGCGTTTTTTGTTGTTGAAGAAACTCCTCAGTGGCGCTATAGACCTGGCAAGAGCACATAATTATTGTGACTGTAATTAAAATTGCACTTGAAAATTTGTATGGCTCCCAGAGGCGACGAGACGGCGACAAGTCCTTCTCACATTTCCTTCCAACTTTGTTTAAAAAAATAATATAATAATATATTCGTGTTTATTCACAAGCTCACTGACAAATCATAGTAAGTTACATTGAAACATTGAAATATTATGACGGTACAGTTATCAAGATCTTATTGAACACATGTTCTTCATCCAAGGTATCACCATTCATCTATCCCCTTCCCCTAAGCAAGTTACACGAAGTTAGCAAATCGTTGCTAACTTTTGATGAAAATGTTGTCCGGTGAAAAGTATTAAATGCATTTAGAATTTATGCATGTATACGTGTATGTGTTTTATCCTTAACCGAACGTTCACTCAATCCTATCATCTAAGGTAGTTTGCAATTTCGTGAAATTAGCGCACGATTAGATAATGCGAAGATTGATAAATCTGTAGTGCATGAGGTAAAGGTCCCAAGGTCAAATGATGTCGCTCCATATTTCAAAAGATCAAATTCCAAGATTTGGGTATTGTAGAATAGACAGGCATATAATTTGGAATTACCCCTTCTCTTTTATACTTCTATTATTAGGGGGGGGTCCGTAGAGTAATGGATAACACATTGGCGTGAAGAGCTGAAGGTACCAAGGTCGAACCCAGTAGGACCCGTAAGGTTTTTTCAGCCTTCCACTCGCTAGATGCTTAATTAAAGAACAAGATTATTATTATTATTATTTATTTAGTTCATCAGCAATTTGTAACATTCAAAGATCTTTCAATAAACCATTTGTAATCTTTATTTGTAATGCGCTGTTTGTCACTACGGGTGTAAGCGACGCACTAAAAATGCGATGTTGTATTTATGTATGTATTGTATGTATATGTACATATGTATGTATGTATGTGTATCATAGTGTATGTATGTATGTATGTGACTATTTTTAAAGCGCCCTGTCAGAACCTCACAAGGGTGCTTAACATGGCAATCTAACAGATTAAAAAATTTGGGCTTCGTATGGCTTTAAAATGTTTCAAGCCTTGAGCCTGTCTGTATTGTATTCTATTGCATTATTGTCTTGAAGAACATTTGTCATTGACACCTGTGTGTTTTCTGCTGTCTTCAGGTCTTGTTCAATCAGCTGGACAGAATATCGATTTGTGAGACGAACAACTTTCGCAGAGATCTGTTGACGGAGATGGAAAACTTTCCAGTGGATGCCAGTTGTATCTCTAACATTTCTTCCACTGACTTTCATCGTCTGTTAATATCAAGAGCAACAACCAGAGTGACGCGCAGACACACTTAAAGTGCTATTTACAATAACTGTCGCCAAGACACTCATAGACACAAGTTGTCTGCTATGCATGTCTAATCTCATCTAATCCTGATCTAATCTTAGAAGTTAAGTAACGCCTTTATATAGCGCACAAGGTATTTTAGTCGATGGTGCTCAACCAAACTCGAAATCCGACAATTTTAAATTATTATTAAGGAACATTTATATAGCGCCCCTTCAAGGGTGTCTACTCAGGAGACATTATCACTCAGATACAACAGAACGGCAGCCAAAGGAGATTGTCACGCTTGAAATAAAAATCAAATCAATAAACAAATATTTGATTTGATTTGATTTGATTTGTCTCCCTGTTCGTCTAGCCGAAGGTCACAGAGACTGAGCTTTGCTCCGTTGTTGTAGCCGTACTAATGTCTGCTATTGACAAACAATGTTCCAAACTGCATTGCAGCCTACGCTTACTAACTAGAGGTTAAAGTTTGGTTTAAGTGCATTTAATTCTACACCTAATAACTAAACGCAGTAGGTAGCCATTAACCAGTCCACTGGACCAGCAAATGCTGAAGTCATGACTTGGAAAACAATGGCTTTTGTTAAGCACCCAATTAACTGCTCATTATCCAACGTAATAAATCTTAACTGAGCCGAAATTTTAAGACATGTCACTGAGATTTTGAATTTGGAATAGGAATATACATGTACACTGCAGTTTGCGTTCATTGGTAGGATTTCTGCCAAACAGAATATAAGTTTAACTGGTCGTTAGCGCTTGAACAATATCTATCTATAGTCTAATGTTGTAATTGCCTGCTCGTGTGTATTGCGTTTTCATATTTTCTCTATAGGCCTACCGTTATCAAAGTCTTTCCTGTCTTAAAAAAACGTGTTGATTTTGAAAGTATCTTTTATGATTTTGGAACTATTCAGCGCAAATCATGCAATTTTGCGAAGCAAACCAGATCACGAGTATGAAAATGCAAATAAAGAGATTTCTAACGCAATTTGTAGACCTATTACAATTCTAATACATGACCACAAAATTTCTGCTATTATTGAATTACTTAATGCAGATGCTGTCTAATAAAATTAGGCATATATAGTTAAATATTGGGCCGATATACATGCAGATTCTGACTCCTAAACATCTGAAGCTTCCTAGTACATATAATCTATCCTTGCCTGAAACCTTGCCTGTATAATAATACAATGTAGGCCTACGTGTTTCTGTATCTCTAGCTGCATAGTTTTCTATCCTTGCCTGAAAGTGTGTCTGTATTTGATATTATATCTAGGCCTACTGCCCACTGCACCTTGTTTCTGGACATGTGTCACTATCTCTACCAATATCTGTACCTGTGTTCTAGCTTAAACCTGTATAATACCAGTATCGATGTGTATTTGTTCCCTTGCCTAAAATGGTACCTGCACCTGTATCAGCGCCTGTGTCTGTTTCTGTACCCGCATATAAGTGGAACAGTAAGCATCGTCCTAGATTTGAAACAGTCCCTGAAACTACACATAAAAAACGAATGCAATCGAACGCACACAAACAAACACAGACACAAACACAAGCAAACGAACAGACACTAAGCAAACGCACAGAAAAAAAACAAGCAAACGCACAGAAACACAGACAAGCAAACGTAAAGACACAAACAAGCAAACGCACAGACACAAATAAGCAAACGCACAGAAAAAAACAACATAACATAACATAACATAACATTTTCTTTATTGAAACCAAAACATATAACAAGCAGCAGTACACAAACAAGCAAACGCACAGAAACACAGACAAGCAAACGTAAAGACACAAACAAGCAAACGCACAGACACAAACAAGCAAACGCACAGACACAAATAAGCAAACGCACAGACACAAACAAGCGAACGCACGGACACAAACAAGCGAACGCACAGACACAAACAAGCAAACGCACAGACACAAATAATAAAACGCACAGACACAAATAAGCAAACGCACAGACGCAAACAGGCAAACGTACAGACACAAACAAGCAAACGCACAGACACAAACAAGCAAACGCACAGACACAAACAAGCAAACGCACAGACACAAACAAGCAAACGCACAGACACAAACAAGCAAACGCACAGACTGGTTCCCTCATCATCGTCACGTGATCCAAATATCGACCTCTTCGACAGATGAAGCTGACGCATAATATTTCTCATCGATCTTCTGAATAAACTCTTCCTGTCCGGAGTGGAATTAAGTTTTCCAGGCGAAAGGAGACGCAGCTGTTGGAGTTTGGTCGCTGTAGTCGCATGAATCAATGCGGCTTCTTCAAGAGGAAACGATTATGCATCTCAGAATAGGTGCTTGCTTTAATATGGAATCGATGGCGTGACAGGGCTCTTTGCGACGGCTTCATGTAATGATCCGCTCAATTCTAGTGTAAAACAGACGTCGATAAGGAGACACATAATTATGAAGAGTTGGTTGTAGCCAGTGCAGTCTCCAACGTTACCTAGTCGTACTGGTAACCCACTTCTCTTCTCTTCTTTTCTGTCTGTGTCTGTGTGTGTCTCTGTCTGTCTGTCTTTCTTCCTGTCTTTCTGTCTCTCTCTGTCTCTTTGTCTCTTTGTCTCTGTCTCTCCGTCTCTGTCTCTGTCTGTCTGTCTCTCTTTCTTTCTCGATGTCTCTGTTTGAAACCGCATCACAATCGTATAGTCTGGTCAACGTATGCGCGCACGCTAACGAACCGTTTGTTCTGTAGGAGACGCTGTATTAATTCACCAATACAATACAATACGATGCAATATAATGCAGCATACTATACAATGTAATTCAATAAAATACAATACAAAATTGCAATATGATGCCATACTTTACAGTGTAATGCAATGCAATACGATTTGATACAATGCGATATACACGGTGAGTCATTAAAAAACGTGTCCCTACATAACTTAAAATAATTCATGCATATAACAATAAATTTTACTAAAACTTCATAATAATGAAGCTTGATAGTCCAGCTAAGTGCTGTATAAATTATTTTTTATAAAAAGCTGAACCCGCCTAAACTATGATTATGTCACGACAACCCTCGGAAAATGGTGTTTACCGAGAAAGATAAACATTTCATAACCCCAAAAGAATTAAAAAAATGACGGTGCGAAACGTTTTTTAAAGGAATTTTCAGATAAAGGTTTGATTCGTGGTAAATTTAATGTTCTCCTTTCAAAGATCGATAAAACTGGATTTTTTTTTATCGTCAACCAGGTAGAGTCCGCCCGCTAACGGCCAGAACGGTTGACAATGAGACTTTTGAGTTACTGGAAACTGAAACACCTGATTTCATTCCGCCTACTTTGTGGCCACCTAACATACCTGATTTAAATCCGGTGGAGTATAAAATATGGAGTGTCGTGCAAGGAAAGGTGTTTAGATATCGAATACATGATGTCAACGAGTTGCGTCATTGAGTTTTGGAGGAATGGGACGAATTGGATCAGCGCATCATTGAAGTCAGTCAAGCAGTGGTGTATGCGTCTTTGCGCATGAGTGGATGCCCAAGGATGTCAATTTGAACTTGTAAACTTAGTTTCTTAATGCTCTCCAATAACTCCTCTACCTTTACTTAAAATTTCTTTGACATAAACTTATATCTGAGGAAGTTATAGCAAAATATGCAGGGACACGTTTTTTTATAACTCACCGTGTATATAGGCCTAACACAATGTCAAAAGTTCTGTTCCACTATACGCGCAGCATGTAGTCGGCAGTAGAGCAACAAGTATTTAGCCTTGTATCAGTAAACACTTTTAGCAACGTAGCAAAAACTTTTGAATGAATTGCTTGGGTCGATTCATCGCCACCGCTGCCCGTTTATCAGTAAGGACATCCTTTCTTCTACTGTCACGCCATGTCATGCTGGGAATATTTCCGTTATAAAGTAGGCCTACTCCATAAAAGCGAGCTTATCTTATGACGTGAATTGATCTTAAAAAATTAGGGCTGGTCTCAAGCGGTGTGCTTATACTCACTGTTTAGGCACATAATGCTGGACAATTGAGGTTGATGGGGTGGGTTTTGTCTTGCTGATGCTATAAATAACAATGGACACGCCACTTATGAACTGCTCCAATAGTTGTAATGATTTATTGCAGAGGTTTCCAAACTTTTTGGACCAGGGACCCCTATTTTTTTCTAGGCATAGCTCGCGGACCCCCAGTATTTACAAAGCAAAGTTTAGGCCCCTATTCTTAAAATTTAATCAAAATAACAGGCAGACAGACTATTTCCACAATACACGCTTGCTTATTTATGACGCTGAGGACCATTATAATATAAAAAGTAACACTAAATAAATTGTTATTAACTCCCTGCAATAACTATGGAACACAGTCATTTTTAAAAGAAATGAATAACATCGGTTTCGCCAAAAGCCAGTAATGTCAGCGAGAGGGATGTGCTTGCTTTGCTTTACAAAAACTGTCCGTAATTGGTGCTAGTTTGGATAGGCCTAAGCACTGTTTTCTTACGTTTCTGAAAGTTATCCATAATACAAACAGCATAATTATATAGTTAGCATTATAACAGCGAACGTGAACGAAATATATAGGGATATGCTTTGCAAATCTCTGTATTATCGTTCATCTAAAGGCTAAAACCAGGCGAATTCCACAAATTTCTAATTCTAGAAGTCCAGAGTACACAATCCGGAAATAGACCAGCATATTGCAAATGAAGGGTTTAGGTCAATAAGGTCGCGCACAAAAGATCGCGACTGAAAAGGTCGCGCACAAAAGGTCGCCACACAAAAGATCGCAGCGTAATAAGATCGCAGGGCAATAAGATCGCAACACAAAAGATCGCAGGGCAATTAAACTAAACTAAATTTAATTAATAACAACGGTTCATGACTGTTGTTCTTGTTGAATTTGCAAACTTCAGTTATGAAAAATTAAGTTATGGCATTCTAACTATAATGACTGTTTTTAAATTTGTACCAACCCTCAACTATGATGTCTGTTTTTAAACTTGCAAACTCAAGTTGTGCCAACCTTCTACTATAATGTCTGTTTTAAGCTTGCAAACTCAAGTTGTGCGCAATAGGCCTACCCCGGAGATAATCCGTTATTGGTCGAAGCCCATAGTCTGCTACAATACTTCGAATACTGTTGGCTGTGTCTTTGTACACTCGTCGGGCGGGTGGAGGTCGGTGTCCGGCAACGTATTGTTCGAGTCCGAGTTCGTTAAAGCTCTGTTCTTTCTTGATGCCGTCAATAAACTTCCATATAGTGGGATGATGAGCTCCTAGAAGTTGGCTGAATCCTCGATGCCAACCTTCTACAGAGTTGTTTGTTTTTGGAAGATCATCAAGGGATGCATAGTAGCAGTTCCAAAGCGAGTGTGGATATAGGCCTATTGGTGCGCTGCGTCCTCTTCCTCGCCGACATGGTCGTCCGATCCACGTGTCTTCAAAATAGTTCACCAATGTCCGTAGGGTATGGCTGTTTGTCTGGTAGAAATTCGATTCCACGAGATCGTCGTATTAAAGGTGCGATCCAATTATTTGCATGCTGACTTTAGTTTAATTACCCTGCGTTCTTTTGTGTTGCGATCTTATTACTCTGCGATCTTATTACGCTGCGATCTTTTGTGTGGCGACCTTTTGTGTGCGACCTTTTCAGTCGCGATCTTTTGTGCGCGACCTTATTGATGTATACCCAAATGAAGCCTTCACTGGAGGAACCACCAGAGTCCATTTTTGACATTTTTTAAAGCTAATTATGTTTTGTAATACTTAATGCCATAGACTATAGAGCAAGTGTGTTTTTTCAGAAAACCCAAGTCAGTCCAGAGTTACAATTAGAAGAAAATATAGCGTTTATGTAAAAACAACTAGCCTTGAGTCCTAGCTAGAGCTTCAGTGTTTCTTCTATGGAAAAAACAATCAGGCTCATATTCAGTGTTGATTTTCTAAATGAAACACTTGTAGACTTTCAAAGTTTGTTTTGTGAATATCTTAAACTTTTTTAATGGAATCTAGTTGTAGGCCTACTTCTGATGAAGGCTTCAAATACATCGCGCTTACATTGGGTGCAGAAATGATTGGCAGTCGATTAGCAGAAATTATAGGCCCTATATTAAGTTTTATAAAAACACACGTGTTATTAGGCTAGAAATGTAACGTGACCATAAGCCTACATCTTATTTACGTCACTGTAGGCCCTAGTACGCAAAGAATAACTATCAGCAGCATCACAAAAACTGGTGTGATCGAATACCCGATTGGATCCTTGTGGATCATATATTTACAGGCACACTATAAGTAGCGTATGAATTTGAAAACACAGGCTGTTAATGATAAAACCATACAGTGTTGAGCATCACATTATTTTCAGAACCCTCTCGCGGACCCCCGCCAAATCCTTCGCGGACCCCCAGGGGTCCGCGGACCACAGTTTGAAAAACTCTGATTTATTGTAACAAAGGAGGGGCCCTATTAGCGGAACGGTTCGTTCCTTTGGGTACTATATGTATACCATTGTCACTCCATGTAACATGTACTTGTTATTTTCGTGTCTATATGTTTACGGTGAACAATAAAGCATATGATGACGATGATGATGATGATGATGATGATGATGATGATGATGATGATGATGATGATGATAATGATGATGATGATGATGACGATGATGACGATGATGATGATGATGATTATTATTATTATTATTATTATTATTATTATTATTATTATTATTCGTTTATTATCAACTCACATTGACAAACCCCAACATGTTACAAATACATAATTAGTAATGCTAAGTAATAGAATAGCCAAAATTGGAGACTTGGGAGAGGCTGGAAACCTAGCTAGTTCTGTAAAAAGGTTAAAGTTCGAAAAATTGTAAAGTATAGAAACAGTTATTTTGATGATGATGATGATGATGATGATGATGATGATGATGATGATGATGATGATGATGATGATGATGATGATGATGATGATGATGATGAAGATTATACCAATGAACGCCTATCTCTCAATCGAAAATCTAGAAACACGTAAAAAAAACTAAATTATTCCACGGAGCACTTGCTGGTGTCGTTAAATCGATATGAATGGTTACAAAGCAACTATTCGATTGATCGTAACAAGGAAGAAGGCTTCAGATCACGCACCACATTGAAACGTCATAAGACGTCGATATTTCCTTTAAGATAATAGACGTTGTTTGTGTTCAAGATTCTGTGGTTTACAAGCGAAAATCATTCATGCAGAGTTGTAGGCCTAGTTTTCAACTCCAGCGAATCCACGTCTACTTAATGTCGTGCTAGCCTTAAATGGCGTGGCAGCCATTCAAACGGGCAGCGGTGATAAAGGATCTCAGGCAATCAGTTCATTGAAATATTAGCAGGGTCGAGGCCATACGGTCGCTATATAGGCCTAATATCGTGTATATTCACATTTTTTTAATGCGTTATCAGTAGGCCGACACAAAATTAATAATCGTAGCATAAGAAAACACTGAATTTTCTAGTGGGCTACACGATCGCACGCAATCTTCACGGACGACTGACCTTAACACAACTCAGGTTGTAATGAGATTTCTCGGGTCGCAATGTTTTACTGCTGTTTGGAATATTAAATTTAAATTATTTCACAGCTTTGGGTATAATTATTTTGTACTTTGGGTATAATTATTTTGTACTTTGGGTATAATTATTTTGTACTTTGGGTATAATTATTTTGTACTTTGGGTATAATTATTTTGTACTTTGGGTATAATTATTTTGTACTTTGGGTATAATTATTTTGTACTTTGGGTATAATTATTTTGTACTTTGGGTATAATTATTTTGTACTTTGGGTATAATTATTTTGTACTTTGGGTATAATTATTTTGTACTTTGGGTATAATTATTTTGTACTTTGGGTATAATTATTTTGTACTTTGGGTATAATTATTTTGTACTTTGGGTATAATTATTTTGTACTTTGGGTATAATTATTTTGTACTTTGGGTATAATTATTTTGTACTTTGGGTATAATTATTTTGTACTTTGGGTATAATTATTTTGTACTCATGCTTTGCTAATCTTGCACGTTTTCCTAACGGAAAGTCGCGGTCATTAATCTAATTCTACTGATCAGTGGCGTCACTAGGGTTGGTGTCACCCAGTGCGGCGAGTCATGGTGTCACCCCCATTAGAAGTTTCAAAAAAGTAAATTAGCATAGAGTTTCAGCTTTAGGTATACTGATACTGATACAGTACATGTAAGCCGAGCTTACGAAAAATGTTTTTATTGTTATCTGTTGTTGTTAATATAAAAATAATTAATTTATGCTGAAACTCTGCAAACATTTGTTTGGACAGTCATTCTGTCATTTTGGTGTCCCCCCTCTGAAGGTGTCACCCTGTGCGGCCCACACTCCCGCACCCCCCTAGTGACGCCACTGCTACTGATATTTGTAATATTATTGGTGTTTGCAGTTGAATTTGAATTGTTTCAATTTGACAGCCGGCCTTGTTTAACGGTTTGAATGGAACTACATTTTCGGATTCTGTGTCTCGGGATCTTGGTCTGCATGAACCTCGGTCCAGGTGCAGCGATGGAACGGAGTCGACGGTTTCAACAGATGCTGAATTCCGGTGCCAAGATCTGCGCACTGGACGATTCCTCGTTTTGGACGAAGACAAAATCTCGAGTGGCGTGCGGAGTTAAATGCCGAGATCTGACCAACTGCAAGGGATTCAACTACAGAAGCGACACGTCTTGTCAACTGTTTCCCTTCGAGCCTCAGTGCTTCGCTGCAGCTAAGACCTGCACTCATTATCAGGTCGAACACAATTATCTGCTCAGTAAAGATAATTGCACTGCGGACGTATAATATCTGGCTACTTATATATAGCGTTGTTCATATAGTTCTGTCAAAGGCGCTTAAACAGCTACATAACATTGTATATAAAGAGGTGCAATTACTGTGGGTTGTGCTTGTTTCTTAAGCCCATATAACTCATCTTCAGTGCAATAGTCAATCTCAAAAGCACATGGTGCTATTCACACGTTTTGACGTAGTCATAACATGTACGCTGATGACTTATATGTTAGCCTATATATAATAGACGATGTTACATGTCTAGATAGTCTTAATAATATGCACATAGCCTAAAATTATGCACAATAGACTGGCACAACGACAACGGCTACAACTATCATGACATCATCATTGTTATGATTGCTATAACTATTATTATTATTATTTTCTCATCATCATCATCGTCGTCGTCGTCGTCGTAATCATAATCATCATCGTCTTCTTCCTCTCCTGCTGCTTCTTCTTCTTCTTTTTCCTCCTCCTCCTCGTCCTCGTCCTCCTCGTCCTCCTCGTCCTCCTCCTCGTCCTCCTCCTCCTCCTCCTCCTCATCATCATCATCATCATCATCATCATCATCATCATCATCATCATCATCATCATCATCATCATCATCATCATCATCATCAGTGGCGTGCCTCTCTCCAGAGCGCGTTGCCGCTCCCACGAGTATTCAGACTGGATGATTGGATGATTGGAATGTCATTAATTATTTATAATTTTAGCCCACTGTTCTCTATTCAAGGCGATCTTTTTATCTTGTCTTTCAGATAAGTGATTACCAGATAAAACAATTCCTAACTGGTGAGTCTCTTCACAAATCTGTCAATTTTAGCCTGAATCATGGATAAAATTGCTGACTGTATTCCGCTTCTGGACATTTATGTAACGCCTTCCAGCTTAAATTACCTCGAAATGGAAAAAAACGCACTGATTGGCATCACAACGTGTTCAATTATAGAAGAAGAGAGCAGGCCTTTAAGCGAGCCTGAAAAGTGTGGGCGACTTCACTTTTTCAACTCCTGCATATATCCGCTCCCTCGCCGCCTCATCTTCCCAGTGTACGGTCAATGTACTCATTACAGCTGAGTTGGTTAGGGAGCGCAGATGAAGCAGAAATCTCGAACAAATTTCTGTCCTGGCGGAGGTTTGAACCCCTAACCTCTCGGTTGACAGTCCAGAACGCTAACCACTAGACTACCGCGAACCCCAGTATAATCTCCAAGTATAATTAACTCTCAGGAGCGAAAACCCTTTTTTAATTTTATGTAAAGAGATAAATAATTATTGGTGATGTTGATGCTGAATTGCTGATAATTACAAAAAGCGACGACTACTATAGTAGAAGATGATTATAATGATGGTGATGGTGATATTGATGGTGATGGTGAAGATGATGATGATGATGATGATGATGATGATGATGATGATGATGATGATGATGATGATGATGATGATGATGATGATGATGATGATAGTGATGATGATGATGATGATGATGATAATGATGGTGATGATGATGATGATGATGATAATGATGGTGGTGATGATGATGATAATGATGGTGATGATGATGATGGTGGTGGTTGTGATGATGATGATGATGATGATGATGATGATGATGATGATGATGATGATGATGATGATGATGATGATGATGATGATGATGATGATGATGATGATGATCATACTGTGAACATTCTGGTCGATGACGACCACCATAACGACGATGGTGATGACGTTGTTGACGATAGGGTGATGAATAATTATATAATTAATCGCAGGAATTCCAGCGCAGAAATGCTCCTTTCCATTCTCCTACAACGGATCAATGCACTATGGATGCACTAGGAATATTTCAAACACCTGCGAATCTGGATGTTTTCAGGCCAAGCGACATTGGCAGACTTGTACAGAATTTCTGGGTAACGTTAGAAAATTATTTCATTCGGTTTTTTAACTTATCTGGTAATACCGGCGAACACTTCAACGGTGCTACTTTATCTGATTAAAATATTTCATCCAATATTTCCTGTAATTGAATCAATTGTAACTAAAGGACCTAATGAAAGGTTAACTTTCAGCAATGACAATTAACATTCAGCTAGACTATTATTCGGTATCATATTTAATTACAATTCCTTTTATTGATGTTTAATCTACTGACGCAGCGCCGCTAGAGCGTCAACTTCATAATGCCAAAGAGTTAAATCACTGTCAAAAATCCTAATCCATTGGAAATCCAAGTCTGCTGGAAACCAAAGCATTAGCCAGTGGGATTAGGACAGTTGAAGGCAACAGAGATCTGACTGTATACGAATATTCCGTAAGTGGAATTGAGCTGATCTGCATAATCCTCGAACATGATTAGAAAATGACATGGTGGAGTCAACAAATCGGCGAGGTTAACGAGTAATCCAACCCACTGAACATATGTTATATTTTCAAATTTGCGGAGTTGTTGATTGTAATTAAATATACACTTCGCAAATGATATATCTCTCACTGAGGTGGTCAACAGGCGGAATAGTAATCGTAAGCGTGTGTAATACATACGTTTACGCTTGAAGAAATCTCCTCAGAGATTTTCCAGGCCTGGCAAAACATGACTACTAGAGAATAGAAATCTTCAAAGAGAAGCAGAGATAGGACAAAGGTCTTAAGTCGCACGTCATACGGCAGTCTTTTATCAGAATGGCAGAATGAAGGGCCGACCACTAAGTGACAAGAGAACCTGATCACTGCATCTTGAGGAGCCTAACCTCAGAAATGATATGTTAAACGTCGATTATAATTATGTGTTTAGATGATTAGTCGGTTCTGGACTGGGTTGTTATGAATTAGTGGCCAACCACGTTGAAACGTCTAAGTACATGTTAAATAAGCACTGACTTCATATACTCTATGATCTTTAGGCGTTAAAAACGCTTATCTGAGCCTAATTGATACTTTTTGTACTATCTCTTCGTTTGCACATTGTGGGTTTTATAGATTACGTAGCTGAATACCACATCGCGTATGTCATCCTTCCAAACACAACCGGAACAACTCCTCTGTTGTCCGTCAACAACTGGATCGTCATTCAGCAGAGAGTTGACGGAAGTGTGAACTTCAATCGCAGTTGGGTCGATTACAAGACAGGGTTTGGCGACATCGCGACCAACTTCTGGCTGGGTCTTGAGAAGATGTACCAGATGACATTGACCAGGACCCAGACACTTCGCATCGAGGTCCAGGCAAAGGAGAATGGGAAGTGGTTTTCGGCGGAATACGATGCCTTCTGGCTTGACCCAGAGTCCTTGGGTTATGCAGTTAACGTGTCGGGGTACAGTGGCGATGCTGGTGACGGATTCAACGGCATCTCAGTTAAGAGCCGTTTGAACGGAAGAAAGTTCGCAACCTACGACAGCTACCAAAACCAATTGGGTAGAGAGTGCGCATTAAGACATTCAGCAGGATTCTGGTTCAACTACTGTTCGTACTTCGACCTCAACGCACCTCACAACGGCACCTTCTTCTACTGGCATCACCTTACCGACCTTAATCTGACTACGGCTGATTATTATCTTCAGTCCAGTAGAATGATGGTGGGTTATCCCTGAGAAGGCATCGGTTGACACGACATAATCATCAGAGTAGAACTACTCTTTATTAGCTTAGGTGTGTTAAAAAACCTGATTAGAGTAAAATTGCACAATAACGTAGGAACTGTTGATAGTCACTGATGTTTATTCGCGCATGCATCAAATGAATTTGCAGACAATGTGGATTAAGATTTTCAAGATTGTTTTTATATCTTTCTGACATGAATATCAACTGCAGTAATCGGATATCGTATTTATAAAAGGTATCGGTTGGCACGACAGTATCTTATTCGAACGTCTAACGCAATAGAATAAGTTTCGTGAAAACACTTATTTCAATGGTGATAGGCACACACTTTGGATTATATTATTCAATCAAGTTCACTGTTCGTCATTTTAAAGGAGCCTTTATATAGCGATAACTTACTGGCAACCTTTCAGCACGGTATCTTCTGTATTTTAGATGCGAAGAAAGGACAGTAAAAACGTTTCTCAAAGCCAGTGTTCTATTGTATTTATAGGCCTAGCAATTGAATAGCTATAATATATTGTAAATTTATTTGAGAACGAGAAGTAGAAGCAAAAGTCAAATTATTTGAACAGAAGTGAATAAGAACTAGAAGTAAAATTAATCAGCGAAGTAAAATATCACTGATTACCACAACCCCACCATCACCACCACCACCACCACCACCACCACCATCACAACAACCACCATCGCATCCGACGTCGCTGTCGCTATTTATTGCCTTTAGAATATCAAGAGGAACTGTTCTCTTTATGTAAGAGAATAGAAGAAGAGCTGCTAGTAACCCCTTATTTTAATCGTGAGAGACAGCCATGAAGAGTTAACAACTTCTTTTTCTTAGCCTCGGCATATGACAGCGGGTGCACATGGCCAGTCCTCTCCCTCGCCATTTCATCTTCTCACCGACAGCGTACGGTCAGTGTACTCGAACGAGAGTACCGACAGTGTACGGTCAGTGTACTTATTATAGATGAGTTGCTTAGAGGGCGCAGGATGGAGACGAACCTCGAAACAAATCTCTGTCCTCGTTACGTGGCTTGGGCGTTAACGATACGAAAGTCAATCAAGGATAAATGTTAGGCAGTAAGCAAGCAATGCTCCGATAAATGAAGTCACAAATGGCGAGCTATCCCACACTGAGATCCCAATCATCATTAAAACAAATGGAGAAGAATGCACATGTCACTCTCACTGTGTCTGTATTAGGCTACTAAGTTCGTAAATCTACTGAAACTAGTTAACAGTTGTAGGGTTTGGTTGGTAACTAGTTCACATTTGTAGGGTTAGGTTAGTAACTAGTTTACATTTGTAGGGATAGTTTAGTAACTAGTTCACATTTGTAGGATTTGGTTAGTAACTAGTTTACATTTCTAGGGTTAGGTTATTAACTAGTGAGGTAGCGTAAGGTACGTTTTCTGTGTGTGTGCATTAAAAAATTTCAGAAGTTTGCGATATTTTCCAGAAAGTATCTTTTAACAGTGAATGCATGCAGCTGTAACATTTCTTAGCTTGCAATTAAAATTTTTAGCAGTATCTTTGTAGCAATGATTTACTATAAATCTAAACATCATCGCTTTAAAAATTCGTATTTAGACGACTATTCTATAATCGAAATTTATAGCATAAAAGCAGTTTGTAAGTGGTAGAAGATATATTGGAGACAATGGAGATGAATGGCTAATATGTAACAGAAAAAGTTAGAAGTACCGGTAGTTAACTAGAAACTGACATTTTGTAGTTTAACTATTTGCTTGCAACTACCTTTGAAGAATAGTGAAAACTGCTTTTAACTACTTCAAAAGTAGTTTAATTACTAGTTGATTTTCAGTGTGAGAGTTGTAGAAAAAAGACTGGGGGTGGTTCAAACTTTTATGAGTTTGATTCACGTGTAGTTGAATATTTTATCCGTAGCTAGCAAACTCAGAAAATTCAAAAATTCAAAAGCTTAAACTCTTTAATACCACTAATTTGTGCATATCCTTATATTATATTAGAATGCATATTAATAATAATACCACTCTTTACTAACCAAATCCTACAAATGTGAACTAGTTACTAAACTATCCCTACAAATGTAAACTAGTTACTAACCTAACCCTACAAATGTGAACTAGTTACCAACCAAACCCTACAACTGTTAACTAGTTTCAGTAGATTTACGAACTTAGTAGCCTAATTAAACTCTTTAATACCCTAGATTCGAACAATTGATCCGTACTGCTGATTCTAAACTTTTCACGACCGTCCTTACATGTCCTACACATGTGCTTCATGTGCTATTACCTCCTGTTAAGCATACGGGTTATACTTTGCGACCCCGTGTTCATAATCGGGTTCTCCCGACTGCTGACAGTCTAGCTCGTAAATCTTTCATAATTAGGATGATTTTCACCGGAATATAGGCCTTAGTACTTTAATCTGGACGTGATATACATGTGTAAACCAAAATGCGGTTAGCAGTTGGATTAATAAAGGATATACTTACTTACTTACTTACTTACTTAAAGTGATGACATCACCAAATTTATTAGTATACAATTTACATGGTTACAAATCTCACAATAAACCAGAGCATTACTTTATTAGTAACCCACAAAGTGAATTGTGAAAGAATGCTAAAACATATGCACAAAATAATCACACTAGCACAACTGAGGGGGTTGGAAACGACCCATGGGGTGTACAGTGAAGTCTTAACTGTGGGGTCCTAAGAAAGACTAGGAGGTTGAACCCCAACCCATCCGACAATTCTCACCCTGGTTGTGTAACGCAGTAATTAACTACTAACCAGCATTGCGTGTAGTCATCATCATAAAGGTGCTTCCTGTGTTGTAGGGGTTATCTTGGCGTATTCTGGTCGCTGATATCTTTCGCGGCGCTGTTGTCGGTGTGTCAATCATGAACCCCAATCCTTATCGGTCCTACTATTTCGCCTCACTGACAAACGCGTAACACTAATTGTCAGTTGTCACGCAGAGTTTTTAAATTTATCAATGTTAATCAATATGAAATGTGACATGCCAACCAGTTTGCAAATATACCGTCTTAAGAGTATTGATGACTAGGATTTCGCTAAACATTGACAGGTAATCAGGATCACTTATGGTTAAACTTCGACTGTAATCAACAGACAGCGTGGCTAGACAATCTAAGCATCATGTATTTATGTATGTATGTATGTATGTATGTATGTATGTATGTATGTATGTATGTATGTATGTATGTATGTATTTATGTATGTATGTATGTATTTATGTATGTATGTATGTATGTATGTATGTATGTATGTATGTATGTATGTATGTATGTATGTATGTATGTATGTATGTATGTATGTATGTATGTATGTATGTATGTATGTATGTATGTATGTATGTATGTATGTATGTATGTATGTATGTATGTATGTATGTATGTATGTATGTATGTATGTATGTATGTATGTATGTATGTACATACGTGTGTACATATTGGGCTATTTAAATATATAGCACCCATTTAATCTGTTGATGTCTGGACACCTCTTCCTTCTCCTGGCCAGATTGGTTCTTTTCCATTTGTTCTAGACTTCACTCTGGCGACAATCGACAAGTGTGCATGAAGGAAATCAATTAAGTGTGCAGAGGATGAATAACAATGACGATAATGATAATTTGTAGGATGGACAACGCCTGGATCGTCGATCAAGCAGAGACATGCGATTGACGTCAAGTGGCATTTAGACCACTGGGTTATGACAGGAAGGATCTGGCTATTTCAGCAGCGCCTGTTAGAAAGCTATCCAAGCTATCGACAATGTCATTCATTGTCGGAATACGAAGGAAGCCAGTAAGCGATTTTAATGTCTGCAATTAAGCACGAACGTTGTTGTTTGGAATATATAAACTAAAACATCTTGTTGTTGGAAAAGGAAACGTGTCATTAGACATTAAGTCGATCAGTGTAGTATCACAATTAGCCCAATATTCACTTTGTCATCGGAGTTCTGAAGTCGCTGATGATCAATTCACGTCTATCATGCAACATTCCCTTCTCATTCCTCAGAATCCTCGCCGTAGTACTTGATAGAAGAGACTCGATTAATTGAATTCTCTCTGTGCGCAGAAAACTACCAGTCTCAACAAGAATGCAGGATAAGACCTAAGTGAATTGGACAAATCTTGACTCCTTAGGATCAGACTTCGACTGAATTGTTAGTCGCTGTTGCTACGCTGTGCAACAGGTAAGTTGTCCTATAGATATAGTCTCAATTGACTGTAGACTGATGCATACTGTTCAATTCTAAAGTTTTCAACCGTTATTGCGGGAAAAGAATTCCCGCAGTTAAGAATTTTACTTTCCTTGAAAGAAGAAGCCATAAATCACGAAGACAGCCTTTTAAAGAAACAAGAAGTAACTTGATTCAAGATGTTTACTCTTGGGATAAGAAACACAACAGTATAAAATTTACCATTTTAAAAAAGAAGTAGTAAGTATAAGCTTAAGCGATCCAGAATAATTATTCTTGAGGTAAGTAGCCGTAAACCACGAAAGTAACCATTATTTAAGAAATATGAAGTTACCTTAGTTGATTTAGCATTATTTATTTTTGGAAAAAGAAGCCTTATATCACGTTATTAACCTACATTAAAGAAACGAAGTTACATTTAGCCTGAGTAACTTATTCGTAATTTTAATGGAATCAAATGATCCTTAAGATAAATTGTTAACAGAATAGATGTTATCTTGAGTGATTTATTCTTAGTATTTGAAATAATAAACACAGGCATGTGTTTATTTATTCATGTGCGAAAGTATGTATGTATGCATTGATGTGTGCCTGCATAAATGCATGCATAAACACACGTGCTCACTTGGACATAATTTAAATTTCTAGGTCTTATTTTACTAGGACACTTGTCATTTACATATTAAAATGGATCTATAGGCCCCTACCTTAGCGGGACTTTTGTCTCTTCAGGGTTCCTATTGCCTCCATACTTTGTCTAAACTGTGTACACATAATAAGCGACCAAGTAATAATCTGCCTCATTCTGTTGACATAACTGTAACAGAGGTTTAATACCTTCCTTCATGGGAGCAATAAACTGATTTGATTTGATACGTGTATGTATCAGGGCATATTTTAACTGTATAACTAGTGGGACAAATGTCCCAGCAGTCGTAGGATTTGTCCCAGTAGTTAGGGCGATTTGTCCCGTGCAAAGTATATTTAAACTGTATAACTAACTAGTGGGCTAGTGGGACAAATGTTGCAGGAGTTTTAAGATTTTGTCCCAGTAGTAAAACGCACTGTCGCTTCCCATGGGAAAAATATTTTGTGACCATGAATTCCCAAAAAAGGTCATCAACTAGACCCATGGCCGACTTTGTCCCAGTAGTCTAAATCTAATAAAATATGCACTGGTATGTATGTATGTATATATGCATGCATATATATCTATCCACAGAGTTGTTCTTCCACTATGCATGCTTACTTGTATGTATGCAAGTCAGGGCCGGATTAACCACTCGGGGGGCCCTATGCTAATTTTGCACGGGGGCCCTTGTCGTACTGAACATGGAATGATGGGGACGCCATAAAGACACGACAATCAACTGTAGCAAGGCAGGGTTAATGTACCCTGCTGTCAAAATTGTAGTCGATGCACACTGCACACAACACTGCATTTTGGAACTATGTCTAAGGTTGTTTCAAATGTAAGTTAGAGTAACTTATTATTGCCAACATAGGCCTACAGTTAGCGCAAAAATATAATCAAAATTCGAAACTTTTCGCTTCATTATTAACAGCTCAGAAACATTTGCGACTTTTAGCAGAGCTGCAAACTGTGCAATAATGTTCATCAAATGAAATGAATTTAAGTATAAGGGGCCTATCACTCTCAACACAGGCTGTGAAAAATCGATTTTTTGGCTACTCATAAGCAGATATTGGAAGCAGGTGTTATTGAACCTTGATATGGGCTGAAAATCAACCATTTTCTTAGTTGACGCTCACCATTCGCTGGTCAAGAATAAAACAGCTTATTATTGAAGCGACAAAATTGTCCCATGCACAAAGTGGGTAATCAATAATCATTGGACTCGGACGTGTTTCTACAGGGTTCTGTTCCCTTTTCGAGCCAATGCTCAATGGTGGCCGCTGTAACTGGCAGCCATTCATATGCATCGGGCGAGAGACAGTGAGGTTTTGTAAACTTTGACGATTCGTTTTCAGCTGTTTACAGAAGTTCAGTATTGTGAGTCTTATCTGTATGATGATGACCACCATCTGTGGGTAGGCCTATGTTATTATGCAGTGGCATATGCTTGTACACGTAGTCACAGCTCACAGTTAGTGATGTGAGTGGCACATCCCTATTATTAATTATGTCAACGTCATTCCAATAGTATCAGGCAAATCCACTGGTTTTGCTCTTTTATCTCCGCCTTTCACTTTGACTCGTGCAAGAAATACAGCAAAACTCGGTGCTGAAGCAAACGAAGACCAATCATTCTCAGTCTTGTCTTTAGCAAGTTGACATTTCTTAGCACCGGGAAGCAGAAAGGTTCTACGCATCGTGTACGTTTAAAACAGTAAAACTAAAATTAAAATCCAGGGACCGAATCGCGTCGGAATAAAACAAAAGTACCGTCAGTATGGATATTGACAGAAAGAAGTTGAATCAATAGAAACCATGTATACACAGCAGTTGCTTAGATGGCTGACATTTCAGATTTGCAATTTGCTTAGTGCAAATTCTCGCTTAAACAGAAACTAATGGCTAATAATTATAATTATGAACAAATAATTAAGTTGGTGTAATAAATACTGTGTTTGTCCTGCAGCATTCCGACCCCGGTCGGGGGCCTCCCTCAAGCGGGGGGCCCCATGCTAAAGCATATTGAGCATACTGGTTAATCCGGCCCTGATGCAAGTACGAATGAATGTGCATATGTATATATGTACATGAATATATGTATGTACAAATATGTATGTATGCACGTATATATGTATCGTGTGTATATGTATGAAAACTATTATTAATTAATTAATTAATTAATTAATTAATTAATTAATTAATTATATATGTAACGCGCGCACGATCGCAATGAAATGGGAATCTGAAAGGCAGATAGTCAGTCGCCAGGTGAAAATTGAGTTAGATATCCAAGTGCTTGAAAGCCAATGAGAAATAGTGCGTGGGTCTGATGTAATGCATTTATTTATGCATGCTTTCCTCACAGAGCCCTTCATTTAACGGAAACACTTAAATTCGTTGCAGAGATCTTTTGCGAATCGAAGTAAAATGGGAATTCCTCGTAGTTTTCTCCTGTTGTCTGCAGCTGTGGCCACTGCAATCAGCAGCCGACCTACAGAAGCTGCGGTTAGTAAATTCAGTGCAATGATGAAGTCAGGCATCCAACTGTGCGCTGCTGACCGACCATCCGTGACAGAGACAAAGGTGTCGCTCATTCACTGTGCCACAAGATGCGCATCGTTGACCAGCTGTGTCCACTTCAACTACAGAAAGAACGAAAAGACGTGCGAGCTGTTCCAGTTTACACCTGAATGTTATTCGTCGACAACCACCTGTACTCACTATCAGGTGAATTTTAAGAGTTATGCTAATTCGTAACCTGTGCGACTACACATGGTCAGCAGTTTATGTAGAATTGTAGATGCTGTTATGCTCCTGTTGAGGAACTATCTAACAAATTAATAAAGCCCCTGTAATATTCAGCCAATATTCAAAAAAAACTTTGAACAATTAATTCTAAATTCGATTAATTATAACAATATATATTCTTCTTCTGCGGGTGGCTGCTGGTTCTACCACCGCAACTAGGCAGCGTCGTGCTTTCTCTGTGGTCGGCCCCTCCATCTGGAATCAACTCCCATTACAGATACGCCTGTTGCCTAAGAATAGTTCGCTTGTGCTTTATAAGTTACTTAAGTCCAGTTTATATTGCAGTGGTTGGCCTGGCAGCGCTTCTGAGTAGGTAACTTGAGGGGCGCTATATTAAATTTCTAAATGAATGAATGAATGAATGAATATGAGACAACCACTTTTGCACTAAAATGCTTAACGAAGACACGCGTGGTTCATGCAAGAACTACAGGCTATAATCCAACGATTTTGGGTTCGATTCTGCCGAATGGACTCAGTATAACAACGGTAGGCAAGTTATTCGCGCACGTCTGCCTTAGGCCTCAAATACAGAAATAACAAGTATAACAAATAAATAAAAGTTAAGAGAAGGAAAGAATAAGGCCTAAATACGTAGACAAGCAGACGGTCTTTAGGGAGAGAAAGAATAGTGTACCTAAATCGATAGGGTCATTTGACTTTATTATTATTAATAATTAGCAATTTATATATGCCTATTGATGGCGCAAAAAACAAGTCGCAATGAGGCAATATCCGGAAATCAGCATGCCAACAACATAATACTGTAATAGCCTAACAAGGTAAGTAGGCCTAACTTGAAAAAGATAAGCCTTAATTAATAATACTTACGCACTGACACGTTTAATAATTTGCATTTCAGATGGAGTCTTTTCAGCCAGAAACTCTTCTTAGTGGTAAGTTTCAACTTAGGCCTATCTTCAGTTTCAGATTATAGGCACTGACTGTAAAGCAGTTTAGTTTTTGCGCTTTGAATTAGTACGAGGAAGAGCAAAAGGAAGAGCAGGAGGAAGACCAGGAGGAGGAGCAGAAAAAGGAGAAGGAGGAGTAGAACGAGGAGGAGAAGGAGAGGAACGAGAAGGAGGAGGAGGCTGAAGAAGAACCAGAGAAGGTTGAGGAAAAGGGAAGGAGTATGAGAGATGGAGCATGTGTCTTTAAAAGGTGTATTTGAGGGGCGTTAGGCTATATAAATTTTACTTCTGCAATAAGTATTACTTCACCTGCACTGAATAATTTGATATCTAGGGCCTATTGCAAACATACGCCTCCTCCTCCTCCTCCAGCTCTTTCTCCTGTCACCAACAATGTCGTATTCTTTGTCATCACCATCACCATCATTATCATCAGCAGCAGTAGCAGCAGCAACAACAGCACTTATCGTCATTGCTATATGAGCTTTTATAACCCTTTAAGCCACGCTTTATCAACACGCACTACATCAATATTATTTAAAAGAGTACGAACTCATTCGATCCTTATTAGGTCTCCAACTGATTATTTTCACTGTTTGTAGACTCGCAAATCCAGTTACATTCGCTTTAAAGTGCATGTGTACTTTAGTCTTCTCACTTTATATTCCACTTTTCCAGTACAGTGTATTTTGTTGTTGTAGGAATTCCTGCTGAGACCTGTTCCTTTCCATTTACCTACAATGGTATCCTGCACCATTCATGCGTTCAGAATATCTCCAACAACTGCGAATGCAGATGTCTTGTTGGGAAAAGAGCGTGGCAGACCGTGTCGGATTCCTTCGGTAAGTCGCAGGAAGATGTTCATGCTTGGGTGACCGCTTGATGTTGTTGTTACGACACTGATAAAAACACTGAAAGCAGGGGCGGCTCTAGGCTTTTCCAAAAGGGGGCCACGGAGGGGCCGGGGAACCTTACAGAAGTGCCAAGTATGTCTGGTATCGTCAAAACTGAGATTGGTGATCTGTATTGGAGCTACACGAATTCTTTACACCAACAACCTCAATTTAAGACACGATTGGAAACAGACTTACTTTATTAAAGTAAATCATATAAACCGTAATCAATACATACACTTATTGAAGCGCAAGTGTTACGACTGCCAGGCCTAAAGTCAAACTCGTCCACAAAGGCATTCATGTTAATTGACTCTGCAAGAACAGATTCAATTGACAGCATTGCCAAACTGCTTAACGAATGGCAAACATGATGCTTCGGAGGTGTTTTAATTTAATTAAGAGCAGAAGAGCTTATATCGCAGGCTGCTGTTATTACCGGTAAATCAATGGCTACTTGCAGCAGTCTGTATATTTCATGACAAGCAAGTTAATATGATTCCAGAAAACAAGCCAGGAAAAATTCGATCACATTGTAGCTGGGATTAAGATTACTAAGGGATATGAAGCCGCAACGAGTCAACCAATCAGAGCTCGTCTTTTCTGATTCATCGCAGGCGATGTCTGTGGCCGTCATCCGGGTTCTTAGGACTCGGATCAGAGCAGAAGTAAACACAGCGCAAGAAATCGCTCTAGATTCTTTTAGCGATTTATAATTAAGGACACCGAGAAGTTCATCCAAATTAATATCACTCCAATCATAAAATTTTTCCTTTGAACACATTCTATTTATAATTTGTTGAAGACGTTTTCTCATTGATAAAAGCGTTTTATTTAGTTAAGCCAGCGCTATAAGCGACCCATGTTTGACTACCAAAGGTCCCGGATGTGAGCCACATACATAGTCTAGATAAAAGATCCTATATTCATCGGCTTCATATCCCTTTTAGTAATCTTAATCCCAGATTGTAGCTATAAATTGGTTGCAATTTTGCAAATAAACTTGAAAGCTATGACCAAAGCCTAACTTCCATGAGGAATGCCATGGCTAAAGTCTATAACATTACTGCTATACAACAGTGCAAATGACTCAATGTTATCATAATTTAACAGACTTGTGTTTTGGCGTTAATGATTGTATACCAATTATAGCAGTAAGTAAATGGTCTTGAGAATCGGATATTTGGATATTTAGTTCGAAAATGATATAATCAATAACTGCACAGTAGATGAGTTGCCTAAATGCAGTCTGTGTGTCCACTTCAAAACGAAGCCCCACAGTTTCATGAACACCAGAGCCAGAAAAGCGCCTGGGCATTTTGCGGACACACTGTTTGGGTTGTACAGAATGCCTAAAACTATACAACACACCCGCCTAGTGCCACTGAGCCGCTTGAGTTGCCTCACCGGTTCCTTTGGATATTAATTATTCCCAGCTTCTGTACTTCAGCCCATTTCTTATATATGAGAACTTGAAGTAAGAACATATAACCTTTCAAGTAATTTTTTTAATTATTAGCTTCTTAAATAGATTTACATGCATCAATTAAAATTCAATTCAATTAATGGAACTAAATGGCCAATGAAGCTGACTGCTTTACCAACTTCTATGCATCTTTATTTACACCGCTCATTACGCCTGCTCATTACACTAGCAACATCATTACCTTGACCCACTAAATATGAGCCGATATCTAACCCCAGTGACTATAAAGTATAAAATGAGCTCTGACAATGACTACGCAATTACCAATGCGTTTGCAGGTTTGAAATTGAGAAAGCATTCGTTAACTTTCTTGTTAGGAAAATTCGTGGAACAAAAATAGCCGTTCCTTGTGAATAATATCTTTTGTAAATATCTTTTGTTTCAGCAACAGCGCTAGAAAAATAAATAGAACCCTTAGATGATTGGTAATATTGGATGAAGACTATACGATCTTGAAAGACGCGTTTCTATACACGATACCTCACGTGGGTCGACTCAGCCTTCCACTCCTAGGGGTCAGCAGTAAAATGAGCGGGCACCTAACAGGCTGCCAAGACGTGTGTCCAATTGGATCTTGATAACTGTACCGTCATGTTTCAGTGTTTCAATGTAACTTACTGCAGCGGTTCGTCAGTGAGCTTGTGAATAAACAGGAATATATTATTAGGTCCTAATATAAAAAACAACCTGTAGACTCATCGATGGAAATGTCACAACGAGAATTTTCGTCTAAAGATCTAATTGCCATATTACCGGAACAAAGCTGTCGAGATCTTTGCGTGATACAATACGTAGCTGTTTACTTTCGACGTAGCACTTTAGTCAGTGAACAGACTATCGCTACAATAGACTACAGAGTTACTCTGCTTTTGTTACCAAACAAAAGCCGCGCGAAGATTAAGCTCAAGCACGCACAAGGCGGCCTCGTCTTGAAATTAGCTGTCGATTAAATGCCTGAAAGTAAAGCCCGATCAATGTTGTCCAGTCAACCAAAGACAACCAAAGACCTAATTTCCTTTGTTCGCTCAACGCTGAGCAAACGCATCAGAGATCATTAAAGACTTGCTGTGTCGCAAATTGGTGGCATTTTACGTTGCATTGGTACCAGATATTTTCTTCTCTGTTGCAATTACAACAATATACAGAAATATTGTTCAACAGCGAGGATTTTCAAGCATCAAATGCGATAGCATTTAAATTTTGCATCAATTCGCCTGACTTTAATTCTTCCACGGATTTTCTTTCTGTTGATACGCTCTGTTTCACATCGTTACGTGTACGAAAGTTTTGTTTATTTGGTAGAATAACTCCAATATTCCCTTAAATTTGTTTTTCCAGAACAGGTTATCAGCGGTCAGTTTTGCTAATATTGTCTACCAGGTTATATATTCTGGGATACTCTTTATACAACATGTATTTTATCACAGATATTAATAAATTTCTGTTATGTTCTCTCAGTTGATAAATTTATATTCATACGTGCACATGTAACGAAATGATTGGCGATCCAGTTACAGATAGATCTTACGGATTGATCTTCTGGACATTGACCTGAGTACGGCTTGGCTTTGGTATGCCATCAGTTGACGCTTTGTGCATTAGGCACCGGCGTTATAGAAGTTACTTAGCATTATTATTGTTATTATTATTATAACAGGCAGTTGCAAAGTGAAGTTTCGAATTGCTATAGCTGTGCAACAATGCACTTAACGAACTTTTTGTCATTAGGCCTAACTCGCTATTCGTCGTATTACATCCTTATGTGAAAATGCATTTCAACCAAGAGAATAGTTCGTATTACCAATACAATTTGTTATTTGGAACAGTCTACAAATCGGTGACTACTGTCAGAGATGTAACAATTCCGACCTTCAGTTCACCAACTCCTCTGATGTCAATCAACAACTGGATCGGCATTCAACAGAGGATCGATGGAAGTGTGAACTTCAATCGCAATTGGACCGATTACAAGACAGGGTTTGGCAACATCGCGACCAACTTCTGGTTGGGTTTGGAGAAGATGCACCAGATGACCTCGACCAGGACCAAGAAGTTGCGCATCGAGATTCAGTCATCGGATAACAGCAAGTGGTTCTCGGCCGAATACGACACTTTCCTGATTGACTCCGAGGTCAACGGTTATGCAATTCACGTGACCGGATACAGTGGAGATGCGGGTGATGGACTGAACGTGAAAATTGGTGGTGCGATGCAGAACGGGATGAAATTTTCAACACCCGACATAGATAACGACAAAAGTTCAACCAATTGCGCTATATACCTCGGCGGCGGAGGTTTCTGGTTCAACAATTGCTGCTATTTCAGTCTCAACCATCCCTACGGTTCGCAGTACTTCTACTGGCATCTCCTCACTGATATGAACTTGGCTTCGACGCAGCTGCTAAAAGCCAGTCGCATGATGACGAAGGACATCTAACTCTGTGGCGGCGCTACCATGGGTCGCGGTAGTTCATTTGACCTGCCTATTTTACTCGGACCTGCCTTATGTCCTGCCTACTACCTACTGCTGTGTAAAATTCTTTGGAATTTTAATATCTTTTTTACATATAAAACATCAACATCTGTTCCATTACATCACTAGTGCAATTATTAGATCTAAACGACTTTTTAAAACTTTTATCTAGCCTGTCCATAGAAGTCTATGTTGTAAACTCTATAACTGAAATGCTTCTTCGACCAGCTGAATAATTCCCATGATCCTGACGCGACCTGCTGAAATTGTATAGCTGATCTAACTGATGTTGAATCAGTCAATTCTTTATTTTCATTCTGGTCTCAAAGGAATCTTCTGTTTAGACTTGCTTGCCTGACGTAGCTGGGATTTGTTTTCACTAACCTATCAAATTTCGACTGGAGTACTCCAGTGGAATGCGATATGTGACTCTGGCAGCAAACTACGATGCATTGTGCACAATAATGAAAGCAATGGTGTAGGTGTCATCAGATTGTACTAAACTAGAGCAGAATAGATCAGCATTGACTATACTACACTAACACAAGTGACCACTTCAGTGACCAGCAGTCCGGTGAGAGCCACAGGAATATTAGATAGTGACCCTCTGTGTAGGTATAATTTTGTAATCGTGACTCGAGTATACTAAACCTAGGATTCACATTGCTTTAGATATAATAGCATTTCAGCCGTGGGTGTCCGCAAATGGGAACGAGAGGAAGCATTTGCTCCCCCGGGATTTTGCGCATATTGTACAAAAATAAAATCTTTTGATTATTATGATTATAATAACAGCCCAACACGATTTTCAGTGCGAGAAAACGCTAAATTATTTAGGTAAGTCCTTGACCATTATTTATTTTTAAAGTTGTCACGTGTTCTGTATTCATGAATAGCTATGCAAAACGTCATTTTGCACCCTCCCATAAAAATTTGCTCCCCCTTACAAAAATTTATTCGGACGCCCTTGTTTTCAACATAAAAGATTTTGAATTGTGGCCGTCTGAAACAACCACAAGACAGTAATGTGGAGTCTCCTCTCAAAGACATCATTAAGTTCTTCGTGAATATCGTAATTAATTCATGTTGCACTTTAAGAAATGTAAAAGCCAAAAGTTTTAGATTTAAAAATTTCAAGGTTCTATGATGTTTATTTTCGAAATCCAAGACATCTGATGTCTTAGGATATGCTACATTGTGAATGAATGTCTTAAGACATGCTACAGTGTGATTGGATGACCTAATAAAGACATAGCCTACTATGTTGTGATTCGCTGTCTTAGGGCATGGTATGTTGTGGGTTAGGATGTCTTTGGACACGATATATTGCGATTTGGATGTCTGAGGACATGCTCTGTCATTGCGGACATGCTCTGTCATTGTGCTTCTGGCCTGCAGCTGATGAAACGCCAATTTATGAATTTTGAAGTAAACAGAAAAAAAACCTAATCTAAGGTAAAGCAAGTTCAGGTTCAGGGTTCGATTGGTAAGGGAAGAAGTGAATTTATGAAACATTAATCAATTGCTCTAACTGGCTTGGACCTGTCGACTGAACTTCCCTAGACGTTTGACTTTTACCCCGAGAATAAATACTGAATTTAAATGCTGTGGTTGGATTGGCAATAGTTGTGTTTTATAGATCGTGTTTAGGCTTCTTGAAGCGTCAGAAATGCACAAATTAAAAATTTAAAAAATTTCCAACTACAGGAATTGTTCTTGGAGTTGTCTTTCACTTCAGGTAGATTGTTTTACATACTTCACCGTCAGAACAATTGATGTCTTCTTGATTTATGAATCCTAATATTTATTTTTGCCTACTACTTCGCACAACTGACAAACGGGAAAAGTTAGCTGTCAGTTGTCCCACAGAGTCCGTTATTAACTCATTATGAAGCACTTAGAAAAGACTTGCAACCTCCAAATCCCGTAGTTTGCAAACATAAACCATTGAACAGTTTCGTCGTCTTCCATACAACGATAACTTGGATTTCGTAAACAGTGACAAGGCAAATCACTAATTTATTTAGGGATAAATTTAAATACATGGCCATTTATTAAAATAGACAATAATTGGCGTGGCTAGACAATCTATTATTATTCTCTCTGAATTTATTTGGCGCCAAGATCTGCAGAAAAAAAGCTTTGATCGATGGCGCTGAGCAATTATGCGTGATGGAACTGCTCAAGATTTTTTATACAGTTACAACAGTCTCAGGTGAAACTCTATCCTGTAAAATACGTGTTACAATACGAGCGCTCAAACCAATCGGCTACACAAATATACATTGTATAGCGCCTTAGCTAAACCTCGTAATGGCACTAAAACAAAACATTCATTCTCTGCGGAACTATAATCATAGGAGCCACTAAGAGACCCTACGTTATGCAAGCAAGCAAGCACAAACGTTACTTTGCATGGTATGTAAAGAAAGAAACAACTTGATGTTGATAAAGAATCTGTGATGTTGCTATGCGATTATGTCGACCATTATCGTGTTCCAAGTAGTCGCGTTTTGAGTTCGTGTTCGAAGGTCTTCAGTAAATGCTGCTGAATGTGAATCGATGTTTCGACCAATAAGACACAGTCCTTAGCTGAAACGACTCTATTGTTTGCATGTTCTGTGTCCTCAGAAAAATACATGTCTCAACAAGAATGTAGGATGACAGCGAATTAGATCCGACATTTGGCGATACATTAGAGCAGGACTCCGATTGAACCGTTATTCATCACTGCGACGCCGATCAACAGGTAGGTCTAAGCTTTCCCTGACTATAGCCCACTACCATCTAGTAAAGATTTATATAAATAGAACTGCTTGAAATAATAGGATTCTTCTGAGTCCTTTGTTAGGCCTACGTCTACGTGATAAAATGTTAACTCGAGTTAGTTGATCTTACTTTTTCTGGAAAAAGAGGGCGTTGATAATGTACGTTAACCTTACTATCATTGATGGGCAATAGTTAACTAAAAAGTTGCTAACTTTTAGTTTAACTAACATTTTTTAGTTTAGGATGAAGTTTAACTAAAAGAAATAGCTTAGTGGAAACCATAGGCCTATAGTTTAACTTAAAAAAATTTAGTTGCTAACTAAAAAGTTTAACTAAAAAAATCAGCATAATGCAATTACTTTTCTGCAATGAACATTGAACACTGTCAAAAACTCAATGCGACGTTTACTTAGCATTAACTTACGACGTTTACTTAGTTAGCATTAGTGTTTTCAAACTCATGCACTACTTACACACAGCACGGCTGTAACTGTATGCTAGAACAGTACACAACAATACAATACAACTAAAGATTTATAGTGCGCTTTAAAAAGACAATTCTTCCACAAAAGCATAGTTTGAAGGTGAAATTGTCATTGATGCTCTGCATTATTACAGTTCACTTAACCTCTGTTATTTTGAAAATGTTTGTCGTAAAAATTTGGAAAAAAGTTGGAAAAAGTTTAACTACTTTTTTTAGTTTAGTTAACTAATTTCCAAAATCAGTTGCCAACTTTAGTTAAACTTTTTTTAGTTGGAAAATTGTTTTAGTTTAACTAAAAAAATAGTTTAGTTCCCGTTACTGCTAGCTATAATAGAGGAAAAGAATTTTACTAGAATAATCTAAACTTAACTTCCTTACGACGTGAAGACGTAGACCATTGAAGCGCGCTTTACTTTTAAAAATGAAGTGCTTAAATATTTCTTAATTAATTCCGATTAAAAGGTACCTTCTCTGTTCTCTAAGAATTGCAACATACCATTTCTTAATACATATATTAAGGTATGCATGCGTGAATGTATGCATGTATGTATGTATACACGTGACTTCCTATGGATGCATACAATAATGTATGCATGGATGGATGTATTGATGCATTTATGTACATCTATGTACGTATAAATGTTTGTACGGATGCATACATGCATGTACGTATTTATATACTATATATGTATGTAGGTATGTATATATACATGTACGTATGTATTCATTAATTCAGTCAGCATCTCATTTTTTGATTTTCGTACCAACTCAAGAATGATATTACCTATTTATATACGTATTACAATACATGTACGAATATATTTATTATGTACGTGCGTGTTATGTAATTGCACATTGTAAATATAATTAGAAATTTATATAGCGCCATTCCAGAAGACAAACAAGATAAGCTCACTACGATAGGTTAAAGGATGTTAAATGTGCATAAGTATGTACGTATTAACGTAAGCATTTACGGATGTATTCATGCATTAATTCATATACCCTAGTGAAAAAGTATATAAGTACATGTGTATGTATTATACAAGCATTTCTTTATGTATACTTCTCATCGCATAGATCGATTCATTAAATGCAACCAGTCTTACATCATTCCTCGCAGATCAGACGGCATCGAAGACAGATGGGAATTCGACGTGGTTTTCTCCTGTTGGCTGCAGCTGTGGCCACTGCAATCAGCAGCAGATACTTAGAAGCTGCTGAAAGCAAATTCAGTGCAATGATGAAGTCAGGCGTCAAACTGTGTGCTGCTGACCGACCATCCATGACAGAGACAAAGGTGTCGCTCATTCACTGTGCCACAAGATGCGCATCGTTGACCAACTGTGTCCACTTCAACTACAGAAAGAACGGAAAGACGTGCGAGCTGTTCCAGTTTACACCTGAATGTTATTTATCGCCAACCACCTGTACGCACTATCAGGTAAATTGCAAGAGTTATGATAATCATAAACTATACATCTCCACATGGTGAGCATATGGTTTGGAAACTTTGGTTACATGCTGATAGGCTCCTGCCAAGTAACTGTCATATAGAAGATAGTCAAATTCTACGATTTGTTTCCATTATCGGGTAAAAATTACAATTTTGTAAGTTTAAATTTAAATATGATTAATTTTATCAATATGAGCGACAAAATATAAGCATATAATGCTTAGTGAAGACAACTATTTCTGCGGTGCAGTGGTTTATAATTATTCGTCCTGGATCTGCAATCCAACGATTTTGGGTAAGAGTCTGGTGAGCGGACTGCGTATGACGACGTTGGACAGGTTATTCGTGCACACTTGAATTGCGCCAGAGATTCAGATTCAGTGATTTTGCTCTTGTATTAAGTAAAATGAGTAAATAAATAAAGACTAAAATCAAGTTAGGTGAGTTAAAATCATATTACAGCAATACTACTTTTACATAGCAGAAAATCTCGTAAAAACTTCAAATTTCTAAAGCGCTACTCTAAAGCTGAGCCCAGGGCACCAGTTTATTCACGAGCGCTTCGTCGTATCAAAGGCGTTGTCCAGAGATAGATCGATGTCCAGCGGAGGTCCGAGTCCGGTTGCCAGAGATCAGAGAGAGGAGGCAGAGGATCTGCCTGAAGATCTCGAAAAGTCAGGACTGTGTTAATTTGCTAATTAGCAAATTAACTTTTACGTATTCTTTACGTTCCACAAGACGTTTTCATTGTGCAATTGCACAAGAACAAATACAAATCATAACTTTAAGAATTTGATCGTGTTGTTTGAGGTAAGCTATATGTGTTTGTTTAATTTGCTTCCTTCTTACAAGGGCACTTGAAATACTCGAAGAATTCTTACTTTATTTATCCTTTATTTGTTTTTTAAATCAAAGCACTTGAGACACTTAAAAGATACTTAGTATATTATAGGCACTTAGCTCTTACTAATTTACTTTTCAGTCTGATTCTTATCAACCGAAAACTCTGCTCAAAGGTAAGTACAACTTTCATTCAACGTTCTGATTGCCTAGCGGAATAATTATCTTGCACTTTGGAAGAAGAGTAGGAGAAAGCAGAGGAAGAGAATGAGGAGAAGGTGAAGGTGAATAAGAAGAGGAAGGAGAAAAAAGCGAGTCACTCAAAGGCTCTCTTTAAAAGTCGAAATATAAATTTCTTTTACACGATATTTAGCACTTCATTAAAAAGTGAATCATTCTATCATAACGCCTGTGATAGACAGATTCTATTATCTATATATTGTGTAGGCCTCACTATCAATTCCGTCATCATCACCATCGTCGTCGTCATCATTCTCATTATCATTATTCTCATCCTCATCATCGTCATCATTATCACTATCCTCATAATGTCTATATATTGTATAAGCCTCACTATTAATACCGTCCTCATCGACATTATTACATCATCATCATCATCATCATCGTCATCATCATCATCATCATCATCATCATCATCATCATCATCATCATCCTGACGCCATACCGTCCTCATCGTCATTATTACCATCATCATTATCATCGTCATCATCACATAACCAGCATCGACATCAGCAGCAGCTTTCAAGATTGCCAAATACGGTTGCTTCTAACTCCACGAAATGCAAATGTCGCTCTGAATATACTCTATGCTCATGCTTTACAATACTATAATTTAAAAGCCTGTAGGCTTATTGTTTACTAAACATCCAGTGATAATTCTTGCTGTTTGTAGAATCATAAAATCCTGTTACTTTATCTTTGCGTTTTTGACGTGTTGCTCTTTTATCGTGTCACTTTAAAACAATAGTGCATTGTCGTTGTAGGATTTCCTGCTCAGAACTGTTCCTTTCCGTTTACGTACAATGGTTTCCTGTACTACTCGTGCATCCAGAATGTTTCCAACAATTGCGATTGTAGGTGTCTTGTCGAGAACAGAGCCTGGCAGACTGTGGCTTATTTCATCGGTAAGTCGCTGTTTCATGTTCATGTTTAGTTGTCTGCTCGATGTTGCTGATACAAGACTCAACAGATTGAGCAAAATGAAGCCGGGTTAGTAGTATTTGCAGTGGATGGGTGACCGGCAGTGAATAGAATATGAAGCAAAATCGAGGCAAGTTAGTAGTTGGATTGGTAATAGCCCCCGCCGCCGCCGCCGCCATCCGCCGCCGCCATCCGCCGCCGCCGCTAAGCCCTTAAGTCGAAAACAGTCGCTAGGCTATCGACTGCTATCGACTTCGTTCACTTAATATTTTGCTTGTTGTTTTAAACGCGGTTTCCAAGTTTCGATTTTACGAGGACATCAGCGGCAGGACATGAGCACCACTTACAATACCATACAGTACAACATTCGTTTATAGATGAAAACAAGCTGACATGCCGTAATTTCGTACATAATAAGAGAAATTGTAGAGTCTGCTCTATGAGTAAGAGTTCTTTTCGAGTATACGGGGGTATACACAGTTGTTGTCTTTTATTGGTAAAGTTAATTTATGCATTCTATTACGAAGATGATGTTGATGATTAGGAAGAGGGGGGAATAAGGGCCGGAGTACATGACTATCGTTCTCTGCTACTGCCTGAATGAGGCAAGCATCAGCAGTTTGGCCAACTGGTTGGCAGTAAGATCGGGTACTGCTATATATTCCTCCTCGCTTCATTCGATTTATCAAGCGCTCAATTTTGACTTTGTCCCTCGAACCAGCATGAGCCCACCAATCTGGTGGGGTATACATTAGTTGTGCGATCGCCGTTGCCACTGCAATATCATGAAGGGCAAACGCCTCGTTGCAAATACGCTGGTTTCAACGACTTCAGCCAGCGGTTTAATTGCAGATGTGACCAGGACAATTGAGAATATATTTGTAAAATTGGGGAAAATAGACGGCTATTTGCGTTCCCGAGAGAAATCCAGGGTTTGGGTCCATTTTTGGCGAACTATGCTACTGTTGGTGAGACAAGCAATAGGCTTACTACTGTAGGCATGCAGAGATTTAATGTTGCATGCTCTAGTTTCTTATCACATTAACTATCATCTGTTACTGCTTCAATTAAAATCGATTCTTATCTTCGTATTTTAACGACAGAACCCGTGGCATTCATGTAAGTTACTATTTTGTAATCCCATGTGCCTCTTCAACATAACAACTGTTTCAGATAGGGCCTATAGGCTGAGCAAGAGCTGTAATGCAACCTTGGACCGGGTGGTATGCTTTATTCCGTTTATAAACACTCAAATGAGTCATAAATTCACATTAACATTAATTTTCACAGTCATCGGTCTGTCTTCTGTCAGCATGTCCACATGGAGTGGAGTCCATATAGGACCCATATTCCCCTATTGAACCCGTATAGAGCCTATGGGCCCCATCTAATGCTGACGAAAATGATGGCACGGTCAGTACAGTATGCGGTAAAATGCATTATATTGTTACGTAATCAGGTATGTCCAATAGACATATCTGGTTACCTGAGAAGTCGATAGCAAGTCGCTAAGTCAGTCGAAAAGTCTAAGCGACTCAGTCAGTCGATAAGCGTGCGACTTAGTCGATTGAGTCGCTAAGTCAGTCGCTAACTCATCAAGTCAGTCGCTAATTCCTTAGCGAATGACTCCGGGTACTAATTGGTAACCGTCCGTTAAATGAACACCCTGCCACCTAACGCCCACTCAAACCTCAGCCTCCTTCATTTACTGTTCGGTAAATGAATAATAAACACAATTGATGAGGGTTCTAAAGATATCTTGCAGTTGGATTGTTGTTGTATTTTTATTCACAACCTAAGGAATAGTAAGGATTCCTCGACCACAGACTCACGCTCCTTGGGAACTTCTATAGATGCGTGTAAGCAAGTGTGCATGTTGTCTCTGCCATAATAGGAGCTATAATGGTAATAATGCAGTATTTTAAAAAATTTAATTGCTGTGGCCTTAGTTTAATTTTTGCTTCATAAGTGAAGATTTGTTTCAATTGATTGAATAATTATAAAAAGGAATAATTACAAATATCTATTCTTTCCCACACAGATTATGTAGCTGTCAACCTTACCATAAATGTCACAATCCCGACCTTCAGTTCACCAACTCCTCTGATGTCAGTAAACAACTGGATCGTCATTCAGCAGAGGATCGATGGAAGTGTGAACTTCGATCGCAATTGGGTCGATTACAAGACAGGGTTTGGCGACATCGCGACCAACTTCTGGTTGGGTCTTGAGAAGATGCACCAGATGACCTCGACCATGACCAAGAAGTTGCGCATCGAGATTCAGTCATCGGATAACAGCAAGTGGTTCTCGGCCGAATACGACACTTTCCTGATTGACCCCGAGGTCAAAGGTTATGCCATCCACGTGACCGGATACAGTGGAGATGCTGGCGATGGACTGAATGTGAAAATTGGTGGTGCGATGCAGAACGGGATGATGTTTTCAACATCCGACAGAGATAACGACAAAGACGTCAAATCGAAATGCGCTGTGTTCCTCGGAGGCGGAGGTTTCTGGTTAAACGCCTGCTGCTATTTTAGTCTCAACCATCCCTACGGGTCGCAGTACTTCTACTGGCATCTCCTCACTGATATGAACTTGGCTTCGACGGAGCTGCTAAAAACCAGTCGCATGATGATGAAGGACATCTAACTGCAGTTGAATCAGTCAATCCTATATTTCATTCTGGTTTCAAAAGAATCGTCTGTTTCAACTTGTTTGCCTGACGTAGCTGGGATTATCGGATTTCGACTGGACTACTCCAGTGGATTGCGATATGTGACTCTGGAAGCAAACTATGACGAATTGTGTACAATAATGACAGCAATGGTGTAAATCTAAATCAAATTATACTAGACTAGAGCAGACTAGATCAGCTTAGATTATAATACACTGACACAAGTGACCACTTCACTGACCAGCAGCCTCGTGTGAAATCATGACTCGAGTTCACTGAATTTAAGCTTTGCACGTTTTTAGATGTAATTGCTTTTCAGCATAAAAGATTTTGAATTGTGGCCAATTGAATCACAAGATAGTAACGTAGTGTCTACTCTCAAAGACATATTAAGTTCATTATTCGTGTGAATCAAATAATTGATGTTGCACTTTAGAAATGTAAAAGCTAAAAGTTTTAGGGTTAAACCTTTAAAGGTACTTAGAAGAAACTGTGCAGTTTCACAGGCACGTAACTAGGATTTTTCGTTTGGGGGGGCTTAAACGTTGAACATGGCAACATTTATACAGTGTTCATACGAATTTTAGCCGTAAGCATACAACGGCTTGACTTGTTTAGGGGGCTTCAACTTCGTTTGGGGGGGCTTAAGCCCCCCCAAGCCCAACGCTAGTTACGTCCCTGCAGTTTCAGTTTCAAAATCCAAGACATCTGATGTCTTAGAATATGCTTTATTGTTGTTAAAGAATGTCGTAGGGTGTGCTATGTTGTGATTGAATGCCTTAAGACATGCCATGTTGTGATTGGATGACTTAATCACGACACGCTATGTTGTGATTCGCTGTCTTGGGGTATGATATGTCGTGATCTAGGATGTCTTCAAATTTCAGAAATTTTCCGTTTCGTCAACTGCAGGCCACAAGCACAATAATATATATATTATTGTGCTTGTGGCCTGCAGTTGACGAAACGGAAAATTTCTGAAATTTGAAGTAAAAACAAAAACCAAACCTAAGTTAAGGTAAAGAAAGTTCAGGTTAGGGTTCAATTATCTATTATCTATTCTCTCTAATCATGGCGTTTCCCCTTAAGCAGACTGTGGTCTACTTTACTACTAACCTACATTCATACAGTCCCTAACTGTAACTTCTATACAGCCTGTTTGCCTGTCTCATAAAAAGATGCTGCTCGCTCACTTAATAAGTAATTGAATAAACAAATGACCACTGCGCATTCAATGGGTTTATTAGTTAAGACATTAGTTAGGCTGTTAGTAAGGCTATCAACTAAACTGCTGTTAACAATCAGTTTAGTGCGAATAGCCCTAAGACCAAACTCCAATACTTATAATAATAATATTAACACGGACAATTTCTATAGCGCCGTATCACGACCATGCTGCTACAAGGGCGTGTCCTATTCATCAGAAGGATAAGCCTTGGAGAAGAGATGACGCTTGAGCCGGGACTTAAACGCCTCGACTGATGGCGCAGAACGGACCTCGGATGGAAGGCCGTTCCAGCAACGCGGTCCAGCGACGGAGAAGGCCCGGTCCTCGAACTTTGTCTTCGTCCGAGGAACGAACAAGTCCCCTCGCACACTCCCTCTGAGACGAAGACCCGCAGCACACGGTGACGTCATTCTACAGAAGTCGGCGATTTAGTCAGGCGCCATGCCGTGGACAGCAACTCCAACCAATAACTATACTCAATACCGCTGCTATACGTGTACTCACTGTTTGATACATAGATGACCCTACCTTAGAGGGATTTTTATCCCTTCAGGGCCCTCGTCTCGGGAGCTATGCTTGAATGCTACCAGACATTTCATCCAAGCCGAAGAACATTGATCAGCTGAAGAAAGTCATGCAGTTAATATGGGACCAGCTGTCACAGGACTCAATCAACAAGGTCATTCTGGGCTTCGCAAACAGACTTCGAGCTTGTGTAAAAGCTGGGAGTGCACACTTCGAACTTGCTTTGAGATGAACTGTTAAATTTTCAGAATTGTTCGAAAATCTTTCCCCTGTATATCCTGAAATTTTGGTAAATTTGGTTGTCGAGAAATTCCATTTTGACAAGCGAGAAAGTTTATATTGAGCCACCCTGTACATATTTTGTTCCAGAACTAAAATGCTTGGATTAGCTTTTTCAATGTATTATTGGCAAAGATGTTCCAATCCATCTCATGATAGGCTATCACAGCCTTCTGTACATCCAATGCAACAAGTGTAGAATGAATAACTAAATGCCCACCCTTCAATATTTTGGACAAGTTTACGCCACTGATCATAGAAGCATTTAAGATACCCTACGTTATGCAATCAAGCACGAACGTTACTTTCCATGGTATGTAAAGGAAAACCACCTGCTGTTGGTAAAGAAAATGCGCTGTTGCTAATCGATTAAGTCGACCAGTGTCGTGTTTCAAGTATTCGAGTTTTGAGTTTCTATTCGAAGGTCTTGTTAAGTTGTATTCGAATCGAAACATCGATGTTTCGACGAATAAGACACAGTCCATAGCTGAATATTTGTAGAAAGACTCAATTGTTTGCATGTTCTGTGTACTCAGAAAAATACATGTCTCAACAAGAATGTAAGATGACAGCGAATTTGATACGACAATTCGTGATACATTAGAGCCCGACTCCGACTGAGCCGTTATTCAGTGCCGCGACGCCGATCAACAGGTAGGTCTAAGCTTTCCCTACGCATAGCCTACTATCACCTAGTTAAGACTGATATGCTACAGGGCTACTTGATATTATACGATTCTGCTGAATTATTTGTTATATATGATAAAATATAAACTTAAATTGAGTTGGTTGATCTTACTTTTTCTGGAATAAGAGGCCGTTGATAATTACTGTACGTTACCCTTACTATGGAGGAAAACAATTTGAAAAGAGTAAGTTAAACCTAACTTCCTTGCGATGAGAAGCCGTAGAACGGCGTAGACTATTAAAGCACGCTTTACTTTTACAAATACCTTAAGTGCCTTAATATTTCCAAAATCCGATTAAAAGGTACCTTCTCTGTTCTCTAAGAATTGCAACGTACCATTTCGTAATACATATATTAATGTGTGTATGTAGGTATCATGCATGTATGTATGTATATACGTATCTTCCTGTGGATGTATGTATGTATGTGTGTATGTATGGATGGATGTATTTGTGAATTTATGTGTATACTATTTGTGCATGTTTGTACGGATGCATACAAGTATGTACGTATTTATTTACTATTATATGTATGTATAGGTATGTATATTTGCATGTATGTATGTATTCATTAGATCTTTCAACACCTCGTTTTTCATTGTAATACCAACTCAGAAATGATATTACCTACGTGTATACATACGCAAATATGTATGTATAAAAATATGTATGCATGTGCGTGTTTATGCAATTGTAAATTGTAAATGTAATTAACAATGTATATAGCGCCACTCCAGAAGACTAACAAGAGGCGTTCACTACGCTCTGTTAAAGCATGTTAAATACGCGTAAGTATGTACGTATGTTGAGGAACCTCTACAAACAACAACGCGCAGCCGTCAGAACGGATAACATCACATCTGACTGGTTCCGTGTTAAGAGAGGCGTTCGGCAGGGTTGTAACATCTCTCCTTGCCTATTTAACATCCTGGCGGAACAAGTGATGCGCAAGGCGCTTGACGAATTAATGGGTGGCTTCAGAATTGGCGGTAGGATCATCAGTAATCTTAGATATGCGGATGAGGTCCTTGAGGTTTTCGTTGCAGGCGTTGGGCTCAAACGTTGCAGGCGTTGGGCGACGCAAAGTATTCAGGCGATATTAAGGCCAGGCTGGCCATGGGTATGGCAGTCATGGTGAGGCTCACGAAGGTCTGGAAAAACAAATCCATCAGCACCCAAACCAAGCTCCGCTTGATGAAATCCCTGGTGTGGTCAGTCGCAACTTATGGTTGCGAATCATGGACGCTAAAAAAAGCTGAGGAAGAGCAAATTCTAATTTTTGAGAATAAATGCATTCGAAAGCTTTTGCACATCTCCTGGACGCTCAAGCTTACTAGAGAGCAAGTTTATCGGCTTGCTAGAACTTCCCCCGAACTCTTGGGTTCCGTCAAGGCTCGCAAACTCTCCTATTTCGGTCATATCATCAGGATTCCTTAGAAAATGCCATCATGCTGGGTCACGTTGAAGGATATCGACGCCGTGGAAGACCACGAATTAACTGGATAGACAACATTCTTTCCTGGTCCCATCTTTCTGGATCTTATCTTCTCGCTGCTGCACGCAACAGGCGCCAGTGGAGAACCCTAGTCCATGCATGTGACCAACCGTCGCACAGCGACGCCGGTGTTTGACATGACATGACATGTACGTATTAATGTAAGCATTTGCGTACGTATTCAATTATTCATATATCCTAGTGAATAAGTATATAAGTATTTGTGCATGTATTAGGCAAGCATTTCTTTATGTATGCTTTTTATATCATAGATCGGTTCCTTAAATGCAACCAGTCTTACATCATTCCTCGCAGATCAGACGGCATCGAAGACAGATGGGAATTCGACGTGGTTTTCTCCTGTTGGCTGCAGCTGTGGCCACTGCAATCAGCAGCAGATACTTAGAAGCTGCTGAAAGCAAATTCAGTGCAATGATGAAGTCAGGCGTCAAACTGTGCGCTGCTGACCGACCATCCGTGACAGAGACAAAGGTGTCGCTCATTCACTGTGCCACAAGATGCGCATCGTTGACCAGCTGTGTCCTCTTCAACTACAAAAGGAACGAAAAGACGTGCGAGCTGTTCCAGTTTACACCTGAGTGCTATTCATCGACAACCACCTGTACTCACTATCAGGTGAATTTTAAGAGTTATGCTAATAAAAAAAATTGTGCCTCTCCACATAATCAGCATTTGGTTTGTGTACATGCTGACAGGCTTCTGTTGATGAAGTATCATAGACGTTAATCAAATTCTACGATCTTTAGCCATAATAGAGTAAAAATTGCAATTTTGTCAATTTAAATTTAAATATGAGTAATCACATCAATGTATACGAGACAATAGCAGTATCGAAGACTAATATTTCTGCGGTACTGTGGTTCATAATTATGCGTCCTGGATATGTAATCCGACGATTGTGGGTTAGGATCTGCTGAACGGACTGCGTATGATGACGTTGGACAGGTTATTCGTGCACACCTGAATTACGCCTTAGATTCACACCTAGTGATCTTGCTCTTGTATTATGAGTACAATTAGTAAACAAATAAAGACTAAATTCAAGTTAGGTGAGTTAAAATCATATGACAGCAATACTACTTTTACATAACAGAAGATCTTGTAATCGTAATGGTAAAAGTTCAATTTTCTAAAGCGCTACCTTAAAGCTTGGAGCAGGGCACCAGCTTATTCACGAGCGCTTCCTCGTAACAAAGGGGTTGTCCAGAGATCGATGTCCAGTGGAGGTCCGAATTCGGTTGCCACAGATCAGAGAGAGGAGGCAGAGGATCTGTCTAAAGATCTCGCTGAGCCAAGACCGTGTTAATTTGCTAATTACCAAATTAACTTTTTGTATTCTTTACGTGCCAGAAGACATTTTCATTGTGCAACTGCACAAGAGCAAATAGAAATCCTAAATTTAAATGTTTTTATCGCGTTGTATGCATGTATGTATGTTTGTGTAAGCTTATTTGTCTCTTTAAATTAAAGCACTTAAATAATACTTGGTATATTTAGGCACTTAGCAATTAATAATTTACTTTTCAGGCTGATTCTTATCAACCAACAACCCTTCTCAACGGTAAGTATAACTTTCATTCAACGTACTGATTGCAAAGCTGAATAATTAACTTGCTCTTTGGAAGAATAGTAGGAGGAGCAGAGGAAGAGAATGAGGAGAAAGTGAAGGCGAATCGGAAGACGAAGAAGAAGTAGAGGAAAAAGAAGAAGAAAAAGAAGAAGAATAGAAGAAGAAAATAGAAGAAGAAAATAGAAGTAAGAAGAAGAAGAAGATAAGGAGAGAAGAAGAAGAAGAAGAAGAAGAAGAAGAAGAAGAAGAAGAATAAGAAGATGAAGAAAAAGAAGAAGAAGAAGAAGAAGAAGAAGAAGAAGAAGAAGAAGAAGAAGAAAAAGAGAAGTGAAAGTAGGAGATGAAAAGAAGAAGAAGAAGAAGAAGAAGAAGAAGAAGAAGAAGAAGGAGAAAACAAGAAAGAAGAAGAAAAAGAATAAGAAAACAAGAATACGAAAGCAAGAACAAGAAAAGGAGAAGAAGGCGAAGACGAGGGCGAGAAGGAGAGACTTCAAATCTTACTTCGCAAGTGGCAAAATAAATTCCATTTACACGATACTTAGTACTTCATTAAAAATGAATTATTCAATCATTAGGCTTAGGATAGAACATGTCTAGGTATTGTGTAAGTCTCACTATTAAGGCCGTTATCATTATCATCTTCATCATCAACATCATCACCGTCATTATACTCATCTTACTTCTCCTCCTCTTCGTCGTCGTCGTCCTCCTTCTCATTATCATCATAATCCACATCATGCCCATTATTATCATAAGCCTCACTATTAATACCTTCTTTGTCGTCACTATTACCCTCATCATCATCATCATCATCATCATCATCATCATCATCATCATCATCATCATCATCATCATCATCATCATCATTGGCATCATTATAATCATGATCATCATAACCAGCATAGCCTGGAGGATCATTTCTGACTAGATATCCAGTGATAATTAGGCTCACAAAATCCTGTTACTTTACCTTTATGCGTTGCTCTTGTATCTTATCACTTTAAAGAAATAGTGCGTTGTCGTTGTAGGATTTCCTGCTCAGAACTGTTCCTTTCCGTTTACGTACAATGGTTTCCTGTACTACTCGTGCATCCAGAATGTTTCCAACAATTGCGATTGTAGGTGTCTTGCTGAGAACAAAACCTGGCAGACTGTGGCTTACTTCATCGGTAAGTCGCTGCTTCATGTTCATGTTTGGTTGTCTGCTTGATGTACGTTGCTGATACGAGACTCAACAAGCACAGTTCGCTTAAGCAAAATGAAGCCGGGTTAGTAGTATTTGCAGAGGATAGGCGACCGGCAGTGAACAGAATGTGTAGTTAGTAGTTGGATTGGTGACCGTCCGTTAAATGAATACCCTGCCACCTAACGCCCACTCAGCCCTCAGCCGTCTTCATTTAATGGTCCGTAAATGAATAATAAACACAATTGATGAGGGTTCTAAAGATGTCTTGTAGTTGGATTGCTGTTGTATTTTGATTCACAACCGAATGATTCCTCGACTTGACGCCCACGCTCCTTGGGAACTTCTGTTGAGGCGTGTAATCAAGCGTGATCTCTCTGCCATTATGCATAGCCTGTGGCGTCAGTGTCATTAGGGGAGTTCGGGGGTGCGAACCGCACCGGGTGACACCTTCAGAGGGAATAACACCACAATGACAAAATGATTGTCTAAAAAAATTGGTGCAGACTTTCAACGGAAATTAATTATTTTAAAATTAACAATAAGAGATAACAACAGAAACATTTTTCGTAAGTTCAGTTTACATGTACTGTATCAGTTTCACTTTACCTAAACCTGAAACTCTATTCCAATTTTTTTGCACCTTCTAATGTGGTGGGGGTGATATCGTGACTTACCGCACTGGGTGACACCAACGCTAGTGACGCCACTGTGCATATCAGGAACTATATGGTGACATTGCCCTTTATAAAAAATTTCTAATTGATGTGGTCTTCGTTTAATTCCGCTTCATAAGTGAAGATTCGTTTCAGTCGAGAGAATAATTACAAAGGCAAATAATTACAAAACTCTCTGTTTTCCCACACAGATTATATAGCTGTAAACCTCACCATAAATGTCACAATCCCGACCTTCAGTTCGCCAACTCCTCTGATGTCAGTCAACAACTGGATCGTCATTCAGCAGAGAATCGACGGAAGTGTGAACTTCGATCGCAATTGGGTCGATTACAAGACAGGATTTGGCGACATCGCGACCAACTTCTGGTTGGGTTTGGAGAAGATGTACCAGATGACCTCGAGCACAACCAAGAAGTTGCGCATCGAGATTCAGTCATCGGATAACAGCAAGTGGTTCTCGGCCGAATACGACACTTTCCTGATTGACTCCGAGGTCAAAGGTTATGCCATCCACGTGACCGGATACAGTGGAGATGCTGGCGATGGAATGAACGTGAATGATATTAGACTGCAGAACGGGATGAAATTTTCAACATCGGATAGAGATAACGACAACGGCCCATACCATTGGGCTGTTTATCTCGGAGGCGGAGGTTTCTGGTTAAACGACTGCTGTTATTTTAGCCTCAACCATCCCTACGGGTCGCAGTACTTCTACTGGCATTTCCTCACTGATATGAATTTGGCTTCGACGGCGCTTCTAAAGGCCAGTCGCATGATGATGAAGGACATCTAACTGCAGTTTAATCAGCCACTCCTTTGACTTCATTCCAGTCTAAACATAGGGTTCGCCTATTTCAACTTGTGTAACCAACGTAGGTTTCTGATTCTGTGAACGATCGCAATTCGACTGAGCTTGAATAGATTACTATTTCTGGAACACATTCCCTTCGAACGATTCTCGACTAAACACTGATGCGTTTTGCATTACTACAAGAGTAAGTTAATCAGATTAGACCAAATTAATTTACACTACGACTACTAACACCTTCAGTGATCGTCTGCGATGTCAGAAGCTCCGTGTTAGAGGTAGATTAGACTCTTGTAATTTTGTTATCTTGACTCAAATGTTATTTCGAATAATCTCTAAGCAGGATTTACATTGCATTTAATGTCGAAGCTTTTCTGAAGAACAGATTTTGAATATAAAGCAGTTATACCAAGAGGGAGCAGTGTGGTTGATATTCTCAATGCCTCCACGTCGTGTGCTTTAAGTAGGCCTAGTATAAGACATTTTGTATCGTGATTGTGGCACAACACTTTACAGAACTCCGCACATTTCGGCATTCCAAAAAGTTGAAGTTGGAGCGATTGGCAACAACAGATTCGAACCCAAATAAAATTAAAAGGACTGGACTGGCTATTTCTACTGTAGCATAAAGCCGAGAGACGTACGATTTGGAGAGAAAGGTCTGAAACTTTACATCCCGGGCTAGAACCTCTGCCATTACTATTCATTTTCCCCAGCCAGAGGTCTTGCCACTGCTACCAACCACAGTCACACCTCAAGTAAGGTAAGGTAAGGGTATGGTAAATTAAGTTAAGGTACAGTTACATGTAGGTCTCGTAAATTAAGATGCAGTTGGGCTAGGTAATTTTCGTTAAAAATGAAGAAGAATTTCTGTTGAGTTGACTGTCTATAACGACGGTTGTACAGGTTTTTCGTGCACACTTTAATTAGCCTTAGATTCAGATTTAGTGATTTTGCTCTTGTATTAAGTAGCCTACAATGAGTAAAGAAGTAAAGACTAAAATCAAGTTAGGCGAGTAAAAATCATATAACAAAAATACTACTTTTACATAACAGAAAATCTCGTAATTGTTATCGCAAAATTCAAATTTTTAAAGCGCTACTCTAAAGCTGGGCGCAGGGCACCAGTTTTTTCACGAGCGCTTCGTCGTATCAAAGGGGTTGTCCCCCTTGTCCAGAGAGAAATCGATTTCCAGTGGAGGTCCGAGTTCGGTTGCCAGAGATCACAGAAAGGAGGCAGAGGATCTGTCTAAAGATCTCGCTGAGTCAGGACTGTGTCATTGCTAATTAAAAAATTAACTTTTTTGTATTCTTTACGTTCCACAAGACGTTTTCATTGTGCAATTGCACAAGAACAAATACAAATCATAACTTTAAGAATTTGATCGTGTTGTTTGAGGTAAGCTATGTGTGTTTGTTTAATTTGCTTGCTTCTTAAAAGGGCACTTGACATACTCGAATAATACCTACTTTATTTATCCTTTATTTGTTTTTTAAATCAAAGCACTTGACACACTTAAAGATTTTCTTCCTTGTTTCTAAATCTCAGCAGCGTATGGCCCCGAAATATCTCTCGAACTCTCTGCGAAAACCGCTATCTGCATCTTCTTCTCGCTCATTGCGCTCTGTAAATCGGCTTGATCTTTTTGTTCCCAGGGCTAAAACTGCCTTTGCCCAGCATCGGGCGTTTGCTGTAGTGGGTCCCACGATCTGGAATGACCTTCCCCCTCTGCTCAGGGCCAAAGTAATGACTGGCTTTTCCTCATCGGTCTCGCGTTCCCTAAAGGTATTTATGTTTCCCCGGGGCTTCTGTGCGGAGAGCGCCTCTGAATAGTTATTCTCCGAGAGGCGCTTTCTAGATACAATACAATACTTAGAAGATACTTAGTATATTTAGGCACTAAGCACCTAATAATTTACTTTTCAGTCTGATTCTCATCAACCAAACACTCTTTTCAACGGTAAGTACAACTTTCATTCAACGTACTGATTGCAAAGCGGAATTTTCATCTTGCACTTTGGAAGAAGAGTAGAAGAAAGCAGAGGAAGAGAATCAGGAGAAGGTGAATAAGAAGGCGAAGGAGAAAAGAGGGAGACACTCGAAGGCTTTCTTTAAAAGTCGAAATATAAATTTCTTTTACACGATATTTAGCACTTCATTAAAAAGTGAATTATTCTATAACGCCTGTGATAGACAGATTCTATTATCTGTATATTGTGTAGACCTCACTATCAATGCCTTCATCATCATCATCGTCTTCGTCATCATCCTCATTATCAATATTCTCATCCTCATCATTGTCATCATTATCACTATCCTTATAATGTCTATATATTGTATTAACCTCACTATTAACACCGTCCTCATCGACATTATTGCCTCATCATCATCATCATCATCATCATCATCATCATCATCATCATCATCATCATCATCATCATCATCATCGTCATCATCATCATCATCATCATCATCATCCTGACAACATACCGTCCTCATCGTCATTATTACCATCATCATTATCATCGTCATCATCACATAACCAGCATCGACATCAGCAGCAACTTTCAGTATTGCCATATACGGTTGCTTCTTGCTGTACGAACTGCAAATGTCGCTCTGAATATGCTCAATACTCATGCTTTACAATACTATTATTTAAAAGCGTGGAGGCCTATTGCTTACTAGACATCCGGTGATAATCTTTGCTGTTTGTAGGTTCACAAAATCCTGTAACTTTGTCTTTGCGGTTTTTGAGTTGTTGCTCTTGTATCTTATCACTTTAAAACAATAGTGCATTGTCGTTGTAGGACTTCCTGCTCAGAACTGCTCCTTTCCGTTTACGTACAATGGTTTCCTGTACTACTCGTGCATCCAGAATGTTTCCAACAATTGCGATTGTAGGTGTCTTGTTGAGAACAGAGCCTGGCAGACTGTGGCTTATTGGATTGCTTTAGATATAATAGCTTTTCAGATTAAAGATTTTGAATTGTGGCCATTTTAACAACCACAAGACTGTAATGTGGTTTCTGCTCTCAAAGACATAGTTCACAGTTCGAATCATGTAGGCCTAATTCATGTTGCACTTTAGAAATGTAAAAGCTAAATTTTTAGATTTAAAAATTTAGATGTTCTTAGAAGAAACTATGCAGTTTTATTTTCACAATCCTAGACATCTGACGTCTTAGGATATGCTTTATTGTTATTAAATGTCTTAGGATATGCAACATTGTGATTAAATGGCTTACTGGCCATACTGTGATTGGATGACTTAATTGGAATATGCTATGTTCTGATTCGCTGTCTTAGGGCATGGTATGTTATGATTTAGAAGGTCTTAGGACACGATATATTATTGTAACTGGCTTGGACCTTTCGGTTGAACTTCCCCAGACATTTGACTTTACCCCGAGAATAAGGACTGATTTTAAATACGGTGTTTGACTTGGCAATAATTCAATGTTTTATAGATCAAGCTTATGCTTCTTGATGCGGCAACTACTGTAGAAATTTTGATTAAAATTGAAAAAGTTACACCTACAAGCGAAAGTGGAGAAGAAATTGGTACCTCCACTTTTTAGACCAAAGTTACGTCCCTCGTTTACTTTACCAGTACGACGAACAAAACGCTCGGGCATATAATGAGCATCGGGTATTAATTTTTACTTTTTGTTGTTACTAATCATAATCTAGCATTATTATTGTTATCGCCAGCACTGTTCCCTCTGAGTCTAAGCTGTGCGCGTGTACTCGTGCACACAGGTCGTGCGACGAGCGCACACAAGAAAATAGGGAGCGCACAAAAAATTTTCATCCCAAAAATGTTCTTTGCACATATTTCATACACGTCGTTCTCAATGTTTCCTCTAATTTTTCCTGCAAAAAACTGTCTAAATACAAATGGCGCGTGCCACGCCACCAGAGCATTCTTCCAAACTCTAAATAGATATATGCAACTTCGGGTCTCGTAAATCTCGTTGTTCCTGGTCATAGACATCTGTTAATAGAAGATGTCTATGTTGCTGGTACGCTTTTGCATGACTCGCGGTTATGACTTACGAGATGATAATTGTTCAAAATTATATTATCAGTTTTATCACTTAAATTCGGTCGACATCATATCGATAAAAAAAAGGCGCAGAATAAAGGTCTGAAGCGAAAACGAACTGCGACTTCATTGTGAATGGCAGGATGAGGTCGTTGAAACCGAGTCAACACAATCGCCATGCACGGTGCGATTAAAAATTCGCGAAATATTCTCGTTCGATGAAGACATTGGAGTCGTCTGCTTGGTTTGCCGTGATGCGAAAACTGCAGGAGATTTTTAAATTGGAAGAGTATGGGAGACTGCATGGAAACTAGATTTCTTGAAACGCGATCTTTCAAATAAGATGAATCTATCAAGCATTCAAAAACTTCTAAATAAAAATCCTGCTCTTCGGGGAGGGTTAATTACCATGCTTCTTGAAACCCAAGCTAAAAAGGACATGCGGCAAATTGTTCTTGAATGTAAGAGGTCAAAATCCGATGAAATAAAAGTGTTGATTGATAGTGTAATATTAGCTGTAAAAATGAATAATTATTGATTGCTTTCGGTCCAAGACGGTAATGAGCGCATGGCAAAGTATGTAGGCCTAGGCATACCTGAAAGTTGGCGGAGTAAAAACTACGCATTCGAATTTCTGGAAATCATTATTAGCGTGGTACAGAGTGATATGATTAATGAAAATAGCTTCGGGAACATTTCGTACTTTAGTTCTGGTCTAGGCAGTGGCGGCGATTTTGTTTGACAGGTGGGGGGGAGACTTTTAAAATGATCTGGTCAGAAAAGAGTGTTGAACTGATCTGATCAAAAAGAGGTAAATTTTTTCGCGCTCACAAGCGATAAAATTTGTTCACCCTTTTTGGTGTTTCTTCAAAAAATTTTTGGGGGAAAATCTATGGTGTGTCCCCCACTGTTAAAGATGGGGGTCTTGTTCTCCCGCGATCGCCGCTCATGGGTCTAGGATTATCCGCAGACTCCGCAATGCGCACAAAAGTTTACTCTCCTTGTACAATGTTGCACAAAAGAAATTTTATGCGCACACACACTCAAAAAAATTAGAGGGAACATTGATCGCCAGAATATTACTCACAGATCAGTTTAGCTCTACAAATGACAAAATGGTGTACATGGTGCAAATGATCGTCTTTGAAAAAAAATGAATAATACGGATCATCACGAGACAGCTGTTGAATGGAATGATGGGTGTGGTTGTGCTGACAGTAGCAGTGATTCCAGTGACATCGAGTCCGATACTGAACAGAAGAGTGATCCACAGTACTTTTGCACACGCGTGAATATATTCATTAGTAGGGTCTACGTTCCGTGCGTACGGTCGCTCCCTGCTATCTGTTAAAACAGACAATTGGCGTTGCAATTGACAATCGACAATTATTCTTTCTGTATTTATTCAGCGCCACTGTATGCAGAAAAAGCCTCGATCGATGGCGCTGAGCAATTATACGTGATGGACCTGATCACGGTTCATATACAATAACAGTTTCACTCCATCCCGTACAATACGCTTTACAAGTCGAGCGCTAAAATCAATCGGTTACACAAATATACAGGATACTAACTGAAATCCGTGAAAAAACACGGTATGTAAATTTCATCTATAGCCCAGAGAGACAGAGAGACTTTTAAAATGCAACATTTCGTACTTATCTGAACCTCTGCACGCTCGAGATCCGATAGCTGGCGGCAGCGGCCTTAGGCCGCTTTCGTCTGTAGTCCAGAGAGAGAGACAGACAGACAGACAGACAGAAGACAGACAGACAGACAGACAGACGGGATGGAGTGAAACTGTTATTGTATATGAATCTTGATCAGGTTCATCACGTATACTTGCTCAGCGCCATCGATCGAGGCTTTTTTCTGCATACAGACAGACAGACAGACAGACAGACAGACAGACAGACAGACAGACAGAGAGCTTTCGTCTATGGCCGAAAAGTTAGGGGACGGAACATTGGAAATTATGTTGGGCAGATAGTGCCCTTGAAAACCTAGTAATGCCTCTAAAAGAGGGTCAGAGCTGTCGGGGGGTTGAGGGTTCAACCCCAGTCTTTCTTATGAACCTTCCAGTTGAGTCTTCATTACACACCCCAGGGATCGTTTCCAGCCCCTCAGTTGGGTAGTGTGATTATATTGCGCATAAATGTTAGCATTTTCTATCACAATGCACTTGGTTGGTAACTAATAAAGTAATATTCTGGTTTATTGTGAGATTTGTGACCATGTGAATTGCATACTAATAAATTTGTTGATGTCATCGCTTTAAGGAATTTAAACTTTCTGTTGCAGTTTTGAATTTTCTAAGTTTGCAAAATACGGATAAAATATTCAAATCCACATGGATCAAACTCATCAAAGTCAACCCCCCCCCCCGGTCTTTTTTCTACAATTCTCACACTGTTCTAAAACAACACATTCATTCTCTGCGGAACTATAACCATAGGAGCCACGAAGAGACCACACGTTATGCAACCAAGCACGAACGTTACTTTGCATGGTATGTTAAAGAAAAAACCACTTGGCAAAGAAAATGTGCTGTTGCTATGCGATTAAGTCGACCAGCATCGTGTTCCAAGAAGTGGAGTTTTGAGTTCGTATTCGAAGATAACCTTCGAATACGAACTCAGAACTCGGCACCAATTACTGAAGAACGTTCGGAAGGTTCTTCAGTAATTGGTGCCGAATGTCAAACGATATTTCGACTAAAAACATAGTCCTGAGCTGAATATTTGTAGAAATGACTCGATTGTTGGCATGCATATTCTGTGTACTCAGAAAAATACGTGTCTCAACAAGAATGTAGGATGAGAGCGAATTCGATACAATTCGTGATACATGATAGAGCCCGACTCCGATAGAACCGTTATTTATTGCCGCGACGCCGATCAACAGGTAGGTCTAGGCTTCCCTCCGTGTAGCCTACTACCGTCTAGTTAAGATTAATATGCGTCGGCCTACTTGAAATTATATGATTCTTCTGAGTCCTTTGTAATATGATAACATGCTAACTCGAGTTGGTTGCAGGGCATATTTTAACTGTATAACTAGTGGGACAAATGTCCCAGTAGTGTTAGGATTTGTCCCAGTAGTTAGGCTGATTTGTCCCAGGCAATGTATGGTTAAAGCATAAGTAGTGGGACAAAATGTTGGAAGAGTTTTAAGATTTGCCCCAGTAGTAAATTGCCAAAGAGGTCATGAACTTTTTCGGGAGATGACTTCCTAAAAAAAGGTCATCAACTTTTTATGGAGGTGACTTTGTAAAAAAAAGGTCATCAATTGTTTTCGGGAGATGACTTTTTCGGGAGATGATTTCCTAAAAAAAAGGTCATCAAGTATCAAGTTTTTTTAAAAGAAGAATTCCCAAGAAAAGGTCAGAAGCGGTTTTCGGGAGGTGACTTTTTGGGAGATGACTTCCTAAAAAAAGATCATCAACTTTCTCGGGGAGATGAATTCCGAGAAAAAAGTCATCAAAGTTTTTCAGAGACGAGTTCCAAAATTTTGTCCCAGTAGTCAAAATTCCTTAAAATATGCACTGGTTGGTTGATCTTACTTTTCTGGAATAAGAGGCCGTTGATAATGTACGTCATTAGAGGAAAAGAATTTGACCAGAGTTATTTAAACTTAACTTCGTTGCGATGCGAATCCGTAGACCATTATAGCACGCTTTACTTTTAAAAATGAAGTGCTTTAATATTTCTTAATTCCGTTTAAAAGGTACCTTCTCTGTCCTCTATAATATTACAACAAACCGTTTCTTAATACATATATTAATGAATGTATGTATGTATTTTGCATGTATGCATGTAACTTCCTTTGGATGTATATATGTATGTGTGTATGTATGTATGTATGTATGTATGTATGTATGTATGTATGTATGTATGTATGTATGGATGGATGGATGTGTGCATGCATTTATGTGCATATACATGTAGCCATGTTTGTACGGATGCATTCATTTTTGTACGTAGGGCTATTCGTATACTATGCATGTATGTATCTATATAATTATATGCATGCATGTATTCAGTCATTAAATCATTCAACATCTCATCATTCTTCGTTGTTATATCAACTCAAGAATGATATTACCTAAGTGTATAAGTAAATATATACGTATAAAAAATTTACTTATGTACGTGCGTGTTATGTAATTGGAAATTGTAAATGCAATAAGAAATGTTACAAAGCGCCACTCCAGAAGACTAACAAGAGGCGCTCACTGCGATTGGCTAAAGGATGTTAAATATGCGTAAGTATGTACGTATTAACGTAAGCATTTACGGATGTATTCATGCATTAATTCATATACCCTAGTGAATAAGTATATAAGTACATGTGTATGTATTATGCAAGCATTTCTTTATGTATACTTTTCATCGCATAGATCGATTCATTAAACGCAATCTGTGTGTTATAGCATTCCTCGCAGATCAGACGTAATCGAAGAGAGAGATGAGAATTCCTCGTGGTTTTCTCCTGTTGGCTGCAGCTGTGGCCACTGCAATCAGCAGCAGATACTTAGAAGCTGCTGAAAGCAAATACAGTGCAATGATGAAGTCAGGCGTCGAACTGTGGGCTGCTGACCGACCATCCATGACAGAGACAAAGGTGTCGCTCATTCACTGTGCCACAAGATGCGCATCGTTGACCAACTGTGTCCACTTCAACTACAGAAAGAACGGAAAGACCTGCGAGCTGTTCCAGTTTACACCTGAATGCTATTCATCGACAACCACCTGTACTCACTATCAGGTGAATTTTAAGAGTTATGCTGATCATAAACTGTGTTTTTCCACATGAGCGCCTCTGAACGGTTCACCCTACTAGACTAGTACTAGAGGCGCTTTATAAATGTTTCAATACAATAACTACTTTTGTACATGGTGACAGGCTCAGATTGATGAAGTATCATAGAGGTTAATCAAATTCTACGATCTTTAGCCATTATCGGGTAAAAATTGCAATTTTGTAAATTTAAATTTAAATATGATTTATTACATCAATATGAGCGACACAGGATTAGTAAATAATGCTTAGTGAAGACGATTATTTCTACCGTATTGTGGTTTATGTGCGTCCTGGATCTGTAATCCATCGATTGTGGGGCGTGGTGGCTCAGTGGTAAGTTCGGCGCCTTGTGACCGGAGGGTTGCAGGTTCGAATCCCACTCTTGCCGCTGCGTACAGACCTTGGGCAAGTCCTTCACTCGCGATTGCTCGTGGCGCTTCGGCGTGAAAACTCCGACACAGTATCAAATGCTGTAGTCGGGAGCGCCTCTGAGTAGTAGTAGACTTGCGGAGGCGCTATAGAAATATCCGAAATAAATAAAATAAAAAATAAAATAAAGAGTCTGCTGAGTGGACTGCATACAGTGATTCTGATAATGTGCGTCCGAGACTCCAAATTTTGAAGCTGGGCACAGAAAAATGGAAGCTTTTGCGTCCATGGACGCACCTAAGTTGTGAATGGATGCAGAAATATATTAACGACGCGTCAAAGCGAAGCTAAATATGCCGTGTGTCACTGGCCAGCTGTGTGCGTTTTATTTCTTTGTTGGTGAGTGACGTACATCGCGTCATAGCGTTTTTTTTATAGATATAGAATAGCACAAAGATGACTTCCCTGAAGCCTGTAAACTTGCTGAGTTAGGAATGCGTTTACTGGCGTCAACAGCGGGCTGTGGTCAAGGCTTCAGTTTGCAGAATCGAATCAATCAAAATCGTAATCTGGAAATTTCGACAGCGCTCACAAAAACGAAGTCGCGGGAACCAGCTTACTCGCAGGCGGTTATGTCCAAGGTTAAGTCTTAAGTCCAGAACTAGAATACTTCCTGACAATCTGGAACGGCTTATGAAGCTTGCAGCAGGTCCTGGCATAGAAAATTTCCCTTATGCAAAGCTGCTGCTCATTGGTAGTCGGTCCGCTAGAGGAGATTGGCTCGTCTGTGCCAGCCATCAAAGGCCAAGGTCTTTGCTCCTCCATCAGAGGCTATAATTCAGCACAAGCAGAAGTTGAGCATGAAGAGGAAATAGACAATGGAATATTTGAATTTGAGGAGGAATTCGCATATTATGATGAATAAGAAAACTGTACTGTGAATACTCATGAAGTATTATAATTATGACTGAAATAAGTGAATAAAATAATGTGTCATTTTCACTCAGAACTTTTGTAGACTTGTAGTACGAATTAATTCTATACTAATTTACCTTTATTTTCCCAAGTTGTAAATTTAAATTCCTAACTCCTAATTAAGTTTTGGCCTAACTGTTCGCTAGAAGAAAAAGTTCTTGTGATTTCGTGATTTAACAATTCAACACGGAAACAATTACTAAAAATGTGCTATCCTCGCCTATATCACAAGTTCGAGATTTTTAGACAGTTACTATGACCCTGCGGGAATCCAACAATGGATGGGTGTGGAGTCCATGACGCTTATTTATTATGCTTAAACTCCCAATTTTGTGATGTGATGCGTCAAGCCTTAACGGATACACTGACTGCCTATAACGACGTTGGACAAGTAATTCGTGCACAGTTGAATGACACCACAGATTCAGAATCAGTGATCTTGCGTTCGTATTAGGTACAATGAGTAAACAAATAACGACTAAAATCAAGTTAGTTGGGTAAAACTCAAGCAACAGAAATAATACGTTTTATAAAAGAAGATCTCGTAATCGTAATTATAAACTTCAATTTTTCTAAAGCGCTACTCTAACGCTAAGCGCAGGGCACCAGCTTAATCACGAGCGCTGAGTCGCATCAGACCAGATATTCATGTCCAGTGGAGGTCCGAGTCTGGTTGCCACAGAGATCAGAGAGAGAGAAAGAGAGAGAGAGAGAGAGAGAGAGAGAGAGAGAGAGAGAGAGAGAGAGAGAGAGAGAGAGAGAGAGAGAGAGAGAGAGAGAGAGAGAGAGAGAGAGAGAGAGAGAGAGAGAGAGAGAGAGAGAGAGAGAGAGAGAGAGAAAGAGAGAGAGAGAGGAGGCAGAAGATCTGCCTGAAGATCTCGAAGAGTCAAGACCGTGTCAATTTGCTAATTAGCAAATTAACTTTCATGTATTGTTTACGTTTTACAAGACATTTTCATTGTGCAATTGCACAAGAACAAATACAAATCCTAACTTTAAGAATTTTATCGTGTTGTATGTATGTATCAATCAATCAATCAATCAATCAATCAATATTTATTTTATTGCAACCAATCAGTAAAATTACATAGGTATAGCAATTTAGAAACATGTATTACTGCTTCATAAAATAAGGTGAGACAGAACAGTCGGTGATGGAAGTAACGGGCGGCCCCAAAGAGATAATTATCCCGCTAGAAAGGAAAGAAGAGAATGGTAAAGACACTGGTGTGGAGTGTTGTTCTGTACGGCTCCGAGACATGGACAATGAGGAAGGACGACATAAAAAGATTGGAGGCCTTCGAGATGTGGGTGTAGCGCAGAATGGAGAGAGTTAGCTGGGCGGAACGGAGGACGAACGAGGAAATCCTGCAAATGGTAGAAGAGCAAAAATCACTCATAAGTACTATACGCGGACGACAAAGGAAATGGATCGGGGGAAATGGATCGGGCACATCCTAAGGAGTGAGACACTGCTAAGAGACATCATGGAGGGAAGGATGGAGGGGAAAAGACGCGAGGAAGACCGAGGGCAATGCTGCTAGACTGGATGATGACAAAAGAAGAAGGATACAGTGGACTGAAGAGAAGAGCACAAGACAGAGAACGATGGCGTCATTGGTCATACGAACCTGCCGGTGAGCAGAGAACATAAAGAAGAAGAAGAAGGCGGGGATACCCGACAGGTCATGTAACATAGTTCAGTGTATGGCATATTATAAGTAATCCTACCCGACGTGACTAGAAAAAGATAAAAAAAAATAGTCTGGGCATTAAACGGGATGAGGGGCTCTGAGAGGTAGAAAGAAATGGAACAAAACTTAACGAATCTTATCTAAACCTTAACTAAGGAACTCAAGGGCCAGTGCGCGTAGCTGACGGGCCCAAGCTATAACAGAATCTAAAAGAGGAGGAGTCTAGTCAAGGTATGTATTTATGTATGCTTGTTTATTTGTCTCTTTCAATCAAAGCACTTGAGACACTTAAATAATACTTAGTATATTTAGGCACTTAGCAATTAATAATTTGCTTTTCAGTATGATTCTTATCAACCGACAACCCTTCTCAACGGTAAGTATAAATTTCATTCAACGTACTGATTGTAAAGCTGAATAATTAACTTGCTCTTTGGAAGACTAGCAGGAGGAGCAGAGGAAGAGAATGAGGAGAAAGTGAAGGCGAATCGGAAGACGAAGAAGAAGAAGAAGAAGAAGAAGAAGAAGAAGAAGAAGAAGAAGAAGAAGAAGTAGAACAAGAAGAACAAGAAGAACAAGAAGAACAAGAACAAGAAGAAGAAGAAGAAGAAGAAGAAGAAGAGGAAGAAGAAGAAGAAGAAGAAGAAGAAGAAGATAAGTGAAAGTAGAAGATGAAAAGAAGAAGAAGAAGGAGAGAACAAGGAAAAGAAGAAGAAAAAAAACAAGAAGAAAACAAGAAGAAGACGAAAGCAAGAACAAGAAAAGCAGAAAAAGACGAAGACGAGGGCGAGAAGGAGAGACTCAAAAGCATTCTTCGCAAGTGGCAAAATAAACTTCATTTACACGATACTTAGTACTTCATTAAGAAGTGAATTATTCTATCACTAGGCTTAGGATGGACACATGTCTAGGTATGGTGCAAGCCTCACTATTAATGCCGTCATCATCATCATCATCATCATCATCATCATCATCATCATCATCATCATCATCGTCGTCGTCGTCGTCATTATCCTCCTCCTGCCTCTCCTCCTCTTCTTCGTCGTCCTCCTCCTTCTCATTATCATAATCCACATCATTATAAGCCTCACTCTTAATACCTTCTTTATCGTCACTGTTATCATCATCATCAGCAGCAGCAGCATCATCATCATCATCATCATCATTGTCATCATTATAATCATCATCATCATAACCAGCATAGCCTGGAGGATCATTTCTGACCAGATATCCAGTGATAATTAGGCTCACAAAATCCTGTTACTTTACCTTTACGTGTTGTGTGTCACTTTAAAGAAATAGTGCATTGTCGTTGTAGGATTTCCTGCTCAGAACTGTTCCTTTCCGTTTACGTACAATGGTTTCCTGTACTACTCGTGCATCCAGAATGTTTCCAACAATTGCGATTGTAGGTGTCTTGTTGAGAAGAGAGCCTGGCAGACTGTGGCTTATTTCATCGGTAAGTCGCTGCTTCATGTTCATGTTTAGTTGTCTGCTTGATGTTGCTGATACGAGACTCAACAGATTGAGCAAGATGAAGCCGGGTTAGTAGTATTTCCAATGGATGGGTGACCGGCAGTGAATAGAACGTAAAGGAAAATCGAGGCAGATTAGCAGTTGGATTGGTGACCGTCCGTTAAATGAAAACCGTGCCTCCTGACACCCACTCAAACCTCAGCCTCCTTCATTTACTGTTCGGTAAATGAATAATAAACACAACTGATGTGGGTTCTAAAGATATCTTGCAGTTGGATTGCCGTTGTATTTTGATTCACAACCGAATGATTCCTCGACCTCTGACCCACGCTCCTTGGCAGGGTGAGAATTGTCGGGGGTTGGAGTTCAACCCCCCTAGTCTTTCTTAGGACCCCATAGTAAAGTCTTCATTGCACACCAAAACTCCACATGAATCAAGGTCTAACCCCCCCAGTCTTTTTTCTACAATTCTCATACTGCTCCTTGGGAACTTCTATAGATGCGTGTAATCAAGCGTGTGCATGTTGTCTCTGCCAGAGTAGGAGCTATAATGGTAATATTGCAGTTTATAACAAAAATTTAATTGATGTGGTCTTCGTTTAGTTTTGCTTCATAAGTGAAGACTCGTTTCAATTGATTGAATAATTATAAAAACGAATAATTACAAATATCTATTCTTTCCCACACAGATTATGTAGCTGTCAACCTCACCATAAATGTCACAGTCCCGACCTTCAGTTCGCCAACTCCTCTTATGTCAGTCAACAACTGGATCGTCATTCAGCAGAGGATCGACGAAAGTGTGAACTTCGATCGCAATTGGGTCGATTACAAGACAGGATTCGGCGACATCGCGACCAACTTCTGGTTGGGTCTTGAGAAGATGTGCCAATTGACCTCGAGCACAACCAAGAAGTTGCGCATCGAGATTCAGTCATCGGATAACAGCAAGTGGTTCTCGGCCGAATACGACACTTTCCTGATTGACTCCGAGGTCAGCGGTTATGCCATCCACGTGACCGGATACAGTGGAGATGCTGGCGATGGACTGAACGTGCAAGTTGGTGGTGCGATGCAGAACGGGATGAAATTTTCAACACCCGACATAGATAACGACAAAAGTTCAACCAATTGCGCTATATACCTCGGAGGCGGAGGTTTCTGGTTAAACGACTGTTGTTATTTTAGCCTCAACCATCCCTACGGGTCGCAGTGCTTCTACTGGCATCTCCTTACTGATATGAACTTGGCTTCGACGGAGCTGCTAAAGGCCAGTCGCATGATGATGAAGGACATCTAACTGCAGTTGAATCAGTCAATTCCTTTGACTTCATTCCGGTCTCAGCATAGCGTTCGTCTATTACAACTTGCTTAACCAACGTAGGGTCCTGACTCGACTGAACTTGAATAGATTACTATTTTTGCAACACTTTCACTTTGAACGATTCTCGACTGATGCGTTTTGCATTACTATAGAAGTCAGTTAATTTTTAGACTAGACTAGATTACACTAAGACCACTAACACCTTCAGTGACCGTCTGCGATGTCAGAAACTTCGTGTTTGAGGCAGATTAGATTCTTACAATTTTGTTATCATGAATCATGTATTTGATCGAATATACTTAACTCTAAACAGTATTTACATTGGATTTAATAACGAAGCTTTGTGAACAGCAGATTTTGAATATATAGCGATTAAACCAAGAGGTA